>OY856411.1:946167056-946854556 GCA_963693085.1 Alisma plantago-aquatica | reverse complement strand
CATTCCAACACTCTCATGTATTCATGCTACTCCATAACACAAGATATACATGATAATACTCTCTTGAGATATCAACAATCATACATCACAAAATGGTAGCTAAGCATGCAAGTGAAGCATTAAAATAGGTGTATGGAGATAAACTTGATAATATCATATATATTCAATCAAGAGAGACAATATGCATGTTGGGAGAGTCTTAGTGGCTACTCCCAACCCAAGTTAAGATGTTTAGCCATGCATGGTTATGGGCAGCATAACAACGTTACAAATAGCTAGATACATTAGATCCACGAAGTGAGGAGGGAGGTACAACGGAATGGAGTACAAATCTAGAGGGAGAGAAGAAGAGTGATACAACACAATACTCCTTGGATCTAGATCTACAGTTGGTGATGGCGGGGGTGTCCTCCTTCTTTCAAAGAAGATGAGTCCTCCTATCTTCTCTCTCCTCAACTTCTGCCTTTAGATATTGAAGATCTATCGATGAGTGGAGTGGAAATGGATGAATCTGAAATTTTGCAGCACTTCGTGGTCTGTCCTACGTGTCCTCATTCTAGTCGAGTGGGTGGCCTATTTATAAGCCTCTTCCGCCGACTTAAGTGGGCCGCAGTCGTGGCTCGACTGGAGCATGTCGCGGTCGCAATTGTTGGGTTTCTATAGAACCACGATCGTGGTCCTTTTGAGTGACCGCGGTCGCGGTCCTTTTGACTTGGCCGCGGTCGTGGTCCTGGCTTGACTTGGTCGTGGTCGCAACTCTAGATCACCAACGACATTTGTTGCTATTGCGGAGGTTGTGGCTTTTGGTCGAGTAGGCCGCAATCACGGTTTGGGTAGACCAAACCGTGATCGCGGTCATGTAGGAACAACTGCGGTCGTGGTCCGGTGCCCCGCGGCCCTTCTGTATTCACTTAAATTGACTGCGGCTGCTAAGGCAAGCTGTGGTCGCGGTCTTTGGTTGACATGTGACCGCAACCTTGATAAAACACCTAGTTACCACAAAAAGATATGTAAGTGTAAAAAAATCAACAAAAGATGCTAAAAAGTAGGGGAAAGTTGGCAAAAGGTGTGCGGAAAGATATATAAATTGTATAACAAATGTGAACAAAATTGAGTGTTATCAACACTCCCAAACTTAGAATCTAGCATGTCCTCAGGCTAAATGTAGGCTCGAAAGTGTAAAGAGAAAAATTATATTTGTGCAGTAGAAATTTGGCATCATTATGTTATTCTCATTCTTGCATCAAGACTGCCTTGGCATGCTATCCCAACCTTGGTCTCATTCTTCCCCTTTATGTCTGGAGTTGCTCAACTTTGAGTTCTTACCATTGCCTTCAATTGTAAAAGGCATCTCTTTCTCAACATATCACCCCGTCCCTTTTGGTTCCCGACCATACTAACTCCACATCCTCCTTTAGGGGTAGCTTTCACACTCATCCTTTATTTTTAGTAGGCCCTATGCTAGTGTGTTCAGGTAGGCTTTAGGCTTAAGTGTTTTGCCTCTTTTCCTAAACATTCTCACCCACAAATTTCATAAGGATAGTGTTGCCCGTATAGGATTTTGACTTTAAGTTAGGCGATTTTGTGAGTTTTGTTCAGGAATTGAGGTGTGTAACTTGGCCTCAAGGTTCCACTTACGGGCACGGCATATCTACATTCTTGAGTGTAGTAATACACCAGACATGTGGAAACTTTTAGCATCTTTTGGGCACGACTGTCATATATATATATATATATATATATATATATATATATATTATGTTGGCTTTTCAATTCCTCTTCTCTGGCTAGGGTAGTAGGGATAAAAAAGGTCTTCTAGGCGGCCAAGCCTCTTTTCTTTTAGGTTTTCCCGAAGGGGTAGCTATTTCCTTCTCTAAAGGGTAAGGGTAATCTGATCGGGACCTCTAGGTGAGGGTGGCTGGTCGGGAGTATGGCTAGGTGAAGTTCTGCAACTTTCAAGGGTTTCACAAGCTTGTAGTTGGAGCAACCATGACATCTTATTCCAAGAATGAGATAAAACAATGATGCTATATTTCTCATTTAATTTTCATGTGCAGAGATTGTTCATTCGTTTCTCACTAGGAACGTGATTGAACTACATCTTTTAGCAAGGAGGTAGACTACATTCTATAATCTAAGGTAGTTGCATATAAAATTTTAAAATTTTGATGGGAATACTGCAAGTATAAATTTTTAATTGGAAAGAGAATATGCACATGGAGAATATTAAAGAGAAATAGGAATTTTGTCAAAATTTGAGAAGTAAATTACCTCTCTAGCCCGTTTATGACTCCTCCCCCAAACTTATCCTTCACCCAGTCCTTGGGTGTTAAAGTTGTAGTGAGACACATAAATGGACATCCTTTATTATTGTAGTTTGTTGTTGGAGGCCCTTATGGACTCGATGCGCATTCCTGCATATACACTTCGCAATGGATGTAAACTACATCCCCTCCACCTACGCATTGAAGTTGGCCAAGGCCTTCATCTAAGCGAGGTAGAAGAAGCCACAATCATTTGACAGCAGTGCTTGTTGAGGGCTTCTGTGGCAGAATTGTGTCTTTTTAAAGTCTTTGCCTTGTCTATGGATGTACCCCTGGCCATGGGTTTTTAGTATCTCTACTATCACCTTGGCGTACGTGATAGCCTTTTCTTTTTGTTGAGGTTGAAGGATGAGTCTGAGCTATTGCATAAGACTTTAGTTCTCTTCTTTGTGTCGACGACCAGGAGTATACAGTAACTATCGTGAAGGATAGGTAGAAATATATACTCTGGCAGGGACTGCGCCAAGCATTGTTGAAGGCGTTCTTTCTCCCCAGAGTTCTTGTTTTTCAGGATGTCATCTACCAATAGAAAGTATGCTATATGTACATTTGGCAAATTGTCGCCCAGAAGCACCTGGTAGGCTAACATTGTGCTGACTGATAAGTACCCTCCTGTCTTCAACATTTTGCGAAGGGCATCCTTCAACATGTATTTGTCGTCTCTTTCAAAGACAAAATCGCCTGACGTATCATCATCCTTTAAGGTCATCATGACCAGTTCTAGTAGTTCTTTAGATAGGCTAACATAGCTCCATATGTTGAAGTCCTTGAAGGAGGCAGTAATCTCGCCTGTCGAGCCATCGAATTTCTCATCTACCAGATCCTCTTCTATCCCCCCTCTTCAAGTTTTTCATCTAGGGGTTGCACAGTTGTTGCTTCTGCTGTAGGAGGCTATTCAGTTGCATGTGCAGGCATGGTTTTCATGATTTCATCAGTAGCTGTCTCCCAACCTTTCTTCCAGACTTCTTCTCTGGTTTTCTCTGTAGGATCGATCCATAGAGTTCTTAGTTGTTCCCTCCATGCCACCTTTTTTGGGAGGGGGATCTCCTGGTGAATCCTCCTTGGTACTACACCAGGTGCCATCGCTGGATCCTTGAAGAATCGGCGATTGTAGATGACTTCCATGGTATAAATGCCTCACAGTCCATGCATGTCTTCATTTATCAGATCTTCTAGGGGGATGCCCTTGTTGATTTCTTCCATAATCCGTAGCACGATGAAGGCACAATCCCCTGAGCCAACCATTTCTTGCAGAACCTTCTTGCAGATTGAGTATAGTTTCCAGATCCCCTTGAATCTATCATCTGCTGATTTGATATCTCTCTGCAGACGTACATGTATCTTTAAAGCTTCACATGCATCCTTGTTCTTATACATGATGGCTTTGCAGTCCATCTCTACTTCACAGCAGTTTAGCAGCATCATCTTTCTCTCGTATAGATTGACGACTATCAGATTCCAGTGCTTTAAGTTTCTCACTGGTAGGATCACCTTCTTCACCCCCATCCTGCATATAACTTCTTTCATCCCGACCACATATGTGGCTCCATATTCTTCTCTGAGTAGGAGGCTTGCCAAATGGGTCATGTTATTGAAGACTAGTTGAGGCTTCTCTAGATGTAAAAATTCTTCTAAGAGGGTGGTGCAGAGCACTTTGAACATTTTCTTGTGAACCCGTGCCCTTTCGGTGAAGATTCCTATGAGGTGATCCCTTGTCAGACTTCTATCCTTATTGATGTAGACGGTGTCTGTCTCAAGTAGGCTGCCATCAAGGATGTCTGCTAGGATATGGACATCCCTATAGTTGATTCTGGACAGTGTTTCCATGTCCATATCTTTCATCTTCTTTGGTATCGGAGGGGCTTCTGTTAAGACTTCCTTTTCAACCTGTACGTCTTCCTCCCTGGCAGGCTCATCTACAAAGAATCATATGAGTCTGCCTTCTTCATCATCAGATGTAGCTCCTAGTGCCTCTGGTAGGTCGGCTCCAGGAGCTGCTGTAGATTATTCTTTCTTTTCTACTGTTGTTGTTATAGTTTCTACAGCTATACTTTCCTTGAAGTTGTTGTCCTCCTATGGTTGTCCCAGCTTAGCAGTAGCTAATTCCACTAGGGTGACCTCCATCTTCCCATCAAAGATTATGTCTTGATGTTCGTTGTGGCTTGGGAAGTTGAGAAAGCTGCTGCTTTCTTCTATTCCCACCCCTATCTCATTCAGGAAGCTCTCCAGATCTCCCTTTGAGAACTTGGGCCCACCAAATTCTTCAATTATCATGGCGGTCGGCTATGCTGTTGGTTCACCCCCTTATTCGACTATCTACTATATCACTGGGGCTCCGACTGTAGCCTAGACTTCTTCTTCAACCTCCTCGGGGTTGCTATTCAGATCGATGCCTTTTGGCAACACAATAGTTCTATTTTTTTCATTGTCGTCACCTTTAGCAGTTGGTGGTGTAGTATCCCCCTTTGCTCAGTTTTTGGGGTCGCGTTCACCATGGCTCTCTCGTCCTTGGAGGCTTCTGCTCCTGTGCCAGTCCCTCCCACATTGTCATCATCATTGTCGTCGTGGCTAGAGGGACTGGAGGATGAGCATGCACCCGATAAGCTTTTAGCGTGCCTTGCCTTTTTCTTCTGTTGTCTACTCTCAAACTCATCCCATTCTTCCTCGAGCTTCTGGCGGTCTTCCTCGAGGCATTGGCATTCTTGCGCCAAGTTTTCTGGGGATGCTTTATATCCGATGTAGATCTCATCCCTTCCAACATTGAACTTTTCCATCTCGGTTCTTATCGCCATCATCTCGTGGACTATCCCCTTGTGGATACTTAGGGTGTCCACCATGTATTCGGGGAGCGAAGATGTTTGTTCTTCGAGCACCTAAACATGTGCTGTTAACACAAACAAGGTGGCAGTGACGTTAGCATTAAAACTAGATGTTTGATGCATGTGCTCCCACATTGCATCAAGCCTATTACCTAGCACACCCCCAAAGGTGGGTGTGCTTTGTTGTTGGCTGGGCTGAGGAACCGTCCCTGTCGATGGCTGGTTGGGCCGCGCCGGTTCAGCAGTTGGTGCTGCCTCCTTTTCTTTCTCAGCAAGTTTCTCTTGCGTTATAGAGACCACATTTGGGGCCTTTTACTTCTCTCATCTTTTAAACATAATTTATTACAGATGCAAATAAATGCTATGAGACTGCCCACTCTTTCACGTCTGAGTGGGGAAAGGGTTGGCCTCTGGTTACATTTAGAATTAGAGTTACGCTACCCACACCCACCCGGGTCACGGGAAAATGCACCAGCAACTTTTATTGTCCAACAATTAACTCCATGTAGCCATTTTTTATTGTCCATCAATTAACTCCATGCAGCCGACTTTAATTGTCCAGCAATTAACGCGAATTCACTCCATGCAGCCCGCTTTTATTGTCCAGCAATTAACTCTCTCCACTTCTTTCTCTTGTCACTCCTCCTTCTGGTTCTATTTCAACCCACCAACATTTGCACGTTAGTACAGTACGTCTGTTTCCCAGTTCTCATCAATCTTTCTGCTTCGGTCGTACAATACATCATGTAAATGTTGTGATGGTCAGAGAGTTGAAGTACAAATACAATACTTGCCAAGTACTGTTTTATGATTACTTGCCCATCACTATTTTACAATTCAATAATAAGTACAATACTTAATTATCATTCTCATATCAGTAACAAACCTATTCATTTCCTCCATGTACAATACTCACCCTCCCTCCCTATTCATTTCTACCAAGTACAGTACTCACTTGTAAATTTTAACTCATTTACTTAAGCATAAGTACAGTATCTACCAATTTTAATCCATAAGTACAGTACCTACGGAATCCAATAAAAATATTTTTCTCCTGGACATAATTTTTTTACAAAAGTACAGTGCATATCTGGTCCATAATCAACTATAAAATGTATCCATAAGTATTGTACTCAATACTTAATTTCCAACCCAGTTTGTCAAACATAAGTACAATATATATCAAATTCACTTGTGAATGTATATGTATTTATTGTAGGTACAGTACTTACGTAATCTACAGTGGGGAGAAATATGCAGTTAATATAACTTTTTGAAAAAAAGAAGGGAATCAGAAACGAAAAAAAACCAAGTGGTTTTCGTAAGCTACAGTGGATTGATATCTGCAATTTGCATTACTGTTGCATG
Organism: Alisma plantago-aquatica; assembly: GCA_963693085.1. Classification (NCBI taxonomy): domain Eukaryota; kingdom Viridiplantae; phylum Streptophyta; class Magnoliopsida; order Alismatales; family Alismataceae; genus Alisma; species Alisma plantago-aquatica. Next base: position 946,848,045 of record OY856411.1, on the reverse strand, counting down.
GAGTGGACAGAGTATCAGTACCTTGCATGTATTTTGCATGCTTTTACATGGGTAATAGTATTAAAAATCGGTTGTATGTTGGGACACATTAAAAATCGCGTATTCCCGAGTTCCGAGTAGGCCAGCGGGTGTGCCAGCGGTTATGGCTAGAATTTTTCTAGAATTATTCTAAACCTATGCATGTAGAGTAAGACCTTGCCAAAAAGCTTCAAAGGAAAAAGGTACCTCTATAAATGCTCAACAGAGTAAGTGATACCGGTGGAGCCTGACTTAGCTAATTTTATCACGTTCCAATATATGGGTCACCGAGCACTGTTCCTGGACAGAGCAATAGTAAAGGGGTGATGAATACATTTAGTAGACTAGTAGACAACACTGCAGATGCATCAGGGGTACACTAAATAAGGTTATCTTTACTCGGGAAAAAGTTTAGGTTATCGTGGATCTTGTTTGCCTACAGTATGTTGATGTGATCTTGAATGCATGTATGTGCGTGTCGGTCAGATTCCGCGAACCAATATGGCCGGTGCCTGCTCTTAAAGTTGTAGTTGCTAGGACTTAGGGGTGTGTTCTTTGTTATAACCATTATATGGTGCTACGTACGAATCCTTTAAACATCTCAGTCAAGGTGCTCCATCGAGAGGAGAGGCCGCCTTCTGCTTCCCATGGTAACTAGGAGGATGGATTGTTTGGAGTAGCAATCTAACGTGTGGATGGGTGGATTTCATTCGGGTTTTAGCCCAGTCCAATCAAATCCAACAAACATAGACGCGGATTGCATCTTGTCAATTGATTTAATTAATAAAGTTGGTTGATTTGTTAGCCACGGAATACGGTTCCATACCCAGCTTGAACACCCTAGAAGAAATTTTATAGCCACTGCTAAATACTCTCTTTCATGGTTCTGTAATAGGGCCAGACATCTTCTGACTATGCCAATTGGTCCCATGAACGTGCTATATCATATCTGAAATTGGCTGCCTTCTTCGCGTTTATCAACTCGAGAATAGCTGCAACACGCAAGCCAACACAAGTTAATTAGGATTAAGAGAGGGAATTTCTCCCCACTCTCCGCAAGTCCTTGACAGAGGCAAAACGTCAAAAAAAGAAGTAAATCAAGAAATATTTGAAGGATAGTTCGAACACAGATCCTTTCCCTGAGCGTCGGAATTCACCAACTGCAAATCTTGCAGCCCTGCATAAATTTGTCATATTTTTAATAGTACGACATAGTGATACACCATCACTCAGTTTAAGGAGATTATAATATGTCATTATCAGTATAGGGTAAGCTTCATAGTAATATATGTAGGCACCTTGTTTTCACTAACATACAACAATATTGAAATACCAACAAATTATTTATAGTTTATGAAATATATTAATAAATGTTCCTAATCTATTAATTGTTACTCCTGATCAATTTTTTGGTAAAAACAATGCAAACTTAATACAAATTTTGTAATGGTATACGAGCACATTATATATGGATGTACATAAAATTGTCTACTTGAGTACATGTAACTTATCCAACTAAACTATAGAGACAATAAGAATATTGCATGTACCTTATTTGAATTAAATGTATAGCAAAAATCAAATAAATATGGCCTTTGAAATCATTTCATGATAGATGATGTCTATTTCTTAATCAATGATAAGCTTTAGAATTACAAAAATCATTGGACTCTTTACTTCTATTACATTTTACATATTAGATATAATTGTAGTTTTCAAAAACATCTCATTTACAATTTTCTTTAAATATGTTTGGTTGGATTTTGTGGTACATGTATTGATCGACATACACTTCCTAACCTCTCTCTCTCTCTCTCTCTCTCTCTCTCTCTCTCTCTTTCCATATATGAATATATATAAGTACACATACAAATATATATATATATATATATATATATATATATGGTTATATATATGTTTATATATATATGTACACACATATGTATATATATGTATATATATATATATATATATATATATATATATATATATATATATATATATATATATATATATATATATAACTTATCGTTGATTACAAAATACACATATTCTATCGTAAGACGACATATGGAGGTCATATTGCAGTGATTTTTAATACACATCTTATCTAAGGGGTATCCATCACGTCCATAAGGTTAGATTTGTTGAATAAAATCTCAAAATCAGCATAAATGAAGATGGGTACATGTAAGATACTTGTATTCGTATACACAATTCGCTTAGCCACACACACACACACACACACACATATATATATATATATATATTTATATATTAATGTATATATTTACATATATATATATACATATATATACATATATATATATATATATATATATATATATATATATATATATATATATATATATATATATATATATATATATATAGACACTGCCCGCACGGGTAACTACTTTTTATTACCAATGGATCTATTTTGCAAAGGAAGGTACCTAATTGCAATGAGACAACAAAAATTGCAAAACAAAGATTCATTTTGTAAATACATCATCAAATATATATTCTCCCTTTGAAAGTAGTAAAAATGATACTTATCACAACAATATACATAGTATTACAAAATGAATATGTGTATTATAATTTTGTCCACAGGTAGAAAATGAATGGCCATATATATATATATGGGATTACGAGAGAAAGATTTCTCCCCCCTCTCCCACACCCGTGGTGGAGGCCGGTATTGTTAAGACCCCACCTCCCGGTAACCCCCAATTAAGGGAGACCGAAAGGTCAGAGCCGTTGATCAATAACACAGATCAAAGGTTCGGAAATTAACCAAGAATAATTATCAAATTTTAACAGACTATACTGAAAAGCTGTAAGAAAATAAATTTTGCTTACCTTTTAAAAACTGGGATTTCTAAACTTCTATTCATGAAGATACCAATCTAACTAGTCCTCCTGTACACATTAATTCTCATTTAATTCCGCATATGCCACTTTACTGTTTGTTCTTTTCATTTGTACCTAAAACGCCGACAAACAAAACGTCGGTCAGCAAGAAGCTGGTATGTGGGGGAAACAATAATTGTGCAACTATAATAATAATGTAATCATGCAATTAATCATTTAACAACCAAGATTATGTTTTAAGCCAAACTACTCAATCCATACCTATCCACAACTCTGTGCTGTCCCTGTAAGGACTTATATAATACCTCTATAAAGGTAGAGTCGCATGGCACCACCCGAAGGTAGCCCAATATCTAACTCAATGTGACTTGATGGACCTACCCTCTAGGTAACCATATACTAAGTCATTCCATGACCTGATGGACCTACCCTCTAGGTAGCCATATACTAGGTCAACCATTAAGACACAGAGGGGACCAGGATCTGAGCTAGTAGGCACATATATAATGTGATAGTCATATTCACATTATAGTTTGCATGAACTAAATTCATCCAACAGTTTATTTCAAGTCATCGGTGAAAATCTCGGAAAACCTCGAAAATCTATCTCGAGATATTCATAAGCATAACCACATACCTGATTTGATGAATCATGCAGATTATTCAACATATACTTCATGTATATACAATCAAACCAATCAACAGATCCAAGCAAGTCAAGCATTCATCATTTATAATCTGCATGTATATAAAACCTAAATTGTCTAATCACATTAAACCCTACTCGACCCTAGTCTAGGGTTTAGGTTTCCTTAGCATCAAATTTATCATTAGGGATATGTTTCTAAACCCTAATCTACATGTTTATTGATTTAATGGCTCAAGAACCCTAATTCACATTAGGTGTAGCCATGATCATCAAATCTCTTTCATCCTTACATTATGATCACGTACATTAAATTAAGTCTAACAAATTAACAAGTTAGGATCCTTAAACCATATTATTCATATGCATTCATTAGAAAATATAATTATCGTCATTAAGATCATAATCATGTTAATTTACCATAATATTCCACATCATCAGTTTAAATCTCAAGGAAGCATATCTAACATGATCAACAACGTATTAATAAGAACTACAGTTCTTATGTATTAATCACCCTACATTCATGGACCAACTATACTTTTAGAACAGGAATCATATTTAGGCATTAGGAGTATTTTATTTGGATTCCTCTCATTTTTCTGAGCAATTTGATATATACTTTTTCTATCATTGGAGTTACCATTAATTAATTGCATATTTTGCAAGATAAACCAGATCATACCAATAAGATAACGCCACATCAGCTTTTAATCTTTCTTTTTGTTATCCTCGTTAGCTACAAATAAAAGATCAAAATTACCTCTTTGCCCGTACGAGTAACATGTAAAACTAGGGGTGCTCACATCTTTGCGCTTCTGGTTACCCCCAACCTCGTGATCGTCAGGGCGCAGCGATGTCCGCCGCGCGCGACCTCTGTTCTTCGGGGTGCCGGCATCGCGAGACAGCAAGAAGGAGGCTACACCTCGCAGAACCCCGTCAGACCCAGCCTGACCCTCGGCATGGTGTTCTCGGATAGGAGATGCGGGAGACAACCCTCCTATGCTCTGCCTGCTCCAGCAAGCTCCGCGCCATGGATGACCAACTCAACCCCTCCCCGGGCCTCATGGGAGTGCGCGGTTTGGTCGAGGGTGGGGAAAACCTATGCAGACCCTCCCCGATCTCCTTGGTGTGCCACAACTCCACCTTCTCTCCGTACTACTCCATCGGCCTACCCTGGAGATGGTCAACATGTCGTTCAGGTTCAAAGCCTGTTGTGTAGGTGCATCCAAACTTGTCAGTTCCACGTGTCCTTCTTCCTACGATTGTTGGAAGGGTCTTGTTTTCTATAGGCGTTGTTGTATACCAATCCGTGATGTGGCCATAGTAAGGTGGCGCATCTCATGGCCGTCCACTATGGGAAATAACCTCCCAACGACCAGCTTGTCGAAGGGTTTCTAGCCACAACCATGGGGAACTGCTAGGAGTTGAAAGGGAGGTATAGGGTTAAGGAGGTGGAAGACATTGAAGGGTGAAGAAGGCAATGTCATCGTGACACCATGACAAAAGAAGGAACCCTTAATCTATTAAGGAATAACACAATGTGTCATGGATGGAGGCATGCACATAATTGAGATCCATCATATTCCATCCCTGCTATTCGTATTTATATAAGACTAAGTGTGTGGGTCGGTGGTTTGTTGCCAAGTTGTACAACATATTTAGGATGTACTCCGTTCCTTTCCCAAAAATTCTTCTCATGAAGACTATTATACTTTTATTCCATAAAGCCCATTATTATGAGAACGAACCCTACATGTTTCCATAAAACAATTGTGTCCAAATAATACCAGATTTAAAGGAAAGTCCTAGATGACTTTAATTGCTTGTGTGCAAAGTTTGGGACATAATTTCAAAAGTATGAGAGACTTTTCTTCATATGAAAGTTATATCTTAATAAGGCATATTTTAAACATATTTTCTCTTTCATAATCTTTTATTTTCTTTATTTTGCATTATTGGTATTTTCTCTTTCCTCTTTCTTCATTGGGGCTCCTTGGACCCCAAGAAACTCCAAGATTTCGAAATTATTTTTATTGGATACTTATTATCCTTCTAGATGCATCTTTATGCATTATTTCATATTATCTTGTTTATTTCTCATTAAAATATCTCTTTTTGAGGATTTCTCTTTATTTCTCTTTTATTTTCCTCATTGGCATTCCTTTCGTCATTAGAAATCCTTGGGATATGAAATTCTACCAAGGATAACTCAATTATACCTCTTTTCACTTATTTTCTACATTTTCTCATTGTTTTCAATTTCTTTCTTAATAAAGAAATACCTAATTAATCTTTTCTTTTCTTATTGCTTTCTTTTTGCAACTTTGGACTCCTTGGAACCCAAGGAATCCAAGATGCATGAAATCCATCCTTGGACTACATCCCTTTGCCTTCTAGAGGTTTCTACCTCTTCCTTTTCTCAAATATTCAATTATTCAATTACTAGTTGAATTTTCTTTGTTATTTGGGCCCAATAGCCAATAAAGCCCACAACACAGATATCAAGGCTATTGTAAAAAAAATACATGTATTCAAAACAAATCATACCATTCTTGGTTCAATTATCTTTAATATGATAAATTACATTTCTCACCAGATGAACCCAAAAATTGGGGTTGTAACATCCTTCCCCTCTTATAGGAATTTTGTCCTCAAAATTTTATCAAGCAAATAAACAATTCAGGATAAGACTTTTCTATGTCCATTATTGGCCCCTATGTGGCTTTACCGTACTGATGGCGCTTCCAAAGAACCTTTATCATCACATATTCTTTTCTCTGAGTTCTTTCATCCTGGCGTCTATAAACTGCACAGGTGACTCAGGCCATTTCAACCTCCCCTGGGGCTCACTAGGTTCATTACTCCACACATGGTCAGGGTACCTCACATAGTGCTCTAAATTGGACACATGGAACTCATCACACATTACTTTATCCTGAGGGGTAAGGTCAAACTTAACCTTCTCCACCAGTCCATCTCAATGGACCCATGTATCGGGGATTCATCTCTCTTAGCTATAATTTAGAGGGGTAGGATTTTCATGTCTCCCACAGTGAACTGCATGTCAGTCTACTTTGCATCATCTTACGACTCATGTCATCCCTGGGCTCCTTTCAGCCATTGCATGATCAAAGCAACTTCATTTGCACACACTATGGCCCTTTTCTAACCATCACGTGGTCCTTTCACCAACATCACCTTACTAAAGTGGTGACCGACACAACATCTCTTATAGAGCTTCTTTAAATCCCAAAACTGGCTATGGCGGTTGACTTCACATCTTGCATAGGACAAGAACTGTCTCTAGCTATCAGCCTGAATGAGCACATATGCTCTCATCAGACCCTTTAGTCTGTATCATACTAACCATTAGTTTGGGGTGATAAACTGTACTAACATTGAGTTCTTCATCTACCTACTTCCACCTTTTGGAAAGGAACTTTTAGGTCAAACTCAAAAACCTTTGAACTTACTTCATGGTTGAACCATCTCTCTCATGGTTAGTCAACCAGACATGTCCCTTGACAGAACTCTTTCTTTCTCATGTCATCTAGGTAAGGCAATCCACCATAACCCATATCGCATCTCGACCTTCCTTGGTTCAGGGGAGACTTACAACATCCATAGTGATGGACTCCCTTTCTCTTTTGGGGACTCTTTATCCTTTATATTAATGCACTGGGTTACTGGTGTTCGTCCTTCACCCTCGGCTTGCATGGACATATACCACATGCAACTTTACCCAAAGTCCTACTGTCACTTATCATCTTGGTGGTATGGTGTATGGTGATCTTAAAATCATGATCTCCTATATGTCATGATTCCTCAAGATCGATTCCTCAGAAACCCTAAACCACTCTAGTCGGGGTTTCATCACCTTCTTTTCCAAAGAAGTGCATCTGGGGTTCTACCACCATCCTTTCATTGCATCATTAGCCAAACATATCTTCTTTTACAACCTTAGGGTTAGCTTAACAACCTCTTCTAGCCAAACTAGGTAGCTATATCTCAACCCGAGCATCCATTACCACTTCACATCCTTAGGTATTAGGTAACATTGAAGACATACACTTCCATGTATTTCACTTATCGTCTCACCTCAAACTCTCTGATTTCATCATCATGGTGATCAAACTCAATATGGTATAACTTGTAAGTTCCACATAGTTCATGATAAAAAAAAACATCCTCATAAGGTGACTACCTCATCCCTCTTAGTGTTTGCAAACCATCCATGTATCATTCACTTTACCAGGATATGTTATCATCTTTGTCCTCATACTTCGTAGCAACGTTCCAACTCACATCATCTTTTAGCCTTGGTGTATGGCATGTGTACTATCCTATCTCTCACTCCCATAACAAGAGGAAATAAGCATTTGGTGGCCGTCCAAAAACAAAGTTCTTCCTGTTCTACGAGTAGAGATAATACATCCCACCTTTCCAGTACACCTTCAAACCTAAGTTGAAACGTGCAACTTATGTCTCTACCTCACAAACATCTCAATATCAAGGTTACTTCCATGGAAAACTAGTCTTGAACCTACTAAGGTTTACACACATCCCTTGGTCATCTCCTCTAGGTCTATAGGGTGCCGAAACTTTTGGGGTCATCCCTCTTCCCTCATGCATCAAGAGAGTGCCCTACTCATCTGCCCTTTGGGTCCCATGAGTTCATGAAGGTGATCAATCTCCTAACCCATGGCCCTCAGACAATGATAGTTGTTACCTCCCGACCCTATGGTCATGTGCAACTGGGGAATTAGGCAACTCCTACTTCCATCGATCTTATCCCTACCTGACCCTAGGATAGACTTAGGATGCTCCATTTATAGTACATGTCCAACTTAGAACCTTGCCCAAGCCTTCATCATCTCTCTTTGTATACATGGGCTGACATCCATCCTTTCATAGGGGTCATGGTGACCTGCCTACCTTGGTCTGACCCCTTACCGGTTACCTCCATGGTAACACATCCACATGCACTTAGAGATGGATATCTATGGGTCTACAGGCTCATTCTCATACCATGTACTTTTCACTTAGCTTCTGAAGATCCTATGAGACCTCTTTAGGTTACCTTAAACCAACAAAACTGATATACACCCTACTAAAGGGTCCCTCTCCCAGGATGGGAGGAAAACTATCTCTTGACAACATGGTCACAAAAGCTCTTAGGTCTAGGGTTTACATCCACATGAGCCTACTTAACCTAGCAAGCTATTAAGGCACATCAGATCACCTACCGAACCATGCTAGGTCATACTTGTCCTCTTTCCTCCATGCTGGATCAAGATCATACCTTTCTTTATCATCAACCTAGCTGTGAGGGGTTCATCAATAATACCTTAAACTTAAGGGGCTTCCCTTTTCCTCTATACATGAGGAGTACCACGCTTGCTTCTACAGGAACTCAACTCTCATCATGAGCATTAGGTACACCACTTCCCCTCTTAGGCCTAGGAACCCTAGGTTCACTTGTAGGTATCCAACTGCATGCTCTATCTCTTAACCACGAACCAAGCATGCAAAGGCATGACATGCACTTCTTGTCATCCTTCAACTCGAGAAACACTTAGAGTTGGGTCCTCCTTAAGGACAACCAACAAGGTACAAGGCCTCATAACCTGCTACTAAACCTTTATAGGTGTAAGGAACTCTTCTTCCTACCTCAGAGGGTAAACACCTATACCGTAGGCACATAGGTACCAAAAGCTTCATCTTCTCTCTCTAGGGTTTGGTCCTTCTAAAGGCAACCAATATATCATCAACTTCCAGGGATCGATCATGAGGCAACCACTATCATCCATTGTTCCTCATATCTCGGGGTTTAAGGCTTCCAACCTTCTTGCTGGGTTTCCTGCTCTTTCTAGGGCTAGCCCTACATTCATCCTCACTATTACAGGTCCTCTCTTCATGAAGGATCAACCTCAAAAACATGCCCCTACCTAGATGAAACTTATGTTCACTCAAGGTTATCCATAGCTCTTTATGCTTATTTCATAGGCCTTCCTTCCTACTCTCCTGGTCAGGGTTTCAACCCTTTGCTCACACTACTAACGTACCCTGGGTGCATTCTATGCCCTACTCACATAAGCTCATAGGGTTTCTAAGGTCCTTCACTAACATCATCATCTAAGGATCTATCCTTTACCCTAACATGCACGACCCTTCCCAGGGTTGGGTTGCCAAAGGTGCTAGGTCACCCATGGATCATATGGCATCTCAAAGGCATGTCCTTTCAAACACCTGGTCTAACTCATCTCTCTCTAACCTTCACTTAGGGTTAGGGTTAGCATCATCCTCAGAGGATGTGCCAGGTCTCTACTTGCAATGGAGATCTCTATCTCCAAGACTAACTTATCCTCCTGATAAGAAGGTCTAGCCTCAAGTCTCATTTGAGGACATGAAAACTTATGTCATACGCCCTAAGCATGTATCTATTCTTTAATTTGCGCCTAATCTATTAAGCTTATGTCCATGACATTTTATTTACATGCTTTTCATTAATTTGGTGGAGGATTCCTTAAACCTTATTAACCTTACCCATACCTTAAGAGGGTGAGGGGAAGAAAGAAAATCCTAATCCTTTAGGTCCTTATCAGAATTTTGTGATGAGAAGGGATGAATAAGATGAGAAAGTCCTAAAGGTATCTTATTTCGATTCATACCCTAAGACTTTGGCCAGGTAGTCACACGGATCTGGGAGTCCTCATATTCCGACTAGCGGTGCGGAGGAAAATATTTCCAGCCCCAGGTCGTGATCCTTTTCTAGACACCTCCGTCTTTTAGATAATCCTCTAATAACTCCCTTGGGTTCTATGGAGTTTGAAAAATTTAATAATTATTAATGGTTAAGTGAGGAACCTACACTCTGATACCAAATGTTACGACCCTGCCTCCCGGTAACCCCAAATTAAGGGAGACTGAAAGGTCAGAGCCGTTAATCAATAACACGGATCAAAGGTTCGACAATTAACCAAGAATAATTATCAAATTTTAAAAGACTATGCTGAAAAGCTATAAGAAAATAAATTTTGCTTACCTTTTAAAAACTGGGATTTCTAAACTTCTATCCATGAAGATACCAATCTAACTAGTCCTCCTGTGCACATTAATTCTCATTTAATTCCGCATATGCCACTTTACTATTTGTTCTTTTCATTTGTACCTAAAACGCCGACAAACAAAACGTCGGTCAGCAAGAAGCTGGTATGTGGGGGAAACAATAATTGTGCAACTATAATAACAATGTAATCATGCAATTAATCATTTAACAACCAAGATTATGTTTTAAGCCAAACTACTAAATCCATACCTATCCACAACTCTGTGCTGTCCCTGTAAGGACTTATATAATACCTCTATAAAGGTAGAGTCACATGGCACCACCTGAAGGTAGCCCAATATCTAACTCAATGTGACTTGATGGACCTACCCTCTAGGTAGCCATATAATAAGTCATTCCATGACCTGATGGACCTACCCTCTAGGTAGCCATATACTAGGTCAACCATTAAGACATAGAGGGGACCAGGATCTGAGCTAGTAGGCACATATATTATGTGATAGTCATATTCACATTATAGTTTGCATGAACTAAATTCATCCAACAGTTTATTTCAAGTCATCGGTGAAAATCTCAGAAAACCTCGAAAATCTATCTCGAGATATTCATAAGAGTAACCACATACCTAATTTGATGAATCATGCAGATTATTCAACATATACTTCATGTATATACAATCAAGCCAATCAATAGATCCAAGCAAGTCAAGCATTCATCATTTATAATCTGCATGTATATAAAACCTAAATTGTCACCTTCACATTATTAATCACATTAAACCCTACTCGACCCTAGTCTAGGGTTTAGGTTTCCTTAGCATCAAATTTATCATTAGGGATATGTTTCTAAACCCTAATCCACATGTTTATTGATTTAATGGCTCAAGAACCCTAATTCACATTAGGTGTAGCCATGATCATCAAATCTATTTTATCTTTACATTATGATCACTTACATTAAATTAAGTCTAACAAATTAACAAGTTAGGATCCTTAAACCTTATTATTCATATGCATTGATTTGAAAGTCTAATTATCGTCATTAAGATCATGATCATGTTAATTTACCATAATATTCCACATCATCAGTTTAAATCTCAAGGAAGCATATCTAACATGATCAACAACGTATTAATAAGAACTACGGTTCTTATGTATTAATCACCCTACATTCATGGACCGACTATACTTTTAGAATAGGAATCATATTTAGGCATTAGGAGTATTAATCCTGGTTACCCCCAACCTCGCGAACGTCAGGTCACATCTATGTCCGCCGCGTGCGACCTCTGTTCTTCAGGGTGCCGGCATCGTGAGATAGAAAGAGGACGGCTATACCTCCGTAGAACCCCGTCAGACCCATCCTGACCCTTGGCATGGTGTTCTCGGATAGGAGATGGGGGAGACAACCCTCCTATGCTCTTCCTGCTCCAACGAGCTCCGCTCCACGGCTGACCAACTCGACCCCTCCCTGGGCCTCCTGGGAATGCGCGGTTTGGTCGAGGGTAGGGAAAACCTACGCAGACCCTTCCCCATCTCCTTGGTTGCACCATAGCTCCACCTTCTCTCCGCACTACTTCATCGGCCTGCCCTGGCGATGGTCAACATGTCGTTCAGGTTCAATGCCTGTCGTGTAGGTGCATCCAAACTTGTTAGTTCCACCTGTTCTTCCTCCTACAATTGTTGGAAGGGTCTTGTTTTCTATAGGCATTGTTGTATACCAATCCTTGATGTGGCCATAGTAAGGCGGCGCATCTCAGGGCCGTCCACTTTGGGAAATAGCCTCCCAACGACCAGCTTGTCGAAGGGGTTTCTGGCCACAGTCATGGGGAATTTCTAGGAGTTGAATGGGAGGTATAGGGTTAAGGAGGTGGAAGACGTTGAAGGGTGAAGAAGGAACTATCATCGTGACACCATGACAAAAGAAGGAACCCTTAATCTATTAAGGAATAACACAATGTTTCATGGATGGAGGCATGTCCATAATTGAGAGCCATCGTATTCCATCCCTGCTATCCGTATTTATATAAGACTAAGTGTGTGGGTCGGTGGTTTGTTGCCAAGTTGTACAACATATTTAGGATGTACTTGGTTCCTTTCCTAAAAATTCTACTCATGAAGACTATTATGATTTTATTCCATAAAGACCATTATTATGAGAATGAACCCTACATGTTTCCATAAAACAATGTTGTCCAAATAATACCGGATTTAAAGGAAAGTCCTAGATGACTGTAATTGCTTGTGTGCAAATTTTGGGACATAATTTCAAAAGTATGAGAGACTTTTCTTCATATGAAAGTTATATCTTAATAAGGCATAATTTAAGCATATTTTCTCTTTCATAATCTTTTATTTTCTTTATTTTGCATTATTGGTATTTTGTCTTTCCTCTTTCTTCATTGGGGCTCCTTGGACCCCAAGAAACTCCAAGATTTCGAAATTCTTTTTATTAGATACTTATTATCCTTCTAGATGCATCTTTATGCATTATTTCACATTATCTTGTTTATTTCTCATTAAAATATCTCTTTTTGAGGATTTCTCTTTATTTCTCTTTTATTTTCCTCATTGACATTCCTTTCGTCATTAGAAATCCTTGGGATACGAAATTCCACCAAGGATAACTCAATTATACCTCTTTTCACTTATTTTCTACATTTTCTCATTGTTTTCAATTTCTTTCTTAATAAAGAAATACCTAATTAATCTTTTCTTTTCTTATTTCTTTCTTTTGCAACTTTGGACTCCTTGGATCCCAAGGAATCCAGGAGGCATGAAATCCATCCTTGTACTACATCCCTTTTCCTTCTAGAGGTTTCTACCTCTTCCTTTTCTCAAATATTCAATTACTAATTGAATTTTCTTTGTTATTTGGGCCCAATAGCCAATAAAGCCCACAACACAGATATCAAGGCTATTGTAAACAAAATCCATGTATTTAAAACAAATCATACCATTCTTTGTTCAATTATCTTTAATATGAGAAATTACATTTCTCAGCAGATGAACCCAAAAATTGGGGTTGTAACAGGTATATATGTATATATATGTATGTATATATATTTATATATATGTATATGTATATGTATATATGTATATGTATATATATGTATATATATATATATATCGATGTATATATACATACATATATATGTATTATATATATATATATATATATATATATATATATATATATATATATATATATATATATATATATATATATATATCTAGAGAGAGAGAGAGTCAGGGTGGAATACACTCGAGTGTATCCGGAATAGAATACACTCCAATAGTTTTTCATTATGCATTAGTTTTTATAAAAATCTAATATGTTTATCTTCTTAAACATCTTTTGAATAACTCATATATAAAATTTGTACCCATTTGGGTATTTATAGGTCATGTTATAAGGACCACAAAAATATTACATTTCAAATTAGTTTTGTACGTCAATTTTGTTGCCCTTGGATGAGTGACTTACACTCATCCAAATGGACTCAAAGTTTGTATGTATCCTAGTTAAAATAGGACAATGAAGATCAATGGTTTAAATCTTGTCAAAAAACAGTCTTGATATGAAAACACAACTTGAGTGTAGCGTGCGATCTGTACACTCGAGTATATTCTAGCCTGACTCTCTCTCTCTCTCTCTATATATATGTATGTATATATATACATGTATTATATATATATATGTATAGATATATATGTATATCTATATGTATATGAATATATATATGTATATATATGTATATATATGTATATATATATATATATATATATATATATATATATATATATATATATATATATATATATATATATATATATATATATATATATATATATATATATATATATATATATATATTGTTGTTGTTAATTCATTACCCGTGTGGGTAGCCCGAATTTCGCTACCCGCTGGAGTAACTCTGGGTTAAAAGAGTAACTATATGGTATACTGGAGTAACTCTTCTGAATCAAAAGAGTAACTATATTGATATATAGAGTAACTCTGAGAGCAAAACAGTACTGCGCAGAAAATATACAGTCAGTAAATATATGGATGGGTTTTTTGATTTATGGGGGGGGGGGCAAATGATATTATTTTTGGATCAAATTTTTTATTGAGCTAGATAAAATGATCCTCTACAATTGTGAACAAAAAAAAATCAGGAAGTTTGTGTGGGTATTAAAGATGAGCCCTATTTATATATATGGGTTCATCTTTAATACCCGCACGGGTAGCTACCCGCATACACTTCCTGATATTTTTTTTTATTTTTTTTCACAATTGTAGAGGAGAATTTTATCTAGCTCCCCAAAAAATTTGATCCAAAAATAATATCATTTGCCCCCCCCCCCCAAAATAAAAAACCCCCTCCATATATTTACTGACTGTATATTTTCTATGCAGTTACTCTTTTGTTCTCAGATTTTCTCTATATATCAATACAATTACTCTTTTGATTCAGAAGAGTTACTCTAGTGTACCACATAATTACTCTTTTAACCCCAAGTTACTCCAGCGGGTAGCAAAAATCTGGCTACCCGCAAGGGTAACGAATGAACAACCTATATATATATATATATATATATATATATATATATAATGGTCATTCATTTTCTACCTGTGTGGGTAGCTAAGGTTAGTTATCCGTGCATCTATTTTGTAATAATAAGGCACACATATGTAATGAGACAACCAACATTGTAATGAGATGACTAAAAAATAGAATAGAAAGAATCATTTTATAATACTACCTAAACTTCTATTATAAATCTCATTTTCACTATATTCAGAGGGAGAATGAAATTTTTACGATGTATTTACAAAAGGAGTCTTTGTATTATAATTTGGTTAGTTTTTTGGAGTTTCTTACTTTACATATGTAAAGGGTTACTTTACCTTGTAAATAGTTACGTTTTATGCATACATGTTTACATTTGTAACAACTACAACACATATACAATTACATATTTATTATAAAATTTCTAAAGTGTATTCTGCCTAGTTTTACTTTTTAAGTCGAATAGTTACTTTCTAGGAAGCACTGATATACACATATATACACACAACACACACACACACACACACACACACACACACACACATATATATATATATATATATATATATATATATATATATATATATATATATATATATATATATATATATATATATATATATATATATATATTGTGTGTGTGTGTGTGTGTGTTTCGAACTCACATCGTCTTTTATCCTCATACCTCATAGAAATGTTCCAACTCACATCATATTTTATCCTTAGTGTATGGCATTCATACTGTCCTATCTCTCACTCCCATCACAAGAGGAAATAAGCATTCGACTGTAGTCCAAATATAGAGTTCTTCCTATTCTAAGAGTAGAGATGGTACATCCCACCTTGCCAGTACACCTTTAAATCTAAGTTGAAACGTGTTGTTTATGCCTCTATTTTACAATCATCTTGCTATCAAAGTTACCTCCATGGAAAACTGGTTTCGAACCTACTTGGGTCACACAATCCTTGGTCATTTCCTCTAGGTCTATAGGGTGCTGAAACTTTTAGGGTCATCCCTCTTCCCTTATGCATCCAGAGAGTGCCCTACTCATATGCCCTTTGGGACCCATGAGTTCATGAAGGTAATCAATCTCCTAACCCATGGCCCTCATACAATGATAGCTATTACCTCCTGACCCTATGGTCATCTGCAACTAGGGAATTAGGAAACTCCTACTTCCACCGGTATTATCCCTACCTAATCATAGGATAGACTTAGGATTCTATTATAGTACATGTTTAACTTAGAACCTTACCCAATCCTTCATCACCTCCCTCTCTCTGCATTGATGGGCTGACTTTCATCCTTTCATAGGGGTCATGGTGACCTGCCTACCTTGGTCAGGCCCCATAGCGGTTACCTCTATGGTAACACATCCACATGCACTTAGATATGGTTATCTATAGGTCTACAGGTTCATCCTCATACCATGTACTTTTCACTTAGCTTCTCAAGATCCTATGAGACCTCTTTAGGTTACCTTAAAACCACCAAGACTCGTACACACCCTACAAAAGGGTCTCTCTTCCAGGATGGGAGGAACTACGTCTCGACAACTTAGGTCTAGGGTTTACATCCACATGCTTAACCCTAGCATGCTATTAAGGCACAAGCAGACCACCTACTAAACCAGGCTAGGTCATACGGGTTCTCATTCCTCAACATTAGATCAAGATCATACCTTTCCACGTTATTAACTTACCTATGAGGGTTTCATCAAACCTACCTTAAACTTAAGGGGTTTCTCTTTCCTCTAAACATGAGGAGTACCATTCTCGAAACTATAGAAACTTAATTCTTGTCATGAGCATTAGGTACACCACTTCCCCTCTTAGGCCTAGGAACCCTAGGTTCACTTTTTGATGACCAACTACATACTCAATCAAGTAACCATGAATCAGGCATGTATAAGGCATGAAACACACTTCCTGTCATCCTTCTATTCGAGCAACACCTTAGAGTCGAGTCCTCCTTAAGGACAACCAACAAGGCATAAGGCCCAACAACCTATCACTAAACCTCTCCAGGGTATACATAACTTCTTCTTCCTTTCTCAGAAGGTAAACACTTATACCATAGGAACATAGGTGCCAGAAGCCTCATACTCTCTCTAGGGTTTGGTTCCTATAAAGGCATCCAAGATATCATCAGTCTCTAGGGATCGAGCATGAGGCAACCCCTATCATCCACTTAGGTTGCATCATCCTCAACTCCCCATTGTTCCTCATATCTCAGAGTCCAGGATTCCAACCTTCTTGCACGAGTCATGATCTCTCTTTATAGAGCCAATCCTACAAGCAACCTTACTACGAGAGGCTATCTCTCCAAGAGGGATCAAGCTCACAAGCATACCCGTACATGGTGAAGCCTATGTTTGCTCACGGTTATCCATAGCTCTTTACACTTATCTCATAGGCTATTCCTTCACACTCTCTTGGCTAGGGTTTCAACCTATTTCTCACACTACTGACACATTCTGGGTGCATATTATTCCATGCTCATATAAGCTCATAGGGTTTCCATAGGTTCTTCACTAACCTTATCCTTGAAGTTGTCCTTCACTCTAACATGCTCGCCCCTTTCCAGGGTTGGGTTGCTAAAGGTGCTAGGTCATCCAAGGCATGTCCATCCAAACACCTAGTCTACCATGACATCTAACCAATAATGTTGTCTCTCTCTCTAGCCTTCACTTAGGGTTAGGGTTAACATCATCCTTAAAGGATGTGCCAGGTCTCTACTTGTAATGGATATCTCTATCTCCAAGACTAACTCTCTTTAATTATCCTCCTAATAATAAGGTCTAGCCTCAGGTCTCTTTTGAGGGCATGGCAACTTATGTCATACGACCTAAGCATGTATCTATCCTTTAGTTTACGCTTAATCTATTAACCTTATGTCCATGACATGTTATTTACATGCTTTTCATTAATTTGGTGGAGGATTCCTTAAAACTTATCAACCTTACCCATACCTCAAGAGGGTGAGGAGAAGAGAGAAAACCCTAATCCTTAAGGTCCTTAACATAATTTGAGTTGAGAAGGGATGAACAATATTAGAGAGTCCTAAAGGTGTCTTATTTCAAATCATACCCTAAGACTTTGGCCAGGCAGTCACATGGATTCGAGAGTCCTCGTATTCTGACTAGCGGTGTGGAGGAAAATATTGCCAGCCCCCAGTCATGATCCTTTTCTAGACACCTCCATCTTTCAGATAATCCTCTAATAACTGCTTTGGGTTCTATGGAGTTTGTAAAATTTAATAATTATTAATGGTTAAGTCAGGAACCTACGCTTTGATACCAAATGTTACGACCCCACCTTCAGGTAACCCCTAATTAAGGGAGACCGAGAGGTCAAAGCCGCACACATAATTTCCAGATCAAAGGTTTGACAATTAACCAAGAACAATTATTAAATTTTAACGGACAAAACTAGAAAGTTGTAAGAAAATAAACTTGTGCATACCTTTTGAAGACTTAGATCTCTAAACTTCTATCCACATATGAATTCTACTCTAACTAATCCTCCTTGTATTTTAATTCATGTATTTCATAATATGATGATTTACTATTTGTCCTTTTGTCTTTGTACGTAAAATGCCGACAAACAAAATGTCGATCAACATAAAGCTGGTATGTGGGGGAACCAAAAATCATGCAATTATTCATAACAATGTATTGTAGCCAATTACCATTTAACAAACAATTTTACATTTTAAATATAACTGCGCGATCCATGCATTCCCTATCCTCTGCACTGTCCCTACAGTGGACCTGGATACTACTCTCCTTATAGTAGCTCCCCATTAAACCCCTCATGGTCCCACCTATAGATGAACTAGTTTCTAGTGGTTGAGTCACATGGTAGTACCCGTAAGTAGCCCACTCCTTAAATTATGGCATGCTAAAGGGTCTCATTGCACTAAACTTGGTAGCCCAATTTCTAACCCACGATAACCTAGACCTTACTCTAGGTTACCCCTTTTTAGCCTTTACAAGTCACAGAGGTGGATTTAGCTCTAAGCCAGTTATATATATATATATATATATATATATATATATATATATATATATATATATACACACACACATATATATATATATTCATGGTGATAATCATAGTCACTTTATAGTTGCATGAAATAAAAGGCATCCTACAATTATTTTCAAGCAACCGATAAACACGTTTGGAAATCACCGTGAAACTAAAGAGATTATTCATAAGCGTGATCACATACCTGTTCAGTAGATTTCTCAAGCTAATATCAATTCTAACCAAGAAAGCCATCTAAGCAAGTAGTTCAACCACACAATCAAGAATCCTGAAAAACACATGTACTCTATTTACTACATACTTTATCTAGATTCTTTCTATTAAACTTGAAATCACTTCCTATGGTTTCCATATCCATTTTAGGGTTTCATTTTGCAATTAGGATTTCACTTCACTTACTATTTTAAACCCTAGTTCTATTTAGTTACTTACAAACCCTAATTTTAGATTAAAGGAAGACTTAAACATTAATTAAGCCCATTATGCCTCTTTTATATTAAAACTACCATTTTTACCCTTTTAATCCATGGCAAGATCATTATACTCATTTATCATCAATTCATAGTTCATTATAGCCTAATTCACAAATGAACTCTATATATCATAAAATCCACTTATTATTCATTAGAAAACCCTAATTACTATATTAAGGGTATTTACCCATAATTAGGAATCTTTGTACTCGAAATAGATTAGAACCATCATATCTCAGCTTTATACATGAATTTGACCAATTAAAATCATTAAGGATCATAATTACCAAAGTTAGGGTTCAAGGTTCATTAATTCATATGGAACCCTAATTAATCAAATTATGCATAAAGGTCATACCTTTAGATCTAATATGCCCTTTTTGTTAACTACATGTTAATATCTATTTTAAACACTGACATAACCCCTTTCTAATTCATTAATCATCAAAGGTTAGGGTTTTTCATTGATTAAACTATTAAAGATAGCATCTTGATATATTTCTTCAATCAAAAGCGGAATTAGGCTTCCAAAATAATTTCTTTGTGTTCCTCTCATTCTGAGGATCAAATTTTTTCATATATTACTTGTCCTAATCGGAGTTACCAATATTTAATTATGAATTTAGCAAGATTTCACTTACTTAGGCCAATTAGGACGCGCCACGTCGCCTATCCCATGCAAAGCGGGTCGATATGGAAAATATAATGGAATTACCGTTCTCCCGTCGCTTAAGTCAGCCGTTGCTTCAGCCCACGAGGGGCACAATGGTCCAACGCCCGTTGGTCGTCTTCAACCTCAGATAAGCTGTGACGGCTGCCATTTGTAGCCCTTCGCGGGGTGGCCATCTCATCCTTAGACCCCAAAGCTTGTCGCCGACCCTCTCCCTTGGTCTGCCACCCCTTTGTGCACCTGTAGCACCACTCAAAAGTAGCCAACACTGCCGATCTTATGCGTGCAAAGCTTGCAATGTGCGACTCTTCTTGCAGCCGTGTTGCTGCTTCTATGAAGGGGTAAGAGCACAGAGACGAGACCAATCTTTTCTCCGGCATCGTGGGCCAGTAGGCTTCCATCGCATCCCTTCTTTGGACCCTTCCAGCTTCATGCTCATGTTTCATTCTATGGTTAGGGTTTAAGGATGAAAACGAGGAAGAAGAGAAGAGAAAGATGTGTAGGATCCTCTGGGCTCGGCCCAAGGTCTTACCCCTTTTATAGGGGAGGATATCCTTGTCCTAAGATGCCCATCTAAGAGGAAACAAGTCCTCTCCTATTAGGAATCCTATTCCTATAATGAGAAACAAGTCTCTTTCTCTCTCTTAAATATCCTCTTGATATTCATTATCCTTGAGATATTAGAATTTCGAAAATCTCTTCTTTTATCTTCTTAGTACTTGTCCTTTATTCTAATGGCACGAAATTCTATTTTCATTTAATAGAAAATAATTCCTATTTAGCAATACCACATAATTCATTAATAATGCATCACCTTATCCTCTTATTTTGCAATTTTGGTATTTTCTCTTTCTTTCCTCTTTATTGGGACTCCTTGGATTCCAAGTAACTCTATTATTTCGAAATCCTTTTTATTGGATACTCATTATCCTTCTAGATGCATCTAAATGCATTATTCTTCATTATCTTGTTTTATTCTTATTAAAATATCTCTTTTTGAGGATTTCTCTTTATTTCTCTTGTATTTTCCTCATTGGAATTCCTTTTACCATTAGGAATCCTTGGGATACGAAATTACACCAAGGGTAATTCCATTATACTTCTTTCCATTTATTTTCTACATTTTCATTGTTTTCAATTTCTTTCTTAATAAAGAAATACTTAATTGATCTTTTCTTTTCTTATTGCATTTTCTTTGCAACCTTGGACTCCTTGTAACCCAAGGAACCCAAGAGACACGAAATCCATCCTTGGATTACATTCTTTTGCCTTCCAGAGGTTTCCACATCATTCTTTTCTCAAAAACTCAATTATTCATTTACTAATTTAATAATTGAATTTCCTTTTTTTATTTCCTTGTTATTGGGCCCAATAGCCAATAAAGACCACAACACAATCATGAAGTCTATTGTAAAAAAAATCCATTTATTCAAAACAAATTATATCATTATTTTTTCAATTATCTTTAATGTGAGAAATTACATTTCTCACCAATTGAACCCAAAAATTGGGGTTGTAACAATCTCTATCAAGTTGGTCCTTCGTTCTGAACTTCAAACCAAAACATAAAATTTGATTTTAATATATCTCAAAATGTCAGGAGAGATAAAACTATACAAACATGCTTGATCAAGGGAAATTGGTCATTCTATTAATCAAAGGAAAACAAAGAGCTCAAAGATAGACAAAACAAAACAAAATTAAGGAAACAATCATAAAGCAGATCATGCTTGGGTTGCTTCCCAAGAAGCGCTTGTTTATAGTCATTAGCTTGACTCTCCATTTGTTTTACTCCTTGTCTTGATCAACTGGTTTGACTATCTCTTCACTCCCTTGGTTCTTTGGCTCTTCTAGGTTAATTTTAGATCTTCTAACAAAAGCTTCATCCTCATAAAATCGCTTCACCCTCTGTCCATTCACTTTGAATGTCCCACTCTTTTCTCCAGAAATTTTAATCATTCCAGATTGATAAATTTTTACTACATTAGAAGGACCTGACCATCTGGTCCTCAACTTTCCAGGGAAAAGTCTTATGCTGGAGTTGAACAGTGAAACCTTATCTCCCTTGTAGACATCCTTCTTCTTTAGATGCGCATCATGCCACACCTTGGTTCTTTGCTTGTAAATTCTTGCGTTCTCGTAGGCATGCAATCTCAGCTCCTCGAGCTCTTGTAGCTTTAGGAATCTTTTCTATCCTTCCTTCTCCAAGTCCATATTCCGAAACTTGATCACCCAAAGGGCTTTATGTTCGAGCTCCAAAGGTAGATGGCAAGACTTTCCATAGATTAATCTATATGGCATCATGCCTATCAGTGTTTTGTAAGCTATTCTATAGGCCCAAAGAACAACATCAAGCTTCATGGACCAGTCCTTCAGAGTGCGGCTGACCATTTTCTCCAAGATCTATTTAACCTGCTGGTTGGATACCTCTACTTGTCCCGAGGTTTGAGGATGATAGGGTGTAGCAACTTTGTGCTTTATCCCATACTTCTTTAATAGCGCCTCAAATTTCTTTTCTCTAAAATGTGATCCCCAATCTCTTGTTACAGTGCGAGGCACTCCGAAGCGTGGAAAAATGGTTTTCTCGAATAGCTTGATCACTGATTTAGAATCACAAGTTTGGGTTTCTACCGCCTATGCCCACTTCGACACGTAGTCAACATCTACTAGAATATACTGATATCCTTTTGATGATGGGAAAGGACCCATTTAATATATTCCCCAAACATCAAAGATTTCTGCTTCGACCCAGTCAGCCATCGACATCTCACTTCTCTTACTAATATTTCTAGTAAGTTGGAATTCCATGCAAGCCTTGACAAAAGATGTCACATCCTTGAATAGGGTGGGCCAGTAAAACCCAGATTGGAGCACTTTTGCATCCGTTGTTTCTCCACGATGATGTCCTAAATATGGCGAAGAATGACATTCTCTTAGGATAGATGGGACTTCTTCCTTTGGTATACACCTTCGATACAAATTGTCAGAACACCTATTAAACAGCAGTGGGTCGTCCCAGTAATAGTTCTTAACATCAGAGAGAAGCTTCTTCTTCTGGTTGTATGTTATGTCTGGTAGAAGCTGGCCACAAGCCCGATAGTTACATATGTCTGCAAACTACAGTAAACTCTGCTCATCAGACTGAGCCATCAATAGGGCTTCATAAGCATTAGTGTCATTCACTGGTAATTGATTCTCTTCATCGAAAACTAATCTAGACAAGTGGTCCATGACCACATTTTCTTTTCCTTTCTTACGATCAAATTCTTGCAACAACAGGGCCCACCGTAGCAATTTTGGCTTGGTGTCTTTCTTTTGCATGAGATAGCGTATAGCACCGTGGTTAGTATAAACCTTAACCTTATATCCTGTAAGGTATTATTGGAATTTATCAAATGCAAAAACAATTGCTAACATCTCCTTCTCGGTGGTGGTGTAGTTCACTTGGGCTTCGTCCAATGTATGACTGGCATAACATATGACATGGTGCTTTTGGTCTTTCTTCTACACTAGGACTACACCTATGGCGTAGTCACTTGCATTTCACATTATTTCAAAAGGTAGCTCCCTGTATGGAGCTTGCAAGATTGGTGTAGTGGTTAAAGCCTACTTCAGGGTCTCAAAAGCTTTTGAACATTCATCATCGAATTCGAACACTGCGTCTTTGTTCAACAAATTTGAGAGGGGCTTTGAAATTTTTGAGAAGTCCTTAATGAATCTCATGTATTATCCATCATGACCTAGGAAACTTCTTACTCCAGTCATGGATTTTGGTGGTGGGAGTTTGGAGATGGATTTGATCTTGCTTAAATCCACCTCGATGCCTTTCTTTAAGATTTTGTGTCCCAGGACAATGCCACTTTGAACCATAAAGTGGCATTTTTCCCAATTCAGGACCATATGTTTTTCTTCGCATCTTTGCAGAACTAGGGATAAATTTCTTAGGCAAGTATCGAAATTTGTCCCATATATAGAGAAGTCATACATAAACAATCAACTATCACTAGTACAGGAATGGTCTGTAGCGTCAGTTTTTTTAAGCCTGTAACATCACTTTATAACCGACGCCTAAGTGGTCGTCGCTATAGAATTTGCTCTATAGCGTCGGTTTATTAGACCAAATAGAACCGACCTTATAGAGTAAACACTGACGCAAAAGGTTGTAAAAAATCTAACCCAGGCGAGAAAAAAGGAGCATGTAAGGTCGGTTATTCGGAAAAACCCGACCCTATAAACGGTCTCGGTCGAGAAAATTGTCAATCGAAATATTTTCGGTCGACAATTTTCTCGACCGAGAGAGTTTACAGGGTCAGTTTTTTTTGGAATAACCGGCCCTAAAGATTGAATAAACATTTCTGTGTACCCTCGGTCGAGCAAATTGTCGACCAAAAATATTTCAGTCGACAAAATTGTCGACCGAGGGCTACACTAAAAATTGTTGGCTAAATGGACATCTATAAAATCCCTTTGTTTTGATTATGACAAACATTTCATTCTTATTTATCTGACGAGCTACTTGAGTGTGCAGGATGACACAACTATAAGGGAAATCCAACATGAAGTATTTATATTTTCATGCAAATGTAATCATTGTAAAAACTTGTACAGAATTATAATGTACAAGTACTTAGAATCGCATGTAAATCAAGCATTGGATTTTCCCTAGCTAAACACCTTAGTCATCCATTCAATAGGACCACCTATGCACACATACGTATAACTAGTGCCTAACTTGAAACCTTAAAACAGGATCTCTCTCGGTCGACCAACTCCTCGACCGAGACACTTTCAGTCGACCACACTCTCGATCGAGAAAGATCCAAGTAGCCGTTAGACATATCTGCATATAACTTGAGAAAAGAGAAGCCTGTCGGTCGACAAGTTCTCGACCGAGAGGTGTCTCGGTCGACCTTCACTCGACCGAGACGATCTCTGCAATTAGCCGTTAGACTAAACTGACAAGTTAGTTGGCAGTTGGAAATAGACGTTGCATTCAGAGAGCCTGTCGGTCGACGACACTTCGACCGAGTGGGTGTCTCGGTCGACCGTTTCTCGACCGAGACGATCTCTGACAGAATCTGCAGAGTAAAGTAATTAGCCGTTGTTAAAGCAACAACTTTGTACCTAACGGCTAGTTAAGCACTTAGAAACCCCTAGAAGCTGTCTAGAATGTCCTTAAGCATACTTAGGTCATTCCTATAAATAGGACAAGCCATAGGACACTAGAAGACACTTCTCACACTTGCTATACTTGAGAAAATACTTGAGCCCTCTTGTGCAATCTGTGTGAACTGAGCTTTGTGATCAATTGGCCATTTTCCCTTTAGCTCAAGCTCGTCCTATAGGCTAGATTTTCCTAACCCTAGCAATCACAAGTCCATCATATTGGCTAGGAAAATCCAAACGCTTGATCTAGGGAAATCAAGCCTTGAGCTACAAGGATAAGTTGTATTTTCTTTTATTCCTTTCTTGTTCCTTGTATTACTTGTACTCTCCTTGCTACTCCAGGTAGGAGGCTGCGGATTGGAGAGGGTGAAGCTCTTCGTGGTGAAGAGGAAGACTTTGGACTACTTCAGAAGGCTGTCTTGACGGGAAGCTACTTCGAGAGGAAGGCTACTTCAAGGGGGAGCTTGAAGTTACTTCAAGGAAGGCTGCTTCGAGGTTGGCAAGACTACTTCAAGGTGAAGGCTGTCCAAAGGGTGTTTAGAAAGTATTGTAAATTTTATGTAACATCCTTGAGAGGTAATAAAAT
This sequence comes from Alisma plantago-aquatica, assembly GCA_963693085.1. NCBI lineage: Eukaryota > Viridiplantae > Streptophyta > Magnoliopsida > Alismatales > Alismataceae > Alisma > Alisma plantago-aquatica. The sequence goes on along the minus strand of OY856411.1, from coordinate 946,821,908 downwards.
TTAGTACTTTCAAAATCCCGGTTGGGTAAGCAACCGGGTAGTGGACTGACTCCTTAGTATTTGCTAAGGTGGAACCACTCTAAACACCTGTGTTCCTCTTCTTAATCTTTAATTTGGTTGTTTGAGTTTAAATTATTTTAAAATCTCTATAAAACTCTATTCACCCCCCCTCTAGAGGTTTTCAAAAATGTTTATTCAATCTTTAAGGTCGGTTTTTGTAAATAACCGACCTTATAGAGGACATTTAGAGTCAGTTTTGTACAAAAAACCGATGCTAGAAGTTATGTTTCGGTTGAAAAGTTTCTCGACCGAGGAGTGTACACTGAATTGAATCTTTAGGGTCGGTTATTTAAAAAGCCAACACTAGAAGTTATGAATTTTTTTTAAATTTCTGTAGAAATTGAAATAGAACATAAGAACAAGAAGATTCATATATTCTAGGAGAGGGGAGCATTGATGCTCAACCATCACCATTCAAAACCACACATTCATAACATAAATGATTCATAATCACATCATAATTTACAAAATGATAGAGTGGAAGTCTGAGATGATATTAAACAGATACAAAAGTAAATATGAAAGAGTACTCAAACAACATACATAAATGGAGCTGACATATTTAATCCAATGCTATATCGACTTCATTTAGAAAAGACTCTGACCACTCTTCTCGGAATTCATCCAAGTCTACATGTGTGCAAGGCTGAGTTGTAAAGATCTGTAACAGAAAATGCACATGCTAATATTTTATAAAATGACTACAATCACTTGTAAATTTATTATGTTATTCTTTATTACCCGACTTATAGTCTGAATGTGATGTGATGCTTGTTTGACAATAGCTTGCATATATTTCATTACATAGTAGCCACAAGCCCAGTCATTATTTTGCATAGGACACTACAAATAACAAAATATACTTAATGTTAGTAAACTACTACAAACAACAATTGAGATAAGTCTATAAGAGTTGACATATTACAGTTGAAAATTTATACATATAAGAGTAAGTTGTTGTCAAAGTAGATACCTTGACATTTTTTAAAGTCAATGTCTTTAATTTTGTGGGTATTTGTCCTCCAACTTCACGAAAAGCCTTTATACCCCTATCAATTAAATGATAGTTGGTAAAATAGAAATTCTAAATAGAAATATCATGTTGAACCATTGATTAAATTTATGCTTACTCCATAGCTGGCAATTTCAGTTTGTGACTCCTTGCTGTTTTACCCATTGGGTCAAGATAATAAAGAGTCATCAATTTTGGAGCAATCACCACTAATTTCCAATCTCTAGCTCTGAGAAAGAATAAAACAAACATTAAAATAAATAATTTTATTCATTATTAAAATTATATTGAATAATAATACTTATTTGACGTTAAAAGGAATTAGGATAATTTCCTTCCCCTCACTAGCAAAATATTTGAAGGCATCAGAGAAGTACTCATTCACATCCTCAATATGTGTCTCCACCTGACTAGTGACCGAAGGAACTAAGAATCCAACATTCTTTATATCAAAGTTTGTGGCCTCAGTATATAAATGGCTGTTAAACATTTATAATTATTTTCATATGTAGAAATAAGATAAAAATGTGTGGAATTTTCTATATATATATTGATATATCCTTACCTTATCCATACTTCTATTATCGAAGTATTCAACCAATCATACCGGAACAACTCTATAATATCATCAAGAAAAATAAAATTCTTAAAGTCCCTCCCAACTGCATCTTCTGTTAAATTGACCAACATATGTGATCCCAAGCTTTGGTTGGCTAAGTATCGACACAAACATTTAGATTTTCTTCCCAATTTGTCGAATGTAGCTTCGGGAATGAAAGATGGCTTGGGCATAGGAGGACGACTACTAGAAGTTTTACTTTTTGGTTTACAAACCTATTAATTAAATTACATATTTATATTACTTGAATTCATATATGCAGTCAAATATGAAAAATATGGTAGAAATAAGGTATACCTTGTCATTGATAACCAAGTGTCTAGGCCAACCCACCATAGCACCCTCAACTTCTTCAACTGTACTATATTCAGGATTAGGTATGGATAGTGGTTTGCCCCCCATTCCGTCATACACAAGATGGATGGACACACGACAAATGTCATCAGTAATTTGTTGGCAATGCAATGTACCACCAAGGTTGTACACCTTGCCCGCTGACACAACATTATATTTTGGAACCTCCACTGCAAGTTTATAGTTCATACCAACCTAGATTGAAATAATATAAGTTATATAAGAAATAGTAGAACAGATACATGTTACAACTATATATATTATCATATATTTATCATACTAATAACACAACATATAGAACAAAAACTTACTGTAGATTGTTGTGGTGGGTCATCAGGAGTGCTCCCATGACCTTCTACAACTGGAGCATGGGCTTGTACCTCATCACTTGAGAGACGCGAAGTATGAATAAGTTGAGAAGGTTGAGTAGGCTGAAATGAAGACATTATTTCTTTTACTTTCTACGCTACTAATGTTTCAACCTCCTCTAGTGCAAGACCTCTTGCATGACCTCTTTTAGATTGCGAAGGGCCAAAATAAGACTTGAATCCTATGCCAGCTCCTAATCCTCTAACACGACTAGGATGCTCCTTCGTACCAAGAGCAACTGCTAGTTCGTCCATGTCGCCAGTTGGGATGAACTTTCCTTCCTTCCTTTTCTCGTGGAGATCAATCTATTCATAGTTAATAAAAATATTAAATCACAATATCAATTAGATATAAATAAATCTAAGTTTGTGGGAGTTACTCTTTACTTAGTTGGGATAAACCTACCATCTTTTGTGCCACCTCCTTAGTTGCAGGGTTGAAAATTTCACCTGCTCGATTCTTTCTAGCATCAATCCATGTCAAGTGTTGGGGTGGTCACTCAACTTGAGTTGTAGTAGATTCTTCTCCAGAAGAGGATTGCTTCTCTTATAGTTGGCGGCGGAAGGCATAACTACCGGGCCCCAAGCGATGGTCATGCATATTCTTAGCCCATCTTTCCTTTTGAGCCTGGTGAATAGCCTCATCATTTAAAATGAGGTATTGCAATTTAGACTTGGCAAACATGTATAAAAAGATTCACCACCTTAATTGTATAAAATTAAATATTCATACAATACATCATAATCTTTATTACCTGAAACTCTTCCTATCTCCTAGCTGCAACAAATCTTTCCCACACCTCAGGATCTACAAAATATATACATTTGTAGCTTTCTTCTTTTGTTTAGGATTATTTATAAATTCCCTTACAAGATATGTCTTAAAAACACTCATGTAGCGTTCAAATGGATACATCTATTGTAAGAAAATTGGACCCAACATTTCACCTCCCTTATAATATGTACTACAAGATGAACCATGATATCAAAAAATGAAGGAGGAAAGTACATTTCAAGCTGACACATGGTAACAATTACATCTTTATGTAATTTATCGAAAGTATCAAGATGTATCACTTTGTTGCATATTTCATTGAAGAAGAAACAGAGTCTTGTGATTGCAAACCTTACATGCTTCGGCAATATAGATCGAATATCCACATGTAAAATTTGTTGCATTAAGGTGTGACAATCGTGAGATTTGAGACCTATCAACTTCAGATCCTTCATTGATACCAATATACAAATATTAGAAGAGTATCTTTGTGGAAACTTAATATTATACAAGCACTCACTGAAAGTCTTTTTCTCCTTCTTTGACAAAGTGTAACAAGCCGGTGGTAAATATGTGGGGCGACCCCTGATCTCCACTGATAATTCTTTTCTAATACCCATTAATTCTAAATCTTTTCTAGAATTGATGCCATCTTTAGTCTTTCCTGGTATGTTCAATAGCGTACCAATGATGCAATCACAAATATTTTTTTCAACATGCATGACGTCAATGCAATGTCTGATTGTCAAAGATCTCCAATAAGGAAGATCCTAGAATATTGACCTCTTCTTGTATAGAGATTTGTCACATGTGAGTGGACAACTACTTGAACTCTTTCCAAATTCATTAACAATATGTTTCACCCTATCATATACAACATTTCCTAGTATAGGTTTAGGAGCACTTCATTCATCAATTAAACCATTAAAGGTTTTGTGTTGCCTTTGATAAGGATGCACTGGTGGGAGAAATCTCCGATGACCAAGATATACAATTTTACCACCATGTTTTAGTCTGATTGAATCAGTATTTTCCTCAAAAACAGGACATGCTTTGTATCCTTTTTTGCTATATCCAGACAAATTTCCATAAGCTGGAAAGTCATTAATCGTGCAAAATAATATAGCACGCAAACTGGAGATCTCTTTACGTGAAGCATCATATGTCATAATACCTTCTTCCCATAGTTTCATTAGGTCATCAATTAGAGGTTGAAGGTAAACATCAATATCATTTCCAGGTTGCTTGGGCTCTGATATCAATATTGACAACATCACATACTTATTTTTCATACACAACCAAGGAGGAAGATTGTATATAACAATCATAACAGGCCACGTGCTATGTTGGCTGCTTAATGTACCATAGGGATTCATTCCATCTGTACAGAGTCCAAGTCTTAAGTTTCTTGGTTCTTTACCAAATTGAGGGTATAATAAATCAATTTTCTTCCATTGTGGTGAATCAGATGCATGTCGTAGGACGCCATCATCATTGGCCTTTAACTCCCCATGCCAAGACAAATTTTGCGCATCTTCTGTATTAGCAAATAAGTGTTGAAATCGTGGTATTATTGGTAGATACCACATCACCTTGGCAGGAGAGCCATTTATAGCCTTAGCTGAATTTGTAGTCTTATACCTTGACGCACCATATTTTGGACAATTTATCAAATTACTATAGTCCTTCTGAAATAACACACAATCATTTGGACATGCATGAATCTTCTTAGCCTCCATTCCCATTCGGCACATTATTTTCTTTGCTTGATATGTTGAAATTGAAAGCTCGTTGCCTTCATGAAGAATTTCCTTTAACAAAGACAACAGTGAAGTGAAACTCTTATCGCTCCACCAGTTTTGAGCTTTAAGAGTATATAATCGCATCACATCACTCAACCTCGTGAACTTAGTACAACCCTTATATAATGGTTTTTCAGCATCATGGACAATGTTTGCAAATAAAGAAGGTGGATCAATGACATTGTCTTGACAACTACGTAGCATCACATCAACCATATCATCCTGAATCTGGTCATCTTGAATCGGTTCATCATTAACATTATCATCATTATCTATATCTTCTATGCCACAACTATTAGTATCGACATTTTTTGATCCACAATTCAATTTCTCTCCATGCCAATACCATTCATTATAACCTTGTATGATCCCATTGCATATGACATGATTCTTAATTTCCTCACCAGTATCAACTTTCAAATTGTTACAACAATTTCTACATGGACAATATAGCCTATCTGTAGGTAGTTTCCTATGTTCCTCAGCAAATCTGATAAATTCATCAAGACCTTTGGCAAACTCTGGACTGCAATGGTTCTTGATAGACATCCAACTTCGATCCATTTTCTATATCACATTTAAATTAATTATAAAACTAACCGTTTAATATTGATACTATAATAATATGTAAGTTTTTATTGATAGGAAGTTAATTACTAATATACTAAAGTGTACCACCTATACCATTTTTGAACATTTAATCTCACTAGTAACTGTATAATGTATGTTTAGTTTTGAAGAAAATTTCAGCAGCATTTCCCCTAAGTTCTCCAAGTACACCGATGTAAATGGAAAATAACCACTCACATATGTACCCAGAGAACAAATGAAGAAATCCTATTGAAATTTTCTACAAAACTAAACATACATTATACAGGTACATCCTAAGTGAGATAAAATATCCAAAACTAGTCCCAAACTGGGGACTATCCAAAGTTTACTCCTAATGAGTAAATTTTGAACGGGTTTCTAAGTTAATATATAAATGCATTATTTCCATATTTATATATTAAGTTAAACATCATGCATCAACCCTAAAGTGTCAATATAGGAGTACACATGTCTAATCTAGTATTAATTTCTAGAATTTATATAATGATTACATATAAAAAAGACATGTTTTTATAATTGGGTTATCAAATCATATAAAATGGAAAATACTTGTACATATTAGCAAAGTAAGGCCGTTTCCAACAGTCCAAAGATTGAAATCATTATAATATTTAGAACTATTTGTGAACATTACAACAAATATGATTAAAACATTTATAGCTCCGACACAAATAACAACAGGTCCACTCTCAGTCGACAATTAGTCGACCGAGAGCCCACCTGCGCGCAGCATCCAGGTCCACTCTCGGTCGACAAATTCGTCGACCGAGAGTGGACCTGGACGCTGCGTGCAGGTGGGCTCTCGGTCGACTAATTGTCGACCGAGAGTGGACCTGGACGCTGCAATGGCGGCGGGTGGGAACGAAGGAAGGCGGGAACAAAGGAATGAAGGAAGTGGCAAACTTACTTGGAAATGGCGGCGACCTTCGTGGAGGATGAGACGACCTTCATGGAGAGGCGGTGACCTTCGTGGAAGAGTGGAGAGGCAGAGACGACGAGCTCTTTTCAAAGAGAGGAGGCAAAGCTTTGGTGGCACGGAGAGGTGGCAACGACTTCACGTATGGACACCACGATCCTATTAGCGGCGCAGAGAGGAGGCAAGGGCTTCACGGCAGAATTACAAAAGAAAGCAAGGGCTTCACGGCAGAATGACACAAGAAATCAAGGGTTTCGCGGCGTCGCGGGAGAGAAAAATAGAACCGAAAAGGTTTTCGTGGGAGGAAGAAAGACTAGGTTTCAACTTTTTCACGGAGAGAAAGACATGTAGCGTCGGTTAACACAAAAAACCGATGCTAAAGATAAGAGGTTCCCGTGTCGGGTTATTTAAAAACACTTAAACTCATTCTCGGTCGACAAATTTATCGACTGAATGGTTATCGGTAGACAGCATTGTCGGCCGAATAGTCCTTTAGGGTCGGTTTTAAGGAATATCCGACACTACAGGTGCTTATACAAAGGAAATCTGGCTCCCTCTCAGTCGACGATTTTATCTACCGGAGGTTGTCGGTCGACAAATTCGTCGACCGAGCAGGAGCCCTTTACGGTCGATTATAAGCGAAAAACTGATCCTAGCAGTGCTTATACACGTTAAGTCTCGCTCTTATTCGGTCGATGAATTTGTCGACCGAGGTGCCCTTTAGGGTCGGTTAAAAGTAAAAAACTGACGTTAGAGGTGCTGAACTAAACTATATCCAAAATTGATATCTGTCGACAATATTTTCGATCGAGGAGCCCTTTAGGGTCGGTTATAAGGGAAAAACCGACCCTAGAGGTGCTTATACACGTGAAAATTGGCTCCTTCTCGGTCGACGAAGTTGTCGACCGAGAGATTATCGGTTAACAAATTCGTCAACCGAAAAGAGCTCTAGGGTCAGTTATAAGGAAAAATCCGACCCTAGAGGTGCTTATACACGTGAAATCTGGCTCTTATTCGGTCGATGAATTTGTTGACCGAGGAGCCCTTTAGGGTCAGTTATAAGCGAAAAACCGACCCTAGAAGTGCTTATACACGTTAAATTTGGCTCTTATTCGGTCGACGAATTTGTCGACCGAGGTTCCCTTTAGGGTCGGTTAAAAGTATAAAACTGACGTTAGAGGTGTTGAACTAAACTGGATCCAAAATTGATATCGGTCGACAATATTGTCGACCGAGAAGCCCTTTAGGGTCGGTTATAAGGGAAAAACTGACTGTAGAGGTGCTTATACACGTGAAATCTGGCTCCTTCTCGATGGATGAATTTTTCGACCGAGAGGTAATTGGTCAACAAACTCGTCGACCGACAAGAGCTCTAGGGTCGGTTATAAGGAAAAAACCAACCCTAGAGGTGCTTATACACGGGAAATCTAGCTCTTATCCAGTCGATGAATTTGTCGACCGAGGAGCCCTTTAGGGTCAGTTATAACCGAAAAACCGACCATAGAAGTGCTTATACATGTTAAATCTGGTTCTTATTCGGTCGATGAATTTGTCGACCCAGGTGCACTTTAGGGTCGGTTAAAAGTAAAAAATTGACGTTAGAGGTGCTGAACTAAACTGGATCCAAAATTTGGTATCGGTCGACAATATTGTCGACCGAGGAGCCCTTTAGGGTCAGTTATAAGGGAAAAACCGACCCTAGATGTGCTCATACATGTGTGAAGGCAAACTGGATGCAAGATGTCTAATTCTTGCATTTTTTGTAGACATATAAGGTTGGTTATTTGGAAAAACTGACCCTATAGATTGAGGCGCGAAGCCAAAATCAAGAAAATTTTTGCCGCGGGAAACTGTAGTTGACATTCTAATCCAATTGTCTATAAGGTCTCTTGTTTTATGAAAACCGACCCTATAGTGATGCACTACAAGGTCGATTATTTTAAGAAAAGTGATCCAAGAGGTCTTAAGTGGTGCCCACATTTTTTATAGACATATAAGGTCGGTTATTTGGAAAACCGACCCTATAGAGATATACTACAAGGTCAGTTATTTTAAGAAAAGTGACCCATGAGGTCTTAAGTGGTGCCCACATTTTTTATAGACATATAAGGTCGGTTATTTGGAAAACCGACCCTATAGAGTTACACTACAAGGTCGGTTTTGTTAAGAAAACCGACCCAAGAGGTCTTAAGTGGTGCCCGCATTTTTTAGACATATAAGTTCGGTTATTTTGAAAAACCGACCCTATAGGTAGTGATGTTATAACCCATTTATATACTAGAGTATGTCTTTTAAGAAGTCAGAGAACATGAAAATCATGCCACACTGGAAAGTTGCAGGGGCATTGCATAGGACGAAAGGCATTCTCCTGAAGGCGTATGTGCCATAGATGCACGTAAACATTATCTTTTCCTAATCATCAGGGTGGATCGGAACTTGATAGAATCTAGAATATCCATCTAAGAAGCATAAGTAATCATGGTGGACAAGTCCTTATAAGACTTGGTCAATAAATGGTAGGGGAAAATGATCTTTATTGGTGGCTGAATTTAGCTTTCTATAATCAATGCACATTCTCCAGCCCGTGACAGTTCTTGTGGAAACTTCGTCACCATTATCTCCTCTTATCACTGTCATTCCACCCTATTTGGGTACTACAAGAATGGGGCTCACCCATTTGCTATCTCTTATTGGGTATATGGTCCCCGCAACCCGTAGCTTCAATATTTCCTTCTTGACTACTTCCTTCAACATTTGTTTCAATTTCCTTTGAGGTTGCACCAATGGCCTTGCTGATTCTTCTAAGTTTATTCTATGCATACACAGGGCTGGGTTTAGTCCCTTGATGTCCTCAACTAAATATCTGATTTCTCTTTTATGATCCCTCAACTCTTGTAGGAGTCTTTCCCGTTGTTCTTCTATGAGGTTAGCATTGATGATGACGGGATTCCTCCTCTCATTGTCCAAGAACTCATACTTTATCCCTTCTGGTAGTGGCTTTAATTCTGACATTGGCTTTGAAGCTTCTAACTCTTTGTTTGACTATCCCAAAGAAGTGTACTTCACTGTCTCTATCACTTCTTCTTCATTGCTGAGACTTTCTTCACCTTGGTTTAGATATTCTAGTATCTCAACCACTTTGGGGTCTTCCATTAAAGGATTTGGGTTGTTTAAGGCCCGCATAAGTGGGTCCACAATGGCTTTCTCTTCTTGAATCTCTTCACAGTATTGGTTATAGTTGTCCATGAAGTAGACTGACTCTGAAAGAGATGGTCCCTTCATGACATCCTTCACTTTGACGCCGACATGGTCAATTCCAACCCGAAAGGTTATGATGCCTTCGGTGACATCTATTAGGGTTCTTCCAGTAGCTATAAAAGGTCATCCAAATATTATCTGACACTTCGGGTCCTCCACAATATCTATCACAACAATATCACATGGTATGAAGAACCATCCCACATAGATCGTGACGTCTTTCACTATACCCACATGTCTCTTAAAAGTGTGATCAGCTAGTTCAATCTGCATACTTGTCTTGACCATATCAATCAATCCCAATCTTTGTGCTAAACTCAGGGGCATCAAGCTTATGCTGGATACCAAATCTGCCAGACCCTTCCTTTCGACATTATCTCCAACACAAAAGGGGATGTTAAAAGCCCCTGAGTCTCTCTTCTTGGTTGGTAGTTCAGCCTGAATAAAAGCACTAGACATGTTTGCCAGGTGTACCATTTTGACGTGGTTCCCTCTCCTTCTCTTTGTTATAAGGTCCTTGGAAAACTTAGCGTATATTGGCATCTCCTCCAAAGAATCTAGAAATGGGACATCTATATGTAGTTTCTTTACTACCTCCATGAACTTTTCATATCTTTTCTTTAGGTGGGCCTTGATAAGCTTGTATGGAAATGGGATTCTTGGTGCATATGGGATTTTCTTCATAAATATTTCTTCAATGAGATTAGGATCCCTAGCTTCTCCACTTTTCTCACGACTTTCTTCAGCAGGACACTCCCTATCAACATACTTCTCAGAAGAAACTTCCTTCCCCTGTTGCGTTCTCAACATTTTCTTCCTCATGTCATTTCCTATTCCAGAGTTGATCAACATCCTCCCTGATCAGAGGGTAGCCATTTTTGCAGTCTTTGTATTTGACAGAATTTTTCCTGAGGGATTCTTTATTAGCTCAACCATTTGTGTGAGCTGTTGGTTAATTTGGCATTGATGTGTCTGCATATATTCCATATGGACTTGCATAGTTGTTAGGTTGTTAGGATGCCAAAATTGGATAGAGCACTTTGTGCCAGTTGATCGTTCACAGTAGCTTGCCTCTTAGCAAAATCGAACAATTGAGTCACTAAGTCTGGCCGACTATTATCTTTTCCTTGACCCTGTCCTTGAACTTGACCTCTACTTGTCCCTTGGCTTGGTCCTACCCCTTGGCAAGTCTGGTTCCTACCTTGTACTAAGTAGTTAATCTTGTTGTCTGATAATTGGTTGTTTAAGTATAGGACGCTTGTCCACCCCTCTTTTCAAATCCTGGAAGCGACTTTTGTGAATTTCCCAGCTGATGCGAATTATCAACCGCATCCTTGTTCCCATAGCTGAAACAAGGGTGATCTGGCCTCTTGAAGTTGGCATATGAAACATTCATCGTAGTCTCCTCTTCTCTTTCACTGTCTTCACTCTCTTCAGGTCTCGTGTAGATAGAGTTATTGACTCTGTGTCCTCCTTCACCGCATGTGACACACTTCATCACCTTTTCAATGTGCTTCTTTCCCTTACCCCCAATGTCCTTCAGTTGTTTGACGTTAGTTGCTATTTTTTGAATTTGGGCTGTTATAGTTTCCAAAGCCTTGTCTTCCATGGATGGTCCTTCAGATCCAATCTTCTTTGACGTGCCTCTATCAGTCCTTTCATAGTCTACTCCTGCTTGGAGCGTAGCCATGCTTTCTATAATCTTCATAGTCCTGCGTGGTTTTTCCCCAAGAAGTCTCTGCCAGAGGAAACATTCAGAGAAGCCCTCTCTATATGAGTCATCCAATTATAGAAGGTGGTCACCAGGAACCCCTTATGATAGTTATGATGTGGGCAATCCCTAAGGTACTCTTGGTAACACTCCTGTAACATCCCTGACCTGGGTTATACTCTAACCCTAGGTGTTTTGATTAAGAAAGATGATTATATGCTTAATCTTATCTTGTGAAAAGTAATTAGGGCTCAAGACGAACTTATGTTGCAATTCTAGTCCCTTTTGAACATTGTTGAAATCAATGTTTTGCTTATTTTGGACTAAAGTGCAAATTACCCAAGTTGAGGGGTTTAAGTGCAAATTGAGCATGATAATATGTTCCTCATGTGTTGATGCATCATGAGAGTGAAAATGATGCAGAGGTATGGCTTATGGAAGCCTAGTACCAAGAAAAAGCTGATAAAGCTATGTTTGTGCATGAAAACCTAGTTTTGGTGTAATGTGCAATTTACCCAAAACCTAGGGTGCAATATGCAAATAGCACCTCAATAAGGTCCCTAATGTTTATTGGAATCATGTAGAGCAAATAAAATGAGTGGGGCACCTCATTTGAATTAATTTACAGGAGAGAGAATCTTGATATTAAAATAATCAAGATTTAATCCTAATTGAAACCCTAATTCAATTTAGGGAAAAAATAAATGTATTAATTAAAGGGCCTTCAAGAAAAATTAAAATGGTTGGATTCAGATGTGTGTGGACGTCCTTGATATTTTCAAGGACCACAAAAATATCCAAGGGAGTGGATAACTCACTCACAATTTTATAAGAAAAAGAAATATCCACTCACATATGGATATTAGTATAATATGATTTGAAGTGCTTAATTTGCTTTTCTTTAAATCATGGATAATTGAGAGGAATAAGAGGAAAAAAAGATAGCCTCGGATCCAAGGAAGTTGAGGGGGAAGTTGAGGAGGCCCAATTTTTGGGATTAAATGAATTTTTATAAAGCATATTCTCTCTCATTGAATTTTTATAAAAAGACTATTTACAAGCCAAATGAAAGGCTTTTTCGACCCCACTTCTTCTCCTAGATTGGGAAACGACCAAGGGAGCTTGGAAGGATCAGGAGGACGACCCCCAACCTGTTGGTAAGCTTCTTGACCTTGGTTCACCTCTATTTCATGGTGGAAATCACAAATCAATGCATGAATTCTTCTTAATTCGATCCCCTCTTCAATTCTAACCATTCCTTTTCACTCAAACCTTGAGGACGAGCCTTGGAATGGTGAAGGGAATTGTATCCACCATTGTTACCGTGAGATTGGAGAATTGGAGCTCAATTGGAGGTGGGTTTTATAACTTGAACCCTTATTATTGTTATTGCATTCAATTCCTTATCAAATAATGATCATTTCTTCATTCACAATAATTGATTTGGTTGATTGATGCAATCACCATGGAAATCACAGAAGGTTTCATGAGTTTGGAGCTTGATGATGATGACATCATCATAATCACACACCTCTCCAAATATCCAAGGCAAACGGTTTCAAAAGAGTTGCTCAAATGGTTTCACAAACCGTTTGGGAGCAAACAGTTTCAAACCATTTGAAAGGAAATAGTTTCAAACCGTTTGAGGGAAAACAATTTCAAACCGTTTGGAGGTGTTGACCAGGGTTGACTTTTTGGATATTTGTTGATAATTATGTTGGCTAATGGCCCACTAATTATAATTGATTAGTTCCAATTGGTTCATGAGTTGACGGACAATCAATCACCAAACCCTAATCGAGTTAAGTGCTGATTTCATAATTAATTGACTTGGAACTTTGGGTTTATTAGCCCAAACGGTTTCAAAACCATTTGGGGATCACCCAAATGGTCTCAAGACCGTTTGAGGGTCAACCAAGACCGTTTAGAGGTCTATGGTTGAACATGGTTGGGTATTTGAAGATCCAAAGATACCAAACTAATTTGCAATCAAATGTTGATTTGATGATCAATCCAATAACCCAAACCCTAATTGGATGTCACAGATTTTGATGTTGAGATGGGAAAACGGTCTCAAGACCAGTTGGAGGTCATCCAAATGACCTCAGGACCGTTTGAGGTCAGGTCTTGTCCAATTTGGATGGTGGTCCAATGATTTCAAAGCAACTAGTTTCACATTGACCAATAGTGAGGGTTCATTGATTTTAAACCCTAATCCAATTGATTCAAAACCTTAATTGGTGATTATATGAGGGTTAAATCAGTTGAAGCATGACCTATTAAGCCCACTTCAAGTGTGATGCGAGGCTCAATTGATGATTGGTTATATGAATTCAATCGATTAGAGGATCAACATTGGAAACCCTAAATCAACATTATTGGTGGAGACCATATTTGGTCCATTCAGTTTTGAGGAGGTTTGGACCAAACGGTCTCAAGAACATGTGAGTCCAAACGGTCTCAATACCGTTTGACCAAATGGTCTCAAGACCGTTTGGGACCAAAGGATCCCAAACCGGTTGAGTCTTAAATGGTTTCAACTTCAACTTTGGCAATCAGTTTCAAGTATCACTTTGTCAAATAGTTTCAAGAGTTAACTTCACCAAACATTTTTAATGGTTTGTTCAAGAACGTTTGGAGGTCTAAATGGTCTTAGACCATTTGGAGGTATTTCAAGCAAGACCGTTTGAGGTCTAATTGGTCAAGACCATTTGGGGTCTAAGTGACCAAGATCGTTTGAAAGGTAATTAACCAAACCGTATGAACACTCAAAGTGATTAAAGGTCAATTGTTTAATTGAACAATTACATGAGTATGATTCATGTGGTGATTAAGGGTATGATCATTATTAAAGAGATTATGAAACCCTAATCATGAGTATAAACCCTAATTGACAGGGTTATTGAACTCTAACCCTAAATGAGGGAAATTGTAAATGAAACCCTAATCTAGGGTGAGGATGTAGCCCTAATCTAGGGTAATGAATTGTGAAACTCTAATTTAGGGAAATGAGATGTAAATACCTAATTGGGATGAGTAGTGAATCTCTAATTATGGACAATGAAATGAAATCCTAATGGAGATGAATAGTAGACCCAAATTGTGGGTGACTATAGTGAAAAATCCTAATTAAGGATGATTCCTTGTGAAATCCTATTCTAGGGTAATGCCATGAGAAACCCTAAGTTAGAATGATGTATATGCAACATTGATGTGGTGATGTGATGTGAGAATCAATTCAGGGTGATGTCATGTAATGATATGTGAAACCCTCATTGAGGGCGATTCCATATGAAACCCAAATTTGAAGGTGATTCCATGAGAAGCCCTAGTTGTGGGTGAATCCATGTGAAACCCTAAGTTGAGGGTGATTCCATGAGAAGCCCTAGTTTATGGAGATTCCATGAGAAACCCTAGTTGAGGGCGATTTCATGAGAAACCCTGATTAAGAATTAACACCACATGAATCTCTAATACTATGTTGTGATGAGAGGCCCTAAGAAGGGTGAAGGTCTGTGAGGATAAGTTGGTTAACTCAAGAGAGTCTGAAATGATGAGAAAAGTGATACATAAAGATATGATAGTTATCACATTCAACACTTCAGGCTTTATATACCTTGATGTACTTCAAATCCAATATAATTGGGTAAGAAACATATGAAGTGTGTTATGTAACTATTACTATGAAATGTAATGAGTTGATGCACTTTGATAAGTGTTGACTAATGTACCTTGAGAATGGGGTTAAGTCTAATTAACGAGTATGATGTAATCATACCATGATGAGGATGAGTAATGAACTCATACCTTGAATTGATGATCATTAATGCTATATGATGAGAGTAATGATTTTGAATAATTATTTATGATATCTTTGAATGCCCTAGAGGTATGGAATAATGAATTAAGGGTTGGAAATATAATATATTCATGAAAACCTAATTAATAAGAAATGGGGAACACTAACCCTAATTTGGGTAAAGGGAATGAGAAGCCCCATTTGATAGTAAACCCTAATTCCTGATAAAGCAATAATGGTGTTACTATTGTGTCACATGATGTGATGAATGACTTGTATAACTGTTATCATATTTAATAACCATGCAAGTTTTATGAGATGATGAATATAGCCAGGTTTGAGCTATGACATTTATATAATAAATGTGGATTGGCCTTATGTGCCCTAATGTTGTTATTTCTTAGTAAAAGTAGCAATGTGCATGGATTCTATGAATCATATGAGTAAGTTGTTGCTTAGAAAGAGGTGAAAAGATATTTTGTGGCCTTGACAGCCATGTGTGATGCTTGTGTAACAAGTATCATGAATGCCTTGGTCAGATGACATGAAGGTGATAGTTACCTAATAGATGGTAATGATGCTCAATGATGAGTTAAGGGTTTGAATACCAAGAACCATATGATTATGGTGATGAGATTGTAAGGGATGAGAATTCCCAGTATTGAAATGAGGGATTGAGTTCCCAATGTCTTTTAAAGACTGATAAGTAATTGATGAAAGTACTACATGTCTTTTATAGCAATGTTGTAATAAGTCATGTTTGAGAACTTGGTTGATGCTAAAAGAATATGAAAATGTACTTAATTAATGAAGTGAAATCTTTTCATGTAGAGCCCTGGCCATAGATCCATCATCGTCAGTAATAAGGTGATTGTGAAACGGGTGCTCCGCGGCAAAACCCAGAACGCATATTTTGAATATGTGGGGGTAAATGGGCGAAAAATATCCTTACGTCTGGCAAAGAGATTGAGGAAAGGTAAACAACAAACCTCTCAATCCTTCATGTGTCAGGATGGATGTATCATAAATCTCCCGATGGTTGGGATAGATGTAACATTAATCTCCCTATGATATTTAATGTCGGGTCGAGGAGATAAACATTAAATCTCTCGATGGCCGATGACAGTGCAGTTGACGCTGTAACTCTATAGTGAAGTCCCAATATACCCTGGAATGCTATTTTGAGAAGTTAACACAGTTCTGCTTGTTGTCCCGCACTGACCGGGATGTGAGAGGTCAAGGGAGTCTAGATCTTCCATTGACCTATGTATTGTACTGATTTCAACTTCGCAGTGGTCGGTTGGAGTATGAGCGGTATACCGCATCTCCTCAGGGCATAAATGTGTTTGTAAAATGAAATCAACCATATAACATGTTTGCTTATGGATTGAATATGGAAATTTATTGGCTGATGTTATATTTCTTTCATGTACCTCTAGTTCATTGATGTTTTTCATATCTATTTGTATTCATTACAAGTAGATGGATGAACTATGATTCTACCATGAGTAGATGCAATGTTATCCTTGGGAAAGGAGATTACTTCACCTTATTCATATATTGATTTACCTATTGTCAGTTATATATAAATTCTTCTGCTCAGTTTATTTTAATAAACTGCTATAACAATGTTTTGGCGGAGAGTTATATCTCCCTCTGGGGCAATTTACAATTGTCTCACTCCCTTGGGATCCAACTTTTAGGTAGATGGGGAGAAAGAAGCAGAAATCATATTGCAGGGAAAAGACAACAGCAATAACATCGGGGACAACAGTGAGATCTCAGGTGGAGATAGTGTCTGTCAAGTTATGTAGTTAGAAAGTCCTGTGTCGTCTCTGTACTCTCAGGTCCTCAGAGTTTTTATTCAGTGTTTTTAATGAATCGTTTGAGGTTTCGGCTTGATGCCTCGAGATTCGTATGATGTCTATATATAATGTTTATAAGGCAACTGATGTTGTACTCTCTGAGAAGAGATGGTACATGTTATGTACATTTGAACCAAAATGTAAATGTTATACAATGGTTCTTGATGGAAAAGATTTCCTATGTGTCGATCTCTTTGTAAAAAGTTTTAATTTTTAGTGATTTTCAGTAATCCGCTACAAATGTTTCACTTCCACTAAAGTAAATCTTGTTTTTATGAGTTGGATGCCACAAATTAGTGGTATCATAGCTCTAGGTTTTCTAAGTCTACAAAGACATAGGACTAAGGTAGTAGAGTCTGTTCTGGTGTCATCCAGTGTATCTGGTAGTGTCTTCTACTCGTATAAGTGAAGAAGAACTTAAAGATGACTGGGTTACATGAGGGGGTTGCTGCTGAAAGCAGCAATGTTGCACCAAGAAGAGGTGCATGGGAGTAGGCAAGAGATAGATAATTGCCTGAGAATCCCCTAGCTGATCCAACTATAATAAGAAAATCAATCTTTAAGTATTGCTGTTGGAAAATTTAGGGCAATAGTAATGAATATAGTGGACCAAGCATGGGCAGTGTAACTTAGATTTCCAGCCCCCAATTATGATGTTTTAGATATCAACAAGATTTGTAATCAGCATCAGCAGGTTGAAGCAAAAAGGAAATTATGAATTTCTGGAATTAAAGTGAGTCTATGCTCAACCTTATCCTATTGAATCAACCTTTGAGGAAGAGTCATCCTGAGGCAGTGAATAATCCATGAATCATGACAGGTTAGACAAGATAATGTCATTCAAATATGTTATTTTATGAATTCTTGGATTAATTGAGAAAGTAATTGATTGAACTTTCCTTGAATAGTCCTATGATGACTTATGTTTTGCATAGTAAAACATTACAAATGTTTTATGTTGTTCTTACCTCTATGACAAAGGATGAGGTACAGAAGAGATGCCTGGATAAATCTAGGGATGTTAAATCTATGCTTGTGATAGAATGAAAAAGAAGTAATATGATAGCATACAAAGTGCATATCACTTAATCTCAGTATTTATATACCCTGGGCAGGTATATAACTATTGATGATAAAGTGAGTATGGGAACTCTTAGATTGTTGTCTTTTTTATTTCTCTGATCAAGTAGTCATTCTGAGACAATCTAATGAGTATCATGAAATAAGAAATATGGAATGAATAAATGTGTCATATCCTAAGCATAAGAAAGAGAAGTCTGAGATAATCTCAGATGAGCATGTTGTATGAGGAACTAAAAGTATACTCCTCATAAGATAAGAATAAGAATAAGGGAGATGAACCCTGTTCAATAATGATGCAAGTATAATAAAGATCTTTCCCATAATGAGGAAATGGGAAATGAGATGAAATCATGAGATGATCATAAACATGCTAGATAATAATAAAGAAAGGGATAATGACATGTAACCATCCTTATAAATTCCTATGCTAAAGGCAAGGAACCTAGGATGAGACAAAGAGTAAATGGTTCATGAGTAGTTGAAAATACATGAATTAATAAGAGGAATATGAATCCTTGTTTTCTTTCCTTTCAGGAACATGGCAATCAAGTGGGATTTAGGACACTTGATGTGTATAAGATAAAAATGTTCAAGTGATGGATACTTAGAAAAAGTATCAATTTATCTTGGACTTTGATTTCAAGGTGAAGACATATGTAATGTTCCAAGATGAAAGGAAGATAAATATGTGATGTGTTCTCAACACTTGTGATAGATTCCAAGATGAAAGATTTTGGTATCTGAGAAATATCAGATGGTTTATGTTGGCTACCTGGAGTGGTCAACCATGAAATTAGTCTGATTATATAAAATAATATGAACATCATATGTTAGGGGTTTATGCTCTGCATTAACATGATATTAATAAAGAATGCATGATGTTTCCCTGAACAAGAAAAGTGTTACTTGACACAAAATTGAGTCCACATTCTATGATGAAAAATAGTGGAGCATGTGTCTTGTGTGTTTGATTCTATAAGAATCATGTATGGAAAAAATTTGTGCTGATCAAAGTTTTATGGTGTCTCCATAATAAGGAGATGATATATGAAGACTAGATAGTATGATGAATGATATATATTTGTCTTCCTTTATCTGGATTTCGGGGATGAAATCCTTATTAGGGGTTTATAATTTGTAACATCCCTGACCTGGGTTATACTCTAACCCTAGGTGTTTTGATTAAGAAAGATGATTATATGCATCTTGTGAAAAGTAATTAGGGCTCAATAGGAACTTATGTTGCAATTCTAGTCCTTTTTGAACATTGTTGAAATCAATGTTTTGCTTGTTTTGGACTAAAGTGCAAATTACCCAAGTTGAGGGGTTTAAGTGCAAATTGTGCATGATAATATGTTCCTCATGTGTTGATGCATCATGAGAGTGAAAATGATGTAGATGCATGGCTTATGGAAGCCTAGTACCAAGAAAGAGCTGATAAAGCTATGTTTGTGCATGAAAACCTAGTTTTGGTGTAATGTGCAATTTACCCAAAACCTAGGGTGAAAAATGCAAAATAACACTTCAATAAGGTCCCTAATGTTTCTTGGCATCATGTAGAGCAAAAAAAATGAGAGGGGCGCTTCATTTGAATTAATTTGGGGGAGAGATAATCTTGATATTAAAATAATCATGATTTAATCCTAATTGAAACCCTAATTCAATTTAGGGCAAAAATAAATGATTAATTAAAGGGCCTTCAAACAAAATTAAAATGGTTGGGTTCATATGTCTGTGGACGTCCTTGAACTTTGAAAGGACCACAGAAATATCCAAGGGAGTGGACAACTGACTCATCATTTTATAAGAAAGAAATATCCACTCACATATGGATATTAGTATAATATGATTTGAGGTGCTTAACTTGCTTTTCTTTAAATCATGGATAATTGAGAGGAATAAGAGGCAAACAAGATGTACTAGGATCCAAGGAAGTTGAGGGGGAAGAGGCGGCCCAATTTTTGGGATTAAATGAATTTTTATAAAACATATTCTCTCTCATTAATTTTTTATAAAAAGACTCTTTACAAGCCAAATGAAAGGCTTTTTTGACCCCACTTCTTCTCCTTGATTGGAAAACGGCCAAGGGAGCTTGGGAGGATCAGGAGGACGACCCCAAACCTGTTGGTAAGCGTCTTGACCTTGGTTCAACTCGATTTCATGGTGGAAATCACAAATCAATGCATGCATTCTTCCTAATTCGATCTCCTCTTCAATTCTAACCATTCCTTCTCACTCAAACCTTGAGGACGAGACTTGGAATGGTGAAGGGAGTTGCATCCACCATTTTTACCATGATCTTGGAGCTTTGGAGCTCAATTGGAGGTGGGTTTTATAACTTGAACCCTTATTATTGTTATTGCATTCAATTCCTTATCGAATAATGATCATTTCTTCATTCACAATAATTGATTTGGTTGATTGATGCAATCACCATGGAAATCACAACAGGTTTCATGAGTTTGGAGATTTATGATGATGAAATCATCATAAAACACACCTCTCCAAATATCCAAGGAAAATGGTTTCAAAAGAGTTGCTCAATTGGTTTCACAAGCTATTTGGGAGAAAACAGTTTCAAACTGTTTGAAAGGAAACAGTTTCAAACCATTTGAGGGCAAACAGTTTCAAACCATTTGTAGGTGTTGACCAGGGTTGACCATTTGGCGATTTGTTGATAATTATGTTGGATAATGACCCACTAATTATAATTGATTAATTCCAATTGGTTCATGAGTTGAAGGATAATCAATCACCAAACCCTAATTGGGTTAAGTGCTGATTTCATAATTAATTGACTTGGAACTTTGGGTTGATTAGCCCAAACGGTTTCAAAACCATTTGGGGATCACCCAAATGGTCTCAAGACCGTTTGAGGGTCAACCAAGACCGTTTTGAGGTCTAGGGTTGAGCATGGTTTGGTATTTGAAGATCCAAAAGATACCAAACTGATTTGCAATCAAATGCTGATTTGATGATCAATCCAATGACCCAAACCCTAATTGGATGTCATGGATTTTGATGTTGACATGGGAAAACGGTCTCAAGACCGTTTCGAGGTGATACAAATGACCTCAAGACTGGTTGAGGTCAGGTCTTGTCCAATTTGGATGGTGGTCCAATGATTTCAAAGCAACTAGTTTCACATTGACCAATAGTGAGGGTTCATTGATTTCAAACCCTAATCCAATTGATTCAAAACCCTAATTGGTGATTATATGAGGGTTAAATCAGTTGAAGGATGACCTATTAAGCCCACTTTAAGTGTGATGTGAGGCTCAATTGATGAATGGTTATATGAATTCAATCGATTAGAGGATCAACATTGGAAACCCTAAATCAACATGATTGGTGGAGGCCATATTTGGTCCATTCGGTTCTGAGGAGGTTTGGACCAAACGGTCTCAAGACCGTTTGAGTCCAAATGGTATCAAGACCATTTGGAACCAAACGGTCTCAAGACCGTTTGGGACAAAATGATCTCAAACCGGTTGAGGCTTAAACAATTTCAACTTCAACTTTAGCAATCGGTTTCAACTATCACTTTGTCAAACAGTTTCAAGAGTTAACTTTAGCAAACAGTTTCAATGGTTTGTTCAAGACCATTTGGAGGTATAAATGGTCTTATACCATTTGGAGGTATTTCAAGAAAGACCGTTTGAGGTCTAATTTGTCAAGACCATTTGGGGTATAAGTGACCAAGATCGTTTGAAAGGTCATTAACCAAACCGTATGAACACTCAAAGTGATTAAAGGTCAATTCTTTAATTGAAAAATTACATGAGTATGATTCATGTGGTGATTAAGGGAATGATCCTTATTAAAGAGATCATGAAACCCTAATCATGAGTATAAACCCTAATTGGCAGGGTTATTGAACTCTAACCCTAAATGAGGGCAATTCTAAATGAAACCCTAATCTAGGGTGAGGATGTAGCCCTAATCTAGGGTAATGAATTATGAAACTCTAATTTAGGGAAATGAGATGTAAATCCCTAATTGGGATGAATAGTGAATCTCTAATTATGGATGAAATGAAATCCTAATGGACATGAATAGTAGACCCAAATTGTGGGTGACTATAGTGGAAAATCCCAATTAAGGATGATTACATGTGAAATCCTATTCTAGGGTAATGCCATGAGAAACCCTAAGTTAGAATGATGTATATGGAACATTGATGTGTTGATGTGATGTGAGAATCAATTCTGGGCAATGTCATGTAATGATATGTGAAACCCTAGTTGAGGGTGATTCCATGTGAAACCCTAAGTTGAGGGTGATTCTATGAGAAGCCCTAGTTGAGGGTGATTCCATGTGAAACCCTAAGTTGAGGGTGATTCCATGAGAAGCCCTAGTTGAGGGAGATTCCATGAGAAACCCTAGTTGAGGGAGATTTCATGAGAAACCCTGATTAAGAATTAACAACACATGAAGCTCTAATACTATGTTGTGATGAGAGGCCCTAAGAAGGGTGAAGGTCTGTGAGACTCTGTAATGTGGAGTCATAATGCATAAATCCCTAATCCTGGGCAATATGTCAATGAATCATAATCCTAATTGAAGTAAGTATATAAGGAAATCCTAATGATGAGATAAAAGGAATTACCTTATTGTGGCAACACATCCCATTATCACACAGATAACGAGGTGTTACGTGAAAACGTGCGGAAATCACCATAACCACAGATTATGAAAACACAGGTTAATTAAAACCGATTGCGGAAAACTGATAAACTGTGAAACTATTACTTTCCAGTCCTCATCCTACACAGAAACATGTCATATATATACATCCACGAGATCTGATATGTGTCCACAACTCAGGAACAACTGTTCATCCATCACATGAGTTCACCACCTGTTCATATAAAGAAAAGGCCCACATCTGGCCAACAATAGGATATACAAACATCATCGATCGGTCATCGTGAAACAACGTCAAAACACTGCCAAGGACCTGAGAGTACAGGGATGACTCTAGACTCTACTACAAAACAACCAAAACAGTAGCATGTCCAAACGCTTGCCTTCTACTGCTCCTCAAGTTGCTCGACCACAACACCACGACCACGACCACGCCTACCTCGACCACCGAAAAAGGGGTTAAACTAGCGGGGTGAGACAATTGAACAATTGTCCCAGCGGGAAACATAACTCCCCACCGCAACTACAGAACCTCAACAAGATAGATTATAACAGCAGATATCTAATAACAGGTATAACAAGAGCAGTCTATATAAAACAAATTATTCTTACCGACAAGCTTACC
The DNA here is from genome assembly GCA_963693085.1 of Alisma plantago-aquatica. Lineage (NCBI taxonomy): Eukaryota > Viridiplantae > Streptophyta > Magnoliopsida > Alismatales > Alismataceae > Alisma > Alisma plantago-aquatica. The sequence goes on along the minus strand of OY856411.1, from coordinate 946,798,402 downwards.
CGCTATACAAAAGCATATAACTAGATATATCTCAAGGAATATGATTAGCAAGATAAGATGTATCACTCTGTAACATGATTATCAGAACAAGATATAACGTTACATAACATGCTTATCAAGATCAGACATATTATCACATAACCTGCAAGATATAACAGAGACATTACACAAACAAGGCCTCAACCAATGTTTCGTATTTTGATATGAGCAGTAAATACTAAACGGCTGTATTACGTATTATTATGCCCTGAGGATTTGAACCGTACCGTTCAAATCCAACCTTCAGTTACGAAACCCAAGCCGGTGCCATACAAGGTCAATGGAAGAGCCGGACTCCACGACCTCCCACCTCATGGTCAGTACACGAGTACAACACAAGCAGGACCACAGTCACATGATGAGGTGGTCTAAGCCACAGGGTCAGCTCCATAGGCTACCCTCACTCTAGCCCGCCTTGGTACAGGTCTCGGCGCTAGTAAAACTGAGCCACGGGCCTGTTCACCGTGCTCTGAGCCATGAACGCATTCATGCTCACTCATCACATATCCTGAGCCATGGGCCTGTTCACCATGCTCTTTATACATATCTGAGTCTGTAACTGAAGTTACACTCTTACCTCCTCATTTTCAGGCTAGGATCCACCTACACATATTCAACAATATGTGCTTCCAGGTTAACCCATAGGAGAACCTGTTTCACCATCACAAAGTCCTGACGATGATGGATCTATGGCCACGGCAAACTACATGATATATTTCACTATGATTAATTAGTATCTTTTAGATGGATTGCATGATTCAACCAAGTTGTATAACATGCAAGATATAACGGAAAGTAAACAACGTTATATTATTATTTAATCACATCAACCTGATCCATCACAAGGATCCAACATCACATGTTACCTTTTGGCCTCTTGCCAACCATCCAGATCCATCTCGAGGATCATCACATACCATGGGATCTCAATCCCTCATCATGTACTATCAATGCATCTCAAGGCTCACATCATCATCATGGAACTTAACACATTATACATATCATTTTATTAACCAGAGTAATTACCAAGTGATGTTACTCATCACATGTGTCTCATAGCCCTTTTCAAGGATAATCATCACCTGCATGGTTAGAGTACACAATAATCATAGATTCAATCATAAGGAATATGCTACCATCATGGAATGCTATTCAAGATACTCTACTTGCCATTCTTACACTATTTGGTGATCAAGTCACATGATTAACAAGCCATATACATGCTTACTCTTATCTCAAGATTATACAAGTAATCAAGGTGTCCAAACATACATAACAAGTACTATTGTTACCACTACCATTATGTCACCATCCACTATCATCATTATTATCATTATGCAAGCTACTAGTGTAACTATCACCATTCTCATTTAACAATTAAGTACAAGGATTACTATATCATTACTATCATTATTGTCATCATTATTATGATCAACATTATTACTATCATCTTCTTTATTATTAACAAATAAGCATAAGGATCACATCATGCATCTTATTACCATGACCTTCCTCATTATCATCCCTACTACCATTATCATCATTATGATCAGCATTATTACTATCATTATCATCATGCAACTACCATTATCATCATTGTTACTATCATTAGCAATATTATTGTTTGCAAGGCATCATATTCATTATTGTTATCACTAATAAGACACCACCATCGTTTAGCATAAACATCCACTTTCATAACACATGGAACCGTTACTCTAGGATCACAAGACCCTCACCATAACTCTTATCAACCCTCACTAAGACCCATCGAGGCCTATCGGCCGACACACACTCAACATAGGCTATCGCCCACCTTGGCTATCGGTCATCATGGGTGTCGGCCAACATGGTTATCGGCCACCATGGCATGCATGGCCTATCGGTCAACATGGCTATCGGCCAACATGCATGGTCTATCGTTCAAGACAAGGAAACAAGCCACACATGGCCATGTCGTCCGACACCAACAACCATCAAGCTTGACAAGGCTATATCGGCCAACGCCTCAAGATGTATCGCCCAACAACATCCAACGGCCAACTCAACCATATCAGCCAACTCAACCATATCAGCCAACTCAACCATATCGGCCAACTCAACCATATCGGCCAACTCCTCACTAGCTTGACCTATCACCCAACACAAGAGAACTCACCATGTCACCCATCATAAGGTACCCATCTCGCACAACACCAAGACAAGAGAGGGTCTTGCCCAACTCAAGAACAAAGGTGTTGCTTAGCACAAGGACCATGTCGCCCAACATGGGTCACCATCATATCGGCCAACATGACCCTAGCTCACCCTATCGCCCAACACATGGGCAAGGGTATTGCCCAACACCAAGAACACTCATGTCGTTCAACTCAAGAACAAGGGTGTCGCCCAACATACCAAAAACAAGGGAGGATATCGCCCAACACCAAGGCAAGAGAGGATGTCACCCAACATGGATCATCATCAACCTCCAACACAAGGAAACTCAAACCCTAGAAAGCAAGGTATACAAAGGAACCCTAAACCCTAGAGGGGGATCAGCCACCAAAGGTACACAAGCAAAGTATAAAAGCAAAGAACTAAGCTAAACTACTAACATGCAACAAGATCATAGCTAGAGGTAAAGGAGTTAGGGTTAGAAGCTATGCAACCCGCCTTAAGCTCCAAGCTCCAAGGAAGAAGATGCACTTCAAGCTCCAAGGGATGTCATCCACCAAGGCTTCTCTAAGAGGGGTATCGGCCACCAGTGAAACTCCAGGAGAGTGTCTCGGCCGACACAAGAAAGAGAGGGAGGAGTGTCGTGCACTCAAGGTGGAGGGGAGACCAAAAGATCAAAGGAAGCTAAGGCAAGGGAAAGAACCACATATATAGAAGGGAAGGGGAGGAGAAAACAAGGTAGATCTATGCTAAGTGTCGTCCACCCAAGGGACACTTGTCCTAGGGTTCAAGCCAACACTCTAGCTCACCAAGAGACACTTGTCAAAGATACATACCAAGTGTCCATCAAACATGGTCAAGGTTGGACCAAGCAACATGGGCGACACAACTAGCATCTCCTCTGGGCGACACACACTACTCCAGGTCGACACACCACCTCTAGGTCGACACACACTCTTCCTTGGGCGACACAAGCTGGTCTTGGCCGAAACAAGGCTCAAGCAAGCCCAAACAAAGCACCTCAAGGCCCAAAAAATCTCAAGCAAGGCCCAAGATACTCAAACAACAAGCCCAAACCTTCCTCTCAACCCTAGAGGAAGCAAAGAGGGGAAACATCTCACAAGATGGAAAACTTGCACACAAAACCCTAGACTTGGGTTATTTGCAAGTAGCCCCTCGAACTCTCAACAAAGCACAACAAAAACCCTAATCACCACCAAAGGTGATTAGCAAGCACCAACGCACAAAGATCAAGCAAAACAAACAGGGTAAACCTTAAACGTAGGTCAGGGTCCTTACACTTATAAAGGTGAAATATTTCAAGAGGGAGATTGTCAACAACCTTATTGTAAGCAATGTCTTTAGCATTAGATAAGTCCATATCATTAAAGATAGTTGGACAATTCTAATGTGTGGCATATGCATTATATGCTAAAGGTGAGAGTTTAATGATGGAATGTATTAAGAGGGAAATACCTTAATACAAGATAAGTTGGTTAACTCAAGAGAGTCTGAAATGATGAGAAAAGTGATACATCAAGATATGATAGTTATCACATTCAACACTTCAGGGTTTATATACCTTGATGTACTTCAAATCCAATATAATTGGGTAAGAAACATATGAAGTGTGTTATGTAACTATTACTATGAAATGTAATGAGTTGATGCACTTTGATAAGTGTTGACTAATGTACCTTGAGAATGGGGTTAAGTCTAATTAAAGAGTATGATGTAATCATACCATGATGAGGGTGAGAAATGAACTCATACCTTGAATTGATGATCATTAATGCTATATGATGAGAGTAATGATCTTGAATAATTATTTATGATATCTTTGGATACCCAAGAGGTATGGAATAATGAATTAAGGGTTGGACATACAATATATTCATGAAACCCTAATTAATAAGAAATGGGGAACCCTAACACTAATTTGGGTAAAGGGAATGAGAAGCCCTATTCATTAGTAAACCCTAATTCCTGGTAAAGGAATAATGGTGTTACTATTGTGTCACATGATGTGATGAATGACTTGTATAACTATTATCATGTCTAATAACCATGCAGGTATTATGGGATGATGAATATAGCCAGGTTTGAGCTATGACATTTATATAATAAATGTTGATTGTCCTTATGCGCCCTAATGTTGTTGTTGCTTAGTAAAAGTAGCAATGTGCATGGATTCTATGAGTCATATGAGTAAGTTGTTGCCTAGAAAGAGGTGACAAGATATTTTGTGTCCTTGAGAGCCATGTGTGATGATTGTGTAACAAGTATCATGAATGTCTTGGTCAGATGACCTGAAGGTGGTAGTTACCTAACAGATGGTAATGATGCTCAATGATGAGTTAAGGGTTTGAATACCCAAAACCATATGATTATGGTGATGAGATTGTAAGGGATGAGAATTCCCAGTATTGAAATGAGGGATTGAGTTCTCAATGTCTTTTAAAGACTGATAAGTAATTGATGAAAGTAGTACATGTCTTTTATATCATTGTTGTAATAAGTCATGTTTGAGAACTTGGCTGATGCTAAAAGAATATGAAAATGTACTTAATTAATCAATTGAAATCTTTTCATGTAGAGCCCTGACCATAGATATCATCGTCAGTAATAAGGTGATGGTGAAATTGGTGCTCTGCGGCAAAACTCGGAAAGCATATTTTGAATATGTGGGGGTAAATGGGTGAAAAATATCCTTATGTCCGACGAAGAGATTGAGGAAAGGTAAACACCAAACCTCTCAATCCTTCATGTGTTGGTATGGATGTATCATAAATCTTTCGATGGTTGGGATAGATGTAACATTAATCTCCCAATGATATATAATGTCGGGTCGAGAAGATAAACATTATATCTCTCGATGGCCGATGAGAGTGCAGTTGACGATGTAACTCTATAGAGAAGTTCCAATATACCCTGGAAAACTATTTTGAGCAGTTAACACAGTTCTGCTTGTTGTCCCACACTAACCGGGATGTGAGAGGTCATGGGAATCCAGCTCTTCCATTGACCTATGTATGGTACCGATTTTGAGTTCGCAGTGGTCGGTTGGAGTATGAGCGGTATACCTCATCTCCTTAGGGCATAAATGTGTTCGTAAAATAAAATCAGCCGTATAGCATGTTTGCTTAAGGATTGAATATGGAAATTTATTGGCTGATGTTATATTTCTTTCATGCAACTATAGTTCATTGATGTTTTTCATATCTATTTGTATTCATTACAAGTAGATGGATGAACTATGATTCTACCATGAGTAGATGCAATGTTATCCTTGGGAAAGGAGATTACTTCACCTTGTTCATATTTTGATTTATCTGCTGTCAATTATATATAAATCCTTCTACTCAGTTTATTTTAATAAACTGCTATAACAATGTTTTGGCGGAGAGTTATATCTCCCGCTGGGGCAATTTACAATTGTCTCACCCCAGTGGGATCCAACTTTTTAGGTGGACGCGGACAAAGAAGCAGAAATCATATTGCAGGGAAAAGACAACAACAATAACATCGGGGACAATGGTGAGATCTCAGGTGGAGATACTGTCTGTCAAGTTATGTAGGTAGAAAGTCCTATGTGTCATCTATGTACTCTCAGGTCCTCGGAGTTTTTAGTCTGTATTTTTAATGAATCGTTTGAGGTTTCAACTTGATGCCTCGAGATTCGTATGTTGTCTGTATATAATGTTTACAAGAGAGCTGATGTTGTAGTCTCTAAGAAGAGATGGTACAGGTTATGTACGTTTGAACCAAAATGTAAATGTTATACAATGGTTCTTGATGGAAAATATTTCCTATGTGTGGATCTCTTTGCAAAACGTTTTAATTTTCAGTGATTTTCAATAAACCACTGCAAATGTTTCGCTTCCGCTAAAGTAAATCTTGTTTTTATGACTTGGATACCACAACTCCCATGCCTCGTGCATGTTTTTTCCTGGCTTTTATGGAAAAGATGTAATCTTCTGCATGTTAGAGATTGTTCTCTTAGTAGGATAAAACTTAGTGACGAAGGTGTTCGCCAGGGTTCTCCACCCATCTGGTGACCGGTGGGGGAGATTTAGATACCAAGAGAGAGCCTTGTCTTCCAAAGAGAAATTGAAATCTTTGCAGTAAATCACTTCTTGTGGGACACCCCTCATCTTAATGGTATCGCAAATGTTCTTGAAAGCATCGAGATGGTGGTAAGGGTTCTCTCTTGAGTTCCCTCAGAAAGGCTTGTTTTGGATCATAGATTTGACAGCTGGCTTTAGCTCAAAGTTTGTTGTGTTGAAGTTGGGTACAACAATAGGACATCTCGACTCGTTGGCCCTTATTGCTTCCAACTCACGAAGGGTCTTCCCTTCCTCATCGTCCTCATTATCACTATCCATGTGTTTACGATCTCTCTCAGCTTCACACTCACGGTGGTTATGGTTTCTTCTATGCCTTCAGTGACGATGACATTCCTCGTAGTGATTGTCATCCTCATGATGGTCATCTTTGTGCCGCTCTTCTTGCTCTTCCTCTCATTCTTCATATTGGCGATCATTATTGTAACGACCATCGCTATCTTCATCCGTACCCGATGGCGGTGGATGGGGTTGGATCCTCACATTCTGCTCGTCTCCCAAGGGGTCCACACGAGGTGGCATGGTGGAAAAGAGTAAAGTCGAACAAGCATGCTTCTTCCTGGGTTCCTGAATAGATCGTATAGTCGAGTTAGCAAACCGGATGTGTTAAAATAAACTATTCTACACAAGCTCAGGGTAGGAAACTTAAAATAATAGTACTGTTAAGCTTATTCCTAAGCTTGAGGCACAAGAGTATAGTAAGAAGAATTGAGTTCTTAACACCACCATTTTGCCTTGTCCCCAACAATGACGCCAAAAAGTTGACCACCCAAATCATGCGTCCAAAATGGAGTGGATATAGAGTAGTCAGAATTTTAACAAAGTAAGCCAACCCTCAGGCCCCTACAATGATAGACGGGGTCCGAAGTAGTAATTGGGGTTGAACACAGGTACAAGAGTGGTAACAGCTAAGTACACGTAATCAACACTCTTTATACTCCAAACTAAAGGGAAATAAAAGGGGTGTTCTCAAGGGAATGATGTCACTTCAAACAAAATAAAACAAAGTAGAGTAAAAGAAAAGCGGGAAAGAGAATAACAAAATAAGGGGTGTAAACAAGATAAGGGAAGTAACTTGGATTGGGTTTCACCTACTGAAGCATCTCACCAACATACAACATCATCTCTCTCTATCATATACTACTATCAAGCAAACAAGCAATCATCAAAGATGTCTATTCCACTCTCTCTCGAGATGAGGATAGATCTAAGTCTAAGGGTAGCCTCACTCTCGAGATAACTACACAAAAACCACATAGCAAAACATATGATCTTAAGCTTTAGCATTCCAACACTCTCGTGTATTCATTCTACTCCATAACACAAGATATACGTGATATTACTCTCTCGAGATATCAACAAGCATACATCACAAGATGGTAGCAAGCATGCAAGTGAAGCATTAAAATAGGTGTATGGAGATAAACTTGATAGTAGCATATATATTCAATCAAGGGAGACAATATGCATGTTGGTAGAGCCTTAGTGGCTACTCCCAACCCAAGTTAAGATGTTTAGACACGAATGGTTATGGGCAACATAACAACGTTATAAATATCTAGATACATTAGAGCCACAAAGTGAGGAGGGAGGTACAGTGGAATGAAGGGTAGATCTAGAGGGAGAGAAGAAGAGTGATACAACACAATGCTCCTTGGATCTAGATCTACATTTGATGATGGCGGGGCATCCTCCTTCTTTCGAAGAAGATGAGTCCTCCTATCTTCTCTCTCCTTAGCTTCTACCTTTAGAGATTGAAGATCTGTCAATGAGTGGAGTGGAAATGGATGAATATGAAATTCTACATCACTTCGTGGTATGTCCTGTGTGTCCTCATTCTGGTCGAGTGGTTGGCCTATTTATAGGCCTCTTCCACCGACTTAAGTGAGCCGCGGTCGTGGTTGTTGGGTTTCTATAGAACTACAGTCATGGTCCATTTGAGTCATCGTGGTCCTTTTAACTTGGCTGCGGTCGCGATCCTAGCTTGACTTAGCCGCGGTCGCGGTTTGGGTAGACCAAGATGCAGTCACAATCATGTAGGAGCAGCCGCGATCATGGACCGGTGGCCCGCGACCCTTCTGTCTTAAGCTAAATTGACCGCGCCCGCTAAGGCAAGCCGCGGTCGCGGCCTATGGTTGACATATGACTGCGACCTTGATAAAACACTTAATTACCACAATAAGATATGTAAGTGTAAAAAATCAACAAAAGATGCTAAAAAGTATGGGAAAGTTGGCAAAAGGTGTGCAAAAAGATATATAAATTGTATAACAAATATGCACAAAATTGAGTGTTATCAATATCTATGTGGCTCAACTACAATGAACTTTTTTTTGTTAAAGGCATTTGACCATTACAATTTGTTGCCTTTACTCATTAAAGGAGTGTTAAACTTAAATTTTAATATCTCCTCTTACTCTTTGTGTAGTTTTTATACAAGCTATAGTCCCTTTTAATGTTGATGTTAGTTTCTTACTCTTGGTATCAAGGTTCCTGTATTGTATTTGTTTTTAAATGTCATTATGCCGATTTATTGGTGATTGTTGCTGTTATAGCTTCTAGACTACCTTGTGATGATAATATACCTTCATCTTCATCTTTTGAGAGCGTGATTATTTCTACAGATAATGTCTCTATGATTGGACTTGGTTTTGGAAGTTTAGATGATGATGTAACCTTTTATTGTACATACACTGGTTTGATTGGTATTAATGTGAGGAGAGATGATAATCATTATCTACACCATGCTAAGATTTTTCTAGCTAAATTTTAGTTTGTGATAAATAAAGTCATCTTATTCATTCTAAGAGTTTTAATTGTCTTTTAAGACCTATTTGTGATAAGTGGTGATCTATATGATATTTTGTCCAAGAAATATAGATGTTTGGTGAAAAGGTTTGGGTACACAACCATGATCAAATTCATATATGAAAATTCCTCATCTATATATATATTGTTAGTGTATTTTTATAGGTTCACAATAATGATCTTATTATGACTACTTACCTGTGCTACTTCAAGTGGAATTCATCCCATTAATGGAGTCACAAAGACATGCTTTCTTCTATGAGACAACCCAATATACATGTGTCTATGCAGCTTGCATTAATAACATCTTAGTCTGACGGTTATGACAAGTTGACATTTATAAATAGATAAGATCATAGACACCTAAATAGAAAAAGAAAAGAGTATGCTGATGATGATTTGGACATGGTGTAGGAACATATTAAAAAAATCAAAATGTTGGATTTGAAATTCTCTTATGTGTATCAAAAAAATTCTAATAGTTATTTGACGTACTTGTTGTGATTTGATTTGATCTCCATTGATGATTGTGAATAGTTTGGAGATGACAACATATTTGATACCGCTTATGGTACCAATAAGTATTTGATGATTTTTGGATCGTTTAATGGTGTTTATCACACTAGCAATACATTGCTATTTTCTTAGGTTTTATTGTCAAATGAAAAGTATGAACCCTTCATGTGGATTTTCAAGCAATATATATCGTGTTTTGGAAAAGAGTAGTTTTCTATCATAATTGATCATGATCTAGAAAGAAATGGTGCTATTGTTTATATTCTTCTGTCATGAAAGCATCATTTTTCTAGCTAGCACATTTTATAGAAACTTCCCTAAGCTTGATGGAACTCCCAATGAGGACCACATAATTAATGTTTTGAATGTTTGTTTATGGAACATAGAGGATCTAGACAAATTCAAGTATAGATGGAGTTCTTTAATTGAAGACAACTGCATGTTGTCTATTCATTGGTTTTCTAATGTGTATTCTCTGCAATGAATGTGGGTTCCCTATTTTTAGAAGATATCATTTCTGCTGGTATGAAAACAACTCAATGGATTCCAAGCTATAATTAATTTGTTAGAAACCATATTAATAACAAGAAGAATCTATTCAAAGTTTTTTGTAGTTTGGAAACTTCTTATTCTCATTTTCAGGGGATAGAAAATTACATTTTTATTATTATGGGTAGTCTTTTACTTCATTGTGGCCTTTGGGGAAGAAAATGAGAGGTATATAAACAAAGTCTATTTTTAAGATCTTTTAATTTAGAGTCCATAAAATTATGGTATATAGAGTGACACAGTTTTTTGATGATGGTGTGGTTTATATACATTGTACTGTTGGATCTAGCTATCCTCATGTGTTGAAGAAAGATTCATCTACTGGTATATTATCTCATAATTGTCTCATGTTGGAATTCAAAAGAATTCCATGTAGGAACATTCTTTCTTATTTAAAGAGTTGTGATTTTTGTGGATTTCTTGATCCATGTATATCAAGGTACAAAGGCCACCGTATGGTTTTTAGCAAGGTATCAATTATGCATTCATCCATCAGGAAGATCCTTCAGTTGGTGTTGGTGTTGGTGTGCAATGCAATTGTCAACATGGCTTGTAGGAAAGATTTTGTGGATCTCTATCATGAAAAGCTTCTTGCTCTACAAAAGGAGCTTTTCGAATTAGATAATTATGATATTGTTGCAACTGATTCTAGTATAAATTCTTCATACGTTTCACGGGTCATGTTCCTAATATGTTAAAGGTAAAGGAAGACATAGAGTGAATGATGTACAACATAAATCTTAAAATGAAAATTTCTTTTTTACAGTGTAAATAATTGTTTTATAGTATGGTGTTAATCACGATAGTAAAAATTGTCCCTAAAAAAACAAGTATGTGTATGTTACCATAATTTTCACAAATATCTATTGCAACTCACAATGTTTGTCATCTTTCTTTTTAGTTTATAGAGGTCCACGAACTAAGTAGGACTCCCACACCCATCCAAAATCACACTCGAATTCCTGATTACAAGAAATAATTATACAACAATAGAGAAGAACACATTATAGTAACAATCCAGAATCAACCATAATAGCATAGGTGAGTTAAATCCAACAACAACAACAAAACTAAGAATCATCACATCATTACAAATCCAACATGTCATTACAAAACCACAACAACACTACAAATCCTCTCGAGGCATTACAAATCCATCAACAAAATCAGTGCAGTAACTGAGTTAAGTAAAAAAAATATGACATTATAAATTCAGTAGTAGCGGCAATTTATTTAGCACAAACACCTTGTCATCATGTCAAGTGAGATATATACTGTGATAGTTGTAATTGACAATCGTTTACAGATTAATTAAAAAAAATTCTCTTCCTATTAAATTGTGTTTGTATCAAATTCATCTGTGTGTTAAGTTCCAACACAATTCATTCTTAAAATTTTGGCTTTGTTTTGAATGGTTATTTATTTTTGAAGGGAGTTCATTCTCTTATAGATTACAATGTGATATATACATCCAAGTTTGATTACATAAATTGATCCTTTGTTACATTTTTCTCCATCCCTGTATATTTTCTCTAGTCTCATCACAAAATATTCTTTCTTGTTACAATTTATTCTTTAATAAGGATTATACTCTTAGTATTTTTATCATATGTTACTTTTTAGGGTAAATAGTTACTTTTGTGGGTCAAATAGTTACACTTTTAGATTAAATGGTTACTTTTTAGTCCAAATAATTACTTTTAACGACTATATATTACATGTAATCCAACAAATTAAAATATTTTGGTGTAGAATTCTAACCATGCAAAACTTGTTCATTTGCATCCATTTAAAAAATATACAAGAAATACATTATGTATAACTCATTTTGAAATTATGTTCTCTTAGTTTTAAAATATTTTACCTATTACCATCAATAGTTATATTACGTCCCATATAAAACCTTATGTTACTTTTATAATTAAATTGTTACTTTATATGTCAAATTATTACTTTTTAGTCCATATAGTTACCTTTTTCAAGATAGTTGAAATAATTACCTTTTTATGATTATGTAGTTTAGGTATTTCAACTAGTTCAAATAGTTCATCCTTTAGTGAATTATGTATACATCATGAACACTGAACACCTCATAGATGACCATTACATTACAAAAGACAATCTAATGTAAATCAACAGTTCCAGTTAGAGTTAAAAACTTCGATACTTATTAATATACAAAGAATTAACCTCATAGATGGTCTCAACATTCAACGAGATATATTAAATAAAATTATCTTATTACAAGGTTTCAATTACATAATTAAGAGTTCAATTTTACCAATATTCTAATGTATCATAGAGATCGTACAACAAGTACACCTAATATATCTTACCAATCCCATCAAATTCTAGCCATATCTAAACTATAAAATACATGAAACAAGACGGGTCAAACACATGAGGTGGTGAATACATGGTTGAAAGATACATATACATAAGCTTTACATATTTTGAAAAGATTTGCAGAAGTAATGAATAAGAATAAACAAGTGATGTATTTAGCAAAGCAAGAGCCCATGTTTTATATCATTTCACTCATAAGGCCTTTGACTACTTCCCATTGGAAGAGTCCATTAGGGTGCTCAAGATTAGCTAACCCTTTTATCGACATGGTCCACCCTATCTTGACAACTCAAGTAAGATGCCTAGCTTTGTATCCTTACCCTGAGAATACATGCAGGTGCACAAGGTTTGTATAATGGAGTTTTTATATTATGCTTGCATGTTATAAAACAACGATACAAGACAAACATTGAATACAATACTAGGATATTGCATGGAAATATTTAAGCAAGTAAACAAGCATACATATGTATCATATTTAAGAAAGAAAATCATAGTCATATAAATATTAAATAGCATACCTAATTTTAGAGATTTTATAACCTAACATATCCTTCATCATTTAGCAACAAGCCATACCTGATTAAGAACAAGATTGCATACATTCATTAGATTATCATTGTTAATCCTAACTAGCTTCATTTTAGGGTTTTGACCAAGTTATGTTCAAGGTTGATTATTAGTACAATAGATGACTTACATTGATTTAAAGGTCATCATAATAGTGAGGTTCAAGTTTTATGTCATTCCAAGTTTCCATTAATTTTATATGATCATTTCAAGGTTTGAGTCACTTACTAGCATTTTAGGGTCAAAAGACTCAGAATATGGAAACCAAGGCCAAAAGACATCGAGATATGAGAAACAAGCATAAAAGATAGTCTATATCAGCAAGATATAAACAAAAGGATCATATTCTAGATTGTGTGGATGTCCCCAAGTCTGGGCATCATAGGATTCCACATTGTCATCATGCATTCCAAAAGGCAACACACAAGACATAGGTCATAAGGTCCAAACGTATGGGATAGATGAGATGTATGTACCATGGGGATCATAAAGTATAGAACATCTCTGATTTGGAAGAGGAAGGAGAAGGGATTACAATCCATATTACACTTGGTGTACAAGGAAGGCAATCAAACAACATAAGCCACATAATGCAACCACTAGGGTATTTATGGTTATACACACCATCCTAGGTCAAGATGGGTTAACCATATGATTTAAGTTACTAGGAATGATCACATACTTATATAAAGTAGTTTTATGAAGATGTTAGGTCAAACAAATCATTTTATTCGAGGGTATGGTCATGCATCTTCATAAAGGATCACATTCATCTATTAGGTGCCATCTAGTAAAACCTTGGAAAAAGGAGGTAAGGGGCTCATACTTCTGCTTAAAAGGGTTACAAACAACTAAATTCTAGATTAGGGTGAGGTGTATTGTCAAAAGGGAGTAAGATTTCAACATTTATCATGATCATACATTAAAAGTCATAAACAAAGCATTGATGTGAATTCGAGTTGACAAAGAGGTGACTATGGATTTTATTATGCCCAAAAACAATCACAAGCTACTTATTTTCTTGTTAGGTGGGTAGACATGCATCAAAGCTCTAATATTTATCATAGTCAAGCAATTATCATGGTCAAACAATGTCAAGTTCACATTTTTTTAAAATCAGGAGAACAAGGAGGAGTTTTAGGGTCTATAAGTTGGTTGATGTTATATAATTCTACCCAATTTGGTCTTAGTATGAGAAAGAGAACAATTTTCAAAGAATAATCCCAAGACTATAGAGAAATGGACGAGGTGTTACCAAATCATTAATTGAAGAATGTGAGTTGTTTGATGTGGAACACCATGGACATTGTCGATCTCGCTGTCAGTGATGATCACCTCCACTAGGCATGTCTTTGGCCACATTAACCAACGATTGTGTTGGCCTCCTTTCAATCCTGGCCGTTGCTTTCATGTGCCCTTGTGATCGAACGAAAGTTAGCAATCCCTCAGCCAAGCTCTCGCACCCCAGTGGGCCCCACATGTCGCAGCGACAACACCCTAACTGCTCGCCAAAGCTCAAGTAGGGATGGGGATCAGGCCATGATGCCACTCCAAAACTAGCAGTTCTACCTTGCCTCAATGCCACAAGCTCATTTGTGGCCATGTCTTGTACCCAGATGGCCCAGAGCACGAAAGCCCAAAGTCCCAAGACGGCGACACTTCCATGGGAAGAGAAGGAAGGAGGCGGGAGCTAGGGGTGTTTTAGGGCACACGACTGAGGGCAAAAGGGATAAAACAAACAAGGGGTAGAAAATGGGGGTGAAAGAAGATAAGAACGGTCAAATTGGATGCATATATTGGCCTTATCGAGGTTTTCTTTGCCGTTGGGCGAGGTTCAACAACTTTGTCACTGGACCTATATGGAGGTGGGAGATGATTGGGTAGTTGTTGGATCTAGGGCTATTAACTTGCACTGACAATCCAATAGTCCACAAAAGATACACCCACATGAGTAGGAGAGGGAGACACGAGTGAGTCACACCCAATTGCGCCCAAAAGGCTCAATTGTAAAGTAATTGATTAAATCAAGTATAATTTGAGCCAATTTTAAAAGATCATAACTTGGGATAGGAATGTTAGATTGAGGTGATTTTTATACCATTGGATTCAAAATTGAATGCTCTACCACATGAAACATAATAGAGATCAAGGAGATCATACTAAAGAGCGTCAATGTTAATTGTAAGATGGATATAAATTAAAGCATGAATCTTATTTCAAAACTCAAATTAAAGTCTCATATTTGGATATTTGTCATTGAATTAACAAAATAAAACTTGTTGAAAGAGAAATGGTACATTAGATGAGAGAGAAAAGTCAGCTTGTCACATCCTTCCCTCCTTGAAAGAAATTTTATCCTTCAATTTTTTTAAGATCATAGTCGAAGGTCAAAGTTCGTATTCATTACACGTAGGTGACCGATACTAGAAGTCAAGGGATCCCCATCATGGGGTTCAAACTAAGTTTCCATCATCAAGGATGTACCCATCCCAATGATATACATATCACTAGGTGCTCCCCTCATATTATGACATCATCATGACATTAGAGTTTTCACATCCCTTACTATTCCTATGTTAAAGTTTGGTTCATGTATTCATATGAGATAAAGGTTATTTATAGAGATTTGGATTATCAATTTCTCACACTGACATGTTTTTCATTGAGAGTTTCAAACAAGACCGTCACCAAAGGTGTATTTTATCATTATACTAGATTTCATGCATGTTTTTGTTTTCCTCCAAACTTCTACCAACTTCCCCCAATTATATTCATTACTTTCAATTATGGGTCCAAAATTAAGAAGTTGTATTATTATATTTAAGTTAAGATCTCAAGGCATCTTCATTTCAAGTTGGTGATTTAATATCTACATCTTTTATTCAAGGTATTATTTCATATTATATCTTGCTTATGTGAGTGACTTCGTATGTATATCAATTCTTTTTATTAGAAGTGACATTATCATAACCTATCATGCACTATACAAGGAACAACATATCACCAACATCAAGGCTTCATAATTATCTCACTTGTATTTCAAATGATCTCCACAAGCTTAAGCCACTCAACATAAGACCTATCTAAGTCCAATAAGACATGCTAACCACAACTTCCTACCCATGAAGAATTTATACCCAACCATAAAAAACAAGGGGCACCACTAGATTCCTTTATATACAATCACTAACCATAGTATGAGGCTCATCATGGAGATCACACGTCATGTACATCATCTTAGGGTCTTGGGACATCTCCCTCACCTATATAGCAAACATCATATATTCAATTTCCTCTTCCTGTAGGGTTAGATCCTTTCATAGGAAATCTAGGGTTCAACATTATCAAGGGAACCACACACTAGGTGACCCAACTCACATGCTAAGAAGTAGTCTAGATAGGGACTCACCATCATGCATTTTATTGCGCAAAATTTTCAACATTTCACATATTTTTGAGTTTAGGTACTCTGACCTTCTCCCGTGGCGACTTGACTCATTTTAAGAGGTCACCCTTTTCATATGCCCCATGCTATATGTCCTTCTTTGTAAGGAGATTAAGGCCTATGTTGGTCTCAAATCATATCTTACACATCATATCTCATCATATACAAGTCTAGGCGCAACCAAGCATGTCAAACCACTAGCTAAATTTAGTACAAACACCAAGTCATATACATCCAACATGGTTCTAGTTTAGCTAGGGTTGTATGGTCAAGCTCATTTCATTTCATAGTGTATTTCAATCTTCCAAAACAAGTGTAGGTCATATTATAGTAAGCTCATATCATCAACATCGACATTGTTAACAACATCATCAATGTCATCATCGTTGTCATCATTTTTGATATCATTATCATCATCATCGGTCATCTAGGCTACTTACTATCTTAAAGACTACAACTGGCATCTAAAATCTCTCATCTAGACTTGATGTTACATCTTTTTCTCTTAGGCTACAAGAACACTCACTACCTTTCTACGTCTGGTAACATTTCCATATACACATATACTAATACTTGAAATAGGTTTTTCTCCAACATTGAAATTGGCAATGAAAACCACCATATTCCATTTGAATGAAAACCAAAACTAAAATGAGTTACCACACTCATCAGGAAGTCTAGTACCATGACACCTAGATAACTAGCAAGAACATGGTGCACACCTATGTAGCTACCCTAAGCACATGCCATGGACATATTTTTGGGGTTGGAATAAGATCTCCCTTTTCTCACACTCATAAACCTACAACCCATACTACTAGAAAGAAGGAGGAGAAAAGAAAGGCTCCAATGGTTACACAAGTCTACAAATAGTTCTAGAACATATATGTTCTAACCTAGAAGACAAGTCAACTTAGTCCACAAGGACATCTTATCAAGTTTCTAGGGTTGTGTGTAAGATTGTGTTTAGTTTGTGTTTCATGTGAGCAATGTTTGGTGTAGTTATTGTTCATTCTATGATACCATCTATCACGGAACCGTTTTTTAACCAAATCCTAACTCCAAATGACTACTAAGTTGATGGTGATGGGACCTAGGCGTCCGTCCCAAGCATGGTATTATCAAAGTGCAAATGTGGAAGCGTAAAGCTTATCATACATGAACACATAATAGGATAAAATCGCCAATCATAGTCTCAGCATTTACAAGATATATGAAATAACATTCTTGTTACAAACTTTCAATTACATAATCAAGAATACAATTTTACTAGTCTTCTAATGTATACTACAGATCGTACAATAAGTACACTTAACATAGCTCACCAAGCCCATCAACATCTAGCCATCTCTGAACCTATAAAATACATGAAATAAGACAGGTCAAGCACACTAAGTACTGAGTACAGGGCTAAAATATACATATACATAAGCTTTGCATATTTTGAAAAGATTTGCAGAAGTAATGAACAAGAATAAACAAGTTATATATTTAACAAAGCAAGATCCCATGTTTTATATCATTTCACTCCAATTATACAGACAACATCATATATCATAAGGCCTTAGATTACTTCCCATTGGAAGAGTCTGTACAGGTGCTCAAGATTAGCTAAACCTTTTATAAACATGGTCCTCCCTATCTTGCCAACTCAAGTAAGACACCCAACATTGTGTCCTTACCCTGAGAATACATGCAGGTGCAATAGGTTTATATAATGGAGTTTCTATATTATGTTTTTATGTTATAAAACAATGATATGAGACAAACATCGAGTACAATACTCAGATACTACATGGAAATATTTGAGCAAGTAAACAAGCATACATATGTATCACATTTTAAGCAAGAAAGACATCATACTATAACTATTCAAGCACATAACTGATTTTAGATATTTCATGACCTAACATATCCTTGATCATCTAGCAACAAGACATACCTGATTAAGAACAAGATTGCATACATGCATTGGATTTTCATCATTAACCCTAACTAGCTTCATTTTCGGATTTTTCCCATGTTAGGTTAAAGGTTGGTTGTTAGTAAATTATATGATCCTACACTAATCTAGAAGTCATCATAATTGTACTATTCAAGTTTCATGTCATTCCAATGTTCCATTTATTTTATATGATTATTTCAAGGTTTGAGTCACTTAGTTGCAAGTTAGTGTCAAAAGACTCATAATATGGAAACCAAGGCCAAATGTGGGAACCCATTACACTAAAAAAGATTACACAAAACATAAAACAAAATCAATCACTAATTAGTCACGTACCCAAAAATATGGGTAAATTAAAACCAATTTCAACGTCAGCACCTGCTGAGAAACATTTGCATAAGAGCCCAACATCGTTCTTATATCCATGCTATGCCAAGAATTTGATACAATTTGTTCTATTTCCTTAGCCACAATATATATACAGAGGAGAAAAATATTCATATATGCCACACAAGCAAGCATTAATATGCTAAAGAAAGTCAAATTCATTTGAAATACCATATATAAACTTTTCCTTCTTGGACCTGAGAGTACAGGGATGACTCTAGGACACACTAGAAATCCAATCAACTTCTACAAAGATTCATTACTAAATCTCCTCTTTGTTGCTACATGTTTGTTTTCATCACTTCCGATTACCTAAAAAAATGTGGCGAACCACAAGGGTGAGACCCATGTCCCAGCAGGAGATATAACCTCCCACAACATTTATTGATTACAACATTTTTAAGTAATTAAATAGTTAAGCAGTTTTATCAAATATAAAAAGAAAGATCAGTAGTACCGATGATTACCAAAATACATAAGGAGCAGATAATAACTATCATCATTAGTCGGACTATCATTCTTTATCTTATTGACAATATAAGCAATTCAGTAGCATATGCATATCTATCATCATGAGGAAGTCTAGTAACATAGAATCTCTATCATTATGAATAAGTCTAGCCACATAAGCATAGATAACAACATTATCATGTCTAATATGTTGAACATATCAACATCATAAAAAGAGCTAACAACATAAGCACGATTATCTGGATAAGCATGATTAGCAGTATATGCATCTCTAGTTACGAAGGCATGGCTAGCAAGGTAAACATAACTAACAACATGAGATTTCTAGCATCATGATTATAATCAGCAGTAGTAGTATAGTTATCAACATAATCATGGCTAATGTATGTACACATATACAATCTTAAGCATATCCACACCATAAGTATATCTACTATCTCTTAATTGCACTAAGCATCATCTTAATTTAAAGAGAACAAACAAGGGTTATCATCCAATGTGAAGCGTCGTGTATAACCCTAAACAGATATTCTATAAAGCTGTATTACATCTTTTATTATGCCATGAGGAAATTGAGGATACCACTCAAAATCCAACTGACCACTGCTAAGTCAAAATACGTGCCATACAAGATCTCCAAGGAGTCAAACTCCTAAGATCTTCTTCACCCCCAGTCAGTACGGGTCTGCTAAAATGACACATAAGGTCAAGCTGCTAACAACCTAGTCCGTCATTGGTACAGGTCACGACACTAGTGAAAGGAGGTGGGTACGCATACCCTACCATCTGAGGTACAACCGTAGTTGTCCTCCAATATCATCACATATATAATCACTGAGACACGACCACAACCGTTCTCAAACTGAGGGCTACGTATGACCACAATCATCCTCCCTAAACACTTGAATTCAGGATGATAAGCACCCCATATACTCATCAGTATGCGCTCTGAGTTTCATTTAGGAATACTCGTTTCACCATCTGGAAAGTTTTGACACTCAGATGAATCTATGGCATAGGGCACTACATGATTAGAGTTTCTATTGATTAGTTATGCCAACTAGGTGAATTAAGGCTGCATCAAACTAGTGGACATACAAACCCTAATTCACATCTAGCAAGCATATAATTATCACAACTTTTAAATGATATAAAATGAGTGAAACATAATTTCTCATCTCATCATCACATGGTACTATTCACTTACCATCATGAGACCACACTAATAATCATAATATCACAAGATATAAATTATTTACACTATTTCACATGGTATCAACCCTTATCAACACAAGAGGATTACAACTCATTCAGGGCGCAACCATGCCCAAAGGTCATTAAGACCATCATACTATTCCCTGTAAGATCACCATCATCTTTCCATGCCTTATAACAAGGCTCAACAACATCACTTACATATAATACACCAGATCAACACAATATTGCATTAATGAGCTAGGAGATATTCATAAACAATCATAGTAGGGCTATATTAATAATATTCCTTCATTACATCAACACGCAAGGAATCTAGATATGATTAACACTCATCATATTCATAATGCACATGTTTAGCATAAGAAAGTATCAACCATGTGGCTATAACCACTAATGAACACATTAAGGTTATGATCATGTTAAGGAGGTTATTCTATGATCATTCCATCATATAAGAATGTTAAACATGAATACTCATATTTATCTATTTGCACTAGAGTTAGGTTCAACATGATAAATTATTTAAATGTTACTAATCAACACTAATACCCAAACCCTAACTCATGAAATCCCCATTGGATCATGGATGCATTAGGTGAAGCATCACCATCACATTCCATTCTATTCTCAAGTATGAAACCACACATAAGTCAAGGTATAACCATTGGGTTATATCATACTATGGTTTCAACAACGCTAACAGAGTACTCCATGATTGTATCAGTCATTCAAGGACTATTCATACCCAATTATCATTATTTAGTTATATTAAATCTAGGTATAACAAGCTATACCTCATTAGGGTTACATATCAACACAATATGATTATCATCCCTTATATTCATATGAGTGAATAGGTAAGACTGCCTTATTAAGGGTAACCATCGATTTGTTCCATCATCATTCAACCCCTATCACCATACCACAATGTCACCCATAACCATTGGATGTTTAGAAGGTAAGACCATTGGTTGTTTACATAAGTAAACACCTTGGATAAACCACCTATGAAGTCTTTGATTTGTGCTCTATAAATATTCACCATCTAACATGTGATGACCCTGAATTAAGGAGTTCGATATCCAATACAATATTTGATACCATACTTGGAGTAAATAATTTAGTGATGAACCTTGAGGCGTTATGTGATCAAATGATGTAACTTGAACCTATTCGATCAAGATTTGATGGTCGATTGACTTGCATTCTAGATGTATATGACTTTTCAACGAGATTATTTGAATAATTTATTTATACTATCAAATGCTTAATATTGGTATCATGCTTAGCTAAATGCTAGATTACGTTTTGGGAAACTAGCCTTTAAATCCTCATAGATTTTGCATCATATGGATGAGAGTTATTTAGGTTTCAATGGTTGATTTAATAACTAAGGTTCCAAACAATTAGAAATAAGCTTGAGATTTATTTATATACAGTAGCACAAATGTCACGCAGGCCTACCCCCCCTTATTCCCGCAGTGTATCGCACTCACTGATTGGGGAGGCTGTTAGGATTGGATGGCTCTGACTCCGTCCCCTACCTCCATTTCAAGCGGAGCAACTTGTGTCTATGAGACTAGGTTATGAGGTGTAAGAGGGAGGTTGTTAGAGCATTAAGTGAGATCCTTGGACCTGCCTAACCCCAGGGCAACCTCGACACCCCAGACGATAGCAATGTCGTGATAGATCCAAGGTGCGACGACACCTTAGACTAACCCTCTTCACCCTGCCACCATCTCTTCCAAATCCCGGGCATCTTCCACCGCATATCCATAACATCGGCCACCATCTCTGACCTGCGATCGCTGAAGCAAGGCTGAAACCTAGCAGACGCAATACCGCCGACAAGGATGAATTGAAGCTGCAGATCGTATGGGAGCATGCTACCAATGCCACCCATATTCCTCAGCATCCATTGATGCCTCGACAGCCACCGTAACGGCAACGAAACACAGCCACCCGTCTGCCATCAAAGCCGCCTCGATCTGGAACACCTATCGTCGCTGAATTCCAAACCTCTCCATGGATGTGCCTCACGTTGTCAGCCGCGTTAGGCATCCCTCGTCCTCCTCTACACGATGGTTGACGCTGCCGGTATGGACTGGGCTGCAACACTTCCCATCGATCTGTCCTCGAGTCCGCCCAGTCACTGTGCTTTAGTCGTACCATCAACCTTGACGCTGCCGGGGTTAGTGGAGAAGCAACGACCATGGCTAGCTGAAGGCGGGTGGAGGCGGCTAGATCGTGCATAATGTAGAAGAGATCCTAGCTGCGGCGACGGCTTCGCTTTCCAGGGGATCCTGATCAGGAGTGAGAGCAAAGGAGGCAGTAGGAGGTGGTGCTTCCCGGTGGCGGTTGGAGCAGACGTTTTGGGGCCTGGCGGTGCCCGATTGCTTGCTGGAGCTCATAGCCGCAGCTGTGGTTATGGAGCAGAGGAGGCTGAGGAGCATGGGCTCCTATGGGCATCGTGCGACACCAAGACGCGTTCACGCAAGGACGACGAAAGGAGAAGAGGAGGTTGAACCCCAGTTCAATCACCCAAAACCAACTCAGGACCAGCCGGCCCAAGACAATCCAGAAAAATGAACCACGCGGCTGGCTTGCCCAAGTAAGGAGCTGCGCTCACCCTTGGAGCGACGTGGCAGACCCAGATTGGTCTGAGGTAAGAAAATACCAAATTAATCCTAGATCTTCTATATTTCATAGTAAATAGCTCCATTGGCCAATAAATTACCCAAAAATATCCTTGGACTCATAATAATGTCCTCTACATTAATCAATCCTTAGATCAGACCTTTGACAAACAAATAATGATGATATTTAATGTAGAAGATAGTGCTTCTTTTTGAGATCATATTGTTAGTATAATTAGCGTATCATGGAAATTAAATATGAGAAAAATAATACTGAACCCTAGTATAATTTGGAAACTAAATATAAACTCAGATTTGACTATTATGCCAAAAGGATAGGTCATTTCTCATTAAAACCCAATTACATGTTTTAACCTCCTTTTAATTCTATAAAATAGACTTATCATCAGAAAATTACAAAAATTGGACCAGACCTCTAAAATGACACTCTAGTCAGTAGAAAAATATCAAACACAAGTTTAGATCAGTTTGAACCAAGGTTTGGCCTAAACCCTAATTTTGGACCTAAAATTACCAAGAATATGAGGTAAACATATTAATGATGATTAATTTCTTTAAATCAGGTGTTGACCAGATTATCTAGATGATCATGGATATGTAAGGAAGATCTGAACTCAGGTACGTGGATATAATTATATGACTAGATTTGCTGGATGTTAAATATATGTACTTGCTTGTTTGTACTTGAAATACATTGTTGGATGTAGATCTATATGTATTTTCATTTTCACCTTGAACAATAAGAACACTAAAGAAAGAAAATGAAATGTAGTTACTGATGGTTCATTAATCTCCCTATTAGAGAGGGAAAGTATTAATGTTGACTAGCACCTCCCTAATGGTACAAGGTACGCAGGGAGATCCCTAATGGTACAAGGTACGCAGGGATGGGGCCCAATATTTATGTTTGTGCTAAGTCCACCATAGTAATACATGTCCATTGAAATATGATTAATAACTTGGGATTACCTGATTTTCTGCCTTTAAATAATGTTTTCTTTCTCTTTATTCAATTTCAAGTATTTTATATGCCAGCATAGTATAGCTCTTTAATTCCACGTACCAACTTTTGTTGATGTTTTGTTTCTCGTATTTTCTAGGTTCAGAGCTAGCATGAGATAAAAGAATAGGATGTGATCAAGTTGTACAGGTTGTACCTTGTGACGTCCCCGGATTTTGGGCTTCTCCAAACCCTATTGGGAATGAGATGTCAGAATCCGAAAACATCATCCAATCATACCAGAGAGCGATGCGGAAGCATAATACGCATACATGAACATACAACCATAACATACTCAACATTCAACATGTATTTTTATACAAAATGAATTATTACAAAATGCTTTACATTTACATATTGAATGAAAATATACAAGTCTGAACATGTATGCTAAAAGGATCTTAGACAATAGGTACAACCTGAACAACTACTCACTTCCCGTCTTTTTTCCCAAGCTAGCTCTGAACCTAAAACATACGTGAAACAACGAATCAACACACAAGGTGTTGTGCACGTGAATAGAAAGATACATACTAATATGCTTGCATAATTGAAATAATCTTGAGAAAGAAAGAGTAAAAGAAAACATTATTTAAAGTGATAATCAGGTAAACACATTTTTCGATGCCTTTTGATGCGTTTGTACTACTAAGTGGTGTCACACTTCATTTTTCCCCGCCCCTTGGGCTATGGGGACCGAGTGTCGACCTTATATTCAGAGGGGAGAGAGAGAGATGTCGCACTTCATTTTTCCCCGCCCCTTGGGCTATGGGGACCGAGTGCCGACCTTATATTTAGAAGAAGCGAGAGAGAGAGAGAGGGTTGAGGGAGAGAGAGAGAGAGCATATATCCACTCAGTAGCTACAAACCATCTATATTCTTTTATGTTCTGTAATGTTTTGCGGAGCATATACTACTAATACACATCGAAGAATTTATATGCAAACACAAGCATCTAAAGTACATCATATCATTATGCATTCATGAAAACTAGTCTTATACTTAATAAATCCCACGTACCTGAGTTCAGAGATTTCTAATCATATCCATGATCATCTAGACAAACTGGTCAGCACCTAATTAATAACAAAATCATATACTAGCATTAGATTCTCATCATCTTAACCCTAGTTGTGTTCATTAGGGTTTGCTTATCTCATTATGCTATATACATTATTACTTGTCTTCTTATCTTAAATTTGTCATGCTGATGTCATTTTCCTGATTACATCTCATTATCAAAGTTCATCGTCTGAACATTAGGTTCCAAATCCTTGTTGTGCACATATTAACCCTAGGTTACATCATTAACCTAGATTAGGGTTTTATAACATGCATTAAGATTCATCTTCATATAACATAGATTTGGTTCATCATGATGATCTCAAAATTAAATCTGAGGTTCAATATACTGATATGAGCTTTCTCTGTAAATTTCATCATTTATAGAGCATGTATGTATTTATTGTATTTTATTAGGGTTATTAGCCCTAATTAGCCATATTAATCAAATTACAAAATTTTATGCATCAACATGATGATATCTGACATCATATGCATTCTATACTTAATTGTGGACTTACTGATATTTTTCCATGATTTTATATCATCCTTTGATATTTATTTTCCATTAAACAAGCATTTTACAACTTATATTATATAACTGAGATTCGTGCATAAAATAATAGATATTATGCTTCCACTACATTCTACGCATTTTTCTGAGAATTTAGGTACCTTATTTGCATTTTTCTGATCATCGTGCTATTTTCTACAAATTATATGAGAAAAGGATATTTACTGAATTTTTTACCTGATCGGGCCAATCAAAATTGGCCATGTGTCTAGGTGGCGCGGCTCCTTTGCTTTACTGGGGTCCGGCCGGTTTAAAGGTATTGAACCCGGTTCAATTTGGGTTGATGTGTTTGGTTGGTCATGGTTCCAGCTCTTATTTCTTCTTCTTCCTTCGCGATCTCGTCCTCACGCGATCCATCCGCGTGAACCCGCAATTGAGTCGCCGTCGTCGATGGCTTCATCTCCAGTGGGCAAAGGGTCAGGGTTAGGTCCTCTTCCTCTCCTCTTTCTCCTCCTTTGCTTTCTCATTTTCCCGCCAAGCCTCTGCTCACAGCCTCCTCTACAAGATTGGCTTCCTACACGACGAACTGACGAAGACCGACCTCACACAGGGTATCCTCTCTATCTCGCAGCACTTGCAGAGGAATCACACGACTGCCATGACTCGGAGGTATTATGGATTCTTACTGATCTTTCCCTGGGGTTGGAAATTCTGGTCGGTGGTGGTGAGCTCCGCCGGTGGTGGCCTCAACAACCTGCACGCTACGAAGGACGAAGGTGGAGTCGTCGGTCGGGCTGGGCAGATGAGGATCTGGCTCCCGCTCTTCCTTGCCCACTCGAGATGCACAACATGGTTGAGGGTCCAGGGTTGTTGACCTCGCTGTCTATGGCCACCGGAGAAGGAAGAAAGTCCGACTAGGGTTCCTCGTGACGGCGCAGAACCTCTGTGGTTTGATCACAGAGGATTCCACTGCTGTCTCCGTCCGTCGACATGGGGTGTTCGCCGCCTCCAGACGAGCCGTGAGGTCTCCTCGAGCTTCATGTCCATTGAAAAGCTCACACCGCCACATGGATGATGGACATGTGAGGTACGATAGAGAAGAAGGAACACAGCCTCTCATTAGCTGCGTCAAGTGAACTGCCGATGAGTTTTGGATTGTTGCGTAGGATCTGGGCTTATCAAGATGATTTCCTCAACCTGCTGCCACCTTTGTCGGATCAGATGGACACCTCAACGTGTTCGGTTCCTCCTTTTACGGAGGTTGGGGATGATCTGGATGCTATCCGTCCCCCTTATATCAACGATTGGACAAGTACCACATCAGTTGTTGTATCTTCTAATAGGGACCCCCAATCATGATGAAATTTTCGGACATAGGTTCATGATATTCAAATCAACTTCTCTCCAAGTTTGGGAAATAAAAATAAACTATTCGAACATTCAATTTGTACCTCCACACAACATCCTATTTAAGTGTACACACTTCAAAAATAAATCAACCAACTATCAACGCTGGATCAATTAAGCCTGTCCCACATCATTTGACCACATCAAACCTCGAGGTCCATCATTAAAATATTTCTATGTATGTATACTTTAATTGGACACTTCACTTCATGATTAATCAACATCGGCTAATAATACATGCTAAGCATCTACATGTCCATAGAATTACCTAACAACGACATGTAAATATCTAAACTCAGGTACGTGGATATAATTATATGACTAGATTTGCTGGATGCTAAATATATGTACTTGCTTGCTTGTACTTGAAATACATTGTTGGATGTAGATCTATATGTATTGACATTTCCGCCTTGAACAATAAGAACACTAAAGAAAGAAAATGGAATGTAGTTATTGATGGTTCATTAATCTCCCCATTAGAGAGGGAAAGTATTAATGTTGACTAGCACCTCCCTAATGGTACAAGGTACGCGGGGAGATCCCTAATGGTACAAGGTACGCAAGGATAGGGCCCAATATTTATGTTTGTGCTAAGTCTACCATAGTAATACATGTCCATTGAAATGTGATTAATAACTTGGGATTACTTGATTTTCTGCCTTTAAATAATGTTTTCTTTCTCTTTCTTCAATTTCGAGTATTTTATATGCCAACATAGTATAGCTCTTTAATTCCACGTACCAACTTTTGTTGATGATTTTGTTTCTCGTATTTTTTAGGTTCAGAGCTAGCATGGGATAAAATAATAGGATTTGAGAAAATTGTACAGGTTGTACCTATTGTCTAAGATCCTAGATAGCATACATATTCATAGATTGTAGAATTTTCATTCAATATGTAAATGTAAATCATTTTGTAATAATTCATCTTGTTTAATATACATGTGAATGTTGAGTATGTTATGGTTGTATGTTCATGTATGCGTATTATGCTTCCGCATCGCTTTCTGATATGATTGGATGATGTTTTCAGATTCTGACATCTCATTCCCAATAGGGTTTGGAGAAATCAAAATCCGGGGACGTCACATACCTATTTTCTAAGATCCTATTAGCATACATGTCCAGACTTGTAAAATTTTCTATTCAATATGTAAATGTGATCCAAGCTGTAATAATTCATGTTGTATAAATTTACATGTTGAATGTTGAGTATGTTATGGTTGTATGTTCATGTATGCGTATTCTACTTCCGCATCGCTCTCTGATATGATTGGATGATGTTCTCGGATTCTGACCTCTCATTCCCAATAGGGTTTGGAGAAGCCAAAATCCGGGGACGTCACAGTTGGTATCAGAGCATGAACAATAGCTACACCTAACAATTGCTCACCATGAAACATTAAACCTAAATCTCACCTTTCACTTTAAACCTCAGAAACTTAGTAAGTTGTTCTATAGGAATAAGGTTTGACCTAGCCTCTAGGTTAGAACCTAGATGTTCGAGAACTAGGTTAGACAAGTGTGAGAAACCCTTTCCATATAGAGCTCATATGTATTGGGTAGCTACACTAGTCTACATCTCGTTCTCACCATTTCACTAGGTTGCATGACACTAGACTATCTACGGTGTGTGGGACACTCAGTTTTGCTGATTTGGTTTTGTTTTCCAATCGGCTCGAGCCTCAATAGTTTTCTCTACTGTCTGCCTTCTAGGAGAAAAACTATATAATATTTTATTACCTATATATAAATATAAAAATGTGTCCCTCACACTGGAGAGTAGTTAGTGTTCATGCAACCTAAGTGAAAGGGAGTGACATCAGTCTAGAAGATAGAGTAGTCTAGATTAGATGTCTAGAGCCTTATCAAGATATGTGATACATAGAGTAGATGATAGAACGATAGTTGGAAATAAGCATATATAATCTTATCTAACTTTGATCTATGATGGTATAAGTTTCCTTATTATGATTTGAGTTGTAGATGAGCCGAATCCACTCTTAGAGGATCTATGCTAAGTCGTGATGATGAAAGTACATTTACTTTTCCTACTTAAGATAAGCTAAGTTAAGATAGAGATGAGTATGCATGAGCCTCAAGCTCTTATACAAAGGGGATATCTAGTGGTAGGATGAGATAAGTGGTGAACTCTAGAGAGAGTAAGACCCACAGGGAGTAGGTCATAGGACCTAGCCTCCAATATATGAGATATGTGTTAAAAAAAAATCCTACACTAGATTACTCTCGAGTGTTGAGTTGAGTCCTTATGTATGATTCAAATCTATATGTGAGAATTGGGTAAAATAAGAGGATGGGTAGAGGACCCATATGATAAAGTCAATCCTTTGACTGAGTTAGGTCCTAGCTAGAGTGACATATTTTGTGAATCTCATCATTAGTTGCAAGTGAGGTAATATATAAACTCTAGTTATGAGAGTATGATGCTTTGTGCAAAAGATACTCAAAATACATGTTCTCCCTTCTTCTTCTCTTTCTAAATATATGATGATAGAAACTTCACTTGAACTAAATAGATGATTTATATATGAGGAGTCACTCGTATAAGCTTGACCTATCATATAGTTTTCCCCCTATATCATACATGTAGCACCCAAGATTGAAATCATGATAAGTTTGACTTTAAAATATTCTCTTCCCCTTCATATGAAACATGAAAGATATGATGCTGAGATTATGAGATAAACTTAGTATATTCTCTTTTTACCTTCACATAATACATGCTATACATAAAAAGTTGAATTCATGAACTTGATATAAATATTTTGTTTTTGGATCATAGGATATATGATCAGAAATATAGTTCGTAACTTTGATCCTTCTGAATACATGCTTCTAAGTTGAGTATAAATATCACACCACAAGGTGAAACCCTAATGGTCAAACATGTTACGTAAGCCCTTCTTAAGAAAAATTCTAATATCAAGGATGAAGATAAATATCCTCTAATTCTGAAATCATTGTAAGATGTTGATCATAAAACATGTTAATGATGTTAGATTTGAATAATCTAAATACCATGGCATATAGATGAATTCCTCTTGAACTTTAAAAGTATGAACAAAACCTGTATCCTTAGGGGTGATGTAATCCTAAGATATCATGATGTCATGATATGGCCAAGACTTTAAGTGATGATTCCACATATATAAGGTGGGGTGGACACACCCAAGAATCTCTAGACCCTAAGCTGACAACTTAGAGTGCATATAGCTACGATGGTCTTAGAACCTAAGCAATGATGATGTATATGAAGCCAAACTCCTAAATAACCTCTTAAGGATGAGATTAGTTGAATTTCGAGGACGAAATTCCTTATAAGGTGGGGTGAATGTGATGACCCTGAATTAAGGAGTTTGATATCCAATACAATATTTGATACCATACTTGGAGTAAATAATTTAGTGATGAACCTTGAGGCGTTATGTGATCAAATGATGTAACTTGAACCTATTAGATCAAGATTTGATGGTCGATTGACTTGCATTCTAGATGTATATGACTTTTCAATGAGATTATTTGAATAATTTATTTATACTATCAAATGCTTAATATTGGTATCATGCTTAGCTAAATGCCAGATTACATTTTGGGAAACTAGCCTTTAAATCCTCATAGATTTTGCATCATATGGATGAGAGTTATTTAGGTTTCAATGGTTGATTTAATAACTAAGGTTCCAAAAAATTAGAAATAAGCTTGAGATTTATTCATATACAATAGCACAAATGTCACCAGGCCTACCTCCCCTTATTCCCGCAGTGTATCGCACTCACTGTTTGGGGAGGCTGTTAGGATCAGATGGCTCTGACTCCGTCCCCTACCTCCGTTTCAAGCGGAGCAACTAGTGTCTATGAGACCAGGTTATGAGGTGTAACAGGGAGGTTGTTAGAGCATTAAGCGAGATCCTTGGACCTGCCTAACCTCAGGGCAACCTCGACGCCCCAGACGATAGCAATGTCATGATAGATCCAAGGTGCGACGACACCTTAGACTAACCATCTTCACCCTGCCACCATCTCTTCCAAATCCCGGGCATCTGCCACCACATATCCATAACATCGGCCACCATCTATGACCTACGATCGCTGAAGCAAGGCTGAAACCTAGCAGACGCAGTACTGCCGACAAGGACGAATTGAAGCTGCAGATCGTATGGGAGCATGCTACCAATGCCACCCATATTCCTCAGCATCCATTGATGCCTCGACAACCACCATAACGGCAACGAAACACAACCACCCATCTGCCATCAAAGCCGCCTGGATCTTGAACACCTATCGTCACTGAATTCCAAACCTCTCCATGGATGTGCCCCACGTTGTCAGCAACGTTAGGCATCCCTCGTCCTCCTCTACACGATGGTCGATGCCGCCGGTATGGACTGGGCTGCAACACTTCCCATCGATCTGTCCTCGAGTCCGCCCAGTCGCTGTGCTTTAGCCGTACCGTCAACCTTGACACTACCGGGGTCAGTGGAGAAGCAGCAGCCATGGCTAGCTGAAGTCGGGTGGAGGCGGCGAGATCATGCATACTGCAGAAGAGATCCTAGCTGCGGCGACGGTGTCGCTTTCCAGGGGATCCTGATCAGGAGTGAGAGCAAAGGAGGCGGTAGGAGGTGGTGCTTCCCGGTGGTGGTTGGAGCAGACGTTTTGGGGCCTGGCGGTGCCCGATTGCTTGCTGGAGCTCATAGCCGCAGCTGTGGTTCTGGAGCAGAGGAGGCTGAGGAGCATGGGCTCCTGCGGGCATCGTGCGACGCCGAGACGCGTTCTCGTGAGGACGAAGAAAGGAGAAGAGGAGGTTGAACCCCAATTCAATCACCCAAAACCAACCCAGGACCAGCCGACCCAAGGCAATCCAGAAAAATGAACCACACGGCTTGCTTGCCCAAGTAAGGAGCTACGCTCACCCTTGGAGCGACGTGGCAGACCCAGATTGGTCTGAGGTAAGAAAATACCAAATTAATCCTAGATCTTCTATATTTCATAGTAAATAGCTCCATTGGCCAATAAATTACCCAAAAATATCCTTGGACTCATAATAATTTTCTCTACATTACTCAATCCTTAGATCAGACCTTTGACAAACAAATAATGATGATATTTAATGTAGAAGATAGTGCTTCTTTTTGAGATCATATTGTTAGTATAATTAGCGTATCATGGAAATTAAATATGAGAAAAATAATATTGAACCCTAGTATAATGTGGAAACTAAATATAAACTCAGATTTGACTATTATGCCAAAATTATAGGTCATTTCTCATTAAAACCCAATTACATGTTTTAACCTCCTTTTAATTCTATAAAATAGACTTATCATCAGAAAATTACAAAAATTGGACCAGAACTCTAAAATGACACTCTAGTTAGTAGAAAAATATCAAACACAAGTTTAGATCAGTTTGAACCAAGGTTTGGCGTAAACCCTAATTTTGGACCTAAAATTACCAAGAATATGAGGTAAATATATTAATGATGATTAATTTCTTTAAATCAGGTGTTGACCAGATTATCTAGATGATCATGGATATGTAAGGAAGATCTGAACTCAGGTACGTGGATATAATTATATGACTAGATTTGCTGGATGTTAAATATATGTACTTGCTTGTTTGTACTTGAAATACATTGTTGGATGTAGATCTATATGAATTGTCATTTCCGCCTTGAACAATAAGAACACTAAAGAAAGAAAATGGAATGTAGTTACTGATGGTTCATTAATCTCCCTATTAGAGAGGGAAGGTATTAATGTTGACTAGCACCTCCCTAATGGTACAAGGTACGCAGGGAGATCCCTAATGGTACAAGGTACGCAGGGATGGGGCCCAATATTTATGTTTGTGCTAAGTCCACCATAGTAATACATGTCCATTGAAATATGATTAATAACTTGGGATTACCTGATTTTCTGCCTTTAAATAATGTTTTCTTTCTCTTTCTTCAATTTCGAGTATTTTATATGCCAGCATAGTATAGCTCTTTAATTCCACGTACCAACTTTTGTTGATGTTTTATTTCTCGTATTTTCTAGGTTCAGAGCTAGCATGAGATAAAAGAATAGGATGTGAGCAAGTTGTACAGGTTGTACCTATTGTCTAAGATCCTGTTGGCATACGTGTCCAGACTTGTAAAATTTTCTATTCAATATGTAAATGTGATCCAAGCTGTAATAATTCATGTTGTAAAAATTTACATGTTGAATGTTGAGTATGTTATGGTTGTATGTTCATGTATGCGTATTCTGCTTCCGCATCGCTCTCTGATATGATTGGATGATGTTCTCAGATTCTGACCTCTCATTCCCAATAGGGTTTGGAGAAGCCAAAATCCGAGGACGTCACATAACCCTAGACATCCCTTGATTGACAACAAAAAAAGTTCCACTAAGAGTAGGGTAAAACCCATAATCGACTGTTCATTTAAAACAAGCCATCCATTATCAACAAGTAAGCTCCTTAAGTTTATCATATAAAGGAAACCATCTAAATCACAATATTAGGACCAATATATAACATTAGCCATCATTCCACTTTATTGGAGGAATAAACATTATATCTTGACCATTGGGTCAAGTTCATATATTAAAACCATCAATTACAGTATAGGTTCGACCATTGCATCAAGTGACCCAAGAAACCATTAGTCTAAGGCTTAGTTGATGCTACAACTACAATGCTTGACTCAATATAGGCTTTAGAGACCTGATCCACCATCATTATTGACCCTTAAATCACCACAGGTTGTTAGATCAATTCTATATTCATTAATTAACATCAAATATTAAGCTAATGTCATCACTGATTGATAACATCAGTAGGGTACTTAATGGTTGACCATTAAACTTCTAAATGATCCAAAACCTGACCTAAGGGGGTGACCATAGGTTATCACCATCATCTGACACCCTTGGTCATGATCATCAGTTGTCATGAAGACAACACCATATGGTTGTTGCAATGCCATCATCGCGTCATGGTTTATAGAAGAAATCAACTTTAAACCCTAAAATTGACCATTGATTGATAGGTGCTTAGCACCATAGGTTGTCAAACCAACCTGATCCAAGTCATATTATACCTTAGGAATAATGTACACATGTTCATCTATAACTGAAATCACAATAGGGAACATTATAAAAATTGAAATCCAACTCAAGCATAGCTTTTTAGTGCATAAATCATCATTTTCAAGAAAGAAAATGAGCTAGCAAGCTTATGGTAAGCAATAAACGTGGAGAAAGTTATAAAACTTGACTCTAATGAGAAGATGAAATCCCACAAAGAAGAATTCTCGAGCGGGTAGGGTAGAAAATCCAAGAATAAGCTATGAATTTGTCCATCTAGCACCGTTCTTCATCAAATGAGCAAACCCTAATCATAAGGAGCAAGAAAGGTAGGGTTTTATAGCTTTAGAGCAAATTATACCGTGGAACAGCAAGGTTACAACCTGAAGCAAGGTCTAAAGAAGGATAAGAGCAAGAGA
This sequence comes from Alisma plantago-aquatica, assembly GCA_963693085.1. Lineage (NCBI taxonomy): Eukaryota > Viridiplantae > Streptophyta > Magnoliopsida > Alismatales > Alismataceae > Alisma > Alisma plantago-aquatica. Next base: position 946,763,676 of record OY856411.1, on the reverse strand, counting down.
AATGGAGAAGGAAGGAAGAAAATAACTTGCCTTTGTCGAAATCCATAGAAGATGACCTTGGAAACCCTAGGTAGGGCTAAATGGAGCTCTAGGAGACCTTCTTCTCCAAAAAGAGGTTGTATTCTACCTTAGAGCAGTTGGCTCCACAGAAAACAAAGTTGATTTGTTTCTCCAGGTTAGAGGAAAGAGAAAGCAAGCATAGTTTCGAATTTTGGCAAGGAAGGGGTAAATATAACCCATGGATAAGGATAGAAGCAAGCATGAGGTGTGAAAGTAGCTTTCCCATGTGTCTATGGCCTTAAATTATTAAGAATATACAAGCACACACACAAGAATATATACCACCATCCCTATTGACCTTCTTGGCTTTCCTTTGTCGAATTTCCCAGACAATCACATAATTCACTAGTTGATAGCTACTAAAGGTAGCTCATCCGTGAAGGGGTAAACCCTAAAATACCCTTTGAGAAAACACCTTCAAACCAAGGTTTAAATAGGTGACCCATGGCTCAAAAAGATCAATAATGATGAGAGAATATCCAAGGAACATAATGAAATGATAAATTGCAAAGAAAACCTCTCAATTGGGTAAATTGATGAAAAGACCAAAATGTGCATAAAATTGCATAACTTGCTCAAACAATGTTCAAATTGAACAAAATTTGAAAATTAAGTTTGTATTATTATTTCAAAGAATATCACAAGGTTAAATTATAATTATAATAATTAAATTATGATAATTAAACTCATTCAACTTATTAAGCAAGTTTAGGGGTCGTACAACTATAAACCCCTAATAGGGATTTCACCCCTGAAATCCAAGGTAAACAAAGATGGGTACATCCTTTGCACCTCATCCTATTACCTTCGCATGGTTACTTGCATATCATGGTGATGTCAGATCATTCATACATATCTCATCTTCGGTAAGAATAAAAAACCCCATCTAAGAAGACATTCTCAATATGGAATGTAGAAACTTGTTGTGTCATCTGTACCACTCTAGTAGTAATGTTCAACTTTAAATTCAATCTATCATACTAAAATTATATCTGTTGTATCAACACATTACTCAAAAGTCATACTTGCTAGATTTTTACCAATGATTACATGTGTCCCATACCATTCCTTGAAGCACATAAAAAGGCGATGTATCCATCCTTTTTTTTGATGCACTGACACTGGAACACCTGTCAGTTTTTTTTCAACATCAAAAGAAATGCTGACGTTGGCATCTATTATTCCATACAAGTAAACATCATTCCCATCCAACCTTGTTAGGGGTGAAATAAAGACATATCATGATCCCATAAAGACATTTAGTCAGCCCCATCTCACTCTTGTTCAACTTGTCTCATAGCTATTGCTACTTCGGCTACACTAATGTTTTTGAACAAATATTGATCATATTTTTTACCATATTTGAAATACTTTGACATGTCTTCATTTAAAGCTTCATATAACTTATATGACATGACTGGAACACTATGTTCCTGCTATTTATAAATTCTATTTGTACAGTGGTTAGTCTAAATGACATAACCATAAACTCATCATGGTCATGTGAATTATGTCATCCAATATAACTCTTATGAATTGATATTTGATCATAAGTTTATCTTTAAAGGAAAACGGTATAGAATATCTATTGACCAACAAACCATCTATCCTTGATAGTGGTCTTATCCAGCTATCCCTGAACCATACACAACATTATAGAATCACTTTTTTATAAAACAACATTTAGAGGGTCATCATCAACTCTCTCTCTCTCTAAGGGAGAGTAAAACTTGGAATATTCATTTAATAAACATCTTAAACCTTCACATGTTTCTCATATTATTGATACATCTTAGATACTAGGATTCATTACCTTGGTATCCACCTCATGTGCTATAAAGAACACACATCATATTCTCATCCACTTTTATCAACATCAAAAATATCAAGAAATATAAGAGGAGTCTTCCTAATTATTGGAACGCTCAAAAGCAAACTCATCACAAACTTTATGATCTTGGAACCATAATCCAAGCAGCCTTATGCTATAATAAGCTATCCACCCTCATGTTTGCAGCGAATCTACACATACCAAGTGGCAATGATCCACTTGGAAGTTGTGCCCTGGAAAGAAAAGACACAAAGGGAAACACACTTCCCATACCATAGTAGTATTTTTCAAGGGTCGCTAGCAAAAAGGTAACCAATTGTATTTTCATCATGCAAGTTACAACTTCTTATGTATCATTTTACCTTTTTCATTTTGGTTTCCTTGCCATTGGCATAGGAATCATCATGATTAACATATCTCATTACTCCTTCCTTGATGACTATTGATCACACTTGTTATGTTGTCTTATTTTACTATGTTTTTCAACCACTTATCGACTGGTTAATCATCATATTCCACATTTTCTTCATTAAATTGGGATCATCTCTCTTAATTTCTTTCACATGCCATGCTGATTTTTCATTAACACTTTCTTACACACATAGGTTGGTCTGAGATTAACTCAAGTTCCAGCTTATTTCTTTGTCATTGTTCCCATTCATCTTCTCATTTTGTACTTGTAATAGGAGTTCTCTCTATCTTATGTGGATTTTATACCTTGATTCACTCTATAAGCATAAACTAGTTTGTCTTTTACTTTATTATCTTCTTGAATCACATCTTAGAGAACTCATCTTTGCCTTATTTGTATTTATATTTAGATTTCATGGTGTTGTATCTTTCTCTTATATATACCAATCATTCAAGTTTTGATAGATAATGATGCAATTCTCATCTTCTTTAAGGTAGGATTGAGATATTCACATCATGATTTCTTATTCGTTATGCTCTTTAGATTGTCTCAAAATGACTACTTCATCAGAGTAATTAGAAAGATAACAATCTAAGAGTTCCATACTTACCTTTTCTTCAATATTTGAATACATGGCCAGGGCACCCAAATACTGAGATTAGGCAGTATGAACCATATTTTTATGTCATATTCCTAACTTAGACATCATCCTAGTCCTAAGCCCTAGTGTCCCTATAGACTCAGTGAACCTAAAGCTCTGATACCAACTTGTGGGAACCTATTGCACTAAATAAGATTACTCAAAACATAAAACACAATCAATCACTAATTAGTCACGTACCCAAAAATATGGGTAAATTAAAATCGATTTCAACGTCAACACCCTCTCAGAAACATTTTCTTAAGAGCCCAACATCTTTCTTATATCCACACTATGCCAAGAATTTGATACAAATTGTTCTATTGCCTTAGCTACAACATATATACGCAATAGAACAATATTCATATATGCCACATAGGCAAGCATTAATATGCTGACAAAAGTCCGATTCATTTGAAACACCATCAACTTCCTCAAGGATTCATTACTAAAGCTCCTCTTTGCTGCCACATGTTTGTTTTCATCACTTCTAATTGCCTAAAAAAATGTGGTGAACCACAAGGGTGAGACCCATGTCCTAGCAAGAGATATAACCTCCAACACCGTTTATTGATTACAACATTTTTAAGTAATTAAATAGTTTAGCAGTTTAATCAAATATAACAAATAAGATCAGCAATATTGATGATTATCAAAATACATAAGGAGCAGATAATAACTATTGTCATTAGCCAGACTATCATCCTTTATCTTGTTGACAATATAAGCAATTCAGTAGCATATGCATATCTAGCATCATGAGAAAGTCTAGTAACATAGAATCTTTATGATTATGAATAAGTCTAGCCACATAAGCATAGCTAACAACAGTAGCATGTCTAATAGGCTGAACATATCAACATCATAAAAAGAGCTAACAACATAAGCACAATTATCTAGGTAAGCATGATTAGCAGTATATACATCTCTAGTTACAAAGGCTTGGCTAGCAAGCTAAACATAACTAACAACATGAGATATCTAGAATCATGATTATAATCAGCAATAGTAGTATAGTTATCAACATAATCATGGCTACTATATGTAAGCATCTATAATCTTAAGCATATCCACACCATAAGTATATCTACTATCTCTTAATTGCATTAAGCATCATCTTTATGTAAAGAGAACAAACAAGGGTTATCATCCAATGTGAAGCATCGTGTATAACCCTAAACAAATATTCTATACAGATGTATTACATCTTTTATTATGCCCTGAGGAAATTGAGGATACCACTCAAAATCCAACTGACCACTACTAAGTCAAAATCAGTGACATACAAGATCTAGGAAGAGCTGACTCCTAATATCTTCTCGTCGCGGTCAGTACAGGTCCGCCACAGTGACACATAAGGTCAAGCTGCTAACATCCTAGTCCGTCCTGGGTACAGACCACGACACTAGTGAAAGGAGATGGGTTTGCTTACCCTACCATCCGAGGACAACCACATTTGCCCTCCAATATCATCACATATATAATCACCGAGACACAACCACAGTAGTTATCAAACTGAGGGCTAGGTATGACCGCAGTCATGCTCCCTAAACACTTGAATTCAGGAAGACAAGCACCAAACATACTCATCAGTATGCACTCTGAGTTTCACGGAATAATTGTTTCACCATATGGTATGTTCTGACACTCAGATGAATATATGGAACAGGGCACTACATGATTAGAGTTTCACTTGATTAGTTATCCCAATTGGGTGAATTAAGGCTGTATCAAACAAGTGGACATACAAACCCTAATTCACTTCTAGCAAGCATATAAATATCACAACTTTTAAATGATATAAAATGTGTGAAAATAATTTCTCATCTCACCATAACATGGTACTATTCACTTTCCATTCATGAGACCACAATAATAATCATACTATTACAAGATATAAATCATTTCCTCTATATCACAGGGTATCAATCCTTATCCACACAAGAGGATTACACCTCATTCAGGGCTCAACCATGCTCAAAGGTCATTATGACCATCATACTATTCCCTGCAAGATCATCATTATCTTTCCATGCCTTATAACAAGGCTCAACAACATCACTTACATATAATACACCAGATCAACACAATATTGCATTAATGAGCTAGGAGATATTCATAAACAACCATAGAAGGGCTATATTAACATTAAGAACATTCCTTTATTATATCAACATGCAAGGAATCTAGATATGTCTAACAATCATCATATTCATAATGCACATGTTTAGCATATGAAAGTATCAACCATGTGGATATGATAACCACAAATGAAAACATTAAGGTTATGATCATGTTAAGGAGGTTATTCTACCATTATTCCATCATATAAGAATGTTAAACATGAATACTCATATTTATCTATTAGCATTAGAGTTAGGGTCAACATGATAAATTATATCAATGTTACTAATCAGAACTCATACCCAAACCCTAACTCATGACATCCCCATTGGATCATGGATGCATAAGGTGAAGCATCACCATCACATTCCATTCTATTCTCAAGTATGAACCCACACATAAATCAAGGTATAACCATTGGGTTATAGCATACTAGGGTTTCAACAATAGTAACAGAGTACTCCATGATTGTATTAGTCATTCAAGGACTATTCATACCCAATTACCATTATTTAGTTTTATTAAATCTAGGTATAACAAGATATACCTCATTAAGGTTACATATCAACACAACATTATTATCATCCCTTCTATTCATATTACTGAATAGATAAGCCTACCTTATTAAGGGTAACCCTCCATTTGTTCCATCATCATTCAACCCCTATCACCATACCACAATGTCACCCAGAACCATTGGATGTTTAAAAGATAAGACCATTGGTTGTTTACATAAGTAAACACCTTGGATAAACCACCTATGAAGTCCTTGATTTGTGCTCTATAAATATTCACCATCTAACCCTAGACATCCCTTGATTGACAACACAAAAAGTTCCACTGAGAGTAGGGTAAAACCCACAATTGACTGTTCATTTAAAACAAGCCATCCATTGTCAACATGTAAGCTCCTTAAGTTGATCATATAAAGAAAACCATCTAAATCACATTATTAGGATCAACATATTACATTAGCCATCATATAACTTTAGGGTACTTAATGGTTGATCATTAAACTTCTAATTGGTCCAAAACCTGACCTAAGGAGGTGACCATAGGTTATCACCATCATTTGACACCCTTGATCATGACCATCAGTTGTCATGAAGACAACACCATAGGGTTGTTGCAATGCTACCATCATCGGGTCATGGTTTATAGAAGAAATCAGATTTAAACCCTAAAATTGACCATTGGTTGATAGGTGCTTAGCACCATAGGTTGTCAAACCAACCTGATCCAAGTCATATTATACCTTAGGAATAATGTACACATGATCATAGGTTCATCTATAACTGAAATTAGAAAAGGGAACATTATAAAAATCGAAATCCAACTCAAGCATAACTTTTTAGTGCATAAATCATCATTTTCAACCAAGAACATGAGCTAGCAAGCTTATGGTAAGCAATAAACGTGGAGCAAGTTATAAAACATGCCTCTAATTAGAATATTAAACCACACATAGAAGAAATCTCGAGAAGGTAGGGTAGAAAATACAAGAATAAGCTATGAATTCATCCATCTAACACCTTTCTTGTCACAGATCCCTTCTTACCCTAATCCCAATCCAACTGTCCAAAAGGGCAATGTTAAAGGGATTAGAGCGCCCGTCCCTGAGTGGCCCAAAAATCACACACATATAATATGCAAAAATGAAATAACATTCTTCTTTATTAAAATGAACCAAAAGGTTTAGTACATAAGGCCCGTAGGCAACAGGAAAGAGAAACAGATAAGAAACTAGCCTACAACTACATCCCTTTTTCAATTAGCTCCCATGTAGAGTCCATAAGTGATGTAGCAGTCTTTATTATAATGGATAAATGAGTAGATGAATCTAGATCCTTGAATTACCTAAAATCGAGAAAATCAAGACAAAATGTCAAAGCAATTGCACGGTACAAGTAAAGCAATTTATAAGAAAACTAGTGTGCTTGGTAGGACTTATGTTTCAAAACATTATCGAACGATCTTCCAAAAACCAAAATGTTATTCAACACAAATTTTATTACAAATTTCCCATTATGTTGTAATTCAAGAAGCATGCTTATATTAGTTTATGTGACTCTACTACCCCAACACGATGGGGAGGTCTCCAAGCTCCTTCTCACCATAGGAGATAGGAGATCAAAGTGCAAAATCCCACCTTCCAATAAGGGAGTTTTGCTTATATTCAATATTAACATTATCAACTTTTCCAACATCATTATCAACATCAATATACGGGCAGTCATAATGGGTATTGTGATTTAGGGTTTCATGTTTCTCAAAATATAATATAGAAGAAAAACGGAAGACTATTCATAGGGAACAATAGTTCATCCAAATAACTAGCCAAGCATATGTCAAGAGATACCTAAAAGTATCATCATTACAACCAAGGAGGAGTAGTATCATAGCGCACCTTTTTGAGTGCTAATCGAGTAAAGGTCCAAGAGTGAAAGGTCAAGGTCTCAAGTAGATCCTAGATTAAACAAGATATAAATTTGAGGGTCAAGATCATATTATGCAAGAACCATGTATGCAAGATTAGGGTTTTGCATTCCTATACAACCCTAGAGTAGGTCATCCATTTATAATTGACATTATATCAATATTTCAACATTTAATCAAGCATCAAGCATATATCGAGAATGAATGACCTACTTAGGTGCTTTTAGGAATCATATTAGCTAACCCTAGTTGTATCATCAACATCCGAGTCATTAATCAAGTTTCTAGATCATAATGATAGATTTGAGATTAAACATCAGAGTAAGATTGCATGATGGATCAGGAACTAGGTTAGGATCATGATCTTAAGAAATTAACCCTTTTATACTCAAGAAGGTTATTCAAAGGTATTTGCATTAAAATAGAGAACAAAGATATGAAACGGGTTCTGAAACCATTTTTATTAAATCGGGATAATTTTTCTGATGAAAATGGACTATAAATTTGATATGTTTGGATCTAGGAATCTCAAGATATTATTTTTGCAAGATTGAGCCATTTTATGGAATTTTGGGCAGAGAGGGCAAAATACCAGAAAATAGAGGGCCGTCGATCCTTGGTCAACCATGGACCCGTGAAGAAGATCAGCAACAGAGAGGAACCACACTCCCAGGCACGTGCTCGTGGGAAAGGCTAAAGGAAGGACTCGCACGGCCGTTTGATCTTTACTGGGATTAGCATGGACCAAGATCCTAGGGTTGCTGCTGCTCGTCCCAATAATAAAACCCACCCGCGAGCAAAGTTGCTCCGCGGCGGTGCGGCAACCAGAGGAGAAGGGGGAAAGAGAGGGAGAGCACAATGTGGGAACAGAAGGCGCCACTCCCGTTCGTGGGGGTGGGCCGAACTCAACTAGGGGTTTAAATAGGAACTTGGTGCTAGGGTTAGGGCTACCAAGGAGGTGGCACACCCTATGGAGCTGGCTTGATCTCTAGGCCTCCAAACACGATCTCGCACTACCAAGTTATGAAGAAGGTTTGAGAGAGGGTGAGGGATTCTTTGGTCGAGTCATCGGGTGCAACTGATTGGGTTTGGGGCACGAACTGGCCTGGAGAGTGAGCCAGGGGTTCCGTCATTGTTGGGGTTGCCGCTGCTTCTCTCCTGGGCCACTTTTCAGCCTGGGATGGCCCTGTTGTGTCATGGTTTGGGTGCTTCTGCTCGGATGTAGTGGCTTCAGTTGTGGCCTCGGGGTTGATCCTCCGGCCTTGCTCGTCTACTTGGATGACTGTTTGCTTGGTGCGGGCCATTTATTTAATTATCAAATAAAAGTATAGTAAGTAATAAATATACTGAATGGGTCACTTTACCTGATATTGGGCGGCAGGGTCATGTCACCCGATACAAGGTAGGTGATGCATGAAAAACTGATATTGGTTAAAACTAAACGAATCTCGGTACCTGCAAGTCAATATCAGCCAGGGTAAACATGTCTTATTCCCGATAGGATCTGGTCGATATAGCTGACAGATATCGTGTATGTTAACAAAATGGGACTTTCACGATAGAATTTCCCGATATGGGCACCGACCAAGGGTGTAGGATGATATCGGGTCGGTAAACATACCTGCTCGATACGTGTTCCCGATACGGCATCGTGCGACACTTACGTCGTTCGGAAAAAGTTCAGAGGTCGATATGGTTATAAGACGTCAGAACTTAGAGCTCCAGTGTGCGATAAGAAAGTGTCACCCGATACAAGTGTCGCCCGATACAATGGTGTGTCGGGCGACACGAGTTAAATTTTCCTTGTCAATCAAAACTAGAGATAAGGGCCTTTTCCGACACAACTCACGCGGTATGGGTCGCGCGATACGTGTATCGCGTGATGCGGTCAGAAGTCCCCGACAGACAAAACCCAACACATAGAAATGGGTGTTGCCCGACACGGGTAATGTGAAAAGTATATCACCCGACATGAGGCTTTGCGTGACACTCTTTGGTTGATTCAAAACTAAAGCTTCGTTCCCAATAAAGGAATCGCTAAAACAAAAGTTGCGCAATACGATATGGCGTATCGGGTTATACCTGTGTCGGGTGGGAGGCTGTGCACGACACAGGATCTTGCTGAAGGTTCGCCAGCATGAGAGCTAAAGTAAATTCTGGATGCGTGATATGGGAGTAGGTAAAAAGTAAATCCAAGTGCCAGACACAGTTAACTGAAGTTACTATATATAGCCAATGCGAGCGGGGGTAAATCGGGTAAAAGCAAGGGCATGTGTTGTGCTAGGAGGCAAATCATTCCCGAGATGCAGTAAAATCAGTCTAATCAGTCATGTCAAAGGTCGATTTGGCTTCCTAAGCACGACTCGATCTAGGCAGTAAGGTGCATCGTGCGAGCTTGGTGTATCGCGTGACACAGTTCCAATGTTAACGTTCGCTGCCCGATAAGGGCTGGCGCGTGTCACGCGGCGTGGGGTGTGTTGCCTGATACAAGCATGGGAAATATGTTGCCCGACATGAGTGCAACACGCAAAGTCTTGTTGGTCACGCTTAAAGTGGATGGCCGACACGATACAAAAGTGGGGTATCGGGCAACTCAACTATGCATGCCCGATACAGAACTAAAAGAGGGGAAACAAAGCAAGGCAAGGATAGAAAAACTAAAGCTAAAGAAAGGAAAAACATTGATGGGTAAAACATCATTGGCCTAAAGGGAAAACTTACAGCCTCATATAGTATTACTCATCAAGGATATAAACTAAGTCGGTGGCCCATAAAACGAGAGAGTCTTTGCACGTGACGCATGCACTGACCCGAGCCTTATTACAATGATAATGTTCATGATGTTTTTTTTCTTACAGGAAAGGAAATAACGTCCTGTACTAGGAAAACTAAAGACTCGAGATGCCTCCCGAGGAGTGTTGTAGTTTGCGTCATCAGCTCGACAACTTCAAACTCTGCTACTCTACTCCGTTGGTCATCGTTTTAGTGTCTTGTAGGTTTATCTCTGTTCTTCTCATGAATGCTTCGTCTTCATAGAATATTTTCACTCTATGCCTGTTCACTGGGAAGACTTTTGATGGATCGTCTTTATAATATAACTCCATCATCCCATATGAGTATATCTTTTCCACAATGAAGGGTTCAAACCATCTATTCTGCAATTTTCCTAGAAAATGACAGATAGACGATTTAAATAATAAAACTTTATCACCTTCACTGACGTCCTTTTTCTTCAGATGTGCATCGTTCCATATCTTAGTCATTTTCTTGTAAATACTGGCATTTTCATAAGCATGAAGTCTCAACTCTTCAAGTTCTTGGAGCTGAAGAAACCTTTTCTTTCTGGCCAGCGTTTGGTCCATATTGAGGCGTTTGATCGCCCAGAATGCCTTATGCTCCAGTTCAAAGGGAAGATGGCAGGATTTTCTGTAAATCAAGCAGTAAGGTGTGGTACCCAACGACATCTTAAAAGTTGTTCGATACACCCACAAAGCTTCATCCATCTTAGTTGACCAGTCCTTGCAGGACATGCTGACTATCTTTTCTAAAATATGCTTTATTTGTCAATTGGTGACTTCAACCTGTCCTAATGTATGGGGATGATATGGCGTTGCAACCTGGTGATGGACGCCATACATGCGTAGCAACAATTCAAACTATTTTTATGTAAAGTGAGAGTCGCCATCACTAATGACGGTCCTTGGAACTCCAAACCTCAGAAAGATGATTTTAGTAAAAAGCTTGATTACTGCCTTGACATCACAAGTCGTGGTAGGGACTGCTTCCACCCACTTGGAGACATAGTTGACAGTGACAAGAATATATTTGAAGCCAAAAGAGAAGGGAAAAGGGCCCATGTAGTCAATGTCCCACACATAAAAAATCTCAACTTCAATCCAATCAGAGAGTGGAATCTCATTGCGGCAAGAGATATTCCCCATTCACTGGCACTCGTTGCAGGATCTTACAAAAACATTATCATCTTTAAATAAGGTCGGCCAATAAAAGCTTGACTGGAGGACCTTAACAACAGTCCTTTCACCACCCAAGTGTCCTCCATAAGGGGAGGAGTGACACTCAAAGAGGATTTTGGGGGCTTCTTCTTCTGGGATACATCTTTTGTACAATCCATCAGCGTAACGCCTGAACAGTAAAGGGTCGTCCCAATAATAGTTCTTCAAATCAGCAAAGAATTTCTTCTTCTGATTGTAAGCCAAATCTGGGGGAAGCTTCTTGCAGGCTAGATAGTTGTAGAAATCTGCATACCATGGCCGCTCAGGGTCGGTTGACAGGGCTATGTAGATGGATTCATCAAGGTACTTATCATTGACATGTAGCGGGTGATCATCTTCCACCCTAATTCTAGAGAGATGGTTAACAACCACATTTACTGATCCTTTCTTGTCCTGTATTTCATGGTCAAATTCCTATAATAACAACACCCATCGTCACAGCCTGGGCTTTCATCCTTCTTATGCATCAGATATTTTATTGCCCTGTGGTCGGTGTGGACTATTACCTTGGAACCCACGAGGTAGGATCTGAACTTATTGAAAGCATATATGATGGCTAGCATCTCCTTTTCAGTCATCATGCAATTCTGCTACGCCTCGTCTAGGGTCTTACTCGCATAAAAGATGGCATGATGTTTCTTGTCCTTCTTTTGCCCTAAGACCGCCCCGATGGCAAAGTCACTGGCGTCACACATCAATTCAAAAGGAAGATTCCAATCAGGGGATTGGAGAATGGGTGCAGATACTAACACGTATTTTAGGGTCGAGAAAGCCTTCATGCACTCATTCATGAAGTCAAACTACACATCTTTCACCAGAAGGTTAGAAAGGGGCTTCTCTATCTTAGATAAGTCCTTTCTTAACCTCCGGTAGTAATCAGCATGACCCAGAAAACTTCATATACCGGTAACTGAAGTTGGCAGAGGGAGCTTAGCAATAGCTTCAATCTTGGAGGGGTCAACCTTGATTCCTTTGTTGGACACCTTGTGCCCCAGAACTATACCTTCTTGAACCATAAAATGACATTTCTTCCAATTCAGAGTGAGACTCTGCTCCTCACAACGTCTCATCACTAGAGACAAATTGCTCAGGCAATCATCGAACGAGCTACCGTATACACTGAAGTCATCCATGAAAACTTCCATCTTATCCTCTAGTAGGTCAGCAAAGATAACATTCATGCATCTTTGGAATGTGACATGTGTGTTACAAAGCCCGAAGGGCATTCTTCTAAAAGTGAAGGTTCCGTAGATACAGGTGAAAGTCATTTTCTCCTGGTCATCAGGGTGGATGGGGATCTGATAGAAACCTGAATACCCATCCATCCAACAGAAATAACAATGATGAGCCAGACGTTCCAACATTTGATCAATGAACGAGAGAGGGAAATGGTCCTTGCGGGTGGCGGTGTTAAGCTTCCTATAATCTGTACACATCCGCCATCCAGTGACCATCTTAGTAGCCACCTCTACTCCATCATCTCCTCTGACTCACATCATTCCTCCCTTCTTCGGGACAACTTGGATCGGGCTTTCCCACCTACTGTCGCTAATAGCATAGATAATTCCGACATCCCGGAGCTTAACTACTTCCTTGCTCACAACTTCTCGAAGCTTCTCATTTAGCTTTCTCTAAGGTTGGGCGTACGGCCGTGAGTCCTCATCCATATGAATTTTGTGCATGCACATAGAGGGGCTTATCCCCTTCAAATCTCTGATTGAGTAACCTAAGACTTTCCTCCTCAACCTTAATTCTTCCAGCAGCTGATCCTTTTGGAAATCAGTTAAACTTAAATTGATAATTACCGGGTACATCCCTTCTTGATCCAGAAAACAATACTCAAGACCTTTCGATAAGACCTTCAACTCTGTCGGGACTTCCTTCATTTGTTCTCTAACTGGGTCTTCTCAGAGAGCGACATACATGACTGTCTTAACATGATCCTCATCCTAGACTGTGTCTTTAACATCTAAATAGGCTAGCAATTCCCTAACCTCCGGATCATCGATCTCTTATGACTCGCCAGTTAAGGCATGCATGAGCGGTTCCACCGTGGCTTTCTCTTCCTGTACCTCGTCGCACAACTGCTGATAGCTCTCAACAAAGTAGGAGGATTCAAAGAACGAGAGGCCTTCATACAGTCACTGATGTTGAAACTGATTTGATCTCTTCCAACACAGATTGTAATCATTCCTGCCTCGACATCGATCAGAGCCTGGCCGGTTGCAAGGAAAGGTCACCCAAAAATGATGGGGCAGCTAGTATCTTCAACTGTATCGATCAAGACAATATCGCAAGAGATAAAGAATTGCCCTGCACGGATGGGTACTTCTTTAACAACCCCAACTTGCCTTGTAAAGGTATGATCTGCCAGTTGTATCCTTTTGTTGTTTCTCACCATATCAGTGAGCCCAACTCTTTTGGTGAGGGACAAATGCATCAAAACTGATGTTGGTCCCTAGTTCAGTTAGACCTTTCTGGGTGACGTTATCCCCAACTTGGAAAGTGATCACAAATGCCCCTGGGTCCTTCTTCTTCAATGGCGTACTAGCCATGACAAAAGAACTGGACATCTTGGAAAGCTTCACAGTCTCTATATCTTCTCCTCTTTTATTCCTAGTTATTAAATCTTTTAGGAACTTAGCATAAGTGGGTATTTCTTCGATGGTGTCCAAGAATGGGACATCCACATGCAACTTCTTAATCACTACCATAAACTTTTTGTACCTCTTCTTTATCTGGGCTTTCACCAACTTATGAGGGAAGGGTATGCGGGGTGCATACCTATTCGGGCGCTCCTCACATGAGACATCTTTAGCTTCCTTCCTTAACTTCTGGGGAACTTCATTCTGAACGACCTCGATGCCAACCTCCTTGGCGGGTGTTGTTACTGACGTTGTTGTTTTCTCAACGGCTGGTGGTACAACGATCCCTGGCCTCAAAATGACCATCTTCACAGTCTCGTGGCCTCATGGATTGGCTTCAGTACTTGAGGGAAAATGCCCTACCTGATGGTTGATGGTTTGGGCGAGACTCGCCAGCTATTGATCGATTTGTTTATTGTGTTGTTGAGGCTCCCCTGTCTAGGCAGAGAAACCCCCCATCTGTTGTTGCATTAACTTCAGAAGAGCGGTGTTGTCCATATAACTCTTATGCATTTTCTCATTGAGGTCGTTTTGCTTCTTGGCAAAGGACATAAGCTCTATCATCATAGACAACCTTTGTTGTTGGTTCTGTTGATAAGTTCTTTGTTGCTAAAACCTCGCTTGCCATTGCTGATTTGATGGTCCTCCCGAAGGATTCCCACCCACCAGATGGTGAGAGTTTTTTGCAGCACTAGTGTTTCCATAAGAAAAACCGGGGTGATCAGGCCTTTGATACTGAACAAAACTCACATTCTCAGTATTGTTCTCATCAAGATCCTCTTCAGGTGAAGTGTGAGAACAGAAATCTGACGTGTGGTCAGGTTCTCCACAGGTTACACAGCTTCCTACGACCTCTTTCTGAACTTTTCCCTTGTAGCCTGGCACTTTAAGGGTCTGAACATCAGTCACAATCTTGTCAAGCTTCGTCGCGAGAGGTTCCATTGATTTGTACTCTCTTGGAGTGGTATGGTTAATTGACTCACGGTCAGATTCACCATCTTATTGGTTTGTGGCCATGTTTTCAATGATCTCTCGGGCCCTCAGGGTACTCATTCCCATGAAGTCGCTACCAGCTGTAGCGTTCAAAGACTTCCTTTCAGCAGGACACACCCCATTGTAGAACTTGGTGATTAGCTTTGGTTCAGAGAAACAATGGTGCGGGCACTCACGCTAATAACTTAGAAATCTCTCCCAAGTCTCGTGAAGATTTTCTGAAGGCTTTTGTAACATCCCTGACCTCGGTTATGCTTTAACCCTAGGTGGTTTGATTAAGAAATATGATTATAATTTTAATCTTATCTTGTGAAAAGTAATTATGCCTCATGAGGAACTTATGTTTCAATTTTGGTCCTGTTTGAACATTGTTGAAGCAATGTTTGCTTATTTTGGACTAAAGTGCAAATTACCCAAGTTAAGGGGATAACTTGAAAATTTTACATAATAATATGTTCCTCTGATGTTGAGACATCATAATAGTGAATATGATGTAGTAGTATGGTTTCTACAAGCTTGGATACCAAGATAAAACTTGTTGGACAATGTTTGTGTATTAAAACCTAGTTTTGGTGTAAAGTGCAATTTACCCAAAACCTAAGGTTCAATATGCAAATTACTACTTCAATAAGGTCCCTAATGTTTCTTGGCATCATGTAGAGCAAGGAAAATGAGAGGGGCGCCTCATTTGAATTAAGTTGGATGAGAGAGAATCTTGATATTAAAATAATCAAGATTTAATCCTAATTGAAACCCTAATTCAATTTAGGACAAAAATGAATGTATTAATTAAAGGGCTTTCAACAAAAATTAAAATGGTTGAGTTCAGATATGTATGGTCGTCTTTGTGCTTTGCAAGAGCCACGAAATATCTCAAGGAGGTGAAATTTCGACTCACCTTATTATAAGGAAAAGAAATATCCACTAAGTCATGGATATTAATATAAAAAGGGTTAAGGTGCTTATTTTGCTTTTCTTTAAAATGTGGATAATTGAAGGTAATAAGAGGCCAAGAAGATGGGCTCGTCCCTAAGTAAGGAGAGGGGTCAAGTGGTAATGGAATTGAGGGGATAATTCCTACTTTCTCTCTCCTAATTGAATTTTTTAATAAAATTCACATATAAGCTCATTTATCCATAGAATGAAAGGGAATTTCGGATTTACTTCCACTCCTTGCTTGGAAAACGACCTTGGGAGATTGGGAGCAAGAATATAACGACCCCCAACCTGTTGGTAAGTCCTTTACCTTCGTTCTCCTTGATTCCATGGTGGAAATCGAAAATAAATTATGGATTTCTTCTTAATTCGATCTCCTCTTCAACCCTAGCCAAAATTTTGAACCAAAAGCTTGAGGACGAGCCTAAGGGAGTTGCAAAAGCCTCATCCACCATTTTTGGTGTGATCTTGGAGCTTTGGAGCTCAATTGGAGGCGGGTTTTATAACTTGAAACCCTAACTTTGTTATTGCATTCAATTCCCCATCAAATAATGATCATTTCTCTTTTTAAAAATATTGATTTGGTTGATTCATGCAATCTCCATGGAAATCACAGCAGGTTTCATGGGTCTAGAGCTTGATTATGATGACATAATAATAAGCACACACCTACCCAAATATATAGACCAAACGGTTTCAATCAAATGTCCAAATGATTTCACAAACCGTTTGGGAGCAAACAGTTTCAAACCATTTGGGATGAAACAATTTCACTAAACCGCATAGAAGCAAACAGTTTAAGACCGTTTGGTGATGTTGACCAGCGTTGACCACTTATGGATTTGTTCATAATGATATAGGTTAATGACCCATCAATTATTATTGATTAACTCCAATTGGTTCATGAGTTGAAGGTCCATCAATCACCTAAACCGTAATCGGGTTGAGTGCTGATTTCATAAGTAATTGAGTTTGAAACTTGGGTTGATTGACCCAAACGGTCTCAATACCGTTTGTAGGTCAACCAAGACCGTTTTGAGGTCTAGGGTTGAGTATGGTTAGGTATTTGAAGATTCAAACATATGGTATAAACCCTAATAGGCTAAGTGCTGATTTTTCAATTGAATGAGTTGATGCTTTGGGTTGATTGACCCAAATGGTTTCAAAACCATTTGGGGATCACCCAAACGGTCTCCAGAACGTTTGGGGATCACCCAAGACTGTTTGGAGGTCTAGGGTTAGGTATGGTGAAGTGTTTGAAGGTCCAAAGATACCAAATTGAAATACAATCAAGTGCTGATTTGGTGACCAATCCTAGGATCCCAACTCTAATTGAATGACATGGTTAATGATTATATGATGGGCAAACGGTCTCAAGACCGTTTGGAGGTCATCCAAATGATTCCAAGACCGTTTGGGGGTCACCCAAGACCTTTTGGAGGTCTAGGGTTGACTATGGTTAGGGGTTTGAAGATCTAAAGGTACTAAGTTGAAGTGCAATCAAATGCTGATTTGGTGATCAATCCAATGATCCAAACTTTGATTGATTGACTTGGATTTTGAGGTTGACATGGGAAAACGGTCTCAAGACCATTTGGAGGTCATCCAAACGACCTCAAGACCATTTGGGGTCAGGTCATGCCCAATTTGGATGAAGTCTCAATGGTTTCAACGTAACCAATCTCACATTGATTAATGTTGAAAGATCAACAATTCCAAACCCTAATCCAATTGATTGAAACCCTAATTGATGATCAATTGAGGGTCAATTGAGGGTAAAATCAGTTTAAGGTTTACCCATTTAACTTAATTGAAGTATGGTGATAGGTCCAATTGATGATTGCTTACATGAATTCAATGGTTGAAGGATTCAACATTGGAAACCCTAATTTAATTGGAGTGGTTGAGACCCTTTTTGGTCCTTGCGGTTTTGAGGGGGTTTGGACCAAACGGTCTCAAGGCCGTTTGAGTCCAAATGGTCTCAAGACCATTTGGGACCAAACGATCCCAAGCCATTTAGGTGCATGCAGTTTCAAAAAGTCAACTTTGGCAAACGATCTTTACCACCTAATTTACTAAATGGTTTTGAGTATTCAACCAAGACCGTTTGAGCTATGATTGGTCAAGACCATTTGAGGTCTAAGTGAACAAGATCATTTGGAAAGTAATTAATCAAATTGTATGAACACTTAAAGTGAATAAAGGTCAATGGTTTAAGTGGTCAATTACATGATGTAAATCAATGGTGTTTATAATAATGGTACTTTTAATGAGATAGGGTAATTAGTACCCTTCAAGTAGCTAAGCCCTAATGATCATGGTGATAATGACATAACCCATGACGTCAACTATTCTTCAAGATTTAGTAGACTTAGCTTAATCAAGGCTGAAGCAGACATCATCTTATAGAAGATGAAAGAGAAGATTGCCTTGAAGCAGACATCATCTTGTAGAAGATGAAAGAGAAGATTTCCTACATGATTGATAATCAAGTAATAGACTTTCTATATGAATGAATGTTTAATTAGGGTATGATCCTTCATAGTGAGATCATGAAACCCTAATTATGAGGGTTAATTAATCATAACCCTAACTGAGAATATTAATGGAAGTAATCTTACTACATGATAATGGTATGATCTTAATTCATAGTGATTGTATGATAAACCCTAATTCAGGGTACTTTGATGATCACTCCTACTTGGGGTGAATAGTAAACCCTAATCTAGGGTGATGTGATATGAATACTAAATCCTAATCTAGGGTGATATGATGTGAATAGTAAACCCTAATTGTGGGTTATGGAATAAGAAACCCTAATGGAGGGTGATGACATGAGAAACCCTAATTGGGGGTGATGTCATGAGAAACCCCAATTGGGATGAACAGTAAGTCTAATTATGGTTTATTGAATATGAAACCCTAGTTTTAAGTGATGTTATGTGGAACCCTGATATTATGATATGGTGTAAGACTCAATTCAGAGTGCTGTCATGTGATGATATATGAAACCCTAGAGATGGTTTTATAGCCAGTACACCAAAGAGAGGTGTGGCTAAAATAATTAAATAAGATGAATATGTTATAGACATGAAGGATAGGGTTGATGAACCATGTGAATGATAAGGTGGTGATTTTAATGAATAAGGATCGAAGAGACAAGATGATGCCTAGATCCTTGTACAACCATCTCTATACATGAGTAATAGCCTATACACCTTACAATGATGAGGACATGAAACTTTTAGGAATGATGTATGCTATACTAAATAATGATGTGGATAACATCCTAAGATTTGAAATACCTAAAATAGTTGATAATGGTTTATCTTATATCAACAATGTCTATCAGTTTATTAACTGATAGTGTATGGGTCACACAAATACCTAAATTAACATGTTGTATGGCCTTATGTGCCTAATGTTGTTGTTGCTTAGTAAAAGTAACAAAATGTGCATGAACCTTATGAGTTCCATAAGTAACTTGTTGCCTAGTGAAAGGTGGCAAAACATTTAATAGGCTTTGAGAGACATGTGAGATACTTGTGTAACAAGTATTATGCATATCTCGGTCTGAGGACCCAGAGGTAATAGTTACCTAATAAATGGTAACACTGATAGTGATGAATTGAGGGTATGAATACCCAAAGTTGATAAGTATGATAATGATGTTGCTGAGGGAAGTGAACTTTCAAAGAAATGAAATGAGGGACTGAGATCCCAATGTCTTATAAAGACTGACAAGTGATTGATGAAAATAGTACTTATTTCTTAATGGCATTTGTCTGAATAAGTTATGTTTGAGAACTTTACTGATGCTAAAAGAAAATGATAATGTACTTAATTAATCAAGGGAAATCATATCATATAGAGCCCTGGCCATAGATCCATCATCGTTTACTGATGCTAAAAGAAAATGATAATGTACTTAATTAATCAAGGGAAATAATATCATATAGAGCCCTGACCATAGATCCATCATCGTCAGCTATAGGTGATGGTGAAACGGGTGCTCCGTGGAAAAACCCGGAACACATATTTTGAATATGTGGGGGCAATGGGCGATTGTATCCTAACGTCCTAATTAGGGAATTGATGAAAGGTAAACAACAAACCTCTGAATCCATCATTACTTGTACCGAGATGGATGTATCACGAATCCCCCGATGATTGGTACAGATGTATTACACATCTCCCAATAATGTTAATGCCAGATCAATGGAGATAAACATGAGATCTCACGATCGCGAAGAGAGTACAACATGCCATTGTAACTCTAATAGAGAAGTTTCCAGTATACCCTGGAAAGTTATATATATAGCAGAGACACAAGATGTCCTGCATGTAATCTCACACTGACCGAGATATGGGAGGTCTTTGTTGCCAGCTCTACCTTTGACCTTGGATGGTACCGATTTTGACTTCGCAGTGGTTGGTTGGAGCATGAGCGATATACCTCATCTCCTCAGGGCATAAGTGTGATTGTAAAATGTAATCATCCATTTAGCATGTTTGCTTAAGGATTGAATACAAAAATTCATTGGTTGATGTTATACTTCTTTTATGCAACACTAGTTGATAAATGTTATTCATATCTCTTTACATTCAATGCAAGTAGATATGTGAAATATGAATCTACCATGAGTAGATACAATGCTCTCCTTAGGAAAGGAAATTACTTTACTTTGTTCATTCAATAATTAATATTGTTGTTATTATATAAGAACTCCTGTTCAGTTTTAATTATAATAAATTGCTATGACAATGTTTTTGCAGAGGGTTATATCTCCCGTTGGGGCTATTTACAATGGTCTCACCCCCGTGGGATCCAATGTTTTTAGGTAATCGCAGAAGAAGAAGAAGGAACCCAATAGAAAGAGAAAAGCAACAACAATATCAGGGACAACAATGATGACTCAGGTGGAGGCACTGGCTTCCAAGTTTTTTCTAGATAGTAGTCCTATGTGTCATCTCTATACTCTTAGGTCCTCGGAGTCAGTAGATAGTGTTTTTATCATCGAATTGAGATTTTGGCTTGATGCCTCGAAGTTATATGTTGTCTATATTTTATGTATGGAGACAGCTGATGTTGTAAACCTCAAGAAGAGATATTGCAAGACATGTACTTTTGAATCAGGATGTAAATATTATACTTTGGTTCTTAATGGAAGAGTTTCCTATGTTTGGATCTCTTTGTAAAAAAATTTAATTTTTAGTGATTTTCAGTAATCTGTTGCAAATGATTCGCTTCTGCTTAGTTAATCTTGTTGTCGTGAGTTGGATGCCACAGCTTCTGAGAGTACCTCATGATCTTATTTTGGCATTTGATAGTTCTCTCGATGGGGAAGAACTTATAGATAAAAGCATCGGCAAGATGGTGCCAGTCGAGAATGCTCCCGTTCTATAGGTCATTGTACCATTCTAGTGCCTTATCCCTCAACGAGAACGGGAAGCACTGGATGTATATGTGTGTCAACGGGACACTATTGATCTTAAAGGTGTTGCACATCTGCTTGAATGTCATTAGATGGTTGTACGGGTTCTCCTCAGAGGAGTTCCCACTGAACCTATTATGTTGCAGGAGCTGGAGAAAAGAAGGCTTCAGCTCGATGTTCGTGATGTTCAGAGGCTGTGTCACAACCATGTTTCTCTCGTCATTCGCCCAAACTTGGTAGAACGATCGGAGAGAGGGAGTCGCAGTAGGTTGATGTCCATGTCTTTCTAAGGCAAGAGTGGCTTGGAAGAGAGGGGAAAACACCTGAAAAGAAAGAAGGATGAAAGAAGTATCATCATGTTGTGTAAGGTAAGTCCATTGTATGCTATTTATAGTAAATAGTTGCAGTGTTATATACAAATTTACAAGTATTTGGCAAAGTGCAAACAAAGTTCAAGTTTGTAGAATGGTTTTCATTGCCTATCCCCAGCAACGACACAAAAAAATTGACAAGCCTTAAACGTGGGTCCCAAAGATGGAGAAATGCCTAGGTTATCAGACTTTTATAATTTATAGTACATGAATGTTTAAGACACATGCAATTAGCATATGGTCGAAGTAGTTCAGGGTCGAACACAGGGATAGGAAGAATGGCACTCCAGAACTTGGGTTTCACTTGTCTAAGCACTTTAAAGAAAAGGGGGTGCAAGGAAAGGTTGTATGTCACATAAAATAATCACAAAGAATCAAATAGAAAATCCCATCTCCAAAATGAGTTACAAGAAAGATTTAAGTTTTGGGTTAAGAGGTCTTTATAAAAGTTTTGTAAAATAGAATCCAGGGAGATAAAACTATCATTAAGGTAAAGCATGAAGGAAGAAGACTTAGGCATAACAAGCAGTAGTAGAAAACTTTATGTACTCTCTTCTCTCAAAGAGGGTACCTCCAACTACGTTCCAATACCCTCTCTCAAGAATAATGGACATGATTTGGAGTGGAAAGAAAACTAGGGTGGCCCCGATCCTGGGCACTCTCGTACTCCCAGATCGGATTGAACTCTAGAGTAACAACATCCCTCTCTCGAAGGAGTTGAAAAGGGAAACACAATTTGATAGCTAGTCAAAACATGATCCAAGCATACATGCTAGAGTTTAGATGCTATAAAGAAATCATCCAACAAAAAGGAACCATACACAGAACAATAGATATTAAACTCCATTGATTCCATAAGCATAGATATGTAAAGGGTTTAGTTACAATGCATAATAAACGGAAGTAAATTGTTGTAAAAAGGGAAGATATGTATCACCCCCCTTGATATAGGAGGTCGATATACAACAACAGACCCCTAAGGTATCGCTAACCCGATACTGGGTAGGAGCTCGACCTGATATGTCTGTGTCGGGTGGCTTGCCCTATCGGGTGACATGCCATGACGAGCATGCATATCGGTCAAGGCTCCCTACCCGATACGGTCGTGTCGGGGTACCACCCTCTCGGGCGACACACTATGACGGGTGGTTTGTATTTGGTTCGATATCATGTCATGTTAGAGATGACTTAGGTTCTCGGGTTCCTTGTATCAGGCGTAGGGGCCGAGCCGTCTCGGACAGGAGTCCATCTAGGAACCCGACACATCGGGTGGCCTTCTTGGTCGTATCGGGCTTCTACAACTACCGGGATGGGTTTTAAGTGAAACACTCCCACCCCTCTCGGGTTGGGAGTGTACTCACCTAGTATCACCCGAAACACCTTGGAAGTCGACACACTAGCTCCAGATGCTTTCCAAAGTTAGCTTTCACGAGGTTCCGACCCGTCCCATCGGAGTCCTGTAGCTGCTATTTATAGGTCGCGGTTTGGAAGAGGTTGCGGTTTTCATGGTGCCATGTGTCCTGACGCAATTTTACTGTGCGTATAAACGCAAGTGTACGTGTCGAGTAGTATAGGCCTTGTGAGGCCCGAGTCGAACACAGGGATACTCGGAAATGTTGGAGACTCCTACTAACTATTTGTGATCAGCTAAGCCTAATAAAAAATTGGTGTTGTTGACAAAATTAAAAGAAAATAAAAATAAAACAAAGCAACCAATTGATTAAATGTTAATTTAATCAATTCAAACGGGTAACTTTAGGATTGCAGTTTCACCGCGGGTTCTCATTGTATTAGATTTTATATAATGCCTCAATCGTCTCTCTCTATCCGGGTAGTGGCCTGAAAATAGAATTACCCACTGTCGTGGTGCAATTCACTACTTAGGTTTAGGTCAGTTCCACCGTCGTAGTAACCTATCCCCTAAACTAAGTGCATTATGAACGATCTCTCGGTATCCACCATTAATTTTACACCACCTTGGTCAAGGGATTTATTGATTAATGTAGATTTCACCTCTTTTCAGCCGTTAATCCTTCTTTCAAAGTGATTAAGGGCATTAGGTTATTATTATGGTGATCAAGAATAACAATATATGGAGAAAATGAAACTATACCACGGATTTAAGAGAGAAAATATGAATTACTATTATAAAACTATCATACAATGAATCCCCGGGCTACTCCCGGTCCTAAAGATGAAGGGGATTAGCCCCGCATGTTCATCTCAAACAAGTACAAGGTATAGATAGGGGAAATCATGTGAAAAACGTGAATTGAAAGGGAAAACCCCTGAACGGAGAAGAACCGGTTGATCCTTTGCGTAGAACACATGCTCTCCCGCCTCTCGGTGGTGAAATCCGTCTTCTACAGTGCGCGGATCGACTGGTATGAACTTTTGGCCTTCGTTCTCCTCTCTACTTCTCATCGGTACTCGTGCAATGGCTAATAAGATCCACCCCTAGTCCGAGCGGTCGTCATTAGGTATAAGTCCCTAATTAGGTCATTAATTAACTCCAGCCGTCCGATTGGGATCAATCTGAATCCAACGCATATCTAACGGCGTCGATACCATCGACGCGGGTCGATGGTATCGACCCCGTGTGGTAGCGGCAGCCCTTAATTTCTTTTCGTCCGAGAGCCTGTTGTAGTCTCGATACCATCGACTTGGGTCGATGGTATCGAACTCCCTCTAGTGACGACTTTGTCGTTTTGTGTCGCTGCAGCCTCCTTGTGTCGATGGTGTCGACGGGGTGTCGATACTATCGACTGCTTCATCGCCAACAACCTGAAGGTGACTCGATACCATCGACATCCCTGTCGATAGTATCAACACTTTGCTGCTCCTTCCGGCAGGCAACCTGTGACCATGTCGATGGTATCGACTTCCTTCGATGGTATCGACGGAAGCAAATACTCGTTTGTCCTGAAATTCAAAGACAAGATCACATAAATTCACACAAATAATAATAATTTGACAATTAATTCTCAAAATGATGAAATAAAGGGGATTTGACATAAAATAGTGGCAAAGACCAAAATGGATGAATTATGCAACATTAACCATAAAAAATGACTAATAAAAGCATAAAACCCATATCAAACAGGTCTATAAATGCAACTCAAAATCATCGCATCAAACTCCCCTAAGCTTGAACATTGCTCGCCCTCAAGCAACTTATCCTTAGAATAGAATTGCAAATGTCAACTGAAAAACAACACACCACATCGACATCCCATATGACTCCCACTGGACATTCACAAACCGGCCTTCTCTAACCACAGAATAGTAATTACCCTAAAGGCGACAATAATCATCAGTAAAAGAAATTGACCTCAAAACTGATTAACACTATCACATAAGGCAGTTAACATAATAAAACTCACCGGTTCAGACTTGGTGTATCTTGTGATCGCCTATACTACGCTGCTCGCCCTAACTACCATCTACATGGAAGCAGTTCTCCTGATATTCATTAGTGAGGAGAAATTCACGGTGGCCTACCAATCCGATCAACGGGTGGATGAAAATGGGTGGCTCATGGAAGAACATGGAAGTATTGTACAGTTTCAACATGCATAATACCAAAATGTCCTATATGATGCAAATGCACATGAGAAATGCCCTAATGCCTAAAATTAGGTGGAATGTTGCATGTACTAACTATCCATCCATCTCAATATGAGACGGACATTTAATTAAGCTACATCATGTACTCAATGATTCCTTAAATGCAGGTGATATCACATTCCTTTCTCCTTCTTCTAATTGCTTCCAACTAACATTTTTTTTCATTTTTCATATTTTTCCAATTTTTTTTCAGCCCTTATATCCATAATTGACAATGAATATTTATTGGCTTATTTGCTTCATACTCAAAAATTTGCACTATTTAGAAGGTATGGAACAGTTTAGTTCACCATTTTGAGAAAAATTGAGATACATGATGTACTTTATGCCTGAAAATCATGAATGCAACTACATGGCATGCACCTAAGGGTAATGTGCATGAATCACTATTCTCATTTTTTTTTCTTTTTATGCAAAATATATGGAAAATTGCAATGCAAGTCCTGTCTAAATGCTATGTAAACAAAAGGAATTAAAACTGCACTTTACTTCCAATTCTTGGGTGGATTATGGAAAAATGAAGTGGAACGATCACAAGACTAGATGACTGAACCTTACAAAGATATTATGCGTCCCTCCTTACTGACCTGCGTAGTAGTTTAGAGGGTTCTCTCTCTTACATCCAATTAAAGTCTCATTACCATTTGGTCAGTTTAGGCTCAAACAACCATTTCCGTCCACTTTCATGAATCATTAGGAGTACATGTATGAAATGTTGTTTTAAAGTTGACATAACCAATCATTTTCGTAGGATATGTGCCCAAGGTCAAAACAAAACCAGCTATCCAAACACACAAAAATTTTCAAATTTCCCTTGAAATCCCGATGCACTAACAATGAGATGACACAACTTTACGACATCCACAATTACACTAGATAGCATGTGGATCCTACAGAAGCTAAAATTGCAAGAAACAAATAACAAGAAACAAAGGCAATAATGTTAAAACTAAAAACAATAAAAGATAAAGTTGTTCCAACTACCCCCCTAAGCTTGAATTCGACTATGGCCTCATAGTCAAAAACAAACTTAAAGATTGGAACAGGGATAACAGATCACTCTTGTGGAGGTGGAGGCGGGTACTGCGGAGCCGTAGGATCC
Source organism: Alisma plantago-aquatica (assembly GCA_963693085.1). Lineage (NCBI taxonomy): Eukaryota > Viridiplantae > Streptophyta > Magnoliopsida > Alismatales > Alismataceae > Alisma > Alisma plantago-aquatica. The sequence goes on along the minus strand of OY856411.1, from coordinate 946,737,051 downwards.
CAAGATGGGTATTGCCCCTGAAAGGTCGGATCATACTAGGGCATTGGAGGAGGTTGTGGGTACCCCCCAAAGTAATTCTAGCTCCAGTAATGATCATAAAACGGCTGCTGCTGCTGCACCATCCTGTGCATCCGATCGTGGATGTTCTCTTGATTGGCGAAAAGAAGGCGCTCATTCTCGAAGATCGCCTACTGGTTGACATAGAGCCGGTTGGTGGTGTCTTGAATACCAGCATAGGCAGTTGTGTGGCTATGCTGCGTCTGCTGGATGTCTTGAAGCATTGTGTACATCCCTTGCATAGAATATACATCCTCGCTCGGTTGCGAGGGCTGTGGTGGTGGAGGCCGATGCGGAGAAGATGAATATGCACCCGGATGCATCCTAGGGCGCTTCCGGGGTGCCACTCGTGATCGAAGAGGTGTGAACGCCTCTTCCTCCTCTTCCGCCGCCTCGTCATCATCGCCACCGTTGTTGTCGTCATCTTCTTCATCGGAATTGATGGCTATGATTGGCCACCGGAAATGCTGCACGCCATCGATGTTGAAGACGGGGTCGGGTAGAGAACACTCCTGATATGCTTGATTTACATGGCAGTGTGCGAACGCCACGCCATCTCGGAGAAGAATGAGATTGGACCGGTGTAAATGTTGCAAGTTCACCTTGCTCTTAGTAGATAGAGGAGTGAGGGTCTGGAAATTCAAGCCGAGGTATGAAGCAAGCTTGGTGATTAGCCCGTCGAAGTGAATCGGCGCCTTCCTCGTACTCCTCTTCACCACAAAAACTCGTTGCAGAAAGAATGCACCCCAATTGCATTCTTGTCTCTTTAGGAGCTTGTAGAGAAAGAAAAGGTCAGGCTCTTGAAACTTGCTAAGGGCTAGGTCGCCCCGAGCAAACAAGGTGGAGCTCAACATCCGGTGCAAGACCCAGACAAATGGGTGCTCAAAGTTGGCTACCGCGGCGTTGTGGTAACTAACCGACTTCCCTTGTAGCACCGTCACCAACTCGGAAAAAAGAGCGTCGTAGTTGGTGCGGTTATCCGACCGCCTGTAGTTGTACCGCGAGTGATTCCAGTTGAAAATGTCATTGAACTGCTCGAGGGTGATGGTGTAGTTGCGGTTGTACAGCCGAAAAGACACCCTGCCCTTTTCCCACTCACGGTCGCTTGCTGATATCTCATTGGGAACAACACAGATGTCCAGTGACGCCATGAATTCCAACACCAGCTCTTTGTACGTTGGCCACTCGCCGAAAAATGGCTGGCCGTCTTCATGGTACTCAAGCTCATCGTGTCCATGGCCCGTTTGGTGGGCATGACCCTTCAGTACGTAATCTAGATTGGCCTTGAAGACAAGATCACAAAGCATCTCCGGATCCACGTACCGGGTGGGCTCGATCTTGCGCTTCAGAATTTCTTCATACACCTTCTTCACCTCCGCGGATGGGTGGACCAGTCGAGGACGTGCGACCGATGATGGCGGTGGTGGCACGAATTCGGAGATGTCAATCATGTTCACGCACGAGGAAGAGGATCCAAATGTATGCACCATTGTTGAGACCAGAAAAGAGATTAGAAGAAGAGCTCGGTGAAGATGGAGAATTTAATCTCCACTTGGTGATGATCGTCGCTCGATGCTGCTGTTCTTCGGGCTTGGATGGCTCGGGGGAGTACGCGGCGCAAAGGAAGAAGAGAGCTATGAAGGTTTGACGTTAAATGACGTCATGAATCTCCTTAAATAGACCTGGCCAACGCCATTGTTAGCCCGTCGATACCATCGACGCAGGTCGATGGTATCGACACCTGTCGATGCTATCCGCCCCCATCGCGAGTATCGACGGTCGTCGATTGCTAAATCTTGAAACCCAGATCGCTGACGTGTCGATACCATCGACATGGGTCGATGGTATCGACACTGCAACTGGATCGTTGACGTGGAAGCTGCGATCGCCGTCGATGTGTTTGCGCGGATCGGTGACATGGATAGTCGATACCATCGACTTGGGTCGATGGTATTGACTTTTCTTCATTGCGACACCGCCACTTTGCATTTCACCTGTAACCATGTCGATACCATCGACGAGGCCGTCGATAGTATCGAGTTGACTGAGACAAATTGGTCTGCACTTCTCTAGAGATCTCGATGGTATCGACTCCTATGTCGATACTATCGACTTTTCCTTCTCGACCACCTGTAGGTATGTCGATACCATCGACGAGGCCGTCGATGGTATCGACTCAGAACAAAATATGTAGTCATCAACCTGTACCCTTCTCGATACCATCGACCAGTGTGTCGATGGTATCGACTCTGCCTCAGCCTGCACAATGAACAAACGGATCAAGGTATCTTCGTTACACTAAACATTGAACAAAAATAAAGCAACCTATGATTATAAATAAACTATCCTAATGTACCGATGGTTGGGTTGCCTCCCAACAAGCGCCCTTATTTAACGTCTTAGGCTAGACGACTTGAAGATCATCATCTTGGAATTTTGGGGCATGTGCGTAGAGGATCGTGCGGTAATTTGAATTCAACTCGATCTCCTCCAATTCCCAAGGACAATGTACCTCTCCCTAAGGCAGTCGCGACATCCGTCGTTGCTTGAAAAGGTCTTCCTAGAAGAATTTCACAACTTTGGAGTGGTGGCATATCCATGACCACAAAATCCACCGGAAATATAAATCGATCCACTTTGACGAGAACATCTTCACATACTCCATATGGTCTCACTAAAGACCCATCCGCCAATTCAATTGTCGCGGCTGACTTCTTGATTTCTTTTAACCCAAGTTTCTGAAATGTCGCTAGAGGCATGAGATTTATGCTGGCGCCTAAATCACATTGCGCTTTAGGAAAATGTTGATCACCTATCGATCATGGAATGTAGAAACCTCCTGGGTCTTTTCTCTTCTTTGGCGAACTCCCGTGAATCATAGAACTCACTGTCTCATTCATCCGACAAATATCATCGTCTTTTATCCGCCTCTTCTTATTGATGATTTCTTTGATGAACCTCCCATAGGCGGGAATCTTCTCAATCATCTCCACTAATGGAATATTGATGTGGAGTTTTCAGAATATTTCCAGGAATTTCCTAAAATGACGATGCTCTTTCTTTGGCCCTGAATTTCCTAGACTTGACACAACTACTGCACTCACACGCCTGTGAGGTGGCACATATGAGCTTTTTGGGTCCGACTCCCCTAAGCTTACTTCAATCACTCCCTCTGACGTGGGTTTTGGCGAGACATCATCAATCGTAATAGCTTGTGGTGGTTCCTCTCTCGCCTTAGATGTTTCCACACGTGCACAAACAGCCTTCAATTGTTCTTCTTGCCTAGATGGAGATGCAATATTCATAACTCGCTGTGATTTTCTGAAGAAAGTGTTTCCGCCAGGTAATCCATAGTAAGGGCATGGATATGGTATCGCCGGTGTCGCATTCATATTAAAAATCAATTTGCTTTGATCTTTTGTCTCTGGCACCTGGGATTCCCCCTCATTGCTTAACGCAGATATGTACTTGACCTGATGGTGTGTTTGGGCCACGTTTGCATTCTCGGCCAGTTTCTATTGATTGGCGTGCTTGATGGCCGCCACTTCACTTGAAATCTGTGCCATGGTGGTTTCTAATGCCCGCATCTGTGCTCCATGGCTTTGTAGAATCTGCCCAAATTTGGTTAGAATATCACCTTGAGATTGTAATTGTTTACCAAACATAGCCATCATCTCCTGATTTTGCTGCACCATTTGACTAAGTAATTCAGTATTCTTGTCCTCCGCTCTAGGTTGTGGCTTGGCATCTGGATCTTGCAGAAAATTATTCAAATCCTTCCATGAGAACTTTTTGTCCTTTCTCCATGCATAGTCATTGTTTCTATAGCCCTGTTGTTGCATGAATTTAACTTGGGCTTCCTCATCCTCAGATGCATCTTCCTTAGCTAGCAACTTCTTGGCTAGAATATCTAACTTGTCGTTTATCTCCTTAATTACTTTGGATTCTACTGCAACTCTGACCTGCTCCACAATGCCTCTGTCACCCCATGACTGTTTCCTAGCCATGTTCTTTAATATCTCCCAACATCTGGTATATGTATTATTCAGAAAGAATCCCGACCCAGCTGAATCCAGATTACTCCTATCGTGCTCAGAGAGAGCAAAATAGAAGATCTTCACCTGCGTCTCTTTATCCAACCCATGATGTGGGCACCTCCTCAGCATGACCTGAAATCTCTCCCAAGTCTCAGAATATGTCTCACCAGCCTGTTGGGTAAAATTATGAATCTTCCGGATCATGTCGTTAGTCTTCTCAGGAGGGAAGAACCTCTCAAAGAAGACCTCCACCATATGGTCCCAAGACTCCACAAATTCGTCATCTAGGTTGTGTAGTCATTCTCGTGCAACTCCCGCTAGTGAACTTGGGAAGAGCTTCAAGTAGAGCATCGTCTGCGGGAATCTGTCAATTTTCACCATATCGCAGTTCTCCACAAATTGACTCAGGTGCGTGACAGGGTCCTCATTCTTTAAACCATGGAAAGCATTAGACTTCACCAAATTGATTAGAGCCGGATCAATCTTATACGTCGGTATATTGATTGCTTGCTTATTTATCGGCCCTTTAGAAGCAGATGCGGAAGAAGCTTTGATCTTCGCCCAAATCGTTGGTTCGTCGGCCATCTCTTCGTGTTCGGATTCAGATAACAGTTCCTCTTGATGGTCTCGATTATGGTCACCTTCATCTTCCGAGCCCGCCAGTGGAACCTTTGGTGCGTGCTGCGCGTAGTCAGTGGTACGCGTTTGCACCGTGCACAGTATCTGAAAATAGAAAAATCAAATTTAGTACAGTGCTTCAACAATTATTAAAAATTTATAGATCAATTTAAAAATTTTTGAGGTTGTCTCAAAATAAAAAAAATATGGCCTAGAGTGGCCGCTCGTAGCACTCGAAGTGCCAACAGTTTTGCCGTATCCCCGGCAACGGCGCCAAAAACTTGACGCAATTTTACTATGCGTATAAACGCAAGTGTACACGTCGAGTAGTATAGGCCTTGTGAGGCCCGAGTCGAACACAGGGATACTCGGAAATGTTGGAGACTCCTACTAACTATTTGCGATCAGCTAAGCCTAATAACAAATTGGTGTTGTTGACAAAATTAAAAGAAAATAAAAATAAAACAAAGCAACCAATCGGTTAAATGTTAATTTAATCAATTCAAACGGGTATCTTTAGGATTGCAGTTTCACCGCGGGTTCTCATTATATTAGATTTTATATAATGCCTCAATCCTCTCTCTCTATCCGGGTAGTGGCCTGAAAACAGAATTACCCACTGTCGTGGTGCAAATCACTATTTAGGTTTAGGTCAGTTCCACCGTCGTAGTAACCTATCCCCTTAACTAAGTGCATTATGAACGATCTCTCAGTATCCACCATTAATTTTACACCACCTTGGTCAAGGGATTTATCGATTAATGTAGATTTCACCTCTTTTCAGCCGTTAATCCTTCTTTCAAAGTGATTAAGGGCATTAGGTTATTATTATGGTGATCAAGCATAACAATATATGGAGAAAACGAAACTATACCACAGATTTAAGAGAGAAAATATGAATTACTATTATAAAATTGTCATACAATGAATCCCCGGGCTACTCCCGGTCCTAAAGATGAAGGGGATTAGCCCCGCATGTTCATCTCAAACAAGTACAAGGTAGAGATAGGGGAAATCATGTGAAAAACGTAAATTGAAAGGGAAAACCCCTGAACGGAGAAGAACTGTTTGATCCTTTGCGTAGAACACGTCCTCTCCCACCTCTCGGTGGTGAAATCCGTCTTCTGCAGCGCCCAGATCGACTGGTATGAAATTCTGGCCTCCGTTCTCCTCTCTACTGCTCCTCGGTACTCGTGCAATGGCTAATGAGATCCTCCCCTCATCCGGGCAGCCATCATTAGGTATAAGTCCCTAATTAGGTCGTTAATTAACTCCAGTCGTCTGATTGGGATCAATCTGAATCCAACGCATATCTGACGGCGTTATACCATCGACGCGGGTCGATGGTATCGACCCCGTGTGGTAGTGGCAGCCCTTAATTTCTTTTCGTCCGAGAGCCTGTTGTAGTCTCGATACCATCGACTTGGGTCGATGGTATCGACCTCCCTCTAGCGACCGCTTTGTCATTTTGTGTCGCTGCAGCCTCCTTGTGTCGATGGTATCGACGGGGTGTCGATACTATCGACTCCTTCATCGCCAACAACCTGAAGGTGACTCGATACCATCGACATCCATGTCGATAGTATCGACACATTGCTGCTCCTTCCGGCAGGTAACATGTGACCATGTCGATGGTATCGACTTCCCTCGATGGTATCGACGGAAGCAAATACTCGTTTGTCCTGAAATTCAAAGACAAGATCACATAAATTCACACAAATAATAATAATTTGACAATTAATGCTCAAAATGATGAAATAAAGGGGATTTGACATAAAATAGTGGCAAAGACCAAAATGGATGAATTATGCAACATTAACCATAAAAAATGACTAATAAAAGCATAAAACACATATCAAACAGGTCTATAAATGCGACTCAAAATCATCGCATCATGTCCTCAATTGGCTTTGTTCACATGGTTTCGGGGATGGTCGACACCTGCATATCGCTCAGCATGGCTTGGCTATCATGTGCTGGGTTGTGAAGGTATTGAGCGGCTATGGCGGGCGGCTGCTTCTGGTGAGTAGCTTGAAGCGCGCGATGTGCCCATATCAGGTCGATTGGTCATGGTGGGGAGAAGCTCTCTATCGGGTAGGTAATGTAAAGCCCTACATGTTAATGTAACATATTAAATTGCATAATTAAATAGTAATGTAATAAAAGATGTTAGTGGATATAAAAATATGAAATATTTCTCATGGGAATAATGGCATTTTCATTGTGTGTCCATATAATTTATTCAATTCATTCCTCGTATGATCTAGATAATAGACAATGAATGTCTTGGGGACAATAACTAGTAACTAATAACTCAAAATCCATAATAAAAATGTAATTTTCTTTAGTCTAAATTATAAGAAAAGTAAACTTACTCAACATTGAATGGAGCTATTATCATCGTCTTCTTTTTTATCAAAATATTTAAAAGTAGTAGAGTAGTATGAAGGGTCTTTATCTACAAGACTAATAAAAGATGGAACAAAAAATCCCACATGGGAAAATGAAAAATATTTACATATCATGTTTAAGTGATTGCAAAACATGTATTACGTATGCATTAATATATAAGAAATCAGATCACCATATATAAAACAAGGTATATTGATGTATAAACAAGATCTCACCATATCCATAACTCTATCATAGATGTATTCAGCCACTCATAACGAAATAACTCCAAAATATCTTGTATAAATAGATTGTTATCATATGATTGACCTACAACATCCTCTAGAATAGAAACATTTATAGGGAAATATGGATCATGTTCACCTATCCATACTTCCATACCCCTACAATTAGGACCTAACAAGGTGTGTAGGTCCCTTGGAAGCCAACTTGGTACTTCAGGAGGTGGAGGTGGAGGCCGAGATGTAGCGGGTGTCTTCCTTTTAACATGTCTATAATTTCAGATCAATTGACTCATATATATACACTAACAAATTAACTTAATGTAAATTTACCATACAATATTAGTATAAACGACATCCTCTTTGGGCCACAATATCACTCTACCTTCTGCCTCACCAAGCATTTCAGAATCTGGGTGGGCATATGGCAATGGAAGATCCCTCCAATTGGGGAGTACATGTATCAGGCGCACACAAATCGCACCATCTGGTACTGGAGTCCCATGAAACATGTCCCCTGGAAGGAGTGGGTAAGCCGCGACCTCTACAATGATATATTCTTGACTTTTTAGACGACATGGCTTCAACCCCTACAAATTTACATAAAGAATGTTATATACATATATACATAAACATATCATCTTGAAAAGACTAGCTACTATGTCATAAAAATATTTAATGCAGACATGCTAGGTGGTGGGTCTACAGGATTACTCCCAACCACCTCTATAGTAGGAGAAAAGCGGAACACCACAGGTACTGTCCGAGTGGCAGTCTGAGATGCCTGCCACTTGCTAATTGCTTCATGGAGTCTGTTATCAAGTGCTTCCTCGACTCTCTTATTAATTAACCCATGAACCTATACATGGATAAAAGAAACACTAGCTTTTGATTATTGAACTCCCTTTCACAATAACATTCTAAAAAAAATAATATGTTGCCTCAACATTTGATATTCGCACTTTTGGTACAGGTTTGCACTTTGATTGCCCAAAGAACACTTTTATGCCCACACAAGTACCTGCACCCCTAAAACATCCAGGATGCTCTGGGTTACCCAGAGCAACTATCAATTCATCCCTTGTGCCCTCAGGGATGAACTTGCCTTCCTTCCTTTTCTCGTGAAGCTCCCACTAATTGCCATCAATAGAAATTGGTAAGTGAACATAACAATAATCAATATCAATTGCTCTAAGAGTTGAATTTTACCACTTTTGTAGCCGCCTCATTAGTTGCGGGCTTGGTTATATCTCCTTTCTTGTTTTGCCTCCCAGCTATCCACACAACATGGCAAGGTAGAGGTGCAAGACCAATAGTAGTGGACTCTGCAGTCTCTTGAGTAGCAGTAGACTAAGCAGTAGACTCAGCCTGTAGTCTTTGGTGAACGCCAACATAGACATTTGGACCCATCGTGTGGTCATGCACATTTAGTGAATGCCTTGCTCTTTGAGCATCTCTGATAGCCTTGTTAGTAAGCACATTGATTTGGTTAGTTGAACTAAAGGTTAATCTTGCATAGTTGAATACATAAGAATGTATATTAATTAAATTGGGAGTGGAGCTTAATACCTTGAATTCATCAAATTTTCTTTTGGTAACAAACTCCTCTTAGTCATTGGGGTCCAGGTATTTTCATTGCTCAGTGGTTGGCTTCTTCCTCTTCTCAACATTTGGCGAGCCTTAAACGTGGCTCCAAAAGATGGAGATATGCCTAGGTTATCAGACTTTTATAATTTATAGTACCCGAATGTTTAAGACACCTGCAACTAGAACATGGTCGAAGTAGTTCGGGGTCGAACACATGGATAGGAAGAATGACACTTCATAACTTGGGTTTTACTTGTCTGAGCACTTCAAAGAAAAGGGGGTGCAAGGAAAGGTTGTATGTCACATAAAAGAATCACAAAGAATCAAACAAAAAATTCTATATCTTAAAGGAGTTATAAGAAAGATTTAAGTTTTGGGTTAATAGGTTTTTATAAAGGTTTTGTAAAACAGAATCCGGGGAGATAAAACTATCGTTAAGGTAAAGCACAAATGAAGAAGACTTAGGCATAACAAGCGGTAGCGGAAAACTTCATGTACTCTCTTCTCTTAAAGAGGGTACCTCCAACTACATGCTAATACCCTCTCTTAAGAGTAATGAAAATGATATGGAGTGGAAAGAAAATTGGGGCAGCCGCGATCCTGGGCACTCTTGTACTCCCAGATCAGACTGAACTCTAGAGTTACAACATCCCTCTCTCGAAGGAGTTGAAATGGGAAACACAATTTGATAGCTAGTCAAAACATGATCCAAGCATACATGCTAGAGTTTAGATGTTATAAATAAATCATCCAACAAAAAGGAACCATACACAGAATAACAAATATTAAACTCCACTGATTCCATAAGTATAGATATGTAAAGGGTTTAGTTACAATGCATAATAAATAAAAGTAAATTGCTATAAAAAGGGAAGATAGGTATCGACCCCCTTGATATAGGAGGTCGATATACAGCAGCAGACCCCTAAGGTATCGCTAACCTAATATCGGGTGGGAGCTCTACCCGATATGCCTATGTCAGGCGACATGTCATGATGGGCAGGCGTATCGATCAAGGCTCCCTACCCGATACGGTCGTGTCGGGGTACCGCCCTCTCAGGCGACACACCATGATGGGTGGTCTGTATCTGGTTTGATATCATACCGAGTTAGAGATGACTTAGGTTCTCAGGTTCCTTGTATCGAGTGTAGGGGGCGATCCATTTCGGGCAAGAGCCCATCTAGGAACCCAACACATCAGGTGGCCTTCTTGGTCATATCGGGCTGCTGCAACTACTAAGACGAGTTCTAAGTGAACCACTCCCGCCCCTCTCGGGTTGGGAGTGTGCTCCTCTAGTATCACCTTGCACGCCTTGGAAGTTGACACACTAGCCCCAGATGCTTTCCAAAGTTATCTTTCGTGAGGTTCCGACCCGTCCCATTGGAGTCCTATAACTGCTATTTATTGGATGCAGTTTGGAAGAGGTTGCAGTTCTCATGGAGCCACGTGTCCTCAATCAGCTTTGTTCACATGGCTTCAGGGATGGTCAACACCTGCATATCGCTCGGCATGTCTTGGCTATCGCGTTCCGGGTTGCGAAGGTATAGAGCGGCTGTGGTGGGTGGCTGTTTCCGGTGAGTGGCTTGAAGTGCGCAACATGCCCATATTGGGTTGATTGATCGTGGTGGGTAGAAGCTCTCAGTCGGGTAGGTAGTGTGCCACTCGTCAGATGCCTCCTCACATGACATGCCCTGTGTCGGGTTGCTGCCACATCGAGTACCGACCGTGACAGGTAAGTGGGTGTGTCGTGCGGCCAGTGAAGGGGTTGATTCGTTGTAAGTGGGTCGGGATGGGCCTTTTTGTAGATTTTGAGTGGAAAAGTGAGGGAAACTCTGTAAAAGATTGGAACAGAGTTTGGAGCATAGTGTGGTTTATTCTTATACAATAACATGATAAAATGGAAAGGAAAAAAAATTAGAAGGCAGGTTTGACAACGGAATATGAGCCATATATAGCCATAAAATGGGTGTTATCAGCATCTCATATGTAATCTCGGGTGAGATTTGTCCTATCGTTCCTTAGGACACTCCAACAACGTTGCATCATGCATTTACGATGCATCTTTTCATCCAGTTCAAATATACTCTACAACATAGAATTGTTGTTAACTAGTATCCTAAAAATTATTAATCTACAAAATAGAATTGCAAATAATAATAACTCACACATAGTTCCTTCCATACTAAGTCTTTCTTCTCCTTAGGAACTTTATACCAAGATTCTACATTAGGACTACAATGACTAAGAGTAACAGCCCCAAGATATGAAATAAACGAGTTGCGGTTCACTCCAACTAGATTTTCTATATGATAAAAATCCACAACTAGTTTGGGTCAATAGCCCCTTTGTTGTAGTAACTTGTTCATCATAGTGGTGCCCCTCACTTTTTCAAATTTCTTTTGCTGCTCATCAAGTGCCCCAAGTTCTTCAGGGGGTACATCATCAACCTAAAATTTGACAAAATAAACACACTTACTTTAACATCCCTGACCTGGGTTATGAGTTAACCCTAGGTGTTTTGCCTAAATATGTAATTAAATCTTTGTGATTAACTCTGAGCATGTAATTAAGTTTCTCAGAAACATATATTTCAGTATTTGCTCCTTTTTATTTAAAGATTGTAGCATTGTTTTGATATACATGGACCTAAGTGCAATTTACCCAGTTGAAAGGGTTAGCTTACAATTTGCACATGATGAGATGTTCCTCTGATGTTGAGACATCAGGAGAATCTTTTTGGCAAAGTTTGAGGGATTTCCCAAGCTTGTGCACCAAGGTGCAGCTGTGGAAGCAATCCCGGTGCTTGAAACCCTAATTTGGGGTAAAATGCAATTTACCCAAGTTAAGGGATGCAATTTGTAAAATATATCACCTAATGTATCTTTTAAAACTCTTTCCATCATTTAGAGAAGAAATGATGAGGAAGTCACCTCAATTGAATTATCAAGTTATGAAATATACCTTGTGATTGAATAATCAGGGTATATGTGCAATAGCTCTTTATGTAAGTACCTTAGTATTAGATTGATCTTCCTTGCCTCTCTTTCTAGACCTTAAGAGAAGTTTTGTCCTTAGAATAAAGAGGAAGGGACGAGCAAGTAATGAAGGAAGGACCTAGTTGGAATTAAGGGAAACTTATGGGCCTTTAATGAAACATCACCCAAGTATATATACACTTTACCTTTCAAGAAAAGGAACCTTTCCTTCGTGCATATCATTGTTTCCCTTTTGCTTGGCCGACTAAAGACTGTCTTGGAGCTCAAGAGGAACGACCAAGGGTGCAAGGTAGGTTTGAATCTCTCTTCTTGCCTAATTCCATGGTTAGAACTCGAATTCAAGGTCAATTTGGTGACTAACTCATGAAACCCTATCTTTCTAGCCATCCTTTCTCATTTTTCCTTGGAGTTTTCACCTTGGCCAACCTTTGGGAACTCAAGGAAGCCATTAGAGCTTGGAGCCTGAAATCTTGGAGCTCAAGGAGCAAGCTTTAGGCGGGTTTTATAACTCTAAACCCATGCTTTACTATATACATCTCTTATATGCGGTTAGATGATAGTTCTTCATGTTTCCCTACTTTTCTTTGCTATTTTGCAAGCAAATCCATGGGATATCCGTACTGTTCTTGAGATAGGAGATGAAGGCGTGATTTCCAAGAAAAACCCACCGCTTTTCACTTTCTTAAACGGTCCCAACAGTTTGCTCTCTCGGTCTCAGGACCGCGAGGTGAGCAAACGGTCTCTGGACCGCGAGAGGGCAAACGGTCTTCACGACCATTTGGACCCGTTGACCGAGCGAGGACCGTATAAGAAATCTGTTCCTAATTATATAGGCTAATCACCCTCACAATTTGACAGGCTAACTCCAAAGTAATCGCGAGATATGACCTTTTTAAGTAACAACTTTAATTGAATTATTCCTGATTTTCAGACGGTCTGAAATTTTCCTTTTTGGGCAAACGGTCTCAAGACCGTGTAAGGTCGTTGACCAAGCTTTGAACATATTAAATTACTGTTCAAAATTATGTTAATTAACAACTCACCAAGTTTGATGGTCTAATTTCAAACGAGCTAAGAGTTGAAGGGTGATTACTAGGGTTAACCCTAGATGAAATCAGTACTGAAATTACGGTGACCTAATTAGGGTTTTTAGGGTTGATTGACCTAAACGGTCACAAGACCGTTTGGGGGTCATCCAAACGGTCTCAAGACCGCAAGGGCAATCAACCATGACCGTTTGGAGGTCTGGGGTCAAGAATAGTTGACCAATTGAAGGTACATTTATACCAAATTATATTGCAATTAAATATTGATATGATCATCAACTCAATAGGTCAGACCTTGATGAAGTTGCACTAGAATCCAAAATTGGATGGGCAAACGGTCTCAAGACCGTTTGGAACTCATCCAAATGGTCTCAAGACCAGGATGACAATCACCCAAGACCGTTTGAAGGTCTAGGGTTAAGCTAATTTGACCAATTGAGGACCCAATTTCAATATGTTATCAATTAATCAAAATTCTGATTTTGTGACTCAATCATGATTCAACCCCTATCAACTCACATTAGATTTTGATGAAATCTTGGGCAAACGGTCTCAAGACCATTTGGGGTCCACCCACATGATCTCAAGACCGTTTGGGCCAAGTTTGGGCCCATTTGGAGCTCAATTGAAGGGTTCAACCTTGTGTTGATGCACATTGTTGAGTGTTGATGGGTGAACATTGATAGACCCTAATTGAATCGACTTCAACCCTAATTGGTCAACAATTGAGGGTCAATTGAATGACCAATTTGTTAAGCATAATCTTAATTGACCTAATTCATAAGTGGTCACCATGGCTTTGACCTTTTGAGGGCTTCAACATGAGTTGACATTATCGGTTGTATCATTGAATCTTGTTGATGGTCCAAGTGGTTGAGACCATGTGAGCCTCGCGGTCTCAAGACCGTGAGAAGGCTCGCGGTCTCAAGACCATGAGAAGGCTCGTGGTCTCAAGACCATGAGAGGGCTCGTGGTCTCAAGACCGAGAGAGGGCTCACGGTCTCAAGACCGTGAGGGGCCTCGCGGTCCTGAGGTCAAAGGTGGGCAAACGGTCCACACCATCCTCGCGGTCTTGAAATCAAATGAAGGCTCGCGGTCTTGAAGAAGGTTGAGAGGGCTTGCGGTCTTGGAAGAGGTTGAGGGCTCACGGTCCTAAGGTCAAAGGTGGCTAAACGGTCAACTCATCCTTGCGGTCCTAAAAGTCACATTGGTTAAAAGGTCAACTCAACCAATGGGTCTCAAATCGATTGAGGGTTGATGGTTGAGATCGATCAAGGTAATTCAAGGTTGACTTCATTCAATCAATTGATAATATAAATAGTTCAATGATGCCCTAATCTAAAACCTAATGATAACCTAGGATATTAAGGGGTTAATTGACTAAGGTTTTGACCATGATGGTGATCAATGGGGTGAATTACCAAAATACCCCTGAAAGGTCAATTGAGTAATACCTTGCTCGATTCAAACCCTAATTACATAAGAATGATGTTTTTAACCATAATGATTCCATCCAACTTGATCTAGTCTAATGCTATCATCAATCACTAATATGAAGAAAGAGAAAGTATTCTAGAGAGAGAAAGTACTCTAGAGAGAGAAAGTACCCTAGAGAGAGAAAGTAACCCTAATTGGATGGAAACTTAAGTGAAGCATCTTCAAGGTACATGAATGTGTATAATTAGGGTATGATTCACCTGTGTGAAGTCATAGAAACCCTAATTATGATAAATGATGAACCTTTAACTAATCTGAGAGCATCAATGATGATGTTACTCATACATGATGATGATATGAGATCAACTCATCTTAATGTGAATAGTAAACCCTAATTCAAGGGTGATGATATGTAATGTGAATAGTAAACCCTAATTCAAGGGTGATGATATGTTATGTGAATAGTAAACCCTAATTCAAGGGTGATGATATGTAATGTGAATAGTAAACCCTAATTCAAGGGTAAAGGCATGCAAATAAGTATTAAACTCCAATTGATGAGAATCAAAGGATTTAACTCTTATGACAAGAGTGGGAAGTATATTCCTTATTTTGTATTACCTTTATCAGTTGAATTAACCATGCATGTTCTGATATGAAGGTGATCATATCCAGGTATGGATGTTGATATTATATTCATTGAAGGCATGTTGTCAGCCTTATGAATAAGAAAAGTAACTTGATGCCCTGTCAATGGCATCCTATGTTGATAATGGGCTGTGAGAGCCATGAATACCATCAAAGTCATGCTTTGGAGATGACTTGTGATGAGTATGATGAGAAATTATGATTGGTATGAGTTAGGCCTGTTACATTTAGTATTCTCTTGTTTTAGCTGTTATGCTACTGATTATTGTTTGAAGAACAATGTATGTTGTTAAAGAATACTGAATGTACCTAACTAATCAAGTGTAATGTAGAGCCCTGATCATAGATCCATCATTGTCAGAGATCAAGTGATGGTGAAACAGGTTTTCCTCAGGGAACTCCTGGAGCACATACTTTTGAGTATGTGGGGTACATGGATGTGTATAACTTACATCCTAGTGTAGGAAAGTGACGTAGATGCGTAATCCGTCCATCCTTCACTATAATTCCATACCGTATCAGTGGTAGGTAAACATGAAACCTCCTGATGACGAAGAAAACACAGAACGCCACTGTGACTCTAGAAAGGCGAAGGACCAGTTTACCCTGGTGAGCTATAGTAGTAGAGACACGAGATGTCCTACAAGTGATCCTCTCACTGACTGAGGAAGGTGAAGGTCATGAGAATCCAGCTCTCTTAGTGACCTATGTATGATACTGATGTGACTTCTCAGCGATCAGTTGGAGTATGAGTGGTATGCCTCATCTCCACAGGGCATAATGTTGTTTGTAAAACATAATCAACCACGTAGTATACTTGTTAGAGATAACTCCAAGTTAGTTGATTGATGTTACACTGTTATAGTGCTTCTACTTCTTCATATCTCATAAATGTTGAGATCTTGTTATAGTTGCAACTGTTATCTACTACTTTGAAGGCTTTACTGCTTAAGATATTCTCTGATGGTATATTAAAGCTTCTGGCAGAGAGTTATAACTCTCGCTGGGACAATTATGTAAAATTGTCTCACCCCGTAGACTTCAACTTTTTAGGTGGACGTCAGAGACGAAGGAACCAGCCTACATGTGACCAGTCTCAGCATCAGCAGCACCAGGTGCAGCAGTAATCTCAGGTGGAGATTTAGTCTGTCATGTGGTGTAGTTAGAGTCAGTCCTAT
This sequence comes from Alisma plantago-aquatica, assembly GCA_963693085.1. Classification (NCBI taxonomy): domain Eukaryota; kingdom Viridiplantae; phylum Streptophyta; class Magnoliopsida; order Alismatales; family Alismataceae; genus Alisma; species Alisma plantago-aquatica. Next base: position 946,720,813 of record OY856411.1, on the reverse strand, counting down.
GTGTCCTCTGTACTCTCAGGTCTTGGAGTCTTGTGTTATGTGATCTTGAGATTTTGTATCTTGATGTATATAATTACTAAAGAAGTAATTATCCTGAGATGTAAACAAGTTTATCTCACTTTATGAAAGGAGTTTTTATGAATCCAAGCTCTTGTCTCGAAAAGTTTTAAATTCCCGTGATTTTTGTCTTCAGCTGATTATCGAATCGCTTCCGCTAAGTTTTAATCGTGTTTATTTCATGGTTTGGAGATCGGAGCCCACAATTAAGTGGTATCAGAGCTCTAGGTCAGTTGAGTCTAAAGAGGCATAGGACTTAGGATGTCAAGTCTATCTTTAGTACTCCTTCCTTATCTAATAGAATCTTCTGCTCCTCAGGAGGAGAAGATACCTAAGGATGTCAGAACATCATGATGAGTACGTGGCAGAGAGTAGTGCTAGTGCACCTCGAGGTGGTGCAAGGATTCCGAGGATAGAACAACCTGCACCTGAGTCGCCAAGAGAGCCACCCCAGTTCGACCCAGCTGACATGAGTAACCCAGCTGTACATATGATGTTCGGGCAGTTCATGACTGCCATGACACACATAACCGATAGGATGCCCATCCCTGCACCTAGGGCACCTGTCCAGCCTGAAGCACAAGGTATCGGTAAGACATTCGAACGACTTCGTCGTGTCAGAGCTACCGAGTACTTCGAGACTGCCGACCCTGCAGATACTGACTTATGGTTGACAGAGTTGGAGAAGGCTTTCAGGATTCTTATCATCCCGTAAGCTGAGAAGGTTAGACATGTTGTCTATCTTCTCAAAGGCAGTGCCGGTCACTGGTGGAACATGGAAGAGCAGAAGAGACCTGGAGTAGAGTTCTCATGGGAAGAGTTTCTTCGGGAATTTATCAATAGATATTTTCCAAAGACCTTCCTAGATGAAAAGATCTCTCAGTTTGAGAAACTAAGGTAGGGTATGATGAACATTAGTGAGTATGAAGCTAAGTTCATGGAGTTGTTGCAGTTCTGTCCGCACATGGCTGCTACGGATGAGGAAAGAATCAGAAGATTCGAGAAGGGTTTGAATTCTAATATGTCAACCCCTGTGTCTGCCTTAGAAAACAGAGAGAGATTCTCTACCTTTGTTGAGTCAGTCCGAAGGATAGAGAGATCTGTGGTTGAAAAGAGACAAACCCATAAAAGATATCCACAGTTCTAGGGTTCTTCATCTAGGGATTCCAAGAAACCTAGATTCTCTGCACCTAACCCTCCACCACCCAGATCGAGTTTTCAAACTCAATGGACACCAAGAAGAGGTAGACGACGGAGTCAACCGCTTCAAGGGACGCACAGTACTGCATCTGTGTCAGTCACTGGACCACCCATACCACAACAACATGAGAGGAGTTGTTACAACTGTGGTAAAGTGGGAAAGTTGATGAAGGATTGCCGTTCTAGGCCTGCTAGTGTGACACAACAACCTCTGAGACAGAATCAACAGAGATCTCAGAGCAGACAACATCAAGGAGCAGCTCGAGGACGTGGACAAGCATCTCAAGCTGGATCATCAGCACCACCTCAACACCAGGCGACTGCGAGGTTCTATGCTATGAACCCACATGAGGCAGTGGTCAATCCACGGGTAGTGGCAGGTCAGATGAAACTTTTATATTCTGATATGTCTACATCCTGTGTTGTATCCGTTCTGATTGATCCGGGTGCTACGCACTCTTTCATCACTCGTGACGTGATTCGTAACTGCAATGTGACTGTTAGTCATAGAGCAGATAGTTTGTTGTTAGAGACTCCGTTGAGTGGGTCTGCCGTTTTGCAGGAGGTATGTTCTCCCTGCATCCTCTTCTTTTCTGACCATCGCATTCAAGTGGATCTTATACCACTTGATATGCAAGGATTTGATATAATCCTCGGGATGGATACCTTAGAGAGGTATAGAGTTGTCTTGGATTGTGAATCCAAGTTGGCTGTGTTTGCTGATGAAAGCAACACATGGATCTTTTAAGGTGAAAGAAAGATCCTGCCCACCTGTCTTGTGCATCGACTACAAACAACTCAATAGAGTAACAATAAAGAACAAGTACCCTCTGCCGAGGATTGATGATCTCTTTGACTAGTTGCGTGGTGCAACAGTCTTTTCAAAGATAGACTTGAGATCTGGATATCATCAACTTCGTATTAAGAATAGTGACATACCCAAGTCTGCCTTTAGGACAAGGTATGGTCACTATGAGTTCACGGTTATGTCTTTTGGACTAACCAATGCACCAACTGCATTTATGGAACTCATGAATAGAGTTTTTCGACCTTTCCTTGATCAGTGTGTTGTCGTCTTCATAGATGACATTCTGATCTATAGTAAGGATGCTCAGCAACATGAACAACATCTTCGCCAAGCTTTGACCTTACTTAGAGAACATAAGCTGTATGCTAAGTTTAGCAAGTGTGAGTTTTGGCTACCGGAGGTATCTTTTCTTAGTCATGTGATATCTGCCTCGGGAATTCATGTTGACCCTACGAAAGTAGAATCTGTTCTACAGTGGGAACAGCTGAAGACACCGACGGAGATTCGAAGTTTCTTGGGGTTAGCTGGCTATTATCGAAGGTTCATTAAGAACTTTAGTTCTATAGCCTTACCTTTGACCAAGTTGACCCGGAAAGATGTTCCTTTTTCTTGGAATGATAAGTGTCAACAGTCTTTCCAGTTGCTGAAGGAGAGATTGACAAGTGCACCTGTGCTAGTGCTACCTGAACAAGGAAAAGGATATGTAGTCTTTTGTGATGCTTCCAAGAATGGACTTGGATGTGTGTTGATGCAGGATAAACAAGTGATTTCTTTTGCTTCCCAACAGCTTAAGAAATACGAGGAGAATTATCCAACGCACGATCTAGAGTTAGCTGCTGTGGTTCATGCCTTGAAAATCTGGAGACACTATCTCTACGGAGAAACATTCCAGATTTTCACAGACCACAAAAACCTTAAGTATATCTTCTCTCAGCATGAGCTCAACATGAGGCAACGTCGCTGGATGGAGTTAATCAAGGACTATGACTGTACAATTGATTACCATCCAGGGAAGGCCAATGTAGTTGTAGATGCTTTAAGTAGGAAATCAGCAACATCAACCATGGAAAGGGCACAACTAAACTCTTTAGTATGCTCAAGAAGAGATATGCTTATCTATTTGAGGAAAGACAATGTACATTTGAAAGTGTCATTGTTAGCCGGGTTGTTGGCTGAGATGCATATTAAACCTACCCTTAGAGAGCAGATTAAGGAAGCACAGCAAGTGGATATTGTAGTTCAACAGATTAGGTCAGAGTATGGTGATGAGAAGCGAGATGGTTTCCACGACTCAGATGATAATGTGCATGCTATCATGGAAGGATGATAGTTCCAGATGTAGATAACCTGAGAAAGTTAGTCCTGGAGGAAGCTCATTCTTCAATGTATGCTATGCATCCAGGGAGCACCAAGATGTATCAGAATTTGAAAGATCTGTATTGGTTGCCTGGAATGAAGAAGGATGTTGCAGAGTTTGTTCTGAGATGTCCTGTGTGTCAACAAGTTAAAGCTCAACATCAGAAGCCTGCAGGGACAATGCAACCCTTACCCATACAACAATGGAAGTGGGACCATGTGACCATGGACCTTGTTGTTGGCCTACCCAGGACAAGCAAGGGACATGATTCCATTTGGGTAATTGTTGATAGGTTGACTAAGACAGCACATTTCTTACCTGTCAAAACAACCTTTTCTGCTGAAAGGTTATCAGAATTGTATGTTCAAGAGATAGTGCGTTTGCACGGAGTTCCTGTCACAATAGTTTCTGACAGAGGTCCTCAGTTTACGAGTCATTTTTGGGAACAGTTACACAGAGCCTTAGGCACCAAACTGAGGTTTAGTACATCCTTTCATCCGCAGACTGATGGATAGTCAGAAAGGACCATAAAGACCTTAGAGGACCTATTGAGAGTGTGTGTTCTCCAGTTCACCGGAAGTTGGGATCTACACTTAAGCTTGATAGAGTTTGCCTATAACAATAGCTATCAGCATAGTATTGATATGGCACCTTATGAAGCCTTGTATGGTAGACGTTGTAGATCACCTCTGTGTTGGTTTGAGACTGGTAAACATCAGTTGTTGGGTCCTGACCTTGTGCAGCAGACCACATAAAAGATTAAAATAATACAACAAAAGATTAAGACTGCTCAGGATAGGCAGAAATCTTATGCTGACAAACATCGTAGACCCTTAGAGTTCCAGGTTGGAGACAGAGTGTATCTCAAGGTCTCACCATGGAAAGGAGTCCTCTGTTTTGGAAGGAAAGGGAAGTTAGCTCCTAGATTTATGGGGGCCTTATCCAATCATTGAATGGATTGGAAAGGTAGCATATAAATTAGAGCTGCCCCCAGAGTTACAGAGGTTACACCCTGTGTTTCACATTTCTATGTTGAAGAAATGTCACCCAGACACCGAGTCAGTTCTACAACCCATGGAAGTAGAATTGAATGATGATATGTCCTATGAGGAGGGACCAGTGTCAATCCTTGATAAAAGAATTAAAAAGTTAAAGAATAAAGATATAAGTCTTGTGATAGTCCTCTGGAATCACCGTGGCGTTGAAGAAGCCACTTGGGAACTAGAGGATGAGATGAGAAGGAAGTATCCTGCCCTTTTCTCTGGATATGTCTTATCGATTTCGGGGACGAAATCCTTGTAAGGGGTGGATAATTTGTAACATCCCTGACCTGGGTTATGAGTTAACCCTAGGTGTTTTTCCTAAATATGTAATTAAATCTTTGTGATTAACTCTGAGCATGTAATTAAGTTTCTCAGAAACATATATTTCAGTATTTGCTCCTTTTTATTTAAAGATTGTAGCATTGTTTTGATATACAGGGACCTATGTGCAATTTACCCAATTGAAAGGGTTAGCTTACAATTTGCACATGATGAGATGTTCCTCTGATGTTGAGACATCAGGAGAATCTTTTTGGCAAAGTTTGAGGGATTTCCCAAGCTTGGGCACCAAGGTGCAGCTGTGGAAGCAATCCCGGTGCTTGAAACCCTAATTTGGGGTAAAATGCAATTTACCCAGGTTAAGGGATGCAATTTGTAAAATATATCACCTAATGTTTCTTTTAGAACTCTTGCCATCATTTAGAGAAGAAATGATGAGGAAGTCACCTCAATTGAATTATCAAGTTATGAAATATACCTTGTGATTGAATAATCAGGGTATATGTGCAATAGCTCTTTATGTAAGTACCTTAGTATTAGATTGATCTTCCTTGCCTCTCTTGCTAGACCTTAAGAGAAGTTTTGTACTTAGAATAAAGAGGAAGGGACGAGAAAGTAATGAAGGAAGGACCTAGTTGGAATTAAGGGAAACTTATGGGCCTTTAATGAAACATCACCCAAGTATATATACACTTTACCTTTCAAGCAAAGGAACCTTTCCTTCGTGCATATCATTGTTTCCCTTTTGCTTGGCCGACTAAAGACTGTCTTGGAGCTCAATAGGAACGACCAAGGGTGCAAGGTAGGTTTGAATCTCTCTTCTTGCCTAATTCCATGGTTAGAACTCGAATTCAAGGTCAATTTGGTGACTAACTCATGAAACCCTATCTTTCTAGCCATCCTTTCTCGTTTTTCCTTGGAGTTTTCACCTTGGCCAACCTGTAGGAACTCAAGGACGCCATTATAGCTTGGAGCCTGAAAGCTTGGAGCTCAAGGAGCAAGCTTTAGGCGGGTTTTATAACTCTAAACCCATGCTTTACTATATACATCTCTTATATGCGGTTAGATGATAGTTCTTCATGTTTCCCTACTTTTCTTTGCTATTTTGCAAGCAAATCCATGGGATATCCGTACTGTTCTTGAGCTAGGAGATGAAGGCGTGATTTCCAAGAAAAACCCACCGCTTTTCACTTTCTTAAACGGTCCCAACAGTTTGCTCTCTCAGTCTCAGGACCGCGAGGTGAGCAAACGGTCTCTGGACCGCGAGAGGGCAAACGGTCTTTACGACCGTTTGAACCCGTTGACCGAGCGAGGACCGTATACGAAATCTATTTCCAATTATATAGGCTAATCACCCTCAAAATTTGAGAGGCTAACTCCAAAGGAATCGGGAGATATGACCTTTTTAAGTAACAACTTTAATTGAATTATTCCTGATTTTCAAACGGTCTGAAATTTGCCGTTTTGGGAAAACGGTCTCAAGACCGTGTAAGGTCGTTGACCAAGCTTTGACCATATGAAATTACTGTTCAAAATTATGTTAATTAACAACTCACCAAGTTTGATGGTCTAATTCCAAACGAGCTAAGAGTTGAAGGGTGATTACTAGGGTTAACCCTAGATGAAATCAGTACTGAAATTACGGTGACCTAATTAGGGTTTTTAGGGTTGATTGACCTAAACGGTCTCAAGACCGTTTGGGGGTCATCCAAACGGTCTCAAGACTGCGAGGGCAATCAACCATGACCGTTTGGAGGTCTGGGGTCAAGAATAGTTGACCAATTGAAGGTACATTTATACCAAATTATATTGCAATTAAATATTGATATGATCATCAACTCAATAGGTCAGACCTTGATGAAGTTGCACTGGAATCCAAAATTGGATGGGCAAACGGTCTCAAGACCGTTTGGAACTCATCCAAACGGTCTCAAGACCGAGATGACAATCACCCAAGACCGTTTGAAGGTCTAGGGTTAAGCTAATTTGACCAATTGAGGACCCAATTTCAATAAGTTATCAATTAATCAAAATTCTGATTTTGTGACTCAATCATGATTCAACCCCTATCAAATCACATTAGATTTTGATGAAATCTTGGGCAAACGGTCTCAAGACCATGTGGGGTCCACCTACATGATCTCAAGACCATTTGGGCCAAGTTTGGGCCCAATTGGAGCTCAATTGAAGGGTTCAACCTTGTGTTGATGCACATTATTGAGTGTTGATGGGTGAACATTGATAGACCCTAATTGAATCGACTTCAACCCTAATTGGTCAACAATTGAGGGTCAATTGAATGACCAATTGGTTAAGCATAATCTTAATTGACCTAATTCATAAGTGGTCACCATGGCTTTGACCTTTTGAGGGCTTCAACATGAGTTGACATTATCGGTTGTATCATTGAATCTTGTTGATGGTCCAAGTGGTTGAGACCATGTGCGCCTCGCAGTCTCAAGACCGTGAGAAGGCTCGCGGTCTCAAGACCATGAGAAGGCTCGCGGTCTCAAGACCATGAGAGGGCTCGCGGTCTCAAGACCAAGAGAGGGCTCACGGTCTCAAGACCGTGAGGGGCCTCACGGTCCTGAGGTCAAAGGTGGGCAAACGGTCCACACCATCCTCGCGGTCTTGAAATCAAATGAAGGCTCGCGGTCTTGAAGAAGGTTGAGAGGGCTCGCGGTCTTGGAAGAGGTTGAGGGCTCGCGGTCCTAAGGTCAAAGGTGGCTAAATGGTCAACTCACCCTCGCGGTCCTGAAAGTCACATTGGTTAAAAGGTCAACTCAACCAATGGGTCTCAAATCGATTGAGGGTTGATGGTTGAGATCGATCAAGGTAATTCAAGGTTGACTTCATTCAATCAATTGATAATATAAATAGTTCAATGATGCCCTAATCTAAAACCTAATGATAACCTAGGATATTAAGGGGTTAATTGACTAAGGTTTTGACCATGATGGTGATCAATGGGGTGAATTACCAAAATACCCCTGAAAGGTCAATTGAGTAATACCTTGCTCGATTCAAACCCTAATTACATAAGAATGATGTTTTTAACCATAATGATTCCATCCAACTTGATCTAGTCTAATGTTATCATCAATCACTAATATTAAGAAAGAGAAAGTATTCTATAGAGAGAAAGTACTCTAGAGAGAGAAAGTACCCTAGAGAGAGAAAGTAACCCTAATTGGATGGAAACTTAAGTGAAGCATCTTCAAGGTACATGAATGTGTATAATTAGGGTATGATTCACCTGTGTGAAGTCATAGAAACCCTAATTATGATAAATGATGAACCTTTAACTAATCTGAGAGCATCAATGATGATGTTACTCATACATGATGATGATATGAGATCAACTCACCTTAATGTGAATAGTAAACCCTAATTCAAGGGTGATGATATGTAATGTGAATAGTAAACCCTAATTCAAGGGTGATGATATGTAATGTGAATCGTAAACCCTAATTCAAGGGTAAAGGCATGCAAATAAGTATTAAACTCCAATTGATGAGAATCAGAGGATTTAACTCTTATGACAAGAGTGGGAAGTATATTCCTTATTTTGTATTACCTTTATCAGTTGAATTAACCATGCAGGTTCTGATATGAAGGTGATCATATCCAGGTATGGATGTTGATATTATATTCATTGAAGGCATGCTGTCAGCCTTATGAATAAGAAAAGTAACTTGATGCCCTGTCAATGGCATCCTATGTTGATAATGGGCTTTGAGAGCCATGAATACCATCAAAGTCATGCTTTGGAGATGACTTGTGATGAGTATGATGAGAAATTATGATTGGTATGAGTTAGGCCTGTTACATTTAGTATTCTCTTGTTTTAGCTGTTATGCTACTGATTATTGTTTGAAGAACAATGTATGTTGTTAAAGAATACTGAATGTACCTAACTAATCAAGTGTAATGTAGAGCCCTGATCATAGATCCATCATTATCAGAGATCAAGTGATGGTGAAACAGGTTTTCCTCAGGGAACTCCTGGAGCACATACTTTTGAGTATGTGGGGTACATGGATGTGGATAACCTTACATCCTAGTGTAGGAAAGTGACGTAGATGCGTAATCCGTCCATCCTTCACTATAATTCCATACCGTATCAGTGGTAGGTAAACATGAAAACTCCTGATGACGAAGAAAACACAGAACGCCACTGTGACTCTAGAATAGCAAAGGACCAGTTTACCCTGGTGAGCTATAGTAGTAGAGACACGAGATGTCCTACAAGTGATCCTCTCACTGACTGAGGAAGGTGACGGTCATGAGAATCCGGCTCTCTTAGTGACCTATGTATGATACTGATGTGACTTCTCAGCGATCAGTTGGAGTATGAGTGGTATGCCTCATCTCCACAGGGCATAATGTTGTTTGTAAAACATAATCAACCACGTAGTATACTTTTTAGAGATAACTCCAAGTTAGTTGATTGATGTTACACTGTTATAGTGCTTCTACTTCTTCATATCTCATAAATGTTGAGATCTTGTTATAGTTGCAACTGTTATCTACTACTTTGAAGGCTTTACTGCTTAAGATATTCTCTGATGGTATATTAAAGCTTCTGGCAGAGAGTTATAACTCTCGCTGGGACAATTATGTAAAATTGTCTCACCCCGTAGACTTCAACTTTTTAGGTGGACGTCGGAGACGAAGGAACCAGCCTACATGTGACCAGTCTCAGCAGCAGCAGCACCAGGTGCAGCAGTAATCTCAGGTGGAGATTTAGTCTGTCATGTGGTGTAGTTAGAGTCAGTCCTATGTGTCCTCTGTACTCTCAGGTCTTGGAGTCTTGTGTTATGTGATCTGGAGATTTTGTATCTTGATGTATATAATTACTCAAGAAGTAATTATCCTGAGATGTAAACAAGTTTATCTCACTTTATGAAAGGAGTTTTTATGAATCCAAGCTCTTGTCTCGAAAAGTTTTAAATTCCCATGATTTTTGTCTTCAACTGATTATCGAATCGCTTCCGCTAAGTTTTAATCGTGTTTATTTTGTGGTTTGGAGATCGGAGCCCACACTTACAGGATATAACTATAAATGGACATATAGATAGAAATATATGATATATTTTTAAAACTTACATTGTGAGGCGGCGCATTGATATCCTCACCCTCACGGTAATCATCATCACGGTCATCATGCTCATGTTAAGCCATCTAAAAGTGTCATTAAAAAATATAACATTTAGCATTTGACATAACTAGAAGATAACAAAACATTATAAAGTTCACATTCAGAAAAATAAAACATATAAAAAAATATAAACATGCATGCCGCTAATATTGCGATCTTTTATCAATTAACAATCCTTCATTCTGATCTTTGCGCAAATACAAGTCATCGTTAGCTTCAATATTTGGTGGTGTTGGCAACCCTACTAAGAATGGACTAGAATCATCATACTTATCATAGTACTCTTCTTCATCTATAGGATCTTCAGTGAACTGTCTTTTACCATGAAGAACAACCGACCATTTATCAATTGTAGGATCATCGATATAAAATACTTGTTTTCCCTGTGATGCCAATATGAATGGTTCACCCTTCTCGCCAATCCTTTCAAAGTTCACTAATGTGAAACCCAATTCATCCACTATAACTGCTTTGGTGTTATCAAACAAATTACATTTAAAGAGTGGAATTCTGAAATCTACATAGTCAAACTCCCATATGTCTTCAATGAAACCGTTATATGACATTTTAGCTTCACGTTGACTCTTATCCTTTGCACTTGCAAAAAAATAATGAAGAGGCTTGAAGGGTGACCCCACTATTTTGGACGACACTCTTATAATCTTGACACTTTATGTAATATGACAATCTATTCATGTCAAACCCTTCATAAGACATAACATTCAATTTTGGTTTAAAGGTGAGGCATTTAATAGTTTCAGTAAGATTATTTGGTGTTTGAGATAGTTGATATAAGACTTTATCTTCAAACCACTTAATAAATGTCTTGTTATGCTCTCTAGCAAGCCACATTGAATTGGATCGAGGACATTGTCTCTTGATGATATTGGTATGTTCCTCAATATAAACACTCACTTCGTCGATGTTGTGTAAAATATACAAGTGACCTTGTTCCAACTACTCACATCTGATTTCTTTCATCTGTGATCCCAAAATTCCTTTGTCAGAATACTCCTCAATATTCTTGTCATTAACAAGAGTATCATTACCACTCATAAATTCATTGCAAAAATCCACAACCTCTCTCGCCACATAACCCTCAATAATACTCCCTTCAGGCTGATAATGGTTTCAAACATCACCTTTAAAAATGCTCATGTATCGTTCAAAGGGATACATCCAATGCAAGAAAACTGGTCCCAACATTTTCACTTCCCTAGTCAAGTGGACAACAAGATGTACCATGATATAAAAGAATGAAGGAGGAAAATACATCTCAAGCTGACATAGGGTAAGAACCACTTCTCTTTGCAATTTATCAAGAGTATCATGGTCAATAACTTTGTTGCACAAACTGTTGAAAAAGAAACAAAGTCTAGTGATTGCAAACCTTACATGCTTCGACAATGTAGATCGAATTTCCACGGGCAATATTTGTTGTATTAGAGTGTGACAATCATGAGATTTAAGACATATTAACTTCAGATCTTTCATTGATACCAATCTATGGATGTTGGATGAGTAACCCTGTGGCACCTTACCATTTACCAAGCATTCACAAAAAGATTTCTTCTCCTTTCTGGACAATGTGTATCAAGAGGGAGGTAAGTATGTTCTCCGATCGCTACAAACTACTTCTGTTAATTTTGTCCTTATTCCCATTTCACGTAGGTCCATTCTGGATTTTATCCCATCTTTAGTCTTATCTGGTATATTCAACAGAGTACCAATGACGCTATCACAAACAATGTTTCTCAACGTGCATGACATCGATACAATGCATGATTCCCAAAGAACTCCAATAAGGAAGATCCCAAAATATTGACTTCTTCTTGAATAAAGATTTATCACTCCGTGTGGCCATGGTACATTATGATTTCTTACCAAATTCATTGGCAAACTCTGTTACTCTTTCATAAACAACCACCGCTGCTATAGATTTAGGTGCACTCCATTCCTCATTCCGTCCATTGAATGCTTTGTGCAACCTTTGATATGGATGTAATTTTGGAAGAAACCTTTGATGACCAAGATATATAGTCTTGTCGCCAGGTTTTATTCATATTGAATCATTGTTCTCTTCTCATATAGGATACGCTTTAGATCCTTTGCCACTATATCCAGAAAAATTCCCATATGTTGGAAATTCATTAACATTGCAAAACAACTGAGCATGAAAACAAAATGTCTCTCTTCGTAAAGAATCATAGGTCATCACACCTTCACCCCAGAGTTTCTTTAACTCATCAATCAGAGGTTCAAGATAAATGTCGATATCATTTTATAGGTTTTTTAAGGCCTGCTACCAACAATGACAACATAACATACTTATTTTCATACACAACCAGGGAGGAAGATTGTATATAACAAGCATAACTGGCCAAGTGCTATGTTGGCTGCTCAATGTCCCGTACAGATTCATCCCATCTGCACAAAGCCCAAGTCTTAGATTCCTGACTTCTTCACCAAATTTAGGGTATAATAAATCAATCTTCTTCCACTGGGGGGAATTAAAAGCATGTCGTAGGATCCCATCATTATTTTTCTTAACATCTGCATGCCACCTCAAATTTTTTGCATCTATTGGATTGGCAAACAAGCATTGAAACTGTGATATTATAGGTACATACCACATCACCTTGGCAGGAGAACCAGTTTTGGACTCCTCCAAAGTCGTTAATTTATACCTTGACACACCACATTTTAGACAATCTTTCAAATCCACATAGTCCTTTTGAAATAAAACACAATCATTCGGGCATGCATGTATCTTCTTGGCCTCCATACCCATTGGGAACAACAATTTCTTTAACTGGTATGTTGAGATTGGCAGCTTGTTTCCTTCAGGATGAATTTCTTTCAACAAAGACAACAATGATGTGAAGCTTTTGTCGCTCCATCTATTGTTAGCTTTCAGCTTATACAATCTCAACACAACACTAAACTTCATAAACTTAGTACAACCTATGTATAACAATATCTCATCATCATTCACAATGTTTCTAAACATGGGAGGTGGATCGGTGTGCTCTACCCCACAACTATCCAGCATCACATCAACGATGTCTAATGGAATTGGTTCATTCACATCTACGTCATCGGAGGCAATTTATTCTTCCACACAAGCACTTCTATCAACATCCACTAATTTTAGTTTTGAAATCTCTCCATGCCAGTGCCATTCTATATAGCCTTATACAATCCCCTTGCACATGACATGACTTTTGATTTCATCACAAGTGCTGACATTCAAGTTGTTACAGCAATGCCTACATGGATAGTAGAACCTATCTCTAGGTTGTTTCTTATGTTCCTTGGCAAATCTAATTAACTGATCAAGACCAGAAATAAACATTGGGGTGCAGTGATTTGGAATGGACGTCCATGATCTATCCATTCTATGATCAAAGAGAAAACAAGTATATATTAGGGTTTAGGGTTAAAAAATTCGGGTCTAGGGTTAAAAGATTAGGGTTTATGGTTAAAAGTTTAGGGTTTAAGGTCTTATATATAATAAATGTGTACCCCCTATCCCATTCTTGAGCACCTACTCTCACTAGTAAGTGTATAATTTGTATTGGGTTTTCAAGAAAATTTCAGCAGGATTTCCCCATTGTTCTCCAAGTACATATGTACTTAGAGAACAAATGGGGAAATGCTACCCAAATTTTCTTGAAAACCCAATACACATTATACACTTACATCCTAAGTGAGATTAAGTGTTCAAGAATAGTCCCAAATCGGGGACTATCTAAGATTTGCTCCTAATGAGTAAATCTTGGATGGGTTTCTAGGCCAACAAATATATGTATGTTGTCATTCTTATACCTACAATCCTAGTTTCATCATTCATATCCTAAGTTTTGTGTAACATCATTTAATCATGATTGTCAATAAATACTAAACAGTAAATAAACCATTATTCCATATATCAAAGATTTGAATAAAAATGAAGCCTAATGGCACATTGGGAGAGTGAGAATATTATACCTCACTTGAAGGCTGAAGAAGAAATATATGCAAATCAACAAGAAGTCAACAACACCTGCAACAACACAAATGCACAATTCAATTTTGTAATAATGTATTAATTAGGGGTCAATATTGAAGTTTTAACTAGAGCTTCATATATCAGCATACATACTAGGTCATATTTCAAGTCAAGATTTAGGCATTTAATCACCTTAGGGCGCATACATGATTCACAAGGTATTTGGGTGCACAAAGAATAATATATGTTACTGATTTAGGAGTTCACATAATCATTTTAGAAATAGAACAACCACATGTGAGTTAAGTTTGAGATTCAACATCAATGTATCTTTAACATGATTGTTTCAAGGTTCAAAGCACATAATCAAATCAAATTAGGATGCTAAAATGGACAAGTTTGAATCTTATTTCAACATGCATCAAAATTTACTGAATTAGGTCAAGAATGAGGATTAGAAGCACAAATATATGCAAGCACAAGATTTGTTAATATCCTAGATTGATTTACAATAGCAACATCTTGTAGTCTTAATCATACCCTAGTCTAGGTATCGTATTCTGTAACATTGATTTCAACATCTCCAATGTACATGCATGTTCATCATCAAGATAATCATTACACACAAATGTAGGTATACCGAATTTTTCTTAAAAACCCAATACATATTATACACTTACATACTAAGTGAGATTAAGTGTTCACGAATAGTCCCAAACTGGGGACTATCCAAGATTTACTCCTAATGAGTAAATCTTGGTTATGTTGTCATTCCTATACCTATGATCATAGGTTCCTCATTCATATCCTAGGTTTTATGTAACTTTATTTAATTCAATTAATTCTTCCATTTGGGTTAGTTCATTCATGAATCATTAACCTTGATTAATCAATATTAATCAACTACACAATCTTGAAAAGAAATTATTGAACTAATTGAATTAATCACTAACAAGAGAGAAAAAATGTGATATTAATTAATTAATATAACTAGTAAATCACCATTAATAATATTCTAGTCAAAGCATTATTTGATTCAAATGTGAAGATGCATCACTATAATTGTATCACATTCATGCATTGAGTGCTATCTACAAAAACAAAATGTGTGCATTAGAGTCCAAATAACACAAAAATGTCCAAACAGTAGCAGTACAATAAAAAAGGGGGAAATGCTTACCTTCAGTGGTGGTGGCGGTGACAGTGGAGATGAAAGTGGTGGAGACAATGGCTGGAGGTGGAAGAAATGGAGGTGGACGATGACAGCTAGAGCTCCAATGTCCTCACGCCAGGATCAAGCTCCGGTGACAATGAGTGTGGAGATCCTCAAGCGGTGCTTGTGTGGTGTCTGGAAGTGATCGCAGAGCTCCCCACCGACAGTAGCAGCAAGATCAGGTTATGAGCGGCGGCGGTAGCGATAGCAGCGGTGGTGAGTAGTAGGGGAAGTAGTCTGGTGGTAGGGGTAGAAGTGGCAGTGCGTAGTAGTGACAGTGGCAGGCGAGCAGTGCAGAGAGATCGGCGGTGCAACGAGCAGCAACAGAAATAATCGCCATGCCTAGCGCTAGTGAAATCATGATGAAATAAAGAATGGGGAAGATTCTGTTTCGCAGGTGCTATTAAGTTTGCCATCATCGTCAGTTGTTTCAGAAACCGACACCTAAATTCCAAAAGTGTCGGTCACCACAAGAACTAACACCTATGTTGAATCATTGTTGTCATTTTCATCTAGAAAAACTGACATCTATCTACATATGTCGACAAAAAAATGTTCTTGAATTTCGACAATAGTCGTCGATTGTCATAAAAAACCAACGCCAAAGGGGGGTAAATTTTTTCACGAGGACAACGCGCGAACACACATCTACGTCAATTATTGTAAGAAAACCGACGAAAAAATGGGGCCAATTTCTGTCTCACAAAAAACCATTAGTCGTCGGTTATTTGGTCAACACCCGACATCGTATGTGAAATTTTGGAGGTAATTTTTTGGCACTGGAAAAATTGGATTTGGCGGGTGATTTTAGATGTCGGTTTCTTATTGCACAACTGACGCTAAATAAAAAGTTATACCCATATCTTATGAAAATCGGTCGGTCTTCACATATAGATGTCAGTTTGTGTTTTCAGTCGACGTTGTAGTGTTTAGGCGTCGGTTTTTGGAATATAACTGACGCCTCAAAATGTGACGTTATACGTCATTTATGTAGTAGTGATCCCACATGTATCGCTTAAATCCACAAGAGATGGTTGAGTAAGTTATACTTATATATTGTGATACACATAGAGGCTTTATAGATTGTAGTAAGTAAATAAGAAATCAAAGGTTTATTTGTAATAAATTGGAAGAACATCAAAAAACCACAAAGGTCATCTAAGGTGAGTAGTCATAGGCGGTAACCACATACCTTTCTCAAATGTAACTTAAGATCCAAGTAACTAGGTGCAGTTGAGATTAAGCAAGAAATCACCCTATAATTAATGTAACACCCAAGTATCACTATTTTGTTCATTAACTCATATCAAGACTAACTTTGGTTCCAAGTTAATATGTTGGGGTCAAATTAGGGTTTCATTAGAGTTTTGGCTTTCGAAATCCTAATTATCACTTTTAATACCTTTGTAACTTACAAACCCTAATTTTGACATTATATGCATCCTTAATTTCAAATTAAGTCAAAGATGTCTTTTTTATCCAAAAAGACTAAACTTTATCATTTAAATTCATTTAAGCAAGATATATACATTAGAATTAAGAAATTAGGGTTTTGATGCTATTAAAATATAAAAGTTAACAAATTTATGCACCTTTAGAATTATAGTTATATTTAGGTATCCATTATATTTTATTTGCATTTCTCAAATTTTCCTGATCAATTGGATATATACTTTTACTATATTCTGAGATACGGTGTACTTACTACATTATTTGCAATTTAAAAACTAAATGACCAATGGGAGCTTGACATATCAACATCCCACACCTTATATTGACTTATGTATTGGATGACTTGAACATGGATAAAGATCATCGTGTCCTTTTACCTTGACCATGCACCAAGGGACATACTGGTCATTTGTCTCTATCTCATCTTCCTCCTCAAAATGTTGTCCGCTCCCAGTCGTATGTGGCTTCATGTTTGAGTTGTTGCTCCTCCCATGGGTTTCAAAGACTCAGAGATGGCCAGGGAGGTCACCCATTCACCACTGGACTTTAAGGGATCCTAAGAGAGGGGTGCTCAATGCTCCATGTTGTTGAAGAGCGATGTAGGTTACTAGGCAGAGAATAGGGAGGTGAAGATTTTCTCTGACTGTCCCTACACCATGGTTGGGAAAGGAGTATCTCCAGGAGCTTTCAACCTCCTTCCTAAGCTCTAAATACAATGGAGATTCCTTGCCAAAACTCATTCCATCATGAAGGTGATGAAACAACATCTACATCCATGGAGAGTCGTTAGGTCGCGCAAAAAAGGTCTACCCGGTGTCATTCTCCCCTTCAGTGAAGACCCTTATGCCTTATATATGCTTTAAGGGGTATGACATGGTGCATGAATCGGTCGGGAGTAGGGTTTCTAAATGTGACCGAGGGAAGGAAAGGGGACTCAGAAAATGAAGTTTCTCTTTTGATTAAACCCCAAAAAAGTAGAATAATTATATATATTTGTTTATGGATCTATTTGCTATAAAATTTTAGGAAACCTTTTATTTTCCATTATCCCTTTCTTGACTAAATATTTAATCCAAAATAAAGTAAATAGATATTAATTATAAATTTTCCTTTTCAAAACTTTTATATAATCATATAATTAATTTCTTGGATCACAAAACATCTTGGAATGTTCTGATTTTTATTCCATAGTTTTATATTGGTATCATTTACCATTTTAATAATATAGGATATTTATCATGGCCATGAACGACCCCTTTTTCCTATTTTATATCCCATGGACCTACTTGCACAACTTGATTAAGAAAAACATATCTCTCTCTCATCTTTATCATTTTAATCCCAAATTTTATAGGGATGTCTTAATTACCTTTATCTAGATGTGGACGAGATTGGAGACATAAATTACAAAAGTTCAAGACACTTTTCTTAGTCTCCAAGTCTCCCTTTTATTCCATTTATTTAAGACATCAAATTCATCCTTTTTTCTTCCCATCTTGGCTATATTTCTTATTTTATTAACTTTTCATCATTAAAACAATGTAGAACCAATACCAAACCATTAGTTTCCCAGAACACCACCTTTCTAGAAAAATCCACATAATTCTATATGTAGAATATTAACTATCCATTGTTTTTGGTAATTATCTTAATATTAGTTTTTCTCTCTTTCTTTTCTCAATATCTCACATTGAATGATATAAAATTGTGAAATCCACAAAAAACCATTGCAAAAAGGGAAATTCCAAGTTAAATCCATACTTTTAAAATAAAGAACACCAAGTTTCCAACATATCCTTATTATTAAAATATTTTCATTTAAAATATGCAAATACACATGTGTTTTTCCAATATATCCTTTCCCTCTTATAGGAATTTTTTCCTCAAATTCAACTAATCATATGCAAAGTTTAGGATGAGAATTTTTGAAGTCCATCTTTATCTCTGATGAGACTTCATATCCACCATGGTATTTCCAAAGATCCTTTGCCAACTCAAAATTTTAAAAACACTTTATTATTATCCTTGAAGTTCTTAATACATATTTTTCCATTCATGGTTAGGAAATTTATTCTTATGTTGATCATCAAATCAAATCTTATATTTGTAGGATTTTATTTACCCAATTTAAGGATCCAACATTCACCCCATTTTGAAGGGATTGTGTACCCAAAATTTAAGCCCAATTAGATTAAGGTGAAATGTGACTTCTCATTAAATTTTAAAACTTAGGGTTATAAACCATTCTCTTATATATTTATCTAGATCATTCTTAACAACTTTTATTGATCTATAAAAGTCTCACATCACTAAGATTTGTATTTAGCTTCAATTTTAGGTTGCATTCACAACCCTATATGTTGTATGGAAATTATGATTTAGTAATTACTTCGTGATTTCACCTCTACTTTATAATTACATTTTCATTTTCTATTCCAATTTCACTTGACGACAACCTTTTCATCAAGGTTTCTCAAATCCATTATTAATTATTTCAACAAAGGGTGAGGCAACACCTTAAAACCTAGGTTATGGCATGAAATCTTCACTTAGGTATTCATTATCATATATATATATATATGTATATATATATATATATACACATATACATATACATATATATATACATATATATACATATATATATATATATATTCTTTGATCATAACATGTGTCTATCCAATCTCTCACACTCATAACAACATAAATTGAATATTTGGTTGTAGTTCAAATACAAAGTTCATCCCATTCGAATCGTAGAGACAGTGGACTCGCACATTATCTTTTAAATTTCTATATTATTTTTAATTCATTCTTGACAAAGACTTTGTAACATGCATACCTTTTAGTTCCACAATTTTTTTATATATTTTTCATGCACTCTTATAGAATATGATTTTTTTTCAAAATATTCTTTTTTTGAGTCTATGAACACTCCTTCTAAGATTCTTATTCAAACATCATCTCATGACTTTTAGTATTGTTTCATCTACATCTCATGTCTCATTATCTCCTGTCACTCGCTTAAGATCTCTAGGGCATAGGTACCTTTGGAATAATCTCCTCTTGACCCCAAGGGACTTATGCACAACACATGGTCATTCCCCAACCTCATAAGTCTTATGTACCTTTAATCATCCCACAAGATTTTAGGGTTGACTTGTGGCCCTACCCTTCCCAACGGTTTTATTGAGATGTCATAACTTTATTTATTTCATCACACATTCTGCTTGAGGTTTCTCTAATGATATCCAAACACATTATATTATTTAATATTCTTTCACCCAAATTTTGTTCATCTCTTAGGGAACACATAGTTTTCTTTACGTCCCTTCCTTGGGCGCGTGAAAACTTCCTATCTGAGCATGGTCCTATTCTATCGGTCACTTCCACAGTGATGTTCCCTCATGTTCCTTAGAGATGGTATAGATGGGTGCAAACAACCATACTCAGTATATGTAATTATGTTCTTCATGCACTTAATCTCTCAAGTTTTAAGTGTTATTTAAAGTTACCTCAGTTCTAAAACTGATTTTTGCATTGTACCTTGTAGGGTATGTCCTATCCCAAGACATGAAAAAACTAATACTTGGCAATATCATCGATCACAAAATAATATCGGAACCAAAATTTATATCACTATGAGAGGACACATCTCTTTTGGCATATATTTCATTATATCATGCATGTTTTGTCTACCTAAGTGTTATATCATTATAACATGTGATCTACCACCCATGAGTTGGATCACGTCCCAAAGTGGAAGCATTTAGATATAATGGAACCTATATTTTAGGTTTTATGTTAAGGTCTATAGGACAAAGATATCATTTAATACCATATGCCACAAACTTTATACTCACCTAATATGATCCATACTATGTAGTAGGCAATTAAGAGATAGATCATACTTTGAAGAAGTAAAGTTTATTCACTAAATATCGCTCATGTCAACCACAACCTCATTCTATATTTATCCTAAGCATTATCTTATTTCACTTTCTTGCATTAGATTACAATCTACAATAGAGGTTCATTGTGATATTATGTATTTACTTCGAATTATCATATTTCATGCTTATGTCTAACCAATTGTAGATAGAGACCTTATTAAACCATATGTGAGTCTTCCATTGTATTGTGCCCATTCCTCACTTCTCTATGTTAGATAGGTTTATGATATTATTGTGGTTCTATGCCAACTCATACGAGTGGCTCATCAAACATATATCAATGTCAAAGTGGGGTTTCCCCTAATCCTCTACTTGAGGGGGTGCCAAGCTCAATCTCTATGAGCTCACTCAAATTTATGAGCAATATATGCACTACATACCACCACTTTCCAACTTTGGTCTTGGGGACCTCGGGTTTACCTCCTTAGCATTGTTCCTCCATACTGCATGACCTATCTATTCAAGCACATACCAAATCAAATCATGATATGGAATTCTCTTCATAGATTCCTACTCATTAAATATTCCTACCCAACTCTTGTTAGATTCCTCCACACTACATTGGGACTCTCTCCCTTACCTAGATGATAAGTATTCATATCATATATATATATATCTATGTGAGCATCCTCTTTCTCTATCTCTAGGGTGTGGTCCTTCCAAGGATATTTAGGGCACGATATAACCTTAGGGATCATGCATAGAGAAAATCAACTCATCCACTTAGAGGTGGTCTAGTTTAGACATATCATACAAATATTTCTTAGAATTCCTCATATCTTGGAATCTAGGTTCCTAATCTTCTGATTTTGGGTCCCACTCTCTCATGAGTTAACCCTATCACTGATTGTAACACTAGACCCCCCCTTGTAGAAGAGTTTGAGGCTCCTTTTGGTTCACGTCCTATCTTTACTTAATTTAGAAGAAGCATACATACTTGCCTCCTGTAATCCTTTATCAAACTCTCAAATCCCAATGGGCACACCATAAATCATGTTATATCATTATGCAAAACTAAACTCACATCATCCATTTTATCTATTTTGTACTCCAAGAAGTCATTAGGGATATAGTCAAGAACTAATTCCTCTTCTAGCCCGATGCCCCTCAGTTCTATTTACTTTAATGATGTAGGATCATTCTCCCTGTTAAAGTGCCTACCATAAGGAGTTTAGACATTCTCATAACAAAATAACCTTACAATTTAGGGTGCCATATATGTCATAGATCTTTTCTCCTCTCTCAGATTGACCCATCCGAGGTCGGGACACCATTTCTAAAAGTTGCACTCAGGGTTACATAACCACTTATTCCTTATGTCTCACATATATACCCAAGCCTTTCACGTGTATCGTGCATGCCTTACTCTATGTAAAATCCCAAGATTTGAGGCTTTGAATAAAATTATATTAAAAGGAATGATTATAATACCCATATCATTAATGTGCACCTCCTTTCTAAAAAAACCCATCCCTACAAAACTTTGTTGTTAAGCGTGCTCAGTCTAGAGTAGTACTAGGATCTATGACCAGTCGGGAAGTTTATCTGGGCTTGTGTGTGAGTGAGGACAAAGCATATAGTTAATGCTAGTGGCAGTCTGGTGGGGTCAGTTATCATTCCTGAAACTCTACTTGAGCCTTAGGTAGTGAGTCTGGGTGTTAAATGGTATCAGAGTCAATACACCTCTAGTAGGTGGGGCCCAGATTGATCTATGGCATGCCAATTTTTGAGCCTTGTAATTTAGGATGTTGAAAAGAGCTATCTGAGTTGATGGAGTCACCCTTGTACTGGTAGTGTGTAGGCATCTTGGAAAGATCTATCCGAGTTGATGGAGCCACCCATGCACTGGTAGCTATGATCGGGGGTTGGGCGTTTATAACATATTGAATCCTAGACATTTTGTCTTTTATCCCTCTTTCTAAGATTCTCCTTTCATTTCTATCCTTCTTGGCCTTTCTATTGAATTTGTGGAAATAATTGTGGTTTGGTGAACATTTGTTCATTATTATTGCCAGCATATGGGTTTATGCACAAATACCTCAATAAATATTTTTAATAAGGGTCTAATATGAAAATTTACCACTCATGACACATATTAATAAAATATATTCATTCTATACTATTCCTTAGATTTATGGGGCAAGGAAGAGAAAAAGAAATGAATAATAATGCTTTAAACATGTTAATGTTATATGGAAATATTTAACATATTCAATATTGGAAATATTCGATAATGGACTAAAATTCATAAAAGGAAGATTAATTGGTTAAAGATAAGTTGAGATTCAATTTCCTTTGGTTTGGTTTGGCTTGGAGGCTAATTTTCGTAATTTTGGGACAATAATAATTATATCTCTTTTTTAAAGAAAATGTGTGTTTTACTCAAAATATTAAATAAAATATCAAATGACTCCAAAAGTGGAAACTAATTTAGATACATGATCTACACATTAAAAATAGCCTTTGGGTTAATTTTCATGTAATTTGGATAATTTTTAATATACATGTTAATTTAGGAGAGAGAAAGTGTGTAGAAACTTAAAAATATTAAATAAATATACAAACAACTCCAAAATGTAAAATTGAAAGAAAATTCGTGTCTAGGGCACTTAATGTGACTTGTGGGTGAAGTTTCATCAAATTTGGAGAATCTTATGGCCATTAATGATGGAGAAAAGAGAAAATAAGTTTTGATTTGTTTAACACATTCAATGTTCCCAAAAGGCAAATCTAATTACATATATGGATTCCTTGTGTAGAAAATTGGCTAGGTGTCAAATTTGACTTAATTTGGAGTTTGTTTGCACTGTCAAATGAGGAGAGAGAAAAAGGAAAATAAATATGTTTGTACTTTATTCCAAATTAAAGTGGTGAGTTCCTCCATGATTTGCACTGTCAAATTTGACTTAATCATGGCGGTGTCGGCATGCAAATTGACACATGTGGTGAGTTCGGCCTACCTTACTCTTTGTTTTGATGCTCTCCGTTCGAAGAATCGTGGTGGCATCTAGATTTGCCCAAATTTTCAGCCAAGCAAGCAACTTTGCTGCTGTTGTCCATGGCGCGCAGGGTTTGGGGAAGAAACCCCCACATGTTTTCTCCTTTTTGCCCTTCTTCTCTCTTCTTTCTTTTATTTCTCGTATAAGGGTACGAATGTCTTTTGGCCTGGTTTTGTTTTGTTTTAGACGACTCAAACTTGGACTTTGACCACGTGACTTGGCCACTCCTGATTGGACCAAGTCAGTGAGGCGGGTCCCCTCTTTGCTTTTCTTTGGTCATTTGTGATCGCTTTTGCCTATGTGGCATGTTTTTTTTTGACAGCAAATTGATTCATTCATTACTCAAGCCATACGACATCTACAAGTAGAGAAGTACAATCAGAAGAAACCTAGATCAGTCAAGAACATAGATCTAACACCACTACCACTCATATTGGAATGAGATTGAAACACTTCTGCATAGAACTCTCTTCTTCGTGGTTGACCAAAGCAGCTATTGTGAGAGATACCTTCAACTTGAGCATAATACAGCGGCATTAAGCATGAACCCGATCGAGATTCCATCCGATTGTTGACTCTACCATCCATGGCACGACTCGAGGAGCAAAGAACCTGAGGCAAAAACGAGACCAATCAGGGATCTCGTTACTCTCATGAAAGGAGAGACACCCAAACCCCAAAGGGAGAGACAGACGTTGAAGGAACAAAGTGAGAAGAAGGCAAGAAATTGCCTAGAACCAGGACCAAAATGAAAGGCAGGGAGCCGACACCGACTGAACTAAAAAACAGAGCAAAAGCAGCAAAATGAGAAATGCCCGCCCCCAGCAGATCCACGCCAAAAGCTTCGTGGCGGCCACCTCCTTACCTCCACCAAGCGACCAACTTCGCCGAAGATGAAGCCACCGCCCAGGAAAGTGCCGCTCCACCACCCTAAAACCCCAATCTAAAGGCACGGAGGATGAAGACGACGGAGAGGAGAGCCAGCCAGCCGCAGCCCCAGCGCCGCACGATCTACGAAGAGAACAGTTGCCCGACGAACGCCCAGGGGGAAAGGGTGGCTACGCGCCGATAGCTGACCACCTCCCCTAAGTGGGAGAGTCCCACACACGAACCCTAGCCGCCTCCGGAGGGTAGAGGGGGAGTTAGATGCGGGGGAAGGGGAGAACTAATTCTCACTACGTGGCATGCTTTTATTGGCTAATTTTCATAAAATTATAACTAATTATTCCTATGTGCAAAGTTAAAAATAAAACATGTTCTAAACTCAAAAAAATCACATCTTTCTAATAAAAATTGTTCCAAAGGATGATTTCAAGTTTTGTCAAAAGTGATTTTTAGAAAATGAATTAAATGATTAAAAATCACCAAAAATAAACCTAAATATGTATAACTCTAAAATATACAATATTATATGTTTTCTTAATCAAAAAAACCTAATTAAGTAAATGGTGATGATTTCAGAGTCTAAATTGGAGTTTTGTGTGAAAAGTTCAAAAGTAGGGTTTTCTTTACATTGATGAACATAATGAGCCCTAAAATACATGATTATACATTGAAAATAGTAAAAGTGGATCTTGGATTATCTAGAAGTGGTGAAATTGAATAATTGAAATCAATACAAAATGTATGTGCAATTTTACACCCCAACTTGGGAAATTTGTAATCCAAACACTATTTTCCTTTATGAGGCATTACTTGAACCCTATTTCCTATATTATTATTTTTCTTGTTCTCATTGCCTCAAAATCAGTTTTGTTATTTATTTCTTGGGTCTTGGAACCCCACTGTCATGTTGCAATTATATGATAATTTATCTTGCCACTTTACTATTTTTTGAGAATGATGGTTGATTTGACTATTAGCAATAGTAGTGGTACTTATGTACAACCACCCATAGTTCAGGACATGTGTTATTTCTCCCTAGGGAATGTGTTTACTCTCCCGCTGAGGAATGTGTTATTTCTCCCCAATATAAATATTTTATAGGTGACTGGGAATGCAATTACTCTCTCCTAATCTATACGTTGAGCTTCGGTAGGTGCCTCAACCCTACTTAGTGAAATTAGTCTAATATTAATCATCCATTCTAATTTATTACTATTTATTGGTTTTGGAAAGAATCTTTTGTATATGCCTCTTTCTCTTGGCCTTTTCATCTTATCATGAATCTATACCTTATTCTTCATTATTGTTTTTATCTTGGTTTCTTGTTCATTATCTCTGACACATACCTTGTTTTCTTTCCCTTTTGTTGGGTGCTTTCCCAAACACCCAGAGTTAGATCAAGGTGTTGAACAAGGCCTAGGATTAGATATGTGCTATAGGAGCATGGAGGACTATCCTAGGAATAGGATGTGGAGTATATGGCTTTAAGCATGGACCTATTCTGTGAAGTTTTTTCTTGGAGACAAAGTTGGTGTAGTTTAGAATTCCCTCTATCTAGATCCTTTTGTTGTTGTAAACCCTTTATGGGAGAATGATGATGTATATTTTTTTTTTAAAATTGAATATAGTCATGCAATTATATTCTGTTGCAGTACTTGTTGGTGTTATGTATACCATATATATAAACATTTGAAACTTTTACACTTGCTTCAACATACCTTTTGAGTATGTTGGTTATGGAGGTTTGATTCTTTAAATTTTTAGTAAAGGGGAGATTTCACTCTTTTACTGCATGCTATTAGAGCCCATGGTAGTCAGATCTGACTATTTGAATTTTGTTTTCCTTGATTAGAAACCTTTCCTTACATAGTCCCCTTAAGTGACTTGTTGCCTTAGAATTGATCTATAGATGATGAAAGTTTGATTTAGGATTCTATAGTTCCACATTAGAATCATGATGAATAAACCACTAAAATATTTATAATTGAAAGATGCTTAAGTAATCATAATAACTTGATGTTATTTAGGTTTGCCTTTAGAAAACTATTAGGGTATGAAGTTGAAACAAAGGTGTCTACAAAGGATAAGGTGCGGGGGTTGGCAATATTTTCCTCCTCACTACTAGCTTAGTTTATGAGGACTCCCGAATCCACATGATACCTATCTGGCCTGTGCTGATACAGAATGTCTAAAATAGTATGCTTTTAGGCAATAGTAACCTTATCCATCTTTGTTGGATATCTTTGGGAACCTCAATAGGTTGACCTTGTGGCTTGTTTTGAGGAAGGACACCTAATATGGTTCCCTTATCTCCCTTAGGACAAAATGTTTGGTCAGCCTAACCCTAGAACCTAGACTTTGAAGTTTGGTAAGCCATCAGAGTGCGCAGTGGAAGCGTGATGGATCTTATACATGGTTTAGTTAGACTCACCCTTTTATCTATAATATAGTTTGGCTTGGTAGGTCAACCCTTTTAAAGGGTTGAGAGTAGTTGGTTGTTGATGTTGGGTAGTTAAATTTTGAAGATAAAATCATATTTATGGGGGATGGAGCCCTTTGCCATATCGAGATCTAGCTACATGACTTTAGAAATCATAACACCATGATTAGGAAGTTAGTGTGCTTGTATCTTTAGAATTGACCAAACAAATTTATAGTTATAACTTAACCTACTTGTTAATATACTAATTAACATATGATGATCATCTAATGAATAGTTCATATGTTTGAACCCTAATAAATATCTAATCACTACACCAAATATGTCCTTTAGTGTCTTTTCATATTTAGGCATTTCCTTAAAATGCCTCTATGCACTTACCTTTACAGACATTTATTATTTAAATTCCATAAAATAACTCACGGTCAATATCCTAAATGAAATTTAAGTTAGCGACATTTCCAAAATTCAATAGCAGCAATCTTGTGGACAAAATTCGTGGCTTTAATAAAATCTACAAAACTTACTAAAATGAAACACGTGTCTCCATAGGAAACCCTGGATCCCTCGTCTGACCTTAACCGTCTGCTTATCTTTTTCACCCTATACGCGAAGACGGCCAACTGTTCAAGGCCAGCACCTCTGCTCTGTCGTCCCCCACATAACAATTGTGTTCGAATCCTCTGATCATCCCACGTGATAGTTGAGCATGATGCTAATATGAAGAAGACAATGAAGGCCATGCACAAGGTATCTTCTTTTCTCTAACAAGGACATCAGTGTGAAGATCGTAATACTACTTTTTCCCATCAATGTGTGTTTTCTTTTGTGTTTCGGCTCGGTTGTACACATACGTCTGGGCACGAGCCCTTTTGAGTGAAGGAAGTAAAGCCACCGGATCTTCTAGACTGCTACCTTGCAATTGGTTATTTGTTAGTGGAAAAACAAATGGATTCTACTAATGATCGAATTGCTCCAAAAAAACGAGAGTTCTTTGAGGAGAGTGGATGAGGAAGTATTTGTGGCCAAAGCTCCCAACTTCTGCTATTACGTGCATCAGCTTGGGTGAAGAAAAGGCACGCAAAGTATAAAGAATTGCATTTTTTTACTCTTTGTTTCTGGATGAACTTGTGGGGTTGTCTCTTAATGATATGTCCTATGCTAAATGAATATCTATGGACTATTTGTCGTTAATTTAATCATCCCCATTTACTATCTTCTTCTTTCCTACACTACTACAGAACCAACCTTTGGCGTCGGTTATTTAAGGCCTTTGACGATGATTAAAAAGTGACACCTATGTGAGAGACACTAAAAGGTGAACCCTTAGGCGTCGGTTTTAAAATCGATGCCAAAATCCTTCGCGCCACCCAAAACGCGCCAGCAGGGGCACTATAGGCATTGATTATTAGTGGGAAAACTGACGCTAGAACCCTTCACGCCGCAAAAAGGGTGGCAACAGGGGCACTATAAGCATCAATTATTAGTGAAAAAACCGACGCCAGAATCCTTCGCGCCACAAAAAGGGCGCCAATTACATGGGCACTATAAGCGTCGGTTATTAGTAGGGCAACTGACGCCCAAACCCTTCCCGCCACAAAAGGGCGCCATCTAGGACCTCATCGGCGTCGGTTTCTTAGTAATAACCGACACCATATCACCTGCCACTACGGTCGTGTTAGCCAGCACAGCCGTGTTGTCTGGCCACATTAGACAGTCAGTTTTTTGCTCTTAACTGACGCTGTAAGCCTTTGTTGTCAGTTTTTTACTAATAACCGACGCCTATGTGTTTATTTTTTTTCTTATCAGTTTGCATGCCTGTTGTGGCTGGTCGCAGGATAAAGAAACTTGTAGTTTAGTGGAACTAAACTGAAGGTTTACGACATCCATTGATATCAGCCAACAACAGGCCACAAACCTGCAAATTTAATAAGATTCACATACATGTAGAAACAGGCCACAAACTTACAGTTACTTTCATTTTCACATTCACACATGTAGAAACATTCAGACACATGTAGAAAATTCATGTAGCAACTTGCAGTTCCTTTCATTTTCACATTCACACATACACATGTAAAAACATTCATTTAGCAACCTGCAGTTCTTTCATTTTCACATTCATACATGTATAAACATTCAGACACATGTAGAAACATTTACACATATGAAAATCCAGAAAAATTCATTTACAAAATATCATTCTTTAGTCATTATCTCTATCAACATCCCAATTATATTTTAAAACCTCCACTACTTGTATGGCTTTTACCCATTCTTCTCTTACATCATTTAATTCTTCTTTCCTATATATAGGAAGCATGAACATCTGATAAGGCCTTACCTATAGTGTGGTCAGTTTTAAACATCTACAAAGAGAATGATTTATAAGAGAATGATGTATATATAATTAATAATATATAAATAAGATTGATATATTTCATATTATCTAATTAGACTATATATAATACCTCATGTATGGTATCAATGTCCACTGCGACATATTTGATAATCATGTGTATAAATCGCATCACATAGTATGCACATGCCCAGTCGTTGTTTTGTGTAGCACACTATAAATTGAAACATACAAAATGTTATAAATACAACTAAGCACAGTTCACATAAATAATGTATTCATTAGAGTCGGGTACTTACTTTTCCAAATTTTTGGCTGGTTCATTTCTCCAGATACCTTTCATCCAACCTTTTTAAACTCATGTAAACCCCTACATGTTAATGTAACATAGTAAATTGTATAATTAAATAGTAATGTAATAACAAATGTTAACGGATATAAAAATGAAATATTTCTCACTAGAATAATGCCATTTTTATTGCATGTCCATATTTTGGATTCAATTTAGTCTCCTTAGGATCTAGATAACAGACAGTGAACGTCTTGGGGACAATAACTAGTAACTCCCAATGCATACCCCTAGAGGTAAAAAAGTTAAAAATTAATAACTCGAAATCCACAATAAAAATGTAATTTTCTTAAGTCCAAATTATAAACAAAGTAAACTTACTCCACATTGAATGGAGCTATTATCACCATCTTCTTATTTTGACCAAAATTTGTAAATGCGTCACAACAATATTGTTGAACTGACATAGGGTCTTTAGCTACTAGACTAATCAAAGATGGAATCAAAAATCCTACATGTTCAAATAAAAAATCTACACATATCTTGTCTAAGTAGCTGCAAAACATGTATTATGTATGCATTAATATATAAGAAACCAGATCACCGGATCCTACACAAGGTATATGGATGTATAAACAAGATCTCACCTTATCCATAGTTGTATCACAGATGTATTCAGCCAATCATAGTGAAACAACTCCAAAATATCTTGTATAAATAGTTTGGTTTCGTATGATTGACCTACATCATCCACATCTATAGAAACATTCATAGGGCAATTTATATCATGTGTGCCTAACCATACTGCATACTCTTACAATTAGGACCTAACAGGGCAGGTAGATCATGTGGAACCCAACTTGATAATGTAGGAGGTGGAGGTGCAGGCCTAGATGCTCTAGGTGTCTTTGTTTTAACCTGTATATATAATTTCAGATCAATTGACCCCATATATACACACTAACAATTTAACGTAATGTAAATTTACCATACAATTTTAGTATAGATGACATCTTCTTTGGGCAACAATATCACTCTGCCTTCTGCCTCACCAAGCATTTCACAATCTGGGTGGGCATATGGCAATTGAGGATCTATCCAATTGGGGCGTATGCATAGAGGGCTCACACGAACCCAACCATTTGGTAATGGAGACCCATGAAATATTTCCCCTGGAAGGAATGGATAAGCTGATGCCTCTACAATGACGTATTCGTTACTTTTTAGACGACATGGCTTCAACCCCTACAAATTTACGTAAAGAATGTTATATACATATATACATATCATCTTAAAAACATATCATCTTGAAAAGACTAGCTAC
This sequence comes from Alisma plantago-aquatica, assembly GCA_963693085.1. Classification (NCBI taxonomy): domain Eukaryota; kingdom Viridiplantae; phylum Streptophyta; class Magnoliopsida; order Alismatales; family Alismataceae; genus Alisma; species Alisma plantago-aquatica. The sequence goes on along the minus strand of OY856411.1, from coordinate 946,690,003 downwards.
TATGTCATAAAAATACTTACAGTGGATGTTCTAGGTGGTGGGTCTATAGGATTACTCCCAACCTCTACAGTAGGAGTAGAGCGGGACACCATAGGTATTGTCTGAGTGGCAGTCTGAGACGCCTGCCACTTCACCATTGCTTCTTAGATTCTCCCATCAATTAACACATCTACCTATACATGGATAAAAGAAATGTTAGTTTCTGATTATTGAATTCCCTTTTACAGTAACATTCTAAAAAAAGACTAGGTTACATCTTCTTGTGAAATTCCCGCTTTTGGGACATGTTTGCACTGGGATGGCCCAAAGAATGCTTTGATGCCCACACCAGTGCCTACAACCCTAACACGTCCATGATGCTCTAGGTTACCCAAAGCAACTATCAATTCATCCCTTGTGCCCTCATGGATGAATTTGCCTTGTTTCCTCAGCTCGTGCAGCTCCCACTAATCGCCATCAATAGAAATTGGTAAGTAAACACTACAAATAATCAATATTCGAATGAATTGCTCTAAGAATTGTATTTTACCATTTTTGCAGCCGCCTCAGTAGTTGCGGGCTTCTTTATTTCTCCCTTCTTGTTTTGCCTCCCAACTCTCCAGACATCATGGCGAGGCAAAGGTGTGGTACATATAGTAGAGGACTCCTGAGTAGCAGCAGACTAAGCAGTACACTCAGCATGTAGTCTTTGTCGAACGCCTGCATAGCCCTTTGGACCCATTGTGTGGCCATGCACATTCAGTGCACACCTTGCTCTTTGTGCCTCACTGAGAGCCTAGTTAGTATGCACATTGATTTGGTTAGTAACACCAAAGGTTAATCTTGAATAGGTGAATACAACATATATTAATTAAATAGAGAGTAACACCTAATACCTTGAATTCATCAGTGTTTCTTGAAGTAACAAATGCATCCTATTCTTCTTGGTCCAGGAAATTCCACTGTTCAATGGCTGACTTCTTGCTCTTCTCGCCATCTTTTATGTATTCTCGGGTGAGATTTGTCCTATAGTTTCTTAGGACCCTACCACAGCATTGCAATACACATTTACGATGCAACTTTTCATCCAACACAAATATACTCTACAAAATAGAATTGCTATTAACTAGTATCCAAAAAATTAGTAATCTACAACATAGAATTACAAATAATAATAACTCACACATAAATCCTTCCATATTAAGTATTTCTTCCCCTTAGGAGCTTTATGCCAAGAATCTATCTGACAACCACAATGGCTACGAGTAACATACCCAAGATATGAAACAAACGAATTGTGGTTCACTCCAATTGCATTTCCTGCATTATCAAAATCCACAACCATAGTGATGCCCCTTATCATGTCAACTTTTTGGTACTGCTCATAAAGTGCCTCAAGTGCCTCAGAGGGTACATGTGCATCATCAACCTAAAATTTGACAAAATAATCACACTTACAGGATATAACTATAAATGAACATATAGATAGAAATATATGATATATTTTTAAAACTTACATTGTGAGGCGGTGCATTGGTATCCTCACCATGCTCATCATGGACATCATGGTCATCATGCCCATGCTCAGCCATCTGAAAATTTCATTAAAAAATCAAACATTTAGCATTTTTTTAGAATCAAATAACTACTAATTCAAGTACCGGTTACATCGACATTATTTTTTATTCTATCTAAATCTTGTCTATACAGATTTGAAATCTCCCTGGGTGGCCGTTGGTAGAAATGACAATGATCCTTTTTTTAGCTGTAACTTTGCTAGACTATCTGCTAGCGCGTTACTAGATCTTCTCCTGAAACGGATTTCAACATGCATCCAATTTTTCTTCCTGATCTTCGCAAGCCAGAGAGCACACCTAGGCCAGGTTCCATCGTCCTCCTTGATCATCCTCACTGCCAAACTGTAGTCCGATTCTAGAATAACAGCAGGCCAGCTATGCAAGTCAGCTTGTTCCAACGCCAACAGAATTCCGGCGAGTTCAGCTTCAGTAGCAATGGATGTTTCCACCGGCATGCCCCAAGCCCCGACCCATTCTCCTTTGTGGTTCCTGGAAATAGCAGCTGCAGCTGCCCCCTATTTTGTAACTACTGCATCCACGTTAATCTTAATGGCTCCGCATGGTGGTGGAATCCACTCTTTGCCTATGATATGTGTGAATTCAGAAGATGTGGCCGTCCACGCCATACCATGCAGACGGATGTCCCTCCTTATACCTGCCCATATATGTTCCTTGCTTAAAAGGTTCCCTTCCATGATGTTGTTATTTCGTGCTTGCCACAGCCCATGGCATATCACCCAGAAAAGATCTTCGTGGATTCCAGTCTCCTTGATAGTGAATTTGCACCAAGTCTCAAGATTTCTAGATGCAAAGAAAGATTGCTGATGGGACAAAGAGATGTGGTCCTGCCACAAAAATTTGGATACACCGCAGTCCCTTAAGGCATGAATTAGAGACTCATCTTCTTCCTCACATCTAGGGCAAGTGCCCACCTCAGTCATGTGTCGGAGTCTCCTTCTGACATTTGTGAGGAGTGCATCCTGTCGAGCAAGCCAAGCGAAAGCCTTGATTCTGCCTGCCATGCGTAATTTCCATGGTGACTCCCACTTTCCCAGCGTCACTACTTCTTTCTGCCTTCTAATCAACTCGTAAGCTGAGCTTGTGGAAAAAACACCATTGCCAGTATGACTCTAGCAGCTGTGATCCGCCATACCATATGCTAAAGGTTTATGGATATGGAGAATTTTCTGTACAGTATCATTCTCGAACCAGTCCTGTAGGAAAGCTATGTCCCATCGTCCTTCCTCAATGACTAGGGAGCTCACTTTCAGGTCTGTTATATCCTCTGGGATCGGCCTCTTTGCTACCTCCCTAAGCCTCAGGTGTTCATTCACCCAGATATCGTCCCAAACGTTCACTGAGTTGTCGCTCAAGGGGATCATCCTGATGTTGTCCTTCATGAACTGGCGCATAGATGCGCAATATTTCCCTAGTCTCAAAAGAGAACCTTCTCCCCCTACACTGCATCTTCTAAGGTGGTGCCGCATCACTTTACACCAGGTAGTCTCCCTTCCGGATAGAAGGTCCCAAGCGTGTTTAGCCAGTAGCGCTTTATTCCAATCCCTCGTCATTTTAATTCCCAAACCTCCCTTGCTTTTTGAACTAGTAACCTTGTCCCAAGAAACCAACGATATGGACCTGCTTCTGCTTCCTCCCCAAATGAATTTCCATATGATGTTGTCTAGCCGATCGCAGAGCGTGAGGGGTAGGATCGTTGTCTGCATAGCATACGTAGGGACTGCTGTCAATGTGGATTTTGCGAGGCATAACCTCCCTGCGAGAGATAAGCTCCTCGCTGCCCAGGCGCTGACTTTACCCTCCACCTTCTCGACAATTTCTGCATAAGTATGCTTCGTCACTCTGGAATGAATGACGGGTACTCCAAGGTAACGCCCCAGATCGTTTGTGACTTGAAAGTGACAATTGCGCTGGATTTGTCTACGGATCGATGTCGGAACACTAGCAGAGAAGAATATACGAGATTTTGGTGCTGAGATGGATTGTCCCGACGCATGTTCGAATATCTTGAAGCACTGCAAAATACACCTCATTTGTTCCTTGGTCGCCTGAGCAAAAAGGATCAGGTCGTCTGCGAATCACACATGAGCAACCGAGATACCCGATCTACCCAGCTTGACAGGCCTCCATCTCCCGTTACAAGACCGCTCCTGGATCATCTGGCTTAGCCGTTCAATGCAAAGTACAAACAGGTACTGGGAGATTGGGTCGCCCTGTCGCAACCCTCGACTTGTTTTGAAAGGGCGAGAAGTTTTTTCGTTCCATATCAGTGAGTTATCACCGCCTGAGATTGAGTTGATAATATAAGCTTTAATGGAAGCTGGGATTCCCACCCTGTCCAAAGTATCATGGATGAACTGCCATGACATTTGATCATACGCCTTCATTAGATCGATCTTAATGGCCATGGTCTTCGCTCCCTTTGGATTCTTCATGCCATGTATGAGTTCCTGGACCAGCGCAATGTTATCTGTTATTTGACGCCCTGGAACAAAGCTGCTCTGCTCCTCAGAGATCCAGCTAGGGATATGCTTCTTAAGCCTTTCCACCATGATTTTAGAAGCTAACTTCAACATGATGTTGTTCAAGGAGATGGGGTGCAGCTGCTCACACTTCTCTGGGTTTGGACATTTAGGGATTAAAATGATAGTGGCATTGCAGACCTCATCTAGAAGGGGCTTTTCTTGTAGCATGTCCTGAATCGATTTGGTAACTAAGTGTCCAACAATATTCCAGTTATATTGCAAAAACTCTGCATTGACACCATCAGGCCCAGCAGCTTTGTAAGCTTGCATATTGTTCAGCACATGTTGTACTTCTGCGTGCGTTGGTGTTGTAGCAAGTTTAGTGGCCTCCTCCCCACTTAGCTGTTTGAAGGTTCCTAGGATACTGGCTTCGAGTCTGTGGCTCCTGGAATGGCAACTCTCAACTGGAACGGACAGAGCCTTTTCGAAGTGGGCAGTTACCATGTGCATGATATCCTTTTCATCGGTGATCCAGTTACCATGTTGATCTTTAAGCGCCAGCATGGTGTTGGTTCGCTTCCGCTGCTTCACCCAAGCTTGGTAGAAGCGTGTGTTGTTGTCTCCATTGCGGAGCGAATTAACGTGCAATTTTTTCTTCCAATCCTCTTCTTCCTCATTGATAATCACCTACAACTCAGCTTGCATATTAGTGCATAAGGAATCAGTGATGGGATCATACCGATCGGTGAGCATCCTTTGGAGCGTGTTGATGTTATGGAGCAAACAGTTTCTATTCTTTGTTTTCTTTTTCTTCCTTTCCCTCTCCCAATCGAGGATATATTGTCTTACCGAATTGAGAGATGAGTAGAAGTCTGCAGTACCTTCCCAATTGGAACCCAACATGTTTTTGAAATCCTCCTCCTTGTTCCAACTAACTTTGGTCAGGAAACGATGAGGGTGTCTTTCTTCCTTCTTCATACGAAGCAGGAGCGGGCAATGATCGGATGAGACTCTAGCTAAGTGTATCAAGTTGACATTTGGAAACGAGTTCATAAATTCAACATTTGCAGCGGCCCTATCCAATCGTTCTTGCAGCATACCATTCTTGTAAGTGAATCTTACTCCTGAGAACCCCAAATCGGATAAACCGACCTCCATCAACGTTTCTTTGAACACCCTGGCTTCTCTATAATTATACCAGTTGCTCCCGACTTTCTCAGCAGGTGAGAGGGTAGTGTTGAAGTCACCAAGGATAACCCAAGGTTCATTGATGCTTCTGCTCATTGTTATGATATGTTTCCATAGGAGCTGACGAATAGCTAGATGAGGAATGGCATATATAAATGAGACCACCATATTGTTGTTGAACCTGCAGGTGATGAATTGTCTATGGAAGTACAATATTTGAACTCATAGCTGATCTTCTTTCCAACACACCCATATACCTCCAGCAAACCCCTTGCCTCCACCCAATAAGAGAAATTGAACCCCAGACGTTTGATAGTTTTTAAGGCTTTATTTTCACTTATCCGCGGTTCAAGAACAACAACAACTTCAGGTTTGTGTTCCCTCATGAAATCCATGAGAGTGGAGCATCTATCTTTGTTCCCAATACCCCTAACATTCCAGCACATAATGTTCATATTGATTTGAGTTTTGTTGTGTGAATGACTTCTTCTTGGATAGAAATGCAGATAGCTTAGCTTAGCAGGGGTTTATCTTAGCGGCCTTATCCACATCACCCTTCTCAGACTGCATCAGCTCCTTCCTTTGGTCTTTCTCACCAGAAACGGCCTTCCCGATCCCTTCACTTTCAGTTATAGCTTTAGCTAGGCAGGTGTTGCGGCGCTTACCTGTCCTTATATCTGGCAGTTTTCCCCTCCTCTTCGTCGAGGTGCCTCTGTTCGGTCCGAATTTCCTTGGTTGCAGGGCCTTTGTCTTCTCAGTAACTCCTTTCCCAACCTTGGACCTTCTGAGCCGAGTCGTCATGGAGGTCTTCTCTAGCTTCGTATGCTCGTTCTCTTCCTTTTCTTTTTCTTCAGTGACAGTGGTGGCCGCAGGTTCATCGTCCATGTCCTCAATGGTTATAACCTCATCTACTGCTGGATTGATAGCTTTGTGCTTTCCGTCGCCTACGTCTCCTCTCTGCTTAGCATTCTCCTTCGTCGATTTGTTTCCCACTGTGTTAGTAATGTCCCCCAACACACTTTTACTTTTGTTACCATCAGTATTCCTGTCACCCGTATTCACTGTAGTAGTCTTCTTCTTTCTCCATATCTTCGTGGCTTTGTGAATAACATTCTGCTGATTTGCTTCATGGACCGTGCCTGTGTCAGTTCCTTGCAAGTCGTCTCCTTCATCCTCCTGCAGTCCTTCAAATCTGTTCACATGAACATCCATGGCCACTTCCTATATTCTATGATGTCTCCTTCTGCCCCCTTTCGGCCTTTGCGTTTGCCACCCGCCTGAATCATTTAAAACATTGCCATCTCCACTTGTTGATCGGATAGGTTCGGTTTGTGTTTCTTGTATCTCCTCTTCAGAGCTCTGTTGAGGACAGTTCTTTGAAATATGCCCCTCCATTCCACATTTGGCACACGCCCATGGGAAACCTTTGTACACAACTTCATAGCTCCGTCCGTTTATAAGGATGGAGCTCGCCAGCTCCTTGTTCGTATTGATTTCTATCGCCAGTTTGGAAAATCGGCTCCTCGATCTATTCTCTGTATAGATGTCGACCTTGACTAGACTCCCCAACGCCATGCCAATATATTCAAACATGGTTTCTACATACAGGTGTAAAGGTAGATTCATGACTCGCACCCATGTCACTATATAGTCTGGGAATGCTTCAGTTGGCTGGAACAGAGGGTACCAGGCCCAGACAATGACATTGCACCCGAACAGCTTCCACAGACCACCTGTGAGCGCCGTTTCATAATCGTGTTTACATGACATCTGCATTACGAAGTGCCCATGCTCCAGTTCAAACATATTAAATCTTCCTTTGATTTGCCATAGAAGTTTCAATTTATCTCTCAATGTCATGTACCCGACCTCGGTCCCAAGCATCCGCACGACGACGGCATACCTCCACATACGGGCTAGGTCTTCCTCTACGTTAGGATCGACGTTCATACTTGGAATCCCCTCATCGTCAGTCAGAGATACCGCCCCCAGCGGTAGGTTCTGTTCAAACAAATTCTATAAGAAGAACTCCTCCAGATCTGTTGGGTTGCCGCCACTAGGGTTCTTCCTCGAGTTCACGACATCTGCGAACGTGACGGTTCTTTCCATAGTTCTGGCCGCCCGGTCTGGGCTTTTATTTCCGTGAATATGTTCCTCTGTTGCTCCCTGAAGACTAGCATCTGGGTTCGGATTATTTTCGTTTAGAGTAGTGGTTCCTCTCATGCCTGCCACCGTGAAACTCAGGCCAATCTCCAGTATGCAGTGGGTTGCTTTGCCCCATCTAGTTTCCTCTCTTCAGAGGATTTCATCCATCGGAACAATGTCCTCACCCTCTCTCAGGATATAGTCTGGTGAGATATGGGATCCTTCCTTCGGATCCAGTTCCCTGCCATCACTTTTATCTTCCTGGGTTCCTCGTCCACCACGATCTCTTCCTTCCCCGGTCGCCCCTCTCCCCCCGCTCGCGCTTCCGAACCCTAGCGCCGCCATCCCAAATGCTTACATAAACATTTAGCATTTGACATAACTAGAAGATAATGAAACATTGAAAAATGAAACATTGTATAGTTCACATATTCAAATGAAACATTGAAAAATGAAACATACAAAAAAATATAAACATGCATGCCTCTAATATTGTGATCGTTTATCAATTAAAAATACTTCATTGTGATCTCCGCACACATACAAGTCATCATTAGCTTCAATATTTTGTGGTGTTGACAACCCAACTGAGAATGGACTTGAATCATCATACTTATCATAGTACTCCTCTTCATCTATAGATCTTCAATGAACTGTTTTTTACCATGAAGAACAACTGATCATTTATCATTTGTAGGGTCACTGATATAAAATACTTATTTCACCTGTGATGCCAATATGAACGGTTCACCCTTCTCGCCAATCTTTTCAAAGTTCACTAAAGTGAAACCCAATTCATCCACTATAACTCCTTTGGTGTTATCAACCCAATTACATTTGAAGAGAGGAATTCTGAAATCTATGTAGTCAAACTCCCATATGTCTTCAATGACACCGTAATATGACATTTTAGCTTCACATGGACTCTTATCCTTAGCACTTGCAAAAAACATAGTCGACGATTGAAGGGTGACCCCATTATTTTGGACGACACTCTTATCATCTTGGCTCTTTGTGTAATATGTGAATCCAGTAATGTCATACCCTTCATAAGACATAACATTCAATTTTGGTTTAAAGACGAGGCATTTGATAGTTTCAATAATATCATCTGGTGTTTGAGATAGTTGATGTAAGAATTTATCTTGAAACCACTTAATACATGTCTTGTTATGCAATCTAACAAGCCACATTGAATTGGCTCGAGGATATTGTCTCATGATGAAATTGGTATGTTCCTCAATATAAACACTCACTTCGTCCATGTTGTGTAAAATGTACAAGTGACCTTGTTCCAACTACTCACGGTTGATTACTTTCACCCGTGATCCCAAAATTCATTTGCCAAATTGCTCCTCAATATTCTTGTCATTACCAGGAGTGTCATTACCACTCAGAAAGTCATTGAAAAATTCCATAAACTCTCTAGCCACATAACCCTCAATAATACTCCCTTCAGGCCGATAACAGTTTCGAACATCACTTTTAAAAACGCTCATGTATCATTCAAAGGGATACATCCATTGCAAGAAAACTGATCCCAACATTTTCACTTCCCTAGTCAAGTGGACAACAAGATGTACCATGATATCAAAGAATGAAGGAGGGAAATACATCTCAAGCTGACATAGGGTAACAACCACTTCTCTTTGCAAAGTATCGAGAGTATCAAGGTCAATAACTTTGCTGCACAGACTGTTGAAAAAGAAATAAAGTCTGGTAATTGCAAACCTTACATGCTTTGACAATATAGATCGAATTGCCACAGGCAATATTTGTTGCATTAGAGTGTGACAATCATGAGATTTAAGACCTATCAACTTCAGATCTTTCATTGATACCAATCTACAGATGTTGGATGAGTAATCCTATGGCACCTTAACATTTACCAAGCATTCACAAAAATCTTTCTTCTCCTTTTTAGACAACATGTAATGAGCGGGAGGTAAGTATGTTCTCTGATTTCCCATTTCACGCAATTCTGGTAATTCTGACCTTATTTCCATTTCACGTAGGTCCAGTCTGGATTTTATCCCATATTTAGTCTTACCTGGTATATTCAACAGAGTACCAATGATGCTATCACAAACATTTTTCTCAACGTGCATGACATCGATACAATGACTGACTGTCAAAGAACTCTAATAAGGAAGATCCCAAAATATTGACTTCTTCTTGAATAAAGATTTGTCACTCCGTGTGGCCATAGTACATTGTGATCTCTTACCAAATTCATTGACAAAGTCTTTTGCTCTTTCATAAACAACGTCCCCGGGTATAGGTTTATGTGCACTCCATTCCTCACTCCATCCATTGAGTGCTTTGCGCTGCCTATGATACAGATGGAATTTTGGAAGAAACCTTCGATGACCAAGATATATAGTCTTGCCGCCATATTTTAGTCTTATTGAATCAGTGTTCTCTTGACATATAGGACACACTTTAGCTCCTTTGACGCTATATCCAGACAAATTCCCATATGCTGGAAAGTCATTAATAGTGCAAAACAACATAGCGTGCAAACAAAATGTCTCTCTTCGTGAAGCATCATAGGTCATCGCACCTACACCCCATAGTTTCTTTAAGTCATCAAATAGAGATTCAAGATAAACATCGATATCATTTCCAGGTTTTTTAGGGCCCGATATCAACAACGACAACATAACGTACTTATTTTTCATACACAGCCAGGGAGGAAGAATTTATATAACAAGCATGACTGGCCAAGTGCTATGTTGGCTGCTCAATGTCTCGTACGGATTCATCCCATTTGTACAAAGCCCAAGTCTTAGATTCCTGACTTCTTCACCAAATTTTGGGTACAATAGATCAATCTTCTTCCACATTGGGGAATCAGACGCATGTCGTAGGATCCCATCATTATTTTTTTAACATCTGCATGCCACCTCAAATTCTTTGCATCTATTGGATTGGCAAACAAGCGTTGAAACTGGGATATTATAGGTACCACATCACCTTGGCAGGAGAACCAATTTGGACTCCCCCTGAAGTCGTCAATTTATACCGTGACACACCACATTTTGGACAATCTTTCAAATCCACATAGTCCTTTTGAAATAATACACAATCATTTTGGCATGTGTGTATCTTCTTGGCCTCCATTCCCATTGGGTACAATAATTTCTTACCTGGCATGTTGAGATTGGCAGCTCATTTCCTTCAGGAAGCATTTCTTTCAATAAAGACAACAATGACATAAAGATTTTGTCGCTCCATCTATTTTTAGCTTCCAACTTATACAATCTCAACAAAGTGCTAAGCTTCATAAACTTAGTACAACCTATGTATAACGATATCTCAGCATCATGCACAATGTTTCTAAACATGGGAGGTGGATCAGTTTTGGTGTGCTCTACCCCACAACTATCCAACATCGCATCAACGATGTGTCTGGAACTGGTTCGTTCACATCTACATCATCGGAGGCAATTTCTTCTTCCACACAAACACTGCTATCGACATCCATTGGTTTTGGGTTTGAAATCTGTCCATGCCAGTGCCATTCTGTATAACCTTGTACAATCCCGTTGTACATTACATGACTTTTAATTTCGTCACCAGTGCTGACTTTCAAGTTGTTACCGCAATGCCTACATGGACAGTAGAACCTATCTCCAAGTTGTTTCCTATGTTCCTCAGCGAATCTAATAAATTGATCCAGACCAGAAATAAACTCTGGGGTGCAGTGATTGTGAATGGACATCCATGATTTATCCATTCTATGATCAAAGAGAAAACAAGTATATATTACAACAAGATTAGGGTCTAGGGTTAATAGATTAGAGATTAAGCATGGTTAAAACTTTAGGGTTTAAGGTCTTATATATAATTAAGATTTACTCCTATGGAGTAAATCTTGGACGGGTTTATAGGACAATAAATACATGTGTTGTCATTTTTATATATAATAAATGTGTACCACCTATCCCATTCTTGAACACCTAATCTCACTAGTAAGTGTATAATGTATATTGGGCTTTCATGAAAATTTTGGCAGCATTTCCCTATTGTTCTCCAAGTACATATTACTTAGAGAACAAATGGGGAAATGCTACTGAAATTTTCTTGAAAAACCAATACACATTATACACTTACATCCTAAGTGAGATTAGGTGTTCAAGAACAGTCCCAAACCGGGGACTATCCAAGATTTACTCCTATTGAGTAAATCTTGGATGGGTTTCTAGGCCAACAAATACATGTGTTGTCATTCTAATATATAATAAATGTGTACCACCTATCCCATTCTTAAACACCTAATCTCACTAGTAAGTGTATAATGTGTGTTGGGTTTTCAAGAAAATTTCAGCAGCATTTCCCCACTGTTCTCCATGTACATATGTACTTAGAGAACAAACGGGGAAATGCTATTGAAATTTTCTTGAAAACCCAATACACATTATACACTTACATCCTAAGTGAGATTAGGTGTTCAAGAACAGTCCTAAACAGGCGAATATCTAAGATTTACTCCTAATGAGTAAATCTTAGACGAGTTTCTAAGTCAATAAATACATGTATGTTGTCATTCTTATACCTACAATCCTAGTTTCATCATTCATATCCTAAGTTTTGTGTAACATCATTTAATCATGCTTGTCAGTAAATACTAAACAATAAATAAACCATGATTCCATATATCAAAGATGTGAATCAGGGGGTGATTTAGCCCTATTTTAGGGATCCATCCTCTGCCATTTTGTACTTAAATCACATCTAAACATGTTAGATTATAAGCTTTTGCCCCTAATGTGTTTATCATTTCCAAATGCACTTATGATGTTTTTTACACAGTTTTCAGGTACTTGGACCATGTCTTAGATGGAAGAGAGATAAAGAAGGAGTTCTAGGGCTCCTCCACTCATGGGGAGGTCCAAAGGAGGCCCCAAAATCTCCCTCAACCTACCTCCAATGGCCAAGAGTCATCACCAAGCAAAGACATCCAAGAATGATGAAGTTTAAAGGATAATCAAGTGGTGCAAGCCTCACCACGGCCGTGGGCAGTTCCCATGGTTGTGCAAATTTATGACCAAGAACCAGCATTTCAACAGGGTTTTCCCCCAAGTCGCCACGATCATTTTGTTCTTCATTGGCCACGATCGTGGCAGATGGCCACGGTCGTGGCGACTTGGGGAAAAACCTTGTTGAAATGTTGGTTCTTGGTCATAAATTTGCACGACCGTGGGAAGTGCCCACGGCCACATCCCCCTCCTCTAAAATGGCTGTGTGACCCAACACGGCCGTGGTGCCACTCACCCACCACGACCGTGGCACTCCGCCATGTTCGTGGCCTCCAACATAGCATACCACCAACCCCATACCACGATTGTATTCTTACCCCAAGACCGTCCTATACTACCCTCACCATAGCCGTGGCACACCAACATGACCGTGGTGACCAACCTACCCTACCATTTCCACCACATATCCACCACAAATCCACTCCATTTCACCATTATCATTAGAGATTCATATATCAACATACATACTAGGTCATATTTCAAGTCAAGATTTAGGCATTTAATTGCCTTAGGGCGCATACATGATTCACAAGGTATTTGGGTGCACAAAGAATAATATATGTTACTGATTTAGGAGTTCACATTATCATTTTAGAAATAGAAGACCCACATGTGAGTTTAAGTTTGAGATTTAACATCAATGTATCTTTAACACGCATGTTTCAAGGTTCAAAGCACAGAATCAAATCAAATTAGGATGCTAGAATGGACAAGTTGAATCTTATTTCAACATGCATCAAAATTTACTGAATTAGGTCAAGCATGAGGATTAGAAGCAAAAATATATGCAAGTACAAGATTTGAATCAAAATGAAGCCTAATGGTACATTGGGAGAGTGAGATTATACCCCACTTGAAGACTGAAGAACAAATATATGCAAGTCGACAATGCAAATGGATGACATAGCAACTCAATTCAGCCCAACAGCACAAGTGCAATCAACGCAATTCTATTATAATGAATTAATTAGGTGTCAATAAGCATCAATTTTAGTGAGAATCTCTTAGTCCATGCTACTACAAATGGGAAATCAAAAAATATGTTGCATGTGTAACCTTAATTGCAAAAATACAATCTAAGTCCACTAATGACAAAAATTACCTTAATGACAAAAGGTTCAGCCAATGGTGGTCGAGCAGGAGCAGGGTACCTTGAGGGCGGAGGAAGAAGGCCTTCATGGCGGTGCCGAAGACAAATAGGTGCACAGGAGCTGTGGTCGGAGCAGTGACCTAGAGAGCAGGGAGTAAGAGAGCTGTGACTTGGAGAGCAGCGGTCGGAGCACCAGCAAGCGGCGGCAGCATAGGCGAGTGGCTGGAGGAAGAGGCCCAGATGGTGGCTGGAGGAAGAGGACCGGTGGCAGGGAAGGCAGACCGGCGATGACCGGAAGAGGAGGACCAACAGACGACGGCAGACTAGTAGAAGGCGGAGGGCAGGGATGATGACGACTAGTGGCAGAGGACCAGTAGACAACGCTAGAAGGAATAGTGGGCCACAGTTAGTAGAGGAATTGTCGGACCTAACCCTCAATCGAGAATGAATGAAACAGAGAAAGGGGAAGAGTCTGGCTCGCATGGGTGTTGTTAAGTAAACAATAGGCGTCTGTTATTAGAACTAACCGATGCTTAAAACTATAAGCGTCGGTTATTAACAAGAAACTGACACTTCTGTTAGTTGATAGTCATCGGTTCTAACTAGAAAAACTGACGTCTATCTATATATGCCGAAAAAAATAAATGTTCTCGAATGAAGACTATAGTCGTCGGTTTCCGTATAAAAATTGACGCTACAGGGAGGTGAAAATTTTCACGGTTAAGCGCACAAAAACACATCGGCGTCGTTAATTCTAAGACAATCGACGATAAAAATTGGTCAAATTTTAGTCTCACAGAAAACCTTTAGTCATCAATTTCTTTGTTAAAAACCGACGTTGTATGTTAAATTTTGGTGGTAATTATTTTCACTAGAAAATTAGGATTTGGCGGTCAATTTTTGGCGTCGGTTTCTTATTAAGAAACACACACTAAATAAAAAGTGATACCCGCGTCTGGTCTCCCTTCACATATAGATGTCGGTTATTTTATTTAACCGACGATGTATGGATTAGGAGTCAGTTTTTGTATACAACCGATGCCTGTAAATGTGACATTATAAGTCATTTCGGTAGTAGTGATAGTAAAACTTCTATGCACTTTCATATCTACTGTACATGTACCATCATGGGAAGATGCATGATCAAGAGTAACGAGAAGTTTCATTTCATATTGTGCTCGTGGAAACGATCCACTCAACTATCTCCGAGTAGGAGGATTAATTTAGCAATCCACTTCTAGCAATAGTTAGACATTCTAAATCTATGCCAAAGTTATGTTGGTACTTGTTCACAAATGCTACCACAATTATAACAATCAGTTTGGCCATATTCATTTTGAAACAGATTTTACTGACAGTAGAAACCTGACAATCACACCTACACTAATCATGAAACAACACTTGTACATGTCTTAGATCCCTAGTTCATAGCTTTCAATGAAGAACTTAATATTTCAATTTTATTGGTGTAAGTTGATTGTGAATAAGGCCATGATCTTGGAAATTTTTCCTGATGGAGATTAGAAATGCTACACATTGAAATCCATCACAAAT
The DNA here is from genome assembly GCA_963693085.1 of Alisma plantago-aquatica. Classification (NCBI taxonomy): domain Eukaryota; kingdom Viridiplantae; phylum Streptophyta; class Magnoliopsida; order Alismatales; family Alismataceae; genus Alisma; species Alisma plantago-aquatica. The sequence continues at coordinate 946,674,945 of OY856411.1, read as the reverse complement.
GGTAACACATGCATGTTAATAGTGGCATTCATGTATTTGACTTATAATGGAAAACAATTTCCACCACAATTTGATCTACAGTTGAAGACAAACTGGTCGTACAATCTCCATATTGTTTTTATTCAATTGTGAACTACTATACAAGATAATTGTTCTTTCCAATACATATTTTATATACATCTTGCTAGTGAAAACGGACTTTATAATTACTTTTTATGTCAGCAATACATTTGAGGCCCCTCAAACATTCTATCTACAATGAGCGAGATACTTCAACCTTGATTTTGTTAAAAACCTTAGGTGATTGACTACATTCCCCTTGAAATTTAGGTCAGTAAGAAAATTCTCATCTATTTACCAATTCACAAGTTCTCATCCTAGGTAAATGCCTCAACATATACGTTAAACCATTCAATACGAGTGATTGCACCACAGACATATTTTTCGTGGAAGAAAGTGTTATTTTGAATGTAATTTATCTAGTGTTACAAATGAATTGGTAACTAACAATCAATTAAGTAAGTAAAAATCAATTACAAACTAGAATGTTATGATTGTGGACTATAGCTCTGAAGCCACAAATAATATACTAGTTCTTAAAATCTACAACTATCCTACTTTATACTTTTTTTACTTATATTTTTGGCACTTTCTTATTTACTAGTATGGGCACATGTCCTTGTGCTTCATGAATTGTTTGTAACATCATATCAAATAAAGTGTTATTTTTTCATGTGGACATGGTTTTAAGGTGGGACGAAATCATAACCATTATATACAAAATTGGTGTCTCATATTAGTCGATGCGTCGTGTAGGTCATGTAGTTAAGAGGTGAAGTTGTGGTAATGTGAAGATGGTAGGTGATCCCTTCTATTCCTTTCACCACCTCCTCAATGACTGTTCCCCCCTTCTATCCTCCCTTAGCATAGGAATCATGGGGCATTAATCGTATCTTATTCTTCACATGTAGAGAACCCTCAAAATATGTATATTTAAAGACTAGCATAGAAAGTTGTGACTACTCATATATAAAACATAATAATGAAATTTTGAACTACAATTGTTAGAGAAAGCAAGAGGAGAAGTTCCTTTTTCATATGTACCAAGATTTATAGGGTCTAACATGCCCTAGATATCCATGTAGGCCAATGATATCAAGAACACGTGTGTAGGGTCTAACAACCCCTAGATGGCCATGTACGCCACTCAAGGACCTATGTTCTTGGAGTTGGGACCCCCTTTAGTGTCAAGCGTGCCTATGTGGTTGACTAGACAACTATGATACCTATGGTTACATTTTCTATCCAACCCTTGATTATCCTATGACTCTTGTTACATAACATACACTAGTGATTAAGAAGGCTAACTAGGTGCCTTGTAAAACATGTAGGTGGTTGGTGGACTAAATATGATGTGTAATGTCAAAGTTCTCAAGCACGATGTAGGTGCTACTTTGAGTGGCCAAGTCTCTTGGAAACTTACAATCCTTTCTATAACTCATATTGATACATAGATATTCATAATTTGATAAATTACTTATTTTCTCCTAAATAGTTTGCCTATTACTAGAAAGAAAAAGTGGCTGGAAGGACCAAAGTTCTACTTGAGAAACCACATGTAGATAGGTTGGCAACACATTTGTCCCCAACTTCAGAATAAGTTAAGAAGAACATTATTTAATGTTATATATATTATATCTAAAAAGAGACTTTTGAAGGCCACAGTTGGTGTCGAGACACCTGCAGGTAAGCTTCACTTTCTCTAAACATTCCAAACTGGTAACTTTGTTGTTTGTATTTATTTTAATGCTATTGTTTTCATTATGTCTACACAATTCATCTCAGCTCAAGAATATATTCTGTAGCTTCAAGACTAGGCTCTTTGTTACTCTTCTCCATTTGAATTAATGAGGATTTATATTTGTATAACGTTAGTAAGATCAATATAACCATAGAACATTTGTATATAACAAGGTATCTAGAGTGGAAGTAGTACTTGGATTTAATATTTAGCACTATCTTTACAGGTAGGATATTAGCACTTCAATATTAATTTGTAGTAGTACTTATACATTAGTACTGCCTCAACAAAAATTAAGTATTAAGCACTAAAATCGTAATATTAAATAATAATATGCAAAATTATAATAACAATCTTCATAGTGTACCTATTATAAATCACAGTGATGAAGGGTACCTATTATAAATGTTTCATTTGTTCAATTTTCTTTTTCATGATAAGTGTCTTCTTAATCTTGTAGGTATGCAATCGTCTACAGATATTCTTCATACTTTTATCCTTCGGTCACCATTTAATCTCCTTGTTTTCTACATGCATATACTTTCTCTACATGGTTTTAAGACAATGAGCCAACACTAGTTGGGAAGATGTTTGGTACCTAACAAACCTCTGAGAGACAAGACAAACTTCATAATGCTAGATCCAAATGCTCTATATTGAGCATCCTATACAAGACTATTCTTTTTGGTATAGATGATTCTTGAAGTGATGTCGTCTATTTGTATTTCTTTGCATCATTATTTATCTTCCTAATGTGGTAATTGGTGCTTTATTATGAATATGTGTCACTCATTTAGGTGCTTATTTTACAGCCCTGCAAATAATGATGCAATTGAGGATTCAATAACAAGCTGAGATTCAACATCAACTAAAGAGTACTCATATCCACCATCAATTTCAATTCATTCCTTCATGTGTTTAGATTTATATATAGTGGATATAGAAGGAACCAACTCTAAAAGGAATCAAAATTCCACTAAAAATGATCCAAACTTTCTAAAAAGCCCCACTTCTTTCGATGTAAGTGTTGAATCTTGTACTTAGTTTTAATTTAGAAACAATCATGTAATCATTTTTGCTCCATTATAGTACTACATTATTGTGATGTTCCATACAATGGATGTCCCGATTTTAGTCCTAAACATCTTTTTCTCTTACAAACAATTTCAAATATTCCTTATAATATTCTTAAAATGCTGAGAATGTGGTTTTTTCTTAACTCAGCAAAAATGCTTGATCTTTGCCAGCTCAACTAACTCAGTAAAAGTTCAATTCCCCTCTCACACTCATAGTGCTTCTCTCTACCTAAACCCCAAACATATTTCAATGGACCCACCATGAACAACATCACAATACCAAATGTGCCTTATTCCGATCATCACCCTGTATTGTTTTCCTTCTACTCTATTTATTCACATACTGAACTCAGAATACCTTGCCAACATACACAAACCAATACAAACCATAATATGATCTAAAATTTAGAAAAAAATAAGAAGAGTTAAAAGATGCTAGTGAGTGGGAGATGCGAGTGTTGTTGCATTTGTTTTAGAAGTAGATCGTGTTTCCCTCAACCTTCTGAGTCACCCGGATGGTATCATTCAATATAATTTCTTTTGGGGATTCACTTGGGTATGTAACTTTTTTTATCACCTCAATGATTATTGGATCTGGTTCTTTGTCTTTGGTAGGACTGGAAGAACTAGACGGAGTACACAATATTATTGATGGTGTTGGGGATGTTGTTGTGAATGGATTGGCATCTACCTATTTTTAAGGTTGCTCCTTAGGCTATTGTCCCTTCACTTGGCTTTCAAATGAAACTACTGGTTCCTTCAAAGGCTCATGGTTCTAACCCCTAAATGGGATTTCTGGTTTCTTTGGATCTTATTGTTGTTGTTGCTTCAGTTGTAGTGCTACTAGAGGTGGCTCTTAAGATGTTGTAGTGCTACAATGAGGGATGATATTGAATGTTGAGGAGGTAGATGCTCTGGTGAAGGATATGGATGTTACTGAGTAGTGTGAGACCTTGAGGGAAGTGATTGTGAAGAAAAAACTGCAATGTCTTATAACCTTGTCTGAGCATGCATTGCAGCCTTCCTTCGATACTCAACTACTATATCCTAGGAACATATTCTTAGCTAAAGGCTAAAAAAAAATCCTATATGTTTCCATTTTGTGTTGGGAAATGTAAGGTTTAAAATGGTAGCATACACATAGCTTCTCCCTCTTGTTCTAAGATAACAAAGACAGACATAGAATGCGAACGTGATTTCATATTCCATTGGCCACCATAAAATAAATGTATTGACAAATTTTTTAGATATTGTCAACACTACAAATAAAATCTAGTGTTCACACCAGAATAGTAGTTGTGCAATTTCATGAACATATTATGGTATAATAAACTCTTAGTATTTTACTAATATTAATGCTTCTCCTTGATATACTTTAGATATGGATAACCTATCATTTAGACACTAAAGAAACACAGATTCAAGCAGGAGATTTTTGTAGGTATTGCTCTCGTTCTTGTTGGCATGGGCTTAAAGAGTATTTTTTATCATATGCATGACACTTGTACATGCTCAAGGTCCCATTCAATTATCTTGGAATTTAGTATGCTAGGCTGACTTAGATTTTTTGTGTCAATAGTATCTTTGCATATAAATTAAAGAAGTTGTCAGCATCTCTAAGACACGAATCCCCCCTCAGTGATAAAAACTGAAATTTTCTAGGACTAAATTTTCTTAAAGACGAACCTCATTAGTTATCAAGGAAATATTATGTAAGTCATGTTTATCTTACTGGAAACAAGCTTATACTTTTTTATGATGGCTACATATTAACCAAATGATTTCATTTTTTTTTCTTTGCACACTAAATGATGTGAAACGTATTACACACAAGTAATATTTTAGTCAACTGATGAGTAGGCTAGATGTCTAAATAAACACAAGATGGTCTGCTCTTTTATCCATTTATTTTTGTAAAGGAAGCCAAGACCTTGAAGAATGGTAATGTAGGATGTTTGAACATTTTCCCCACCAAGCATAAGCTCTTACCATCAAGTCAACGTTCAACAATAAGAGAATATGAGAACATACATTCACATGTATATGCCTTTTCATTATATCAATGGTTAAAAGATGTATAAATAATTATATTGATTCACAAATCTTGTAGAAAAGAGTATCATGTGTGTGTTTTATTTTACAGAGGGGCAAGGTAACATGTCCTCCCCATTTAATTTGTATTTGATTATAAATTAAATAAATTTATATCTGGAATCTTTACTTTTGCAAATGTAAGCTCAAATTGCAATTGATGTTCACTAAGAAATCCAGGCAATAAAAATGAATCTTAAAAGCCATGAAAGTGTCATTATACACAAAAGTATTCCATTATAGTGGCATTTTTATATGCCATTATACTCAATAATAACAATTTCATACAATATCCCAACACACAATAGTGGCATTCGTATAAATGCCAATTCATACAATCATGGCATTTCTATAAAAGCCAAATGATGTTTTAGTGACATTTATTGAAAGCCATTAAAACTAAATATTTAGTGGCATTTACAACGTTTGCCACTATGTCTCTAGTGGCAATTGGTACTAGAGGCACTTTTTGAAGTGTCAACAAATGTCACTAATTGGTTTTAGCGGTATTTATATTTTTTTACCGACATTTGTCAAATGCCACTATTGGGTATATTTGTTGTAGTGATGCACATAATATGAGTAACTCACATATTAATACTAATAATGGATATGCATGGTGCTGACCATGTCATAAACTAATAAACCCTGATGAAATGATGAGTAAGATAATTGTAACCTAATCTTAGACTTAATACATGCTAAGTAAAATATAGTGATCATATTAACCTGAATCTTTAGTTGTAATCATCTAACCTTAACATGTGCATCCTTAATGTCATTAATGTTACATTAGAGACATTAGGTGTCATAATAAAATAATATACCTTGATACACATAAACGTTATATAATAACCTAATCATAGATTAATCAAGTTATCAATATATAATGCTTGTTGCTTTATTATCTAATACACACCTGATTAATCACCTATTTATGACTTGATACGTGAATCGATTCATTAATATGCAATATGTTCCAGTTTGTTCAGTAAAATACATATAATGATTTCAATATGGATAAGAAGTAAATGGATCCATCTAATTGGGCATAATCAATAATAAGAAGTGAATGAATATGAGAAAATGATTAATGTTGTGAGTAAGGAATGTAATGTGACAATGTATAGATGTTTAATATAGACATAAGTAATTAATGTGAAATTAATTGGATTAATTATACACTTAATAATAAATTGGATAAAATGTCTTTTTTCATGCAAAATTATTTTTTATAACTTAATATGGTGATAATATGAGGTTAATGAAGTTTAAATCTAAATTATCAAGGATAATGATAAACTATATTAAAAGAGATTGAGATAATTGAGTAACCTCTAATTGTGCTAAAATCCTTAATAAGATAAATGTGATATATAAATAAATAAATATATATATATATATATATATATATATATATATGGTTTCATGGTTAATAATGAAATATAACTCTTTTGGAAACACAATGAATATGACATGACACAATTATAAGAATAATAATTATAATGTGATATCCTCATAAATAGAATACTAATAAGTCTAAAATATTAATAATGTTAAATCTCAAAAAAGGAATCTTAATAGTGGAACCCTAGGTGATCCTTGAGAACCTAACCTATGATGATTTGCTTGTGAAGTTTCTGAACTATCGGGTTAAGCAATTGATGTTGGTGAAAGTTTTGGTGGAAGATTTTGGTTGGAGGAACAATATGAAGTTTTGTGATGAGATGTTGCACACTCACCCTTCCCTCCTTGCTTGTGATTTCGTGGATGAAATCCTCTTTAAGGGGTGGAGTGTTGTAACATACCGAATCCTAGACATTTTGTCTTTTGGCCCTCTTTATAAGCTTTTCCTTTTATTTCTATCCTTCTTGACCTTTATGTTTAATTTGGGGAAATAATAGTGGTTTGGTGAACATTTGTTCATTATTATTGCCAACATATGGGTTTATGCACAAATACCTCAATAAATATTTTTAATAAGGGTCTAATATGCAAATTTACCACTCATGTGACAGATAAAAAAAAAAATCATTCTAGATCATTCTGTAGCCTTATGGGGCTAGGAAGAGAAAAAGGAATGAATATTAATGCTTGAAATTGTGATATGGAAATATTTAACATGTTAAATATTGGAAATATTGGATAATGTACTAATATTCATAAAAGTAAAATTAATTGGTTAAAGATAAATTGTGATCCATTTTTCTTGGGTGTAGTTTTTCTTGGAGGCTAAGTTTCAGAATTTTGGGACAATAATAATTGTATCACTTTTTTTTAAAGAAAGGGTGATCTTTCCTCAAAATATTAAAGAAAATATTAAATGACTCCAAAAGTGGAAACTAATATTATATTCATGATCTGTACATTAAAAATAGCCTTTGGGTGAATTTTCATAGAATTTGGATAATCTTTAATATACATCTTAATTTAGGAGAGAGAAAGTGTGTAGAACCTTCACAATATTAAATAAATAAACAAACAACTCCAAAATGTAAAATTGATGGCAAAATCATGTCCAAGGGACTTGTGGGTGAAGTTTCATCAAATTTAGAGTATCTTATGATGATTAATGATGGAGGAAAGAGAAAATAAGTTTTGACTTATTTAACACATTAAAATTTCCCAAAAGGCAAATCTAATTATATATTCGGATTCCTCATATCAAAAATAGGCTAGGTATCAAATTTGACTTAATTTGGAGTTCGTTTGTACCCTCAAAAGAGGAGAGAGAAAAAGGAAAATAAATATAGTTGCACTTTACTCCATATAAGACTGGGAATAGAATTAAATGCATCGGTCACGCACGAGCGGGGCCATTGGATCTGCAATCAGGATCGTCTCCTAACCATAGCCGAACAAGACAACAAATCCATTTTGTTGGGAAATTTGGATCGCGATTTTCTCTCCACCGTTTTTGGTAATTTTTTATGTGTTGGTTTCGTCTTTGAATTCTGCACCCAAAGACCTCTTGCTCGAGGCCTATTCCTTCATATTCAAGAAATGCCCAAAGCTTGGGTTAGAGCTTTCTCACGGCCAGCCCGATGTAACCCTAGAACATGGTATATATATGGGTGATTGTTCCATTGTGCTCGTCTCACCTTTCCGCAACCATCCCATATGTTAATCTCTTCACACACCACCTGCTCAAGCATGCATGATCCAGTTTTCCTCCATGCTTTGCGACCCTTCTCGTGGGATCATGGCGGTGCCGACATGAAAATTGACACTGGCGGTGAGTTTGGTCTACCTTACTATTCGTTTCGGCGGCTCTGCGTTTGACGAATCATGGTGGCATCTGGAGTCACCCAAAATCACGACCAAGCAAGTAGCTTTGCTAATGTTGTCAATGGCGCACAGGGTTTGGGGAAGAAACCGCCATATGTTTTCTCCTTTTTGCCCTTCTTCTCTCTTCTATCTTTTATTTCTTGCGCAAGGGTACAAAGGCCTTTTGTCTTGGTTTTGTTTGTTTTAGATTGGTCAAATCCAGACTTTGATCACCTGACTGGGCCACTCCTAATTAGGCCAAGTCAGGGAGGTGGGTCCCCTCTTTGATTTTCCTCGGTCCTTTGTGATCGCTTTTGCCTACGTGACATGTTGTTACTGGATGATTTTTATAAAATCATAACTAATTATTCCTATGTACAAAATTAAAAATAAAACATGTTCTGAACTTAGAAATATCTCATCTTTTTAATAAAAATTGTTGCAAAGGATGATTTCGAGTTATGTCAAAAGTGATTTTTAGAAAATGAATTAAATGACTAAAAATACGCCTAAATATGTATAACTCCAAAATATACAATATTATATGTTTTCTTAATCAGAAAACCTAACTAAGTCAATGGTGATGATTTCAGAGTCTAAATTAGAGTTTTGTGTGAAAAGTCTAAAAGTATGATTTTTTATGCGATGATTTTGAGTCGCATTTATAGACTTGTTTTATATGTGTTTTATTCTTTAATTAGTCATTTCTATGGTTAATATCGTATAATTCGTCCAATTTGTTCTTTGTTGCTATTTTATGTCAAATCCCCTTTATTTCATCATTTTGATCATTAATTGTCAAATTATTATTATTTGTGTGAATTGATGTGATCTTGTCTTTGAATTTCAGTACAAATGAGTATTTGCTTCCGTCGATACCATCGACGGAAGTCGATACCATCGACATGGTTACAGGTTGCCAGCCGAGAGGAGCAGCAAAGCGTCGATACTATCGACAGGGATGTCGATGGTATCGAGTCACCTTCAGGTTGTTGGCGGAGAAGCAGTCGATAGTATCGACACCAAGTCGATACCATCGACACATGGAGTCTACAACGTCGCAAAATGACAAAACTGACGCCAAAAGGAAGTCGATACCATCGACCCGAGTCGATGGTATCGAGATGATGTCGGGCGCGACAAAGGAAGGGTTCGTTACTGCAGCGGGTCGATACCATCGACTCGCGTCGATGGTATCGACGCCGTCAGATATACGTTGGATTTGGATTGATCTCAATCGGACGGCTGGAGTTAATTAACAACCTAATTAGGGACTTATACCTAATGACGGCCGCCCAGACGAGGATATCATCTCATTAGCCATTGCACAAGTGCCGAGGAGGAGGAAAAAGGAGAACGGAGGCCAGAAGTTCATACATGTCGATCTGGACGCTGCCGAAGACGGATTTCACCACCGAGAGGCGGGAAAGCACGTGTTCTACGCAAAGGATCAATCGGTTCTTCTCTGTTCAAGGGTTTTCCCTTTCAATTCACGTTTTTCATATGATTTCCCCTATATCTTCCATGTACTTGTGTGAGATGAACATGCGGGGCTAATCCCCTCCATCTTTAGGACCGGGAGTAGCCTGGGAATTCATTGTATGACAGTTTTATAATAGTAATTCATATTTTCTCTCTTAAATCCGTGTATAGTTTCGTTTTCTCCATAAATTGTTATGCTTGATCACCATAATAATAACCTAATGCCCTTAATCACTTCGACAGAAGGATTAACGGCTGAAAAGAGACGAAACCTACATTAATCGATAAATCCCTTGAACAATGTGGTGTAAAATTAATGGTGGATACTGAGAGATCGTTCGTAATGCACTTAGTTTAGGGGATAGGTTACTACGACGGTGGAACCGACCTAAACCTAAGTAGTGAATTGCACCACGACAGTGGGCAATTATGTTTTCAGGCCACTACCCGGATAGAGAGAGAAGATTGAGGCATTATATAAAATCTAATACAATGAAAACCCGCGGTGAAACCGCAATCCTAAAGATATCCTTTTGAATTGATTAAATTAACCTTTAATCGATTGTTTGCTTTATTTTATTTTTAGTTTCTTTTAATTTTATTCAACAACCCCAATTTGTTATTCGGCTTAGCTGATCGCAAATAGTTAGTAGGAATCTCCAACAATTCCGAGTATCCCTGTGTTCGACTCGGGCCTCACAAAGGCCTATATTACTCGACGCGTACACTTGCGTTTTTAGCGCGTAGTAAAATACACATCAAGTTTCTTTACATTAATGTACATAATGATCCCTAATACATGATTATTCATTGAAAATAGGAAAAATAGATCTTAGATTATCTAGAAGTAGTGAAAGTGAATAATTGAAATCAATATGAAAGGTATGTGCAAACTTACACCCTAAGTTGGGAAATTTTAAATCCAAACCCTATTTTCCTTCACGAGGCATTACTTGAACCCTATTTCCTTTATTATTATTTCTATTGTTCTAATTGCCTCAAAATTATTTTTTTTATTTTTTCTTGGGTCTTGGAACCCCACTGCCATGTTGCAATTATATGATGATTTATCTTGTCACTTTACTATTTCTTGAGCATGATGGTTTATTTGACTATTAGCTATAGTAGTGGTACTTACGTACAACCACCCATAGTTTAGGGGATGTGTTATTTTGCCCTGGAGAATGTGTTTATTCTCTCCCTAGGGAATGTGTTATTTCTCCCCAATATAAATATTTTATAGGTGATTGGGAATGTGATTACTCTCCCCTATAAGTTGAGGTTCGGTAGGTGCCTCAACCCAACTTAGTTAAATTAGTCTAATATTAATCATCCACGCTAACTCATTAATAGTATTTATTGGTTTTGGTAAAAATCTTTTGTATATGCCTAACTCATTACTAAATTAGTCTAATATCAATCATCCATGCTAACTCATTACTATTTATTGATTTTGGCAAGATTCTTTTGTATATGCCTCATTCTATTGGCCTTCCCATCTTATGATGAATCTATATCTTAAGTTCCATTATTCTTTTTATCTTGATTTCTTGTTCATTATCTCTGACACATACCTTATTTTCTTTCCCTTTTGCTGGGTGCTTTCCCAACCACCCAGGGTTAGTTCAAGGTGTTGAACAAGGTCTAAGATCAGAGCTGTGCAATAGGTGTGTGGAGGACCATCCTAGGAATAGGATAAGGAGTACATGACTTTAAGCATGGACCTATCCCATGAAGTTTTTTTTCTTGGAGACAAAGTTGGTGTAGTTTAGATTTCCCTCTATCTAGAAAAAGTGAATTCACCCCTTTACTAAAAATTTGAAGAATCAAACATCCATTCCCAACATACTGAAAATGTATGTTAAAACGGGTGTAAAATTTTTAAATCTTTATTTATATGGTATACAAAAGACCAACAAGTAATGCAGCGGAATATAATTTCATGACTATATTAAATTTCAAAAAAAAGTGTACATCATCATTCTCCCATAGTTGTATTTTTTAGAGGGAAATCTAAACTACACCATTCATGACTATATTAAATATACTCATTAGTGACATTTAATATAGTTGTATTTTTTGAAAAACCATTATACATTCATTGCAACTAACATTTTTCTATTACAACGCCACTAAATAGTTGTGTAAACATGTTAAAAGGAAACCTGGAAAGGTAGGCATTTGGAAATTGAAACGCCAGCAATTCATATATCACAATTGTTAATTTAGATCATCATCATATTCTCTTTTAATGTTTGAATTCGTGCGCGGTGAACTTTTGGGTACTTCCCAATTCCCTCCAAATAACCCCGCCCAAGAATAGCCTTTATAACTTTTTATCTCACATACTCGCAGTTGTTTCGTGCGCTTCCGAACCCTTCTAACGGCTCATCCCTCTCGCCCCTTCCTCCACATTTTCGAATGGTGTATCTATGGCTGCCATCGATCTACCTTCATTGTCAACAACCGAGAAGATAACTGTTGTGGTGTTATCAGTTTAAATCGTCCGGAAAACATCTCATGTGCCACATATACTGTTTTTATCCCGTCTTTCTGTATGATCAAAAGTGTACCTCTTGCAGTGGGACCTATTGCGGAGATCGATTTGCCTATGTGGCCGTCAGGACTCAAGAAGATATGGGCTGCCTTGTTTTTGGAATAACTCGTCCATTATGCCACATTGACCGCTAAATATATGGTCTTTCCCTCTCGTGAGAGTGCACCTCTCGTCTTTCCTTGATTTCTCCTAATTTTGTATTGATCTGAAGACCTCTACGATCATGTATTAGTTCCACATTTTGTTGTCTTCTCTTCAATTGCTGCTTATAATCTTCACTATAGGCTGTTGCGGCTGGAAAGCAGCTACTTTCATTATGCGACATCGTCTATTTTATGTGTTATTTAATATTTATTACTAAATCAGGGGTCCTATTTACCAATTGAACGGTGGAGCAATGAAACCACTCAATCAGGTTAAATAATATGCTATGAGGAAATGTTGCAAACAGCTTTTGGTTAAAATCTTAAAAGGCCAAAAAGCAAAACGCACAACACGTTTTTTATTCATTGCGATAGATGTTTAAAAGCATGTTAATTAGATCGTCAATTGATTTTTGAGTTGTTCAAATGGCATAAATAAAACGATGATAATATCATCTTCAAGCTGATTGAAGTTATTTAATCAAAGTAGGGAGGGTAGAGAGGATTTTAATGCTTAAACTTTTCAAATTATGTATACACTATGTAATGTACTTTGTTATTTGCAAATCAGGTTCTTAGAATTTCCAAAAATATCAACAGAAAGAAATCCGATTTTAAATGAAACCAAAATCTGAAACTAATCACCTAGGACTCAATGTCATAGATCCCATCAGAACCTTGAAAATATAGTATGCTGTGTACCGTTATATACGTAGCACAAGCTATGCATTTACAGTAAATGTTCACTCCAATGGTTGCAAGTGTGTCATGTTAGCAAGACAAGTTGGTATTTTACCCAGTAATCTGCTAGAAGAAGGATTATTGCAAAATGCCAGCCCAAATAACATGAAGGTTGCTTTAATAAGTTTCATAGATTAATTCTGAATGCATCAGTTTCAGACAACTTTAATTAAAGAAGTAAAGTTCTACTGCATTAAGGATCAGTAGCATCGTGAATCCACTTGCTTTTGTAACATGAAATGCAATCTCATCATGAACAACAAATTTTGGATAGATTGCCACTGTATCGCTTGTTTCTTTCAGTGATTGTGGGGGCACAAGATTAAAGTAAGTACGATCATTCATTGTAATATAAAATATCTTTGTCTCATTTGCTTTGTGTACTTGCACTTTATAGAAACAAAAATGTAAAACCAAGATCTTGGGTATGTAATCCACGGCCATGAAACAATCAATGAACATCATTTTGCTGGAGAGACTAGAATCTTGATGACATATGGAGTCTCGTGGCAGGTTAAGGTGCGATATATAGTAGCCATTCTTAATTATTCTGGTTTTCTCAAAAATGTCAAAAGTATGGTTATATAATTCTCTGTTAACACTATCCACAATAAAGTTTCGTCATCATTCTAGAATTATGAAACTTCTCACATTCTTGAGCAAACAATTGTTACACTCAATGACATTCACGTTGACATCATGGACTATTTATCTCCTACCTCTTGCGCTCATGTGACTTTCACAAACATGTAGGCATAGTTTGAGTGGGAAAACAAGGTATGATCTATTTTGTCTTATGAGATTTGATCCATCACTATTGCAATTAATAAAAGATAAAATGTGATCCAATATTGCACACTTTGTTGAATTCTCAACGTCAAAAATCAGATTTTGGTAATATCCTTATTCAGAATTCTATTATTGCATGTCATGTGCAATTAAACATCTTAAAACACGTGAAATTAAAATGTTATACTGTTATACTGATTCCAACAACTTTTCTTTGATATCTCAATTGGCATTAGCCATTTAAGAACCCTAATGATGTACAAACGCTACTCTTGTGCCACTATATGATACGATAAAGTTGCATGCCATTGTGGCACATCTTATGCTTGTGAGGGAGATCAACTTTTTGACAAATATTTATGTTATACCACATAGGCTTATTGACATCCATCTGTAAATTGGTTTACATTATTCTTTGTGTTGTTTTTGATTATTATACTTATACATGACTTCTTTGCTATTTGATAATTCAACCCTATATGTTAAGCCACAACTACACACTCATTCTTTAGAACCTATTTACAATCCTTCTATAGGGTCATCATCATCACATGGTTTTTTAGCAATATTTACATCATTTAGTTGTGGGATAAAATAAGGCAAATACTCCTCTAATAAAATCATGAGAATATTTTAGATCTACCTTTCACCTAGGTTTCAATCTGTTTAGATGTTGACAAAATTATTCTTCTTACTCATACAATCCACAATGAGGGATAGTAACTACCCAAGGTTGTCGCTCCTCCTAATCAGGAGAGGACAGGAATCTTGGGGACCACCCCTCTGAATACCTTGACCAAGCTAAGGTTGTTGTGCAACACACCACATCAGAAATGGAGGCGACAAGTGCATATATGAGAAACTCACAATAGTGGAGATCAAGACCTAGGAAAATGATATTGGACACCTGAAGCCCGACTATGATGCTAAGACAATGTGATGGATAGGGATCTGATAGGTGGAGGGTACCCCAATGGTGAAAGGAGGAGTTTTTGTCTCTCCTCTAAGAGTCTAAGAACTTGTAGTTGAACCATCATACATGTCTTTAATCTGGTTAATGTATTGGATTGGCACACACTTTTTAAGCAAAACCCTTCATAAAACTTCCACGGGTACGCGATCATAGACATTTTCTAGATCAATAAACACCGTATGAAGCTCTCTTTTCTTTTCTATATACTTCTACATAAGCTTCCTTATCTCAAAAATATGATTTATTGCTAATATTCCAAATATGAAACCAAACTGGTTGTCTGATATATACGTTATCGGTCGATCTTAGCCTTTTCTCAATAATCCACCCCCAATACTTCATAGTGTGACTCATTGATTGGTGTTCATTTTTGAATGATTGGTCTTTGTTTTCATATATGTAAATTCTTGTTATTATGTTTATTTTAGACCTAACACCCAATGTTGATCTGCTTGATAATAATTTTATATTTTCCTACACTCAAAGCTTAATATGACTTGTTATTTATTTTTCTAGCATACTTGTAAATTTAACATCCATCTATCTATAATATATATGCCAATAAACACTAGAGGCATCAAGACATCGATAAAGCATACCAATCAAACACCCAAAAAAAATTGTGGTGGGGACTTGATATGCTCAGACTTGTTTCCTTATGCTATAATAAAGTAGTAGAAAAAAAGCAATATGTCATTATGTGTGATCAATTATGTATCAACTACTTTGTTATGTAGATATGTAATACTATGAATGTATTAAATCTCCAGAATGTATTGATTTCATGATTCATTGATTGTTTCACATAGTGTAAACAATCTTATGCTTTTTCTATGCTAGACACATATTATTTGAATGGTTTTATTTTGTTTCTTCATAGACTAAAAGTGATACTTGTTACTGTTGACTTGAAAGTTATACATTGTCCATATTTTGATAATGACTCAACCATTCCATTCATATGTATCTAATACGTTTGTTAAGATTGATTTCGGGCTTTAGGTATATGAAAAGGATCAAATTACACAAGCCCTAGCTTGTCCAAGTTCAAGCCAAAAGCAATGCAAATGTGTCTTTTGGGAAATCATCCCAAACCACCTTAGAATATTTTTGTAATAATTTGTATTGATGATATGACTTGTAACTAAGATGAGAAAAAATTAGGGACACTTAATTCCATCATTTGATCACTTAAATATCATTTTGGAAAATTTGTCATAACAACTTAATCAGTCGAGTTTGAATCTCAACCAATATATGATGGATTTTTGGAAATGGTTGCATTGGTCAAGTTGTACACTCATAGAACTCGACTAACAGACTTACAAACCAAAGTTGATTTTAGTTGATCGGTCAAGTTACCCTAGGACAAACTTGATCGATAGTTTGAAAATTCACTTCGTCAGTTAGTGGATCGATCGTGTTACCTTTATTGAAACTCGACCAAATGTATTGTACATAAAATGTAGAAAAAGTGATTCCAACCATTGAAGAGTTGTTAGAAATGAAAATAGGTTCTTTGCAAGTTGTAAAATGACTGCTTTTGTTTTTATGTGATCCCACACTCAAAGGAACACCTGTCGCTAAAAATTGGAGCTCTTGGAGTTCATTTCAATGTTACTCATTCATTCTATCGTTGGTCCTTACTATAGTTGAGTGTGATACAACCCTTTGAGCCCATTTCTCTCTCTCATTTACAAAGAATTTCGTGATTATGAGTGAGTTAGGCATGTTGTAAGAGATCTACCCCAATGTTACCTTATAAAGCTCTACATCTTTCCATCTTCTCAATCCCCTTTCTCAATAAGCAAATGCTGAAGTGATATTGAGTGAAGGCGGAGTTGTTTTTCTTCTTCAAGGTTTAAGAAGGTGTGAAGATCTTCTCCAAGTGAAGAAGGACAATATGGAATATTCACAAAGAGTGGGTAATTCCTATTAGGCCAAAAATTTGATGCAAGTGTGGGCAAGTCCTTGTTGAAGGATGAAGACATCTTGATCAAGTGAGTAATTCCTTGTGTAGGTGGAAGTCTCTTGTCTTGAATAGGTAATCCCTTGTATGTAAGGTGGTCTTCTTGTATATCATAATATGGAATATAAGTATACATGCGTTGCAAAGTCCAAGACATTGACCTCTCTAGGTACTAGATTAACAATCTCCTAGTTTGGAGATTGGAACCACTCTAAACACCTTATCCAAGTGTTTGTTTCAATCTCATCATCCTTTCTATGCTTGTTTAGATAGTAATTCAGATTCTATTTTAGCATTTGGCTTCAATTGATATAATTTGAAGGTCTAACTATTCTTGTGAGAATTTTGAAGATCTATTCACACCCCCCAAGAGACCTAGATCCAACAAGTGGTATCAGAGCAAGGATCTTCTCCAACAAATATCCTATAAGATGAGAAGATGGGTGAGAACATTATTGGTTTCCTCAACCTAGATGGAGTCTTCTTCATGCGCCCTTGGTCTTCGATGACATCAAATTCCTATATTCAAAGTGGCATATGCAATTCTACATTCAAGGAATGAACTTTGATATGTGGAAAGTGATGATCACTCCCTACAAAGAGCCAACTAAAGCTGTATCAACTTGGGATGAAGAAGCCCTAATGAATGCACAACTCAATGCCAAAGCAATTAGCATACTCTATGCAATCCTAACTCCATCTGAGTTCAATCTCACCTCCTCATGGGATACAACATATGAGATGTGGGACAAGTTGTGCATCACTTATAAAGGTAGAAAGCAAGTAAAGGAGGCAAAGATCTACATGTAGAACAACAAACTAGAGAACTTCAAGATGGGGAAGAAAGAAGGAGTTTCTGAGATGTACTCAAGGCTCAACATCATCATCAACATCCTAGATGCTTTAGTACACATGTTGGATAGAGGATCAATCAAATCAAAGATCTTGAGGCCTGTTCCAAAGAGATGGGAGTCAAAGGTGACCTCCATTCAAGAAGTAAAAAGTTTAGGTGATATTCCAATCAAGGAACTTATTGGCAATCTTCAAGCTCATGAGCCAATACTTGACAAACAAGAAGAGGAAGCAAAGCAAGAAAAAAAAAATCAAGAAAGATCAAAGATAGTACCTTCAAAGATCAAGTAGAGTCTCTCATGCTTCAACAACAACTTGCTTTCTAGACCTCTCCCTCCTCCTCTAGTGAAGATTATGGCCCCAGTGA
Source organism: Alisma plantago-aquatica (assembly GCA_963693085.1). Lineage (NCBI taxonomy): Eukaryota > Viridiplantae > Streptophyta > Magnoliopsida > Alismatales > Alismataceae > Alisma > Alisma plantago-aquatica. The sequence goes on along the minus strand of OY856411.1, from coordinate 946,656,837 downwards.
ACATGGAGCCAACTTCTCCAAGGGAAAGAACCTCAAAGGAAAGCAATCTTATTCCTCTACTCCATGGTGCTACAAGTGTGGTAAAAAAGGACACTATCAGAGTGAATGTTCTAGGGTTAGAAAGTCACACCATAAGAGAAGCTCCAAGAAGGAGGAAGAGTACAAGAAAGATAGAAAATACAAGAGGAAGGACAAGAAGGAGAGGAGACACAAAGACGCAACTCATGAAACTTGGGAAGGATCATCCTCTAGTGGCTCAAGCTCTAATGAAGATGGAGAGTGCCGCCTTGCACTCATACCCTCCACAAGTGAAGACATTAGTGAGGTGAGTGAGGTAAGTTTGCATGAGTTAGCTAAATAAACTCTTTTTGAAATGCTTGTTACTACCCATTCGTTTTTTTTGGTCGGCAAAAAAAAACGTGTTACTAGATAACCAAAACTTTGGGTACATGTGTGCCCCTTGGGGAAACAAAATGATCCTTATTTGTCCCCGCGCAGGGGGATAAAGGATCAAAATAAAAAAAAACTCCATAATGGGAAAGCCAAGAGAAGGGGGATCTAACAATGAGGACAAAATCAGAAGAAGGGAAGAAGGATCACACGAGACCAATAATAACACCCACAAATACACCTGTGAGGGCCTACACTCAACTACCAATCTGAGACACAAAGTCGTCACCTGAACCTCCTCCAATTACAAAACTAGTAGGGAAAAAATTAGGATAATCCATATGAAGAAGTAAAAGCCTGCCACTCTTTAACTTCTTCCCGAAGATTAGAATGTCTGCCATAGGTTCTACCCTTCATCCTGAGAAGTCAAGAAAAGCTACAAGTCCTAAATCAAAGGTGCCTTCAGGGACTTCTCTAAGGATATTTGTAACTGAACTCCATTGTACCATGAACGCTACTTACCATAAGAGTACCCACAAAGAGAGCATTACAGACCAATATTACTCAATCACACTAACCCAAGCACAAGCTGAATTCAGGAACCTTAAACAGAAGCAAGTCAGCTAGGAGAGGACTCCTGTGGACCGCCAACACTGTAGAGGACCATCAACATCTCCCATCATGTCACCGAGACCAGCACTAGAAAGAAACAAAATGTCAAACACCTTATGGAAATTCCCACACACAGCAATAAGGGACAGCAGGGAGGAACCCATCCGCCTAGAGAGAACACCCTCCACCTCCGTGTCCTACCAGGGGACTCGTAAGAAAACTGGAATCCAGGAAATGTAATAGGTCGAGGTCCTGAGCCCCAGAAAGGGGTGTCACCATCACCACAGATATGAGGCTGTATTTCCGAGTAGACCAGGGGGAGCCTGGTCACCCATTGAGGATGCCTTCATTGCTGGAATCGCCAAAGAGGGATCAGAAACCTACCATGCTGAGGAACACCAGGGTTGAAACTGCTCCGTGAGAGAGCCCACCCAACACCAAGACTCAATACATCCCGTCAAAGCCGAAGAGCACCATTATCCTGGATCCCAGGATCTCACGAACACCAGACGAGAAGTTGTTGGGGAATGAGATGATGTAGAGACCACCTGGCTTCACCAGCTTAGAGCAGCAACACAAGGGTCGTTCTAGACCTAGATCAGCTCCTATCTATCCATCTCTCTTGAATGTAATAGATTCGACGAAGTCAAAATGCTGATTCATCAGTCTCGAATGGGATCCTTGTGGTGCATCCTTTCTACTACGAACCAGGGCACAAGGGGGCTACTATAGATCAACTGAAGATGATGACTCCTTAGACCTCTAGGGACTAATCACACTAGCTAACCGTCGTTGAGGCCAGGGGGAGGGAAGATCCAAGGAGGTTCTCCCCTCCCCCCAGTGACGCCATCGGGGGAGAGAGATAGAGAGAGGACAGAGCGAACCCTAGAGCGAGGACGGAGTGCCTTTCCACTGAAGCACCCCAATACAATGTAGTTGAAGTAGAGAATGATGTCTATCTTAAGAACATTGCATCACTTAAAGAAGACAACCAAAAGTCCCTAAATGAGATTGAGTTACTTAAAATTGAAAATGTTGAACTTACGCTCATTAGTGATGCTCGTAGAGATGAGAGAGATGTGTATCTTAAAAAACTTCAATTTCTTAAATCTGAAAATGCTAGATTACTTGGTCAAGTTAATGATTTATCTTCTAAACTTTTTGTAGTAATGATATTGCTTCTATTACCCTTGAAAATGATTCATATTTGACTAAAGCCCTTTGTTTATAGGCCAATCTTGTTCATGCTAGAGATGATCTTGCTAGCTTGTCTTCTGCTATTATATCTCTTATTGATGGAAATCATAGACTTAGAACCTCTCTACAAAAGTTCCTTGAAGGGAAAAACTTCTTAAATGAAATCCTTGACCACACTACCAAATAAAGTAGTACTAGTGGTTTGGGATTTGTAGGGGGAGACCCTGAGGGCAAGACTAAGGCCAAAGGTAAGAAAAAGAGTAAGGAAACTCCTCTTTTCATTAGAGAGTCTTCTAGCTCTAAGAACCCTATGATTTGCTCTCATTGAAAAAGTGATAATCATTATTCTACTTATTGTCCTTACAAGACTATGGGGACCAACCCAAAGATGAAATGGGTCCCCAAGATAACTCTAGATCCCAAAGTTTGAATTGGGAACTGACACTCTCGTGTCTTGTAGGAAAAAGGAAAATGGATTGTTAATAGTGGTTGCACAAATCACATGACAGGTGATAAAAGCCATTTCAACAATTTCAGAAAGAAGAAAGGAGGTTTGTTTACGTTCAGGGACAACAATAAAGGTAAGGTAAAAGGTGAGGGTGATGTAGGTGAATCCTTGTGTATCAAGAATGTTCTCTATGTGGATGGCCCACGTCACAATCTAATAAGTGTTAGTCAATTATGTGACAATGTTTACTTTTTGCTATTTACTTCTTTTGAATGCTTGCACCTAGATTCCCTCACTTACAATGCCATATATAAGGGAACTAGGAATGGTAATCTTTATATTATTGTACTTGACTCTATTAAGCCTATTGTTGGTAGATGTCTTGTAGTCAATTGGAATGGTATTTCTCTTTGTCGTTGTCGACTAGGTCATGTAAATATGCATCAAGTAAAGAAGTGAGAAAAAAGGATTTGGTCAAGGGACATCCCAAATTGGATCTTGAAAAGGATGATGAATGTCAACTGTGTACCCAAGGAAAGCAAACCAAGTCCTCCTTAGAATCCAAAGGAGTCCTTAGTACCAAGAGAGCCCTTGAACTTCTCCATATTGATCTATTCGATCCTATGAGAACTCAATTGTTTCGTGGCTCCAAGTATTATTTTGTTATTTTTGATGATTTCTGTCGATATACTTGGACCTGATTTCTCATTTCCAAGAGTGATATACTTGATGTTTTCTCTAGTTTTTCAAATGAGTTGAAAATGAATGTTCTTGTTGGATTGTTTCCATCCAAATTGATCATGGGGGAGAATTTGAAACTGATCTCTTTGAGCATTTTTGTGAAGAGTCTAGATATGCACATAAATTTTCTTCACCTTGAACAACTAAAAAAATAGTATTTTAGAGAGGAAGATAGGTCACTTTAGGAAATGGCTAGGACCATTCTTTTAGAGTATGTTACTCCAAAGAAGTTTTGGGTTGAAGCTGTTAGTACCTCATGTTTTATGCAAAACCAAGTTTTCACACATCCTTCTCTAGAGAAAACCCCCTATGACCTATGGCGTGGTAGGAAGCCTTCTATTGAGTATTCTCACATTTTTGGGTGTCCTTGTTTTGTTTTGAACATGAAAGATTCTCTTGATAAGTTTAATCTGAAATCATACAAGGCTTTCTTTCTTGGATGTAGGACTACTATCAAGGCTTATAGAGTGTATAATGTTGAACTATCCAAAGTATAAGAATCTATTTATATGTAAAATTTATTGAGACTAACCCTACTATTTCCAAGGATATTGCTAATGATGATGTTGCAGAAGAAGTAATTCCTATCTTGAAAGAACTCAACATCACCCAAAAGGGAAAAGAGGTAGCCACTCAAGAAGAAGAGATAGATGAATAAAAGAAGGATCCAACCCCCTGCTTTGCAAAGAATCATCTTAAAGAGCTAATCATAGGTGACCCTTTTGAAAGAGTGAAGATGTGGGCTGCCTACAACAAGGAACAAGACAAATAGTGCCTTCATTTCACAACTCGAGCCAAAAAATGTCAAAGAGGATCTTTGGGATGATAAATGGATCATAGCCATGCAAGAAGAACTGGAGCAATTTGTGAAGAACAATGTTTGGACTCTAATGCCAAGACCATGTGATAGAAAGATGATTGACACCAAGTGGGTCTACCACAATGATCTAGATGAAAGCTGCAAGGTGGTAAGAAACAAAGCAAGGTTAGTGGCTCAAGGATACAATCAGTAGGAAGGTATAGATTTTGATGAAACATATGAACCTTTAGCTAGACTTGAGTCCATTAGTATGTTGCTTGATTTTTCTAGTTATAAGAATTTTCTTCTATATCTAATGTATGTTAAAAGTTTGTTTTTGAATGGTACAATTCAGGAGGAAGTGTATGTTGCACAACCTCTAGGATTTGAACATGATAGTTTAACTAAGCATGTTTATCTATTGCAAAAATCTCTCTATGGCCTCAAACAAGAACCACGAGCTTGGTATGAGAAATTAAAGAACTTTTTGTTAGATCATGGGTATATCATGGGAAAAGTAGATTCTACCTTATTTCTTAAACACACTTCTAACAATTTCCTTATCATTCAAATTTATGTATGATATCATTTTTGGCAGAACTAATCTTGATCTTTGCAAGGATTTTAGTGATCTTATGCAAAGTGCGTTCAATATGAGCATGATGGGCGAGCTTACATTCTTCCCCAACTTTCAAATCAAGAAAACTAAAGATGGGAACTTCATTAACCGAGGCAAGTACACAAGTGAGCTACTCAAGTGCCTTGGGATGGAGAACACCAAGATAATGGATACCCCCATGTCAAACACTGCTAAATTTGATAAAGATGAAGAAGGTGCAAAAGTGGATGAGAAACTCTATAGAGGAATGTTTGGAAGCTAAATTTATTTAACTGCCTCTAGACCTGATATAATGTTTAGTGTTGGCTTGTGTGCTCATTTTCAATCAAATCCCAAGAAATCACGTCTTATACTTGTTAAGAGAATTTTAAGGTACTTAGCCAAGACCCAAAAAGTTTAGACTATGGTATCCCAAGTCAAGGGACTTTACTCTTATTTCTTAGAGTGATGTTAATTACGCATGATGTTTGATTGATAGAAAGGCACAACTGGCAGTTGCTTCCTCCTAGGACCATGCTTGATGACTTAGTTTTCTAAGAACAAAGCACAATGGCTGTATCAACTACTGAGGTTGAATACATTGCAGTCGAGAGTTGTTGTTCCCTGGTTCTATGGATGAAGCAAATGCTCTAAGACTTTAACATTTAGCTTGATGCTCCTCCTTTCTTTTTTGATAATACTAGTGCAATCAATTTATCTTACAATCTTAAATTACATAGTAGAGGCAAGCATATAGTGGTTCATGACCATTGTCTTTGTGATCACATTGCCAAAAAGGATATTTATATCACGCATGTGGACACAGAAAATTAGTTGGCCAACATTTTTACTAAACCACTAGATAGAGAGAAATTTAATTTTATTAGATCTAAACTATTCATAACTGCTTTAGATGAATCTAATTGCCTTCTAGTTAGTTTCTATCTATATTAAATGCTTTTCTCATGTATTGATCACCCTTGCTTGCAAAATGCAAAATGGACCATAATAAATAAATTTAATTAGCACTCAAATGGCTAGAATTTAAGATTTCTTTTTTTTGGACAAACCTTCTGTCGGTCGAGTTGCCAACTTGATCGATTGGTGGTCGAGGGCTTTTGTAAAAAGCCATTTGGTTGAGTTTCCATCTCATAGAATTTGACCGATGGTTGGGTTGAAATAAGTTTTGAGTAGGGTTTGGCTGACTTTTCTCCCTCTCAACTAGAGAAAAATCGACTGATGCCTCCACCAACTCTCTCAAGCTCTCAACCCTAGCCCTGACCTTCCCCTTCCTAGCCCTTGTTTGACCTCCCTTGGTCCTTTTCCTATTAGCCCTAGGTGGTTAGATGACCTTAGGTGGTGATCTTCTCCAGTTTTGTCTCCCATTCTTCTCCATTTCGCCTTCATGGCTTCAATTTGAAAAAAGAGGACCGACCCTGCTGGAGTTCCGTCATCCTCGTCCAACTCTCAGCTCATTCCCTATGAGGATACCTTCTTTTCCTCAAGCGAATATCTAAATCGGTACAACGATCTCCGTCTTAGGAACAACTATCCATTTCGTGCTTTGTTTGAGCCTAGACCCACTAAGAAAAAAGTCATAGATGAGGTAGCCAAGTTGTTGTATGACCATCACCTAGCTGCCCTGAGTGTCAAACGTTGGTGCTATCACAATTCCATGACAATCACCAAGGAGGTCCATGAGTTCTATACTAACTTATCATTGAATTATGACACTCTTGTACCGCCACCTAGTACTCAAGTAATTATTACTTCCATGATTATCAGTCAGAAATTCTCTATCACAGAAGATACCTTGAATATCATTTTTAATGGTACTGAGGTAACTAACACATGTAGAAAAGATTATCCTGAGTATTTTGAGTTCCTAGACCTTGAGGCCTTCTACAAGAAATATTATATCACTCTCCTTGACATACATAAGTTCTTGAAGAATCTTCAATGTCACTATCAGAAAAAATGCACCCTATATTCCTCTTCCTTAGACCTTGAAAACTGCATTCTCGCCTTGGTAGTCAACTACAATATTCACCCCAAAAAGAATCAAACTGAAATTGTAGAGAATACCATGGTGATTATGTTTTGCAAAAACATTAGAGTCAAGTGGTCTAGATATGTTCTCCACCATATGACTTTCTTCAACTCTGAGAAGAATACCTGAGGTACCCACCCTCCCTATCAACCCTAGTATGTGGTCTTTTCACCTCTACCACTGGAAAGTCTACTTTTCATGATCTTTATTACAAACCTTCTAGAAAAGGTGTATGTATTAGTGAGACCACAATTAATAAAATATTTTCTCCTACATCCTCTTCCACCACACCTAGAGCCTCTCCCTCCACCCAGGCACCTCCACCTCGACCACCATCTTGGCCTTCCCACACCTTGTTTCATGTATCCAATGAAGCTCTCATGGGTTACATGGTGTATATAAGCATACAACCTATAGGTTCAAGAACATCTTCATCAGGACCTCTATTCTATCATGTCTACCATGAACCTTTCATGTGCCCATCCTTATCTTGCCTACTGGCCCTACCCAAGTGGTTATTATGCTTCCTGTGAATATAATCACTTCTACCCATCCCCTCCACCTACTCCTCTCACTGCTACACCCTATGTTTCCGGTACATCTACATCTGCACCTACCCTTCGAGTGCTACCTCTCCCTACTGGCCCCATAGCTAACCTTCTTGCAGGACTTGGCACCTTTGCTCCCACTTTCCCTCAAGCCCAGGAGCTGCATGACCTTGGTATGTCTTAGGATGAGTAGAATCCCATGTGTCCAGTTCATGGTTTTGGTCCTTCTTCATATGAGGAGATGTCTGACCAGGTTGATGAGGAAGCTGCTACTGATGTTGAGGAGGCATTTGATGATGATGGCGAGGATGGTTCTAATGATGATGATGGCTTCTCTGGTGGCTCTGGTGATGAAGGTGATGTTGTTTCACCTTCAGATGGAGATGATGACTATGAGCCTGAACCTACTGATGATGATGATGTCATGGACATAGATGCCATAGATGTTTTTATGTTTTAGTTCTTATTCCTTATATGTTGATCATATATATCTTTCTAGGCTATTTTGTACTCCAAACATCTTGACACATTATCTGAGATGTACTATTTCTATCATCATGTTGTTTTCATCATTTTGGCTTGTAGTTGCTTTGAGAACATGCTCATGTGTCGTAATCTTAATCTTTTGTATCATAACTCTTTGTATGTTATATCATGTGAGTTATAGGTATACTTACCATATTTTGATTATGACACTGGTTTCTTGTCTCTCTCTCATCTCCGTCAGTTGTCAGTTATGTTGTTGCATGTTTTATCTTAAGGTTGGATGTTTTGGTTGTGCTTGGAGAAGACCCATTTTTTATGCTCTTCTACCCCCTTCCTTTTTGATAATGCCAAAAGGGAGAGAGAATTTCGATGTTTTTAATCTCAACCATATTGTTTTTATTGCCTATATGATCCTTTTCTTGTTTAGTATATGTTTTATCATGTGACTTGCAAAACGACCATGTAGTACATATGTTATACAACTTTGTGTAGAAAGACTAACTATGTAGGTAGGAGTGAGCATAGATTGAGGGGGACCAATTCACATTGTTAAAATTATGACTCCTCTTTCATTTCACAAGGCTAAGGTATAACTTTACATATCCTTTTCAATATGTTGAGGAATGGTTTGTCATTGTCAGAAAGGGGGAGAATGTTGACTTGAGAGTTATATATTGCCCATATTTTGATAATGACTCAATCATTCCATTCATATGTAACTAATATGTTTGTTTAATATTGATTTCAGCCTTTAGGTGCATGAAAAAGATCAAATTACACAAGCCCTAGCTTGTCCAAGTTCAAGTCAAAAGCAATGCAAATGTGCATTTTGGGAAATCACTCCAAACCATCTTAGAATATTTTTGTAATCATTTGTATTGATGATATGACTTGTAACTAAGACGATAAAAAAATTAGGGACACTTAATTCCATCATTTGATCTCTTCGAAATCATTTTGTAAAATTTGTCTCAAAAACTTAATCGGTCGAGTTTGAATATCGACCGATTTGAGATGGATTTTTGGAGATGGTTGCATCGGTCGAGTTGTACACTCATAGAAATTGACCGACCAACTTACTGAGCAAAGTTTATTTTAATTGATTGATTGAGTAACCCAAGACAAACTCAATCAATAGTTTAAAAATTGACTTTGACGGTAAGTGGATCGGTCAAATTACCTTTATTGAAACTCAATGGAATGGTACTCTACAGCAAATGTAGAGAAAGTGATTCCAAACGGTGTAGAGTTGTTAGAAACAAAAATAGATCTGTTGCAAGTTGTAAAATGGCTATTTTTCATTGTTAAGTGATCCGACACTCAAAGGAACACCAATAGCTATAGATAGGACCCCTTGGAGATCATTCCAAGGTTGCTCATTCATGATATCATTGTTCCTTGCTATAGTTTAGTGTGATACAACCCTTTCAGCCCCTTTCTCTCTCTCATTTACAACACATTTTGTGATTATGAGTGAGTTAGGAATATTCTAAGATAGGTACCCCAATGTTACATTGTAAAGATCTCCATCTTTCCATCTTCACAATCCCCTTTATCTAAGAGAAAAGGAGGATGTGATCTTCTCTGAGTGAAGGAGTTTTTGTTCTTCTTCTTCAAGGTTGAAGAAGTTGTGAAGATCATCTCCAATTGAAAGAGAAGGACAAGGCAGAAGATTCAATAAAAGAGGGTAATCCCTGTAAAGAAAAAGACTTGATGCAAGCGTGGGTAAGTCCTTGTTGAAGGCTAAAGACATCTTGATCAAATGGGTAAGTCATTGTGTAGGTGGAAGACTCTTGTCTTGAATTGGTAAGCCCTTGGATGTAAGGAATCTTCTTGTATCTCTTATAACGAAATATAAGTATACATAGGTTGCAAAGTCCTAGAATTTCATCTCTCTAGGTAGTGGATTGATGATCTCCTAGTTTGAAGATTTAAACCACTCTAAACACCTTGTCCAAGTGTTTGTTTCAATCTCTCTCATTCTTTCTATGCTTGTTTAGATAGGACTTCAAATTCTATTTTAGCATTTGTCTTCAATTGATATAATTTAAAGGTCTAACTATTCTTGTTAGAATTTTGAATCTCTATTCACCACCCTCTGGAGCCCTAGATCCAACAGATACACACAAGAAATGCTTTATTCAGATGATGAGCAAGTTATAGGTTTGAAGAAATAGAGAACACTTTGGCCTTTTCTAAGTTTTCTCATGTTTCTTCCAGTAATGGTATTGTTATAATTTGTATAGATAAAATTTGAAATCATATCTAATGGTTTCATATGTCACCATCAGACCTAACACTCTTTTTTTTAGGTGAGAACTATGAAAATAAGTAACATGTCACTGGTTTAAAGTGATTAGAAAACAAGGAGTTCATTTCCTTTCATGAAAAACATATGTTAAATTACATGTTAGAAATCATAGATTATAATAAAGTTGACATCATCTATTAGTAAATCTTTTTATAATGATTGGAATTTTTTCTCTGATCATTGAAATACAAAAAATATGAAAAATGATTGCATCAATAATAAAAATTCAAACCAGAATTTGTTGAGAAAGTAAGCAGCAAAATTCCTTTTCCTAGTTGGAGGGGCCATGTTTCCAAGAGGGGTGGGTTCGTAGTTGATGTAATGTAGGAATTGATCCCTGGAGTGAAATATTGCACAATTAGAATTACCATTGACATTGGAAATGGAGTAAGAATACTTAGATGCATATGGACAAGTTAATCATTTCCATATTAGCCACACGTCCCACATTGCTTTCATATTTGTTGAGATTCTCACCAAGGCTGTCATATGTTTCGTAAGGATCTCGAGAAGAATTCCAAGTTCTTGAAGAAAGATGATGTAGGATTTGTGAAGATGATTTCCACCAAGCCCAAGTCGCTAAAGTCAGACCATAAAGGAATTCAATGATAGAGAAACTTCATGCATTAAGTAAAATTAGAATGATTTGTTCCAATAGTAGTAGTGAACATGAAATGAAAGAAGTTGAGTCAATTAAATATGAAATGAAAGGAAATGATCAAAATTAGTAGATGGATCTAAGAATCTATTTCTAACACTAAAATGATGACCTAGATGATGCTAATGAATAATGATCTCAAATGGGGGATTGACAAATGCATATAAGAATAGTTTAATTCAATTACATCATGAGGTTCAAGGATTTTGATTGATTTGTTAAAAATAATTTTTAATAATATGTAATAAGTATATAGTTAATTAATAAAAATATGTGATGGATAATAACCCTAACAAAAAGTGGTATACATGAAAAGAGGAGTATTAGATTTTTTATGCATGTTTATGCTTTGAGATTTATTCATATCTATAAAAATTAGTTGGGATATGTATGTGGTGTATAATAAACTTGCTCTGACCATGATGATTAACAAAATATGTCTATATACTCATATTGTTGCTAGTTCTAGTGTCTCTATGAATAAATGATGAGAATTGTGATATCGAATGAGCTGATAAGGAATATCTTCAGATTGAATTATCATGCACTGATTATATTGAGACACGCTAATGAGGGTATATTTTGGGCAATGAGATTATGTATCAGGCTGGTAGCCCACTGATGATGACTGATATGAGACGACATGAAATGCAAAGAAACATATAAGTTGCAAATTTTAGATTTGTTGTGTATCTTGTTTTAATAGTCGATTTTCTTTTTATCCCTGGTATGCTTTATATCATTCTAATTTTGTGAGAATAAATGCACTTGATAAATGTTGATGTTAGTTATTTTTAAGATGAGTAGAAAGTATTAATAAATAGTGAAATGATGACATGTCTAGGTGCCTTGAACACCATGAGTTTCCTCCAAGGTCCATACTAGAGAAATGAAATACGTCTGTTTGATTCTCCCAAGGTATGTACTGTCTTTAATCTATTTCCCAAGATCTAAATTTAACTAAATAATAAATAATAGCAAATAATTTCCATTAATTCTAATATTGTTTACAAGATGCTCCTCTAAGGATTTATATGAACACTATCATAAAAATTGTATATATGAGGAGAAGTATCTATCTAATCCTCCTCGCAAAGTGGCTTTAATGTCTTCAAATAATGTCATCTATCAATCATATCATGATATCTTAATTTTTAGCAATGTGCCTAAAACATCCTAAAACAAAAATGTGGCTTAGTATATTGCTATATTGTGTATGTGGGGCATATGAAAAATTGGGCAAGTACAATAAAACATATATTCAATCAATTACTTGAAAATAAGAATCATCATTTTATTCACGTAATCTTCCTTATGTGATACTCATAGTGGCATTATAATTTGAACATAATGCAAATAAACACTCAATAGTGTATTTAGTCAATCATCGAGAAAACATCAGCAAACATTGGAAAACTATATTTTGGGTAGTCATAATCATAACCACATACCTTTTGTAGAACCATACAGATCATACAATTACACTTCAAGTACATTCAAGAAATCCAATCAACAGAGGCAAGCAATCAATAAGTAAACATGATATATGTAAATCCTAAAGTGTCACCATTCATTATATTCAAATCAAACCCTACTCAAACCTCATCTAGGATTTAGGATTTAAACTAGGAATCAAGCTATAAAACCTATTTCAATCACATGTTAAACATTAGGTGAAACCCTAATTACTATATCCCACATCCTTTCATCATAATTACATATGTTTAATTATATTAATTAAAACCATATCATGTTATGATCATTAACCCTAATTCCAGATATGTATGATTATTCACAATATAAATTGTATGTATATATTATCATCACACAATCCTCTTAAATCCCTTCAGGTTCAACAATGTCAAATAATAATCTAAAAGAAAGCCTTTTGGATGTTTTAAAAATTTAGTACACCAATCTAGGGATTTATGTAAAAATCACTTAGTAAACATGTATTCGTGACACTTTTGGAATCAAGATCGTATCTAGGGTATGAAATCACTATATATGTGCTCCACTCATTCTCCTTATCAATGTTCATATATAAAATGTTATAATCCGAGTTACTAATAATTTATTAGAATTATTACAAGATTAGCATAAATGGACCAATTGATGGTTGCCAACCCAGCACTTAGTTGTACTACTCATATTACCAACATGGAGTGGGCAAGCCAATGGGCTCACGCCCAGTTGGCACCATGCACCCGCTCAACCAGGATGAGGTAGAGGTCAAAAATGGTGTAAATAACCTTAAATACTAGAAAATCTTCAGGGTTAGATAAATAATTTCCCTTGTCCCCTTGTTCTTAGTAAGAATCCATGATCTAGCTCCTCATTGTTGTTAGAGGCGGTCAATTCCCAAGTTGACTATGTGCTTACAAGCCCCAATGATGGAATTGCTCCTATGAGGACCTTCACCCAGACTCCCCAAAGCTGCTCAACCATGTTTTGGTGGAGAGTGGTGGTTGTGTTGGTGAAAACCACAAGCTAGTCAGAGATTGTGAGAAAGATTCAAGGAGAATGACGACATGGTGAGGACTTATTGTCTTTGGTGCAGAGGAGGGTTCCTCAAATTCTTATAGGTTTCCCCGTATCTCTATTACTTTTGTGAAGAGGGGCAAAGACCCTTATATAGACCTGGCCTTGCAAGCCAACCGTCCATGTAGCCCAACTCCACTGGACCATTGGGGAAAGTCCTAAATCTAGATCAAAGTAGGGGAAGTTAGGGTTACTTGGCTCGTAATTACTCCCCGAAACCAAAGGGATGGTTTTTGAGTTTGATTTTAGATTAGAGAGTGAGGGGGAGATCAAAGGAAAAGCCTATTTATTGTAGATAGTTTCCTTGTTGGTCACAAGGTTGGAGATGTCTGGGTCATCATTCGATCTAGATTAGACATTCTCTGTGTCATACGATATGTTAGGCAAGGTTCTGGTCACATTAAATTTGATAGATAAATCATTTTATTTATTATCCCTTCCCTTTAGGGAATCCTTCTAAAGTCCATAACTCTTTCCCTTTTTCCAAATAACTCCAAATTTTAAGGGAAAGCTTTTAATGATTAAATATTAGTGTGGTCAATATTTAGTGTCAAAATATATTTCTAGATGCCCCTTTTCTCTTTCTCTTCAAAAAGGAAAATAGTTCATTTATTCCATGTTGGTCCCTCTATCTTTGCAATTTTCTATAGGCATCTAGAAACCTCCTTTCTCTATGAAACTTGGATAGAAACTCATTACAGTCTTTACCAATATTTTGTGGGATTTATTAGTGTAACATTTATTCATAAAAGTTGCTTCTCTAGTAAATTGTTATTTTAATTAATGAATCCACATAGATAGTTCTTCTTCTCTCAATTTCTAGAATTTTATTCTTTTCATTATTATTTCAAGTATCCCAAAAGTCAAGTTGAGATAACACTATTTGATACCATTAATTCTGTGTTTCCATTCATGTCTAGATAATTACTCTTTTAATTATCTAAACACCATGTCTTTTATTTTCATTTTGAAACTTGGTCATTATCTTATAATTCAATTTTCGTACAAATAACAAAGTCATCACCATTTATTTGTCCATGAAATATCTTATTTCTTTATCTTGTTCCACCAAGACCTATTTGCAAAGAAAATGGTCTCATGGGCCTTTATATGGTCCATCGGTTGCACCCATGCCACGAAGGTGACTTTATTATTCCATCAATAATACAATCAAGGAACTTATTTATGAATTCATGCCTTATGTGTATACATTTCAAATTTACCAAAAAATGAGGATATAACATTCACGCCTTCTTAAAAGGAATTTTGTCCCCAAAATTCACACCTAGTAAGGTTAAGGTGAAAGATAACTCAACTTCATTTCCCAACTTAGGGTTAGCAACCCCACTTAGATTATCTTTAATCACTTTTATTGATATTCCATATTCCTCGTATTATGATTATGTTTGGTAGCCAAATTCAATTAAAGATATTTCCACATTCCCATTCATTTTTATGACATTATTTCTTAGACATTTCATTTTCACTTGAATTTCATTTTTCATTTGTCGATTTCCTTGGTTGGGGTTGGGAGCCATGGTGGCTTGTCCACCATGGACTTGCCTTACCAGGCGCAAGGTAGGGGATGACCCCAGCGTCGTTGGATTAAGATCCAAGGCTGTTGGGTCAATCCGTGGGGCATGCTTTGCCCAGTGGCGCCCATAGCACCAGATGGGCCGAGCCCAGCAAGGGAAAAGGAGAAAGAACAAGAAGAAAAAGGGCTAAAAAACTAGGAAAAGGCTAAAATCTTAGAAAAATTGTATAAAGTCATGGGAAGGTCCAAATGATCTCAAATTTGCACCATATCTTCAACAGGAAGTGTAGAATAATGTGTGCAAGTTTGGAGACCAAAAGATAAAGTTAACTAATCAAACTCAAGTATTTGAACAAAGAGGTGTGTTAAGATAATTAAGGTGCCCAAAAGTGCATGAAAATAATGGAAAACAAAAAGAATTTGATTTAGTGTATATGTATTGATCAAGGAGTCAAAAGAGACTATGAATGATCATTATAAAGGTGAAAAAATATAAATTAAATAATAGAGAAGAGGAAAAACTCACATTGTCACATCCTCCCCTCCTTATAACGAATTTTGTCCCCAAAATTCAAACTTCCTTGAAGAGGTTAGGAAATCGTTCCTCCATGTCTGACTTCAACTCCCAAGTAGCATCATCACTCCCATGGTGCTTCCACAACACCTTAACCATATCAATTTTCTTATTTTTGAGTTCCTTGGTGCAAGTATCAAGTATCTTGACCGGAGTTTCTTGGTACACAAGGGTGTCCTTTAATTCAAGCGGTTCATGATTGAGGACATGTCTAGGGTATTTAACATACCGCTTTAGGTTTGACACATGAAATACGTTGTGCATCATGCTATATTGTGGAGGTAGAGCCAATCTGTAAGCACATTCCCCAATACGATCAAAAATTTCAAATGGACCCACATATCTGGGGCTAAGTTTGCCTTTGTTCTTTGCAATGGCTCGAATTGGTCGAATCTTCAGGAAAACATGATCTCCTACGAAGAATTAAGTGTCAATCCTATGCGCATCAGCATAAGACTTCTCACGATCTTGTGTCCTTTTTAACCTTTGCTTGATTAGGCTGACGTTGTCAGAATAGAGTTGTAGTTCCTCAGATTTCAGAATTCATCTTTCGCCTACTTCATCCCAGTAAAGTGGAGATCTACATGGTCTTCCATACAGAGCTTCATAGGGAGGCATGCCTATACTGGATTGGTAGCTATTGTTGTAGGAAAACTCAACAAGAGGAAGGTAGTGGTCCCAAGTACCACCCCAATCGAGGACACATGATCTCGGCAAGTCTTCTAAAACTTGGATTGTCCTCTCAGATTGTCCGTCAGTTTGGGGGGGGATAAGCAGTGTTGAAATTCAGTTGAGTTCCCAGTTCTTCCTGTACTTGTTTCAACAAGTGAGAAGTGAACTTCGTATCACGATCTGATACTACAGATAGAAGAATTCCATGCAGCCTGACTATCTCTCGAACGTAAAGTTCTACTAACTCAGGAACCTTGGTCGTTGTTTTGATTGGAATAAAATGGGATGATTTAGTCAGACGATCAACTACAACCCAAATGGCGTCACTCCCTTTCCTAGTCCTGGGTAGTCCCACCACGAAATCCATGGTGATGTTTTCCCATTTCCACTCAGGGATAGGTAGGGATTGTAGAAGACCTCCTGGACGTTGGTGTTCAGCCTTGATCTGTTGGCAGGTTAGACACTTGGAGATGAAAGTAGCAATGTCAGTCTTCATATTCCTCCACCAGAAGTGCCTTTGCAGATCCTTGTACATCTTCTTCGATCAAGGATGCACATTATATTTCGACCCATGAGCTTCTCGTAACACCATTTCTGTCATGACTGAATCTTATGGGACCCATATGCGCTGTTTTTATCGGATTCCACCATCCATACCGACTGTCAGATGAGTTTGGGACTTCTCTAATATCTTAGTCATATCATCAAGGCTCTTGCTATTCTTTTGGGCTGACAGGATTTCAGACTGGAGGCCCAATTTTACATGGACACTAGCCAATCTAAGAACGTTGCCCATACACCTCGGGGCCCAAGGTGACATGACTTCCATGTTCTTCCATTCAGTAGTAAAGACAACAACACATTTTGCCTGCTTCCTGCTGAGTGCATCGGCCACCACATTTTCCTTACCGGGGTGGTAGGCAATGGTGAAGTCATAGTCTTTAAGGTACTCAAGCCAACGCCTCTATCTCATATTGATATCCTTCTATGTCAGGATATATTTTAGACTCTTGTAGTCCGTGAGGATGTCGAAAGTGGCACCATACAAGTAGTATCGTCATATTTTCAAAGCATATATGATGGCGGCAAGCTCGAGGTCATGGGTTGGGTAGTTGACCTAGTTTGGCTTCAATTGTCGAGCGGCATAAGAAACTACCTTTCTCTCTTGCATGAGAACACAACCCAGACCGAGTCTTGATGCGTCAGTGAAGATGACGAACCCATCATTTCCCGAGGGAAGAGTCAAGACAGGTATAGTTGTCAGCTTTGTCTTTAGCTCTTGAAAACTAGACTCACACTCCTTTGACCAGATAAACTATTCTCCTTTCCTAGCGAGATTAGTGAGAGGCAAGGCAGTACTACTGAAGTTTTGAATAAAACATCGATAATAGCCAGTAAGACCGAGAAAACTTTGAATCTCTGACACATTCTTTGGGTCTTTCCACTCAAGAACATCTGAAACTTTGGCGGGGTCAATAGAAATTTTCCCACCAGAAATTATGTGGCCCAAGAACATGACTTCAGAAATCCAAAATTCACATTTTGACAACTTTGCATAGAATTTCTGAGATTGGAGGATGTCAAGAACTTTGCGAAGGTGAATGCGGTGTGATTCTGCATCAGTCGAATATATCAATATGTCATCAATGAAGACCACTACACACTCATCGAGGAAAGGTTGGAAGACACTATTCATCAAGTTCATAAACACACCAGGGGCATTAGTCAACCCAAAAGGCATGACAATGAATTCATAATGCCCGTATCGGGTTCGAAAGGCTATTTTAGGAATGTCTTCATCCTTAACATTGAGTTAGTGGTAACCAGAATGAAGATCAATTTTTGAAAAGACTTGGGCAGAACGGAGTTGATCGAAAAGGTCATCAAATCTGGGCAGCGGATACTTGTTTTTCACAGTAGCTTGATTGATCACATGATAGTCAATACACATGTGAAGGGAACCATCCTTTTTCTTGACAAATAAAATGGGGGATCCCCAAGGAGAGGTACTAGGGCGGATGAAACTCTTGTCAAGCAATTCCTGCAACTGCTTTTTCAGCTCAGTCAATTCAGCAGGAGCCATCCGATAGGGTGCCTGAGAAATGGGTGTGGTACCAGGTGCTAAATTAATAGAAAACTCGACATCACAATCTGGTGGTAGCCCAGGGAGCTCCTCAAGAAAGACACTCGGGTACTCTCACACTATATCAATATTTTCTAGGGCACTCGTATTAGGGTTGAATATGGTTACAATTGCTAGGTATGCTTTGAACCCTTTAGCTATCAAGTTTTGGGCTTTAATCAGAGAAATGACAACGTTTTGATTTCGATCTTTCCTTCTAGGAATTACAAGAATAGGGAGGTTGGGTTTGGAAATAATGACTTTCTTGGCACGACAGTCGATTAGGGCATGGTTTTTATGGAGCCAATCCATCCCTAAAATAGGGTCAAAGTCTTCCATGTCTAAGATTATGAAATCTGACTCAAAACTACGTCCAGCATAAGATAGAGGGACTTTCTCGACAATATAGTAGGATACTTTCATCTTCCCACTTGGGGTAGTTACATCAAGTATGTACCCTAAGTCCCTTATTTCAAGATTAAAACATAAAGGCAAGATTCTTAGACATGAAAGTGTTTGTTGACCCGGAGTCAAAAAGAGTAACAACAAAATGGTCAGAGATTTGCATCATACCTACGTATACATATAAATTGTGTAAGGACTATGTTCAAGATAATCATGATATAAAGTTCTGGAAATAATCTTGAATTTAAAAGGTACCTTCCATGAGTTTGTTTTCATTGGCCTTTGCCTCATATGTATTCACAGCAAATACACATGCATGTCGATGTTCACCTTGCCTGGCCCATGCTGGAGGAGGGTGGGGGCGGCTGTCTCTGAATTGACCCTCCTGTTTGTAGTAATGGAAGACCGGGGATGAATACTTGCACTGGCCAGGGTGGAAGTTACCACAATTACGACAACGAGGAAAATTTGCGTTCTGGCATGGACTCCTATTTTGGCCATGATTCTAGTTTTGTGCAGGACCACAGTTGTAATTCTGGTTCTGGCCTTGGGCAGGAGGATTCCTCTGGTTCTTCTATCGGTTCTTGTTCTTATTTCCACCAATATGGGGTTTTCCCTTCTATTCAGGTTTTGCAGGTACAACTTCAGTCAGGCCTAGATAGGCAAGGGTAGGTAATGGTTTCCCGTGTCCCATCCCTAGGGTTCTCTCCATGGACAAGGAATGGTCATAGGCATCTTGAAAATTGGTGGGTTTGGATGAGGATACCAAAGCTTTTAGGGTAAGGAAAAGCCCATCAATGTAGTGGTCAAGTTTTTGTTCTTCGGTAAGGTTGGTGACATGCCTCTCCAGCAGGCGGAATTGTCGGCTGTATTCAGCCACTGTGTTAGTTCCTTGGGTAAGGGTGAGGAATTGTTTTTGTTTCTCCTTTGTCTCAGATTTGGGTTGGAAATGGTTGGTGAAAATGGGTTTGAAGGCTTCCCAGTTGACAGGGATGACCTGGTGTGACCGGATATAATTCTCCCACGAAAATTTGGCCGCTCCCTTCAACTGGTAGGTGGCAAAACCAACCTTGTCTTGTTCAGGTCACCTCAAAACCCTATAAGTGTTTTCCATGGACACTAACCAGGCATCAGCCTTGTCTAGGACATCATCTTTGTATTCCCCATAGAAGGCTTCAGGGCTGAGTTTTAGAAAATCCTGGATAGTGATGGGTTTTGGGTTATAGTTTGGCACAAGGGATGTTGTACGGACAGCTAGGTCATGGAGGGAATCCATAATGGCCTTTTGTTTTAGTTCCCACTCCCCCATATTTTTGGTCTTATTGTCAAAACTGACATCTTCATCATCATTCATGTGGGGCTTCTTTCCCTTGTCTTTAGTACCCGAGGTCCCTTCACCATCCCTGTTGTTCCTGGTTTTTGGGGCCATCTGCAATAGTTCAACTGATATAAGTTTTCTTGTTCATAACTTTCAAAGAAAGAATATGATAGATCATTGCAACAAGTTTTCTCTATTTATTTTTGGATTTTAGTTGTTCCCGTCCTTAATATACCCAAAAATAGAGAGAGTATATAGATCAAGTCATGACACCTTAAGGAGAACGAGGAGATGAGGAGTCATCCTACTTCCTTCTAATAGGTGGCTTGGGAAATCCTTAATGAAGAGATAAGATGCTAGAAGACTCTCTAGGGTTATAGGAAGTCCTTCCATCCATTTCTGGATCAACTAAGGCCAGGTGGAGTAGGAGGAACCTCAACCACCGTGAAGACGGATAGGAGGAATTATGCAAGAACCCCCTTTGTGCTCTTTCTAGACACCTCAGTTTTCACCATAGTGAATTTTAGGGCTTCCTTGGTTCAACGATTAAGAACATCATTTCACTAATGCATATGAAATTTGTTATGGATCTGATACCAACTGTCACGGATCCGTTCTTACCCTAATCCCAATCCCACTATCCAAAAGGAAAGTGTTAAAGGGATTAGAGCGCCTGTCCCTGAGTGGCCCGAAAATCACACACAGATAATCTGAAAAAATGAAATAACATTCTTCTTTATTAAAATGAACCGAAAGGTTTAGTACATAAGGCTCGTAGGCAATAGGAAAGAGAAACAAATAAGAAACTAGCCTACAACTACATCCCTTTTTCAATTAGCTCCCATGTAGAGTCCATAAGTGATGTAGCAATCTTTATTGCAGTGGATAAATGAGTAGATGAATCTAGTTCCTTGCATTACCTAAAATCAAGAAAATCAAGACACAATGCCAATGCAATTGCACAGTACACTATATAAAAACAAGTAAAGCAATTTATAAGAAAACTAGTATGCTTGGCAGGACTTATGTTTCAAAACATTATCGAACGATCTTCCAAAAACCAAAATGTTATTCAACACAAATTTTATTATGAATTTCCCATTATGCTGTAATTCAAGAAGCATGCTTATATTAGTTTATGTGACTCTACTACCCCAACGCGATGGGGAGGTCACCAAGATCCTTCTCACCATAGGAGATAGGAGATCAAAGTGCAAAATACCATCCAATAAGGGAGTTTTGCTTATATTCAATATCAACATTATCAACTTTTCCAACATCATTATCAACATCAATATATTGGCAGTCATAATGGGTATTGTGATTTAGGGTTTCATGTTTCTCAAAATATAATATAGAAGAAAAACGGAAGACTATTCATAGGGAACAATAGTTCATCCAAATAACTAGCCAAGCATATGTCAAGAGATACCTAAAAGTATCATCATTACAACCAAGGAGGAGTCATATCATAGCGTACCTTTTGGAGTGCTAATCGAGTAAAGGTCCAAGAGTGAAAGGTCAAGGTATCAAGTAGATCCTAGATTAAACAAGATATAGATTTGAGGGTCAAGATCATATTATGCAAGAACCATGTATGCAAGATTAGGGTTTTGCATTCCTATACAACCCTAGAGTAGATCATCCATTTATAATTGACATTATATCAATATTTTAACATTTAATCAAGCATCAAGCATATATCAAGAATGAATGACCTACTGAGGTACTTTTAGGAATCATATTAGCTAAACCTAGTTATATCATCAACATCCGAGTCATTAATCAAGTTTCTAGATCATACTGATAGATTTGAGATTAAACATCAGAGTAAGATTGCATGATGGATCAGGAACTAGGTTAGGATCATGATCTTAAGAAATTAACCCCTTTATACTCAAGAAGGTTATTCAAAGGTATTTGCATTAAAATAGAGAACAGAGACATGAAACATGTACTAAAACCATTTTTATTAAATCAGGCTAATTTTTCTGATGAAAATGGACTATAAATTTGATATGTTTGGATCAAGAAATCTCAAGATATTATTTTTGCAAGATTGAGACATTTTATGGAATTTTGGGCACATAGGGCAAAATACCAGAAAATAGAGGGTCATCGATCCTTGGTCAACCGTGGACCCATGAAGAAGATCAGCGGTAGGGAGGAACCACACTCGTAGGCATGTGCTTGTGGGAAAGGCTAGAGGAAGGACTCACGTGGTCGTTTGATCTTAACCGAGATCATCGTGGACCAAGATCCTAGGGTTGCTGCTGCTCGTCGCAACAATAGAACCCGCCCGCGAGCAGAGTTACTCCGCGGCGGTGTGGTGGCCAGAGGAGAAGGGGGAAGAGAGGGAGAGCACAACGTGGGGAGAGAAGGGGCCACTCACATTTGTGGGGGTGGTCCGAACTCAGCTAGGGGTTTAAATAGGAACTTGGTGCTAGGGTTAGGGGTACCAAGGGGGCGGTGCACCCTATGGAGGTGGCTTGATCTCTAGGCCTCCAAAAATGATCTCGCACTACCAAGTCATGTGGAAGGTTCGAGAGAGGGTGAGGGATTCTTTGGTCGAGTCATCAGGCGCAACTGATTGGGTTTGCTTGGTTGGGGTTGGGAGCCATGGTGGCTTGTCCACCGTGGATTTGCCTTACCAGGTGCAAGGAAGGGGATGACCACATCGTCGTTGGATTAAGATCCAAGGTTTCTGGGTCAATCCGTGGGGCATGCTTTTCCCAGCGTCACCCACAACACCAGATGGGCCGAGCCCAACAAGGGAAAAGGAGAAAGAACAAGAAGAAAAAGGGCTGAAAAACTAGGAAAAGGATAAAATCTTAGAAAAATCGTATAAAATCATGGGAAGGTCCAAATGATCTCAAATTTGGACCATATCTTCAAAGTGAAGTTTAGAATAATGTGTAAAAGTTTGGAGACCAAAAGATAATTTGAACTAGTCAAACTCAAGTATTTGAACAAATAGGTGTGTTAAGCTAATTAAGGTGCCCAAAAGTGCATGAAAATAATGGAAAAAAAGAATTTGATTTTGGGTATCTATATGGATCTAGGAGTCAAAAGAGATTATGAATGATCATTATAGAGGTGAAAAAATATAAATTAAATAATAGAGAAGAGGAAAAACTCACATTGTCACATTTCTTCATCAAATGAGCATATCCTAAGCACAAGGAGCAAGAAAGGTAGGGTTTTAGAGCTTTAGAGCAAATTCTACCATGGAACAACAAGGTTTCAATCTGAAGGAAGGTCTAAAGAAGGAGAAGAGAAAGAGAAACAGAGAAGGAGGGAAGAAAATAACATTCCTTGGTCGAAATCCCTAGAAGATGACCTTGCAAATCATAGGTAGGGCTAAATGGAGCTCTAGGAGACCTTCTTCTCCAAAAAGAGGTTGTCTTCTACCATAGAGCAGTTGGTTCCTCAAACAAACAGAGTGTATGTGTTGCTCCAGGTTAGAGTAAAGAGAAAACAAGCATAGTTTCGAATATGGGAAAGGAAGGGGTAAATATAGCCCATGGATAATGATAGAAGCAAGCATGAGGTGTACAAGTAGCTTTCCCATGTGTCTATGGCCTTAAATTATTAAGAGTATACAAGCACACACACAAGTAGCTCCCCTAATGTCCCGATTGAACTTCTTGGCTTTCCTTTGTTGAATTTCTCAGCCAATCACATAATGCACTAGTTGATCGCTACTAAAGGTAGCTCATCCGTGAAGGGGTAAACCCTAAAATACCCTTAGAGAAAACACCTTCAAACCATGGTTTAAATAGGCTAACCATGTCTCAAAAATCTCAATAATAATGATAGAATATCCAAGGAACATAATGCAAGTGACAAATTGCAAAGAAAACCTCTCGATTGGGTAAAGTGCAGAAAAGACCAAAATATGCATAGAATTGCATAACTTGCTTAAAAAGTGTCCAAATTGAACCAAATTTGAAACTTAAGCTTGTATTATGATTTCAAAGCATATCATAAGGTTAAATTAGAGTTATAGGAATTCAATTATGATAATGAAGCTCATTCAACATATTAAGCAAGTTCAGGGGCCTTACACCAAAATTCATAGAGATATGAGGGACAAGCATAAAAGATGGTTTACATAAGCAAGATATAAGATAAAGGATCATATTCAAGATCAGGTGGATGTACCAAATTTTGGACATCACAAGATTCCATATTGTCAACATGCATTTAAAAAGGCAACACATAAGACATAGGTCATAAGGTCCAAACATATGGGATAGATCGGATGTCCATCCCATTGGGATAATAAAGTATTGAACACCTATGATTTGGAAGAGGAAGGAGATGGGATTACAATCCATATCACAGTTGGAGTACAAAGAAGGTAATCAAACAACATAAGCCACATAATGCAACCACTAGGGTATTTATGGTGCTGCACACCATCCTAGGTCAAGGGGGGTTGACCATAGGGATTAAAGCCACAATGCATCCCTAGAATACTAATCTAAGTACTTTGATGCACAAGTTAGGTGAAACACATCATTTGATTCAAGGGTATGATCATGCATCTTCATAAAGGATCACATTAATCCATTAGGTGACATCTAGCACAACCTTGGAAAAAGGAGGTAAAGGGATGATACTTATGCATAAAAGGGGCACACACAACTGAATTCTAGATTAGGGTGAGGTGTAATGTCAAAAGGGAGTAATACTTATGCATAAAAGGGGCACACACACATTTATAATGATCATACATTTACAGTCATAAACAAGGCATTGCATTAGATTCAACCATAGAGAAAGATAGGTGACTAGGGACTTCTTTATACCCAAATGCAATCACAAGCTATTGATTTTCTAGTTTGGTGGGTAGACATGCATCAGATTTCTAATATTTTGCATAGTAAAGAATTTATCATGGTCAAACAAGGTCAAGTTTGCAAATTTAGAAAATCAGGAGAACTAAAAGAAGATTTAGGGTTTGCAAGTTGGTTCATATTATAAGTCTTGTTGAGACGATCAATTTGATATATATTTTTGCTCAATTTGGTCTTAGGATGAGAGAGATAAAAGTTTTAGAAGCTAAAGCTAAAAACTATAGAGAAATGGACAATGTGTTACCAAATCATTCAATGAAGAATGTGAGGTGTTCGATGTTGAACACCATGGACCCTATTGATCCTGAAGTCAATGATGATCACCTCTACTATGCATGTCTTTGACCGCATTGACCAATAATTGGGTTGATCTCCATCCGATCATGGCCAATGCTCTCATGCACCCTTATGATCGAACAACCGATAGAGATCCTCCAACCTGTTGGTATGTATGCCCTGAGAGCCAATCATGGGATGATTGGTGGGATAAATTAAGATTAATTTGATAAACATAAAATGCAAGCTTCCAATTCTTTCTGGTTCAGTCATATGAGATAATGATAGAACAAATTGAATGTCTAGAAAATGACAGTATTGAATGACGTATGCTTTCAGGTTCAGGACCTGAACGATGAGATCATACAGATGCTAAGAGTTTGTACATTCTTATCATGTCCCTAGTCGTATGTCATTATGGAAGGTATATAGACAACAATGACACACAAGACTAGATTGTGGTGTTGGTTCATGATAGAATCTCATTAGTCATGATATGGAGATATCAAACCAAACATATAGGTACTTGTTAGAGAATAAGTGTACCAGACAGACCCACAGTGAGTTTGATACATGGAACCATGACATGGTAGTCACAGTCAGTTCTCACAGTGATGGTGGTGAGTGTGATTCTTTGACCTGAAATCACTACACTCAACACATGTTATTGGGTACACTTTGACATCATCAAACGCAGTCCTGAAACATGGGTTGTTATAAAGGTGATGATTGGGTGGCTTTGACACATGGGGCTTTTTAGGGGTAAGTGATAGATATGGGATTTGTCCCTCCTGAGGGAGTTTGATATCTGTGGCCACTTGATGAGTCGGATTGAGATAGGCGTGCGCACACATGTGTGAATCAATATGTGATATTGATGTCATACATATCTCCTCCAAACTACTCTGAGATCAAGAAAGTGAATGAAATTTGACTGCATGATTGTTCCATGCCTTGAGTTCATTCGAGATATCAGTTACAAAGGAATTATACATTCATTGTAACACCATTCACAGATTGTAGGATTGAAAGTTGTTCTCTAACTTTCTATTTCACTGGGGTATCACTAATGTGTGACTAGGCACTGCTCTTTGCTTGTGAAGTCATAAGTGTTATGGACTTTCACCACCAACGTGAAATGGACCTGCAGGGTCACACATAGTGGATTTAACCTGGAAGAAGAGTTTATCCACAAACGATGTTTAGATTGATTACTAAAGGATTTTAGTAGTTCAATTAAATACTCAATCAATCGATAGCTCAATATCATAGTGTTCAAGGTTTTGGATCGATTGATTAGAGTATCAGATTGGTTGAAACTGCAATTGAGTAATTTTTCACAGTCTGCACTCCCAACCAATTGGCTCATGTGATGAACCGATAGACTCAGCTTGGTGAACTGATTGTCTCATGTGATGAACCGATTGACTTAGGACAGGTTGAGATGACAAGTTCAAGGGTTGAACCGATCAGCTCAACATGTCCAAATGAGGAAGTTGGGAAAGTTAGGTTCGTGAGTAATTTCTTTTTGTTTCACTTATCCAATTTGATTGGAACAAGGATTGGCATTTGGATCAATTTGAAACAAAAGAGGAAAAGTCAATCAGGAACTGACGAGGTCAGTGAACTGATCGTTTCAGAAGTGAACCAATCGGCTCAGGTGCCCCAAGCGATCAGTTCATGTGTGAACCGATCGGCTCAGGTCCCTAACCGACCGTTTCATGCTTGAAATGATCAGTTCAGCTGGCGCAGTTTGTTGTTATTGTGGAAAATCTCGAACCCTTCTACTACTACTTTAATCCCGCATTGCTCGGGGTAGAGAACCCTATCCCATGACCCTCCTATATATATAAGGGTATTGGCGGCTTCTCAAAGTACAACTCAGAACACCAGTTGCTCTGCAAAGTTGTCGTTCTCTCTGGTTGTGGTAACCAGGAGAGCCCAAGCAAGTGCTACCCAATAAGGGAGGCATAGCAAGGTAAAGACAACTATAGAAAAGTGTATGGTTGCAGGAGAGTGTGTCAATGACTAGTACACTAACAGGAGGGTATGAATCCTTCCAGTACCTTGTGCGAGAAGGTAATCAGAGTTCTAGGTGGTCTGTATGGACTACTATAGAGGCGGGAGACTTCTACTGCTCGGAGGATAGCTATCAATCCTTATAGTCCCAGTAAGACTAGGAGTTGCACAGACACTGTCCAAGACTGGAGGTGAAGACCGCACAAGCCGTGACGTAACATCATCGAGCAAGCCTCTGGACAAGGTATGTCTCTACAAACTATCGTTCCTATTGTATAGACGTTGACGCGATTCCTTTATTTTGGGTTTGGGAGAAGAAAATTTTTGTTTCCAATGCCTTATCTACCTCCCCTAAAACCTAATAGTGGTATTAGAGCCAGGTTAAATGCTCTATACTTTAGGATTATCGATAAGATCAATTTTGGTTTGTCACCTTTATTTATTGCATACGATGCGAATAAAATTGGCTTTATGCATGTCCAATCCTAAATCCACAAATCCCAATATACATATATGATATGTAATATGAATGCACTCGATACACGTCTCCCTTAAATGAGTTTTGTGGTGTATTTATAGTGTGGTTATGGCCAATAAACCCTATGTATGTGTGCTTGGTTGAATGTGGGTGCTTGCATCTTGGTCTGCATACCGATTCCCTACCTCCTTATTCCTGATGTAACTCGAGATAACTCGAGATTTCTTTCCTACCTTTGCTCCCCTTGAATGTAACTCGGGGTTTCTCAATTCATATGTATATATGATAGAACTTTTATTTCCTATTATGTTAAAGAATGGAAGACAACCTGGCGACAACTGAGATGATCAGTTCAAGGCATGAACTGATCGGTTGGCATTCTAGACGACTGGTTCGAGGAACAAGACGAGCGGGTGGCGGCCCTGAGGAGATGCATGATGACCAGTGAACCGATTGGCAAGAGGTGCCAGTCGATCGACTTGTGGCACCCAACCGAACGACCTGATGACGAGCCGATCAATCATGGAGATTTGTTGATCAAACCTAGAATGACAAAGAACAAAGTTCATCTTGTACATGTTGCACGTGATTTGGACCTAGATGACCGTGACTCCTCTTGGCTCAAGGAATCACATTAGGATGGCCATAATCATCACTTTTATCGTTTCACATGTTTTTTGTGGGATATAGCATGAATATGATACTTACTATGTATTGTGGTGGTTGGATATGTATGTGTACCTATAAAACCAAATCCCTCATCTAAATATTAAGTCTTATACGCTTTCCATTAGCGGCACACATGAAAACCCTCATCGACCAAGCATAGGTTATGCCAAAGCATGGTGCACTGTCTATCTCGCGAAAGTGTGAAGGGTGAACATGTAGGTTCTGCCAAAGTAGGGTGCATGTTTACTGTGTCGGCTTTTGGGTTAGACTTAACTGGTGATTCTTAGAGCGTCTAAGACCAGAGGTACGAAATGTTCATGGCAAGGTATTGCGCATGTTCATTCATTAAGAGTTGTATATGATGCAATTGGTATGATGGCCTACCTAAATAGTCAAGATTTTGGGCGATCAACCAAAGATGAGTCATTACTTGATGAAATACATATCATGCTCACTAGAAGGTTGTACCCTGAAATCTTCCAAATTGATGGTGAGGGTTATCAATTTGAACAAAAATAGTGGGAACGATAATTAATTAAAGTACTAATTATATCGTCAACCTTTCAAATCAATCAAATAAGTCAAAATTGAGTTTTGGACTAAATTGCATATATTTCCTTCTGTAGTACAAATGACAACAAACAACAAACACTTTTCATTGCAATCGGTCCTTGAAAAGGACAAGCTGAATGGGACTAACTTCCATGACTGGTTTAGTACATTGAGAATTGTTCTCACTCAAGGGAGAAAGCTCTAAGTCCTGGATACTCCAGCTCCAGAAGAACCTACTCTTACCGCACCAAAGGCAGAAAGGGATGCTTATAAGAAGCATTTTGAAGATGTCATTGATGCAAAGTGCTTGATGTTGTGCTCCATGAGCCACGAGTTGTAGAGACAACATGAGAACATGGGTGTCATTGAAAAGATTCAACATCTCAAGAACATGTATGAAGCTCAAGCACGACAAGAGAGAGATGATGTCTCTAGGGTGTTGTTCAAGTGTGTCATGACAGAAGGAGATCCAGTTGGTCCTCACACACTCAAAATGATTGGGTATGTGGAGATCTTGACAAGACTGGGATTTCCTCTGAGCTAAGAGTTGGCTACTGACGTGATACTGCAATCATTGCCAGAATCCTACAGTCAGTTTGTGATGAACTACAACATGAACAACTTTGACAAGCCATTGATATAGTTGTTGGACATATTGAGGACAACCGAGGCACATATGAAGAAGGACAAGCCTAAGTTTGTGATGATGATCAACAACAAGAAAGGCAAGTCTAAGCGTAAGGGCAAGGGAAAGGCTAAGAAAGGTTCTGATGCTAGCCAGCAGTCCAAGTCGTCTTCAACTCTCAAGGCCAAGGGAGGCGTGACCAAGAGAGGAAATTGCCACCATTGTCAAAATCTAGGACATTGGAAAAGGAATTGTCCTCTCTATCTGGAAGAACTAAAGAAGAAGGAGGTGATGGACGTCTCCACCTCAAGGTGTCATGAAATAAACTTGTAACATTTTTGACGTATATGATACCAAGATATAAAATGTAAAGCACCCAATAAAAGGGACAAGTGTTGCCGCCATAGATATGAGTGCTTTAGTTTATTTTCAACCTTTAAGGCATGTAATAGAGTTATGAACTGCTATTTCATATTTGCCAATGGATAGAAACACCTTAATTTTTGCATATTGTATGAAAATGATGACAATTAATAAAGTTCATGTTTCAATCTTTGTGGCAATGCCTTGCTTATCTTGTGGCACTTGGTATGCATAAGATAAAATGATCCTAAAAGTTATTGTTAACTCAACCAATCAAATTTGCATAAATCATGAGAAATTCATTTCTTGATTCCATATGATGGATAAGTCTGGACTCTTTTTGGTTAGAGAACCAGTAAGAGACATGAATCTCTTGGACATGATCAATCTTCACTAATAATAGTGGGAGATTGATTATCCTATTAGGTATAATACATGTAATGTATTTACATACCTATTAGAGTTAATGCTAATACTTCAAGCGGTGTTTAGAGAAATACCAATATGAATATCTTGAAGTGTTCAAGAATATCATAGATGAAGTACGAATTTGGTAAAGTGTTAATTCTTGATGAGATCAATGAATGAAATACTTGAACCAAATGTTTGACATCCTTATGAGTGATTATGATAGTGTATCATAGTAATCTCGTGATTAAGGCATGGTGATGTCTAAATCAAAAGGAGTCATAATCTAAGGAGTTAGAGGATGATTATCAAATAACTAATTTTTTCTTAAATAAAGAATACCCCACACTAATAAAGGACATTAAGAATCAAAAGGAGTTGTGAGTTCTTATCAACTTTCTATTTCACTTGGGTTTCACTAATGTGCGACTAGGCACCACTCTTTGCTTGTGAAGTCATAAGTGTTATGGACTTTCACTGCCAACGTGAAATGGACCTGCAGGGTCACACACAAAGGATTTAACTTGGAAGAGGAGTTTATCCACAAACGATGTTTAGATTGATTACTAAAGGAGTTTAGTAGTACAATTAAACACTCAATCAATTGATAACTCAATATCATAGTTTTCAAGGTGTTGGACCGGTTGATTAGAGTATCAGATTGGTTGAAACTGCAATTGACTGATTTTACACAGTATGCACTCCCAACTGATCTGGTCATGTGATGAACCGATCAACTTAGCTTGGTGACCTGATAGACTCATGTGATAAACCGATCGACTCAAGATAGGTTGAGATGACTGGTTCAAGGGTTGCACTGATTAGCTCAATAGGTCCAAATGAGCAAGTTGGTAAAGTTATGTTGGTGAGAAATTTCTTTTTGTTTCACTTGTACAATTTTATTGGAACAAGGATTGGTATTTGGATCAATTCGAAACAAAAGAGGAAAAGTCAATCGGGAACTGACCAGAGTACTGAACTGATCATTTCAGAAGTGAACCGATCGGCTCAGGTGCCCCAACCGATCGGTTCAGGTGTGAACCGATCGGCCCAGGTCCCCAACTGACTGTTTCATGCTTGAAACAATCAGTTCAGCTGTCGCAATTTGTTGTTTTTGTGGAAAATCTCAAACGCTTCTACTGCTGTTTTAATCCCGCATTGCCCAAGGTAGAGAACCATGTCCCATGACCCTCCTATATATAGGGGTATTGGGGGCTTCTCAAAGTACAACTCAGAACACTAGTTGCTCTGCAAAGTTTTCATTCTCTCTAGTTGTGGTAACCAGGAGAGCCCGAGCAAGTGCTACCCGACAAGGGAGGCACAACAAGGGAAAGACAACTACAGAAATGTGACTGATTGCAGGAGAGTGTGTCAGTGACTAGTACATTGATAGGAGGGTACGACTCCTTCTGGTGCCTTGTGCGATAAGGAGATCAGAGTTCCAGGTGGTCCATGTGGACTACTACAAAGGCGGGAGACTTCTGCAACTCAGAGGACAGCTGTCAATCCCGACAGTTCCGGTAATACCAGGAGCTGCACAAACACCGTCCAAGACTGGAGGTGAAGACCGCACAAGCTGCGAGGTAATGTCACCGAGCAAGCCTTGGGATAAGGTATGTCTCTACAAACCATCATTCCTATTGTATAGACGTTGACACGATTCCTTTATTCTGGGTTTGGGAGAATTTTTTTTTTGTTTCTGCTGCCTTCTCTGCCTCCCCTAAAACCTAACACAACCAAGCTATAGTGCCCCAGTAATCCCCACATGCTATGGAGGCAACACCCGAGCTGCTCACTAGAACTCAAGTAGGGACAAGGAGCAGACCACAATGCCACTCAAAAACTTGTTGTTCCTCCCCACCTCGATGCCGCAAACTCCGTCGTGGTTGTGGCTTGTGTCCATATGGCCCAGGGAATGAAAGCCCAAAGTCTCTAGAAGGAAGTGCCACCATGGGAAGAGAAGGAAGGAGGTGGGAGGTAGGGGTGTTTGAGGGCACAAGAGTGAGGGAAAAGGGGATAAAATGAAGGAGGGGAGGAAGATGGAGTGAAAGAAGATAAGAACAGTCAAAGTGGATGCATATATTGGCCTTGTTGAGGCTTGCTTGGCTGTGGTTAGGTGAGGTTCAAAGACTTTGTCACTGGACCTATACGGAGGTCTGAGATGATTGGGTAGCCGTTGGATCTGGGGTTGTCAAGCTTCACCGACAATCCAACGATCCACAAAAGCTGCACTCACATTTGTAGGTGAGGGAGACCTGTATGGGTTGTGCCCAATTGGACCCAAAAGGCTCAATTGCAAAGTAAATTTATTAAATCAAGTATAATTAGAGCCAATTTGAAAAGATCATAACTTGGGCTGGGAATGTCGGATTGGAGGTGATTTTTGTAATGTTGGATTCAAAATTAAAAGATCTACCACATGAAATGTTATAGGGATCCAAAAGATAATATTAAATAGGTTCAATCTTAGTTGTAATATGGATACAAATTAAAGCATGCAATCATATTTTAATACTCAAATTAAAGTCACATATTGGGAAAATTGTCATTAGTTTAACCAAATTGGAACATTATCACATTCCAACTATGGAATTGCCATCAAGTTGAACAAGATAACATTTGTTGAGAGAGGAAGTGTACAGTAGAGGAGAGAGAAAAGTCATGTTGTCACACCAATATCATTTATCATATCTACATATTATCACGTAAGTAGAATGACACAAAGTAGATTAGACTTATAAAAAAACAAAATGACTAATACAAGAAGCATAACAATCTTTAATTTGCAACATATACGATTCTTTTCATTTCCAAATCATCGCATAGTAGTCATCATCAATGGACTTAGCCCGAGACATAATCTCATTCTACAACATTTACCCTCATCAGAGTTTCTTAAATGTAACTATTGAATGTTAAATTCAATCTCAACATATTTCCTATCACTTCATTCTATATCACAATTCTTAATGAATATTAATAAATACATTAGAACTAGCAACAATATAATCATATAGACATCTTATTTCATTCATCATACATAGAACATGTCTTTTGTACAACATATACTTATTTCATTAATTTTTGATACACATAAACATATCTCAAAGCATTAATGTGCAGAACACACTTAATACTCCTTGCATACTATTTACCACTCTTTAGTTAGGGATACAATTCAACACATAAGTGATCTCATTAGAAATTCATCAGAGAAGGTCATTATCACAATACAGGTATCCTAACATACAATTAGAATCCAACAACAAGTTCTTATAAACTAATTCATATTCTTGAAACTCATCTTGTAATTCAATTAAACTATACTCATATGCTTTCATGAATCCCTCATTTGAGATCATTATTCATTTACATCACATAGCTAATCATCTTAGTTCTAGGGTTAGGTTCTTAGATCCATATGTTATTTTTTATTATTTTCCATTGATTCCTTATTCATTAGTGTTAACTTCTTTCAATTCATGTTGACTACTACTCTAGAAACAAATCATTCTAAAATTATTTAATATATTAAGTTTGTCTCTCATTTAAATACCTCATAACTTGATTTTAATATATTTAATTCAACATAGGTCGACACACATGTAACTAAAATATATAGACTATATACTTAATCAAACACATTTCATTGATTTCATTCTTAACTTGTCATCACAACTTGTTTCATTCTTTTCCATTTCCTTTCTTGTTATTAGTTGAGTGTACCATATCATTCTTGTAGTTAAAAATTTTCATTTTGTTGCTTAAAATAATGGGTTTAGTTACATCTCTTACACCATAATCTCTAATCATCCTTCACAATTAATTGTTATGTAGCTTGTATAGAAGGACCAAATTCATTCTAGGGTTTGGTCATTATTCCATAAATTATACTAAAATAGATGAATTACGCTTAGATCATATTAGTAAGACTCATCATCTTCAAACAGAATTAATACATATATCTCAACATTTTAGCACCTTACAACATTATATACAAGTTTTAGATGTATCACTCAAACTCATCTTAATGCTAAAATTCTAGGATTTCAAAGAAGTCACCTTAGTTTAATGCATCATTAGAAACATATTATTCATCAATCTCAACAAGGTGTATATATGTCCATTGGGTCTATTCAAGACACGCAAAAACTGTAGATTCCATACCACACAATCAACTAATCATGTACGTGCAAAAATGGTATATATACTGATTTTAGTCCATCCCCTGCATTAACCCTAGACATGGATTTACACCATATTAAACCCTCACATAATGATCCTCATATGTATAATGTATTCAATTCTAATAAGATTTTGGAATTTTATTTGAGAAATTCATGATTATTGAGTTCAAATGTGATTACATACATGCCAAAGAAATTTCCAAGAATTTTGCAAATTTGGTATAAAATCAATATATTTATGTATCCATAAGATTTTCCATATATCTAGAAACAATAGATAAGGGAACTAGGAAAAAAATAATGAGAAAATATCTAAACTAGTAGCATTTATTTCCCCAAAATTATCCTAATTGATTATGCAATGGCATACAAATACTAGCAATGATCTTGATTATTTAAGGAAGATACAACTAGGCTTCCAACAAGATTAAAATCTTAATTGGGATAGAAGCACTCACCAAAGGTGACAATAACCTTAAAAACGTAGGTCAAATGATGAATTTCTAGAAATACACCAAGGTGTTATCTATTGAATCCATTTCTTCTTTCTTCCAAATCAAAAACCCTAGAAAAGGTAAATAGGAGAGAAAGAAAGAGAAAACATGTTGAATTTCCATTTTTTGTTCAATTAGGAGGAGGGACGAAATAGATACATGTGATAGAAGAATAACCTAGAAAATCTATCTAACGAGGACCAAATTACTTTTTTCCATCATTTCTAAGAAGATGAAACCCTAGATCATCAATTCCACTACTTTCTCCTCTCAAAACCCTACCTCTCCTCTCTCTATCAATTTCTATTTGTGAGATAGGAATCACAAATTATGTGAGCTACTAGCATGCTAGGTTGTACATATAGATCAACTGTGGTGCTTAGAAAATTTGCAAACAATTCTAAAATTGATTTTCCATCTTCTTATTTATTTAGACAGATAGGTTGGTCGGTCGAGTTGTTAGTGATAAGAAAATCAGTTGACACTGCATTCCATGGAACTCAAATATCATCCAAAAATTATGATAATTTAACCAAATGTTTGAAATTTAGTTAATAAGCTACAATTAGAATTTCATATTATTTGGATATACCAATAAAATGATATATTTCAAATACAAAATTGCTATATTTTAGCATGAAAGCATCGTCGGTCGAGTTTGCCTTTAGGTGACTCAGACAACAAAATAGGTCACAAATATTCAAAAATTTTAATATTTCACAAGAAAACTCATAACTGTGTTATCCAAATCATATCCAAATCTCAAGAAAATAAAGTTAATATAAAACAATAGAAATAATTTACTACTCCGTGGTATTTATCAAATTTTGTATACATATGCTACCAAAACTGTAATTTTGGCCGATTTGGGTTTTCAATTCTTGAACCAAATTATTTGAAATGAAATTATTATTAGATTTTCTTGTTAGGTTTAGAGATTCATAATTAGATTACCATATTTAATCAAGCTTTAAACAATGGTCAATCTAGCTAAGCATGAATCATCCAAGTAAACCCTAATTAGATGGCTAATTTGGAAACTAGTCCAAGTTTTTACACCAAAATCAAAGAAAAGGTGTGGAAGAATATGATATTATCTAATAGTCCAACTCTCTTGGCGTAAGTTATTATATTTCCATTTTATCTTTCTTTCATATGCCATCAATACTTTCTTCTTGGATATTTTACATTGAAATTTCAAATTTACTAACATTAGATAGATATTTCACCCCTTATCATCAGCATGTATCTCTTTGAGAATTAGGAACACTTATTTCACAAATCATGGTAATACGTCTTTGCAAGTCATGATTCACATCACCATTCTCATTCTTTATGAACTTCATCTGTGACAGAGTGAGTCTCTCTCTCTCTCTCTGTATATATATATATATATATATATATATATATATATATATCTCATACAATTTTGATTATTCAAATTATTCCCTCAACCATCTCTCTCTCACTAAATTGATTAAATGGCTCATCAATTTCATATAATACCATCCCTAGTGTCATATAAAGTCAAATTACATGAAATAAGACATATAGTCAATTGGCATAGCCAACATTCGAATTTTAACTCCAATTTTACACCATAGTTACATCATAACATCATTAAGCTACTCCTAAAATGTCTTTACAATTGGGTCAACCAAATGGGAGATATGACCAATGAAAATTAGGTACATATTCCATTCTTTTTTGGACCTAAGAGCAAAGTTTTGATTTTAATTGGTGAAATAAGGGTCACGCGACCCATTAAGCTACTTGTGCACGGACCAGTTAACTAGGATTCGACCCCTATCGTTCAATTTGAGGGACATGGATCCGTGTAGGGATCCAAGGATCAAGAACCCATCTTCAACCTCCCAGAAAGAGCAGGGAGAAGAGAGGAGACCCAATCATCGTCTAGGCACCACCTCACCCCTATTCACAAAAATTGACCTGAATGAATGGATTCGTCTCGCTAGAATGAGGTCAATAAGCCCATACCTGACTCCCGCTCCCTCGGATCAGGGAGAAAGAACCCCGACTCCCTCAATGCTCTCACTAGTGGTGGTGGCCGACTTAGGGCTTCCTATGCTAGACCCTTTCGCCTCTATTTAAGGACACCACAAGCTCCGCCATACCTCCTTTCCTCATTTCCCACCATCAATTACGAGCACAACCACCCTGAGCACCACCACCATTTCCACCTCCTCATCATCACTGCACCACCTTGGCGGCACCTCCACATACCTCACCTCATCAAATTCTCCTTGTCTTCAACTCCACCTTAACCTAGGGGTGCTTCACGGTCAACCCAACCACCTCAAAACACCCTGCTGTCCCCTAACCCTCTTTTGTCGGTGACCTCGCCCTGCCCCACGACGACTCTGAGCTCCAGGGGAGATGCAACTCCATAAGGTCCCGATTAGGCTCGGATCATCACCCTGAAGGTGATAAGCCTCTTTCCTATTACCAAGGCGGACCTTTTGTGCACTTAGCAATCATTGGAGTAGCTCCAGGCGACCAACTCCTCCAATATGTGAACATAGAAGAGAGGAGGCAAAGTGGTGCCAGCGTGGACCGAAGCGGACCAATCCTCGGGCGCTAAGTCAGCAACCCGATCCATCCCTCACAAAGCCTGGGATCAACGAGAGCCATCGATCCAGTCAGATCCGGCCGTGGATCAAGGTAAAATCCTTTCTTTTTATTTTCTTTTACCCAAGAAATGGATTATCTTAGAAAAATCCTAGAAAATGTTAGGAATGTCATATTATAGTGAACGTATATACCATTTTCATCAAACAAATGCGAAATATCTAAACAAAATATAATCAAGACCTAGATCTGATTCCTTTTCAAAAATATAGCCTAAAAACTTTAATGACCTTTTAATATATATATATATATATATATATATATATATATATATATTATTGTGTAATAAAAGTCATCCTTGATTTACATTTGCCTTGTGGACAACCTAAACCCTAATTGGGGTCCTGATCTTCATGTTACTCGAAACCCTAATCAAAAGAGGGATATTTGATTGAACAGTTGTAAAAAAACCCTAATTTCTAGTTTTCTCTCTTCATGTGCATGCTTATTACAACTTTATGTCAAACCCTTACTATTAAATGACACTAAATGACTTTTAACAACCTTGACACCTTGGAGTCAAACTCTAATCTCTTGAATCTTATGTATCCTAAAGAGATACCCTTAATGATCTAACCCATAATGGAAACCCTAAATATGAATCCTCCCTTTTTAGATAATATAGTTATCTTCAAATAAATGAAACCCTAATATGAAGGTCTGATTTTTTAACTCTAAAAATAAGATAATAGTCATGGATAATCCCTGATCTAAACATGAGAATATCAAAGTAATCAAAAGATCAAACCTTAGTCATGGGTCATATGGACCAATAGTAACAAGTATACCCTTGCTTTCCTTTCAAGGTGATCTACTCTCTTTATCTAGACTTGTGGTATTTCAGATCTAAGATCAAAGGTATGTGGATATAATTATATGACTAGTTTTTATTGGATGTTAAATATAAGTATTTACTTGTATGTATTTAAGTACATTGTTGGATGTAAATATATGAGTATTGTCATTATCCTCATTGAACATTAAAGAACACAAATGAATGAGAAATGAAATGTAGTTACTAGTGGTGCTCATTAATCTCCCTATTAGATAGGGAAATCATTAATGTTGACTAGCACCTCCCTAGAGTACATGGTATTCAGGGAGATCCCTAAAGTACAAGGTACACAGGGAAGGGCCCACTAATATATGTGATTATGTGCTAAGTCCACCATAGTAATGCATATTCATTTGAAATGTGATCAATCACTTGGGATTACCTGATTTTCCACCATTAAATAAGAATTCTTTCTCTTTCTTATTTTTCAAGTATTGCCAATATGCCAACATAGTATAGCTTTTTTTTTAATTCCACGTACCAACTTTTGTTGATGTCTTTGTTTCTCATATTTTCTAGGTACAAGGAACATATGACGCACTTCAAAGTACCAGAAGCAAATAAATAATGGACATGGAGGATAGTTAGATAGATCTCCATCTCTTATTTTATCTTATTTTTAGCTAGATAGTTTTTATTCTTCTAGATGTTGTAATAGGATGTTCTAAATCCTATGTAATAATCATAATTTCCTTCTTATAAAACTATTCATTCTTCCTTCTCAAATATTAAGTATGTAATGAATTTATTTATTCTCAATGAATGAAATGTTTGTGTGGCTATCTATTGATGATGTGAACAATGATCTTGGCATTTCTCTAATTTTAGTTGATTATCTTAGTTTCTTGTATTTTCCCTTTTGACATTTATAGAGATGAGTACATGCATATTTGTGGATGTTATTAAGGAAAGTATATAGAAATTGGGGTCATCACAGTTGGTATTAGAGCCAATGTTCACACATCATAGTCACATGAACTTCATTCACCCTATTATGAGTCTAGGGTAGTACTTGAGTTAGGGATGTGAAGGGTTGAGGTGACTAGGATAGCATCTGCCATGGGTTTGGCTAAAGTCTTCGAGCCACTTTGCTTGGCAATCACGAGGCTATATGGTAGTATAAGTCTACCTGGCTGATATCCTAAATGTCCCCTACTTCTTGGGCATACCTTAATTAGGATCTTTCTCATCTATAGAAATTCCCTCTCATATTTTCTATAGGAAAAATTTCCTTCTTATCTCCATTTTTGAATAATTTCCCCTTACCTTTATGATATAAGGTTAGAAAAGAGTCTCCCTATTTTGAAAGTTTTAATGAATGACTGATAAGGATTTTAGGGTATCCTCCACAAATGATAACATTAAGAACATTAATAATTAATAAAGGAGAATAATGAATTATAATGTGATAAAAATAATAATAATGACAAAAAATAATTATTGAGTAATAAATATAATATGTCCACCTAATTTTAGGATGCCTCCAAAGACTCGTAACTCAAAGGCCTTAGAAGAATCATCCTCTAAAAAGAGGAAAGAGCCTGAAACCTCTGAAGTACCTGATCCCGATACCGTAGACAAGGAAAGGTGAGAGGAACAAAAGAAGACCCTTTTTGACTTTATGGAGACCCTTGCCACAAAAGGAACCCATGAACCTAACACCTCTAGGAAAAAGGAGGTGATGGTGATAGATTTCATCAAACTTAACCCTGGCACCTTTTGGGGGGAAGATCAACCTGAAGTCATGGATAAGGCTGAGTCCGGGATCCTCTCTGTGGAAAATGCCTTTTGTACCCTAAAAGTACCAAATGAGAAGAAGGTCAAATTCGCCACCCATCTGCTTAAGGGAGGGGCAAAAATTTGGTGGGAAAACTATTGTAAGGACCCTAATCTCTATTTTGGGCTTACCCTATTTGCTTTGCCTAAACCCTATGTTTAGAGGCTTGTCTAATCACCTGAGTTGTGATTAGGGTTTGTTTGTGCTCTATTGAGAGGTTGATGTGCAACTTGCAAATTACCCAAGTTCTAGGGTTGGTGTGCAAGTTTGTCACCTTGAGACATATCTTTCTCTCTCCTTGCATCCTCTAGGGTTGAGAGGATGGGTTGGACACCTTGCTTGGTTTTCTTTGAGCCTTGTTTGAGCTTGTTGAAGCTTAGGCTTGTTGTTCGGCTTTCTTGGGCCTAGTTTGAGATTGGTGTGTCGGGCAGGGTGTGTCGGCCAAGAGGTGTGCCAGGAAGTGGTGTATCGGCCATGGAACCATGTTGGGAGATGCACACCCTTCTTGAACTAGCTTTGTTTGTGTCACCCTTAGTGACACTTCATGCTTTTTGCTAGCAAGGTGGCATAGCTTGGACAAGTGGCGGTTTGGGCGAGCACTTGTGGATCAACCCTCTAGTGGATGCCCACTTGACCCCCTTGTATATATATGACCCTTCTTACTTTCTAGCAGCTCCTTTAGTTCTCTTAGTTTCTTTCCC
This sequence comes from Alisma plantago-aquatica, assembly GCA_963693085.1. Lineage (NCBI taxonomy): Eukaryota > Viridiplantae > Streptophyta > Magnoliopsida > Alismatales > Alismataceae > Alisma > Alisma plantago-aquatica. The sequence continues at coordinate 946,615,938 of OY856411.1, read as the reverse complement.
TTGGTGGATGGGCTAGGAGAAGAGGGAGTGGTAGCCAATACAATTGGTGTCTTGGCTGATACCCTCTCCTTGCTGAAGCTTGGAGGGCGACATAGCTCTAGCCTTCTTCTTCCTCTAGTGGTGGCCGAAACCTTAGAGTGTCCCTTGCTCCTTTCCTTCTCTCGTGGTGAGTATCCTTCTCTCTTTCCTTGGTACCTTCTCCTTCTTGCTTGTTTTTCAACCATGGTGGTTATGAGTTGTTCTTCTCTTCTTGAGGTGGCCGAAGGTGGTGCCTTGGAGCTTGGTGCTTGGAGCTTTATAGCTTGAGGAGTGTGCTTGAGGTGGGTTACATAACTCCTAACCCTAGCTGTACTACCTTCTTTATATACTTCTTGTTTACATGTTATCTTGATCGGCCATGCATACCTTGTTAGTAATGTTCTTACTCTAGTATGCGCCCTTGATTTTGTTGGATGTGATGACATGGTTATGTCGTCTAGATGTGTTCTTGTACCTTATCGGTCGAACCATTGGATTAGGGTTCCTGGGGTAAAACCCCTCTCTCTGAGTTGCTGAGAGTTAAGCCTAGAGTTCCTAATTCCAAGGCGCGTGTGGTGTGTTCTTGGGGAAAAATCCCTTTCTCTCCCTTTGGTTTTTGAGAGGTGAGCTTGAGATCTAGTGGTATAGGCAAAACCCCTCTCTTCCTTAGACATTGAGAGGTGAGTCTATGCTCTAGTTGCTTGGGCAATACCCCTCTCTTACCATGGACTTGAGAGGTGAGGCTTTGGTCGGTCTTGACCTAGTTGGGGTTGGAAGGTTGGTCGGTATGGGATGACCCACCTTGCATCCCGATATGTGATAGAAGTTGTGCAAAACCCCTCTCACTTGGTTGTTGAGAGGTGGGCCAACTCTGTTGACCTATTACGGTTTCCTGATGGAAGTCTTGAGGTTGAAGATGACCAACCCATCACGACCTTTGGACCCTTGCCCGATGTCCCTATTCTAGGGTTGATCTTAGGCAATATGCTTTGGCTGACAGGGATGTGCCTTGGGCGTTAGATGGTCTGTTTTGGGCGTCATGGCATGTTGGTACCTTGCCCAATAAGTCATGTGGTTCTTGGCCGATATGGATCCTCACCCTAGCTATTGGGTGATATGTCCTTCACCGATATGGCCCTACCTTGAACGTTAGAGTTGTTCCATTGGATGATATGGGGTTGTGTTGGACGTTGGGAGGTTGTGTCGGGCGTTGGGTGCTGCACTTGGCGACATGGCGTTGCTGCTGTGCATGACACCCTCTTGGGTAGAGTTGCTCATCACTGGGCGTTTCATGATGCAATGTTTCCCACCTGATATGATGTTGCACACTAGGGCATTACAGATTGGTTCCTATCTGGTTGCCCGCTATGGTGTCTTGAGGAGGTGTTGCCTAATATCTTCTTGTGGTGTTGCCCGATACCTAAGTGATAGTGGGTGGCCGATATGGCTATAGCCCTAGAAGGGTGTAGGCCGATACAACATAATTCTTAACTGATATGGTATTGGGCATCACACTCTTTTGTGAGAGATGCTATACCTTTGGTGAGGGTTGTCCCTTACCCGATACTCCTATAGTGAGGGTTGTACCTTATGTTCGGTTGGTAACCCTAATGCTTGTTATTCTTTGGTACATGAGGCTGTTATGCTTTGATATAGATATAAGAATGCTATGCTTTGATGCATTCATCTATGTTGCATGGTTGATTCTCATATTAAAGTAAGGAGTTGTAAATGTTCCTTGTACAAGTGCCATTGCTCCTTTGTGATTTCACTAACGATGCAGGTAACATTTGTAAGATGAGGCCATGATGAAGGCATGACAATGATATGATGTGGAGCATCAAGGGTTATGATGAACTAGTGATATTTGATGGGTGTTACCCATGGAATGACAATGTGTGCCTTGATGATGGGATTGAGTCCATGTGATGTTGATCCTTGAAATGGATCTCGATGATTGGCAAGAGGCCAAGTGGTAACATGTGATGTTGGATCCTTGTGATGGATCAGGATGATGTTGATGGCACTAAAAGCTTTAGTGACAATGTAACACAAGATAATGTGTTTTATGTTTATTCATTCTTATTATAGTTGCATGTTACATAATTTGGTTGAATCTTGCAATCCACTTAAAATGCATTAATTAATTAAAGACGAAACTTTCATGTAGTTTGCCCTGTCCATAGGCCCATCATCGTTAGGATTTGGTGATGGTGAAACAAGTTCTCATAAGGGTTAACCTGGAATGCATATTGCTGAATATGCAGGGTGCGTCAACACCCTAAGTAGTTGTGCATGTTTAGAGCACAGTTTTAGGCCCGTGGATCAGTGTGGTTGGAGCATGGTGAATAGGCCCATGGCTCAGGATATGTGATAGAGCATGGTGAACAGGCCCATGGCTCAGTGATGATGGAGCACAGTGAACAAGCCCGTGGCTTGATTTTCTAGCACTGATACTTGTACCAAGGTGGGCTAGGTAGAGGGTAGCCTGACCCTGTGTTGCTGAGGCCACTCAAGCAAGAGACTGCAGTCCTGCTTTGGATATCGTGCACTGACCACAAGGAGGTGAGGTCATGGAGTCTGACTCTTCCATTGACCTTGTATGACACCAGTTTTGGGATTCGCAGTCGAAGGTTGGATTTGAGCAGTACAACTCACTTCCTCATGGCATAATAAATGGTAATCCAACCATATAGTATGTATTTCTTAGGGCAAAATGCAAAATATTGGTTGAGGCCTTATTTGTATAGTTGTCCTAGTTATATCTTGCAACTAATTATATGTTCCTCAAATGTTATGATAAGTTCTTATTAGACTTGTCTTTTCAATCATGTTCCATATTATTATCTATGCATATGCTTCCTAAATATCTCAGTAAGAAGTTATAGCAAGTTAGCTCTACTCAGTATACTGGTCATATACGATCTGTTTATATTAGTTACCTACTTTATCTGTTGTAGTCTCCTTTGAGGTTTTATAGTTTCGGCGGGTGTTTCTGGGACTGTGTGTCTCACCCCGTTCATTTAAAACCTTTTTAGTTGATCGAGCTAGACGTGATGGTGGTCGTGAGGTTGCGGCTGAGCAACAAGAACAATAGTAGAAAGTAAGGTTGGATCTACTGATGTTATTGTTGGGTGTTTTGTAGTAGAGTCCTAGAGTCATCCCTATACTCTCAGGTCCTTGGAGGTGTTTTGACAAAGTTTCACGATGTATGATCTTGTATGGTTTTCATATCTTGTTGTTGACCTCTCTAGGTCTGTTATGTATATATAGAGGTGGTGAACTCTTATGCTTACATGACAACTAGAGCCTATGAGATGTGGACATGTAGCAAGTTTATGTATATTTATATAACATGTTTCTTTGCAGGATGTAGATCTGGTTGTAATAGTTCATTTCTTATCTGCTTTCCGCAATCGGTTTTATTTAACCCGTGTTTTTGGTAATACGATGTTTATGACGGTTCGACATGTTTTCGCATGGCATTTCGTTGTCTATGTGATAGAGGGATGTCACATATCAGGTTGGTATCAGAGCTCTAGGTTCGCTGAGTCTACAGGGATCTAGGACTAGGTTTTGTGTCTGTTCTTGTGATTTTTCCAGATTTTCTCATAATAACCTTCTGCCCCCAGTAGAAGACAAAGCTAAAACATGTCTGGAAATCACGAAGAACATGCTACTGAGAGCAGTTCCACTGCATCAGTTGATGGAGCGAGTGTGCAGGCACATGAAGATTGGGTGCCTGAGGTCCCCCAAATCGACCCAGCCATCCTTGACAATCCTGTCTACCAGCACCTTATGGGACAAGTAATGGCTATAATGAATCTCATGGTGGAAAGATTACCAGTGCCTCCGCCAAGAGCACAAGCTCCTCATGGTGAATCTTTAGGTATTGGGAAGACCTTTGAGCGGCTTCGTCGAGTCAGAGCTTCAGATTATGCTAGAACGGCTGATCCAACGGATGCATATCTATGGCTGACATGTCTTGAGAAGGCCTTCCGGATCCTTGACATCCCCGAAGCAGACAAAGTCAAGCACGCTGTCGACCTTTTAAAAGGTAGTGCTGGCCACTGGTGGGCCATAGAGGAAGAGAAGTGACCCGATGAGGTGATCTGTTGGGACGTCGTCTGGCGGGAGTTGGTGAATTGATACTTCCTGAAGACATATCTGGACGAGAAGATGAGCCTGTTTGAGCGTATGCACCAAGGTTCTCTAAGCATCACCGAGTATGAAGCCAATTTTATGGAACTACTGAGGTTTTGTCCTCACATGGTGGTAACTGATGATTAGAGGATTAGACAGTTTGAGAAAGGTTTGAGTGCTGAGTTGTCGACACCTACTACTACTTTAGAGAACCAGGAATGGTTTGCCACATTTGTGGAGTCTGTTCGATGGATTGAATGATTAGTCAAGGAGAACAGAGAGACCATGTCCAAGAAAAGGCCTACTCATTTTCAGAAACAGAGGTTTGACAGCCACAAGAAGTTGAGGTTTTCTGCACCTTCTGTGATGCAAGGCTCTAGTGCACCATCTCAATGGTCACCAAGTAAAGGAAGAGGGCATGGTACAACTGATGAGGCCTACATGAGATGATCACCTGAGGCCAAAAAGGCCTTTTCTTGAATTGACTCTATGGTGACTAGTGATCTGGCCCAGAAAAAATAATCACCTCAGGCAAAGGCCTATGTATGAAATGTCACTATGGTGGTTGGTGATTGGGCCAAGGCATATGTATGATGTGTTCTCTATAGTTACTAAAAACCTAGATAGAGGGTTCCCCACATGAACATCTCCATAGAGGGAGTGTCCCATAAATATTAAGTTGACTAGTTAAAAAGAAAATGCTAATTTGATTTTGTAATCATATTTGTTGCTATGGATGACTATATTGTGAAACCTACATGCGGTCATTTTGTTTCCCCACAAACTAGTTTAACATTTTATACTAAACATATTTTTGTTTTGTAGTGTTTTAGAATAATATTCTATCATTTCTACAAGTAGGATGAAAAATGGACATCCAGAGAAGAAGGAACAACAAGAAAAGATCTATTGTGACCATGGAGGATATTGATAGTTAGATTTTATCTCCAATTCCAAATAGTAGTTTCCCTTTCCAATTTAACTTAGTAGTGGAGAATTTACCTTATAATTTTCAAACTCTTTTCAATTAAGTGAAATTTATTAATTATTTTTTATTAATTGCTAAACCATCGATCATGTATTAGAGTAATGTCCCTTTCCCTCTCGAATAGCATCATTTGGGAATTTAGGCAGAGGGGGTCATTACATGATTTCTCATAACCTTCCTATTCTTGGGACTAGTTTATCATGACCTTCCTGGCCTCAAATTGATCATCCTATCCCATTTTGGTCTCATAGTGACCATCATATCCTGACTTGGTCATATTTGTGAATTACTATCTCATCTTGATCACTTGTCATCATAATGGCAATTCATAAATCCACTAGTACAGAACCGACCTTTGGTGTCAGTTATTTAAGGACTTTGGCATCGGTTTCAAGCACACTGATGCAGGGGTTTTGATTCATTTTTATAGACTAGTTTTGTGTATGTTTTATATGTATTTTGATCATATTTGTGATTAATATCACATGATTCACTACCTTTAGTCTATAATCTCATTTTACATCAAATTTACATTGTTTCATCTTATTCTGTATAAAAGATCATATTTGTTGTATTTGATTGGTGTTCTTCTCTTCATTTTAGGCAATTCGGATATCTGAATACATCGATACCATCGACAGATGGTCAATACCATTGACCTGGTGATAGTGCATTTCCAGAGAAGAGCAACCAGAAGTCGATACCATCGATGGGACTATCGATGGTATCGAGAGAGCGTCAGCAAGCAAGATTTCCTCAGCAAAATCATCTTCAACGTCTGATTCTAGAGAAAAGCGATGCCTACGGTGTCGATACCATCGACACACTATCGATGGTATTGAGACAACATCATAGAAAACCCCAAGAATCACGCAAGTGCCGATGCCTTATGTAGGTCGATACCATCGACCTGCATCGATAGTATCGATGCCATCAGATCACGTTTTGTTAAAGATCGTGTCTTATCATATGGTGGATATTTTAGGGGTGACCAAAAGTGGTGCATATACCTAATTACGGTGGCCCTAAGCAAGCGATCACATCATTAGCCACCAGAGAAGTCTCAAGAAGGAGAGGAGAGAAGAACGAAGCCGAGAGCTTTTCCATGATTGCTCCGAGAGCCACAAAAGATGTTTTCCACCGCTGGAAGGCTGTAGAACGTTCACCCCGCACCAAGGATTGTCTGGATCTTCTCGGTTCACAGGTTTTACATCACATCTATTCACGTTTTCCATATGTTTCCCCTTTCTCTCATCATGTCTTTCATTGAGATGAACATGCAGGGCTAATCCCCTTTATCTTTAGGACTGGGAGTAGCCCAGTAATCATTGTATGATACTTTTTATATAGTTTATCATAATTTGTCTCTTAAATATGTGGTATGATGTCGTTTTCTCTATTTATCATTATGATTGATCACCCTAATGATAATATAGTACCTTTAATTACTTTGAAAGAAGAATTAACGGTTGAAAAGAGACGATAATCACATTAACTAATAAATCCTTTAAACAAGGCAATGTACAGTTAATGGTGGAAACCCAGAGTATGATCTTCATGCACCTACTTTAGGGTATAGGTTAGTATGATTGTGGAACCGACCTAGATTTAGGTAGTGAATTGTGTCGCGACAGTGAACAATTCTGACTACAGGCCACTGCCCAGAATATGAGATGAATTAGGATAATTGTGTAGTAATTAGTGCAACAAGAACCTACGGTGAAACCACAATCCTAAAGATTCCATCTTTAATTGATTAAACCAACCGTTTAATCGATTGTTTTGGTTTCTTTTATTTTTTTTCTTTTCTTTTTCTATCAACTCTCAAACCATTTTAATCAGTCAAGCTGGTTGCAAACTGTTAGTAGTAGTCTACCGAAAATCCGTTCCCTGGGTTCGACTTTGGCCTCACAAAGGCCTATATTACTCTGGCGTGTGCACTTGCGTTATACGCACATTATATTCGTGTCACATTTTTGGCACCGTTGCCAGGGAATGGTGATTTTCGGCGATACGAGGGCTACAAGCGACCACTCTAGGCCACATTTTTTTATTACTGTGTAGCATTGTGCCTAATTAAATTTATTACTGTGCAGGTACTAGTGCATGGTCAGTACGCATAGCATAGACTACGTACAATCATCTCCAGAGGTCCCATTTGTGGGATCAGACTATGAGGAGAACGACACCCAACATCAACTCAAGAACGAGAATTCAGATTTTGAACCCAAAGCAATGGATGAGGAACAAACAATTTGGGAGAAAATCAAGGCGTCATCCTCTTCTATATCTAAGGGGCCAATCAAGAGGATGGCCATCAACATTCCTAACTACAAAATTGATCCAGTGCTAATTAATTTGGTAAAATCTAAAGCATTCCATGGGATGAAGAATGAAGATCCAGTGACCCACATCAGCACGTTCGTGGAAAACTGCGATATGATAAAGATTGACAGGTTCCGACAAGAGACACTCTACCTGAAACATTTTCCTAGTTTTTTAGCGGGCAATGCTTGGGAATGGCTACACAATCTGGATGACGAGTACGTTGAATCTTGGGATCACATGGTTGAGGTGTTCTTTGAGAGGTTCTTTTCACTTGAAAAGATGAACGATCTAGTGAGGAAGATACACAACTTCAACCAGCGAGCCGGTGAAACTTATTCTGAAACTTGGGATCGCTTCCAGATAATGCTGAGGAAGTGTCCACATCACGGCTAAGACAAGGAGAAGCAAGCTAGAATTTTTTACTTCACCCTAAATGAACATGATAGGAGCAATTTGGACTTTATAGGTTCTGGTTTCTTTTTAAACAACACATGCACTAGGTGTTGGGAGATTCTAAAGAATATGTCCAAAAAGAAGTCTTGGGGTGAATGAGATGCACCCGAGCAGGTCGGCGTGACACATGATGCAAAGGCCATCAAAATTCTTAATGACAAGATGGATCTTATAGCCAAGAAGCTCCTAGAGAAAGAGGACAATGGGTCTGATGATGAATCACATGCAAAGTATATGCATCAATAGGGATATAGAAATAACATTTACGAATGGAGGAAGGAACAAAATTTTCAGAAGCCATAGCCTAGCCTAGAGGAAAAGAACAATGAATTGCTTAGTCAGGTGGTGAAGAAAAATCAAGAATTGATGGGCTCACTCGCCAAGATAGTACAGTCACACGGTGAGTACTTGAACCAGTTTGGGCAACAGATAAAGAGCCATGGTGCACAACTGAGGATGCTAGAGATGTCCATAACCCAAATTGCAACTGAGGTGTCTGCCATGAAGCAAATCATTCAACAAAAACCAGATGGGAATGTAGAGACTGCTCAAGTACATCATCAAGTGAAGTATATATCTATGATTAAGGGGATAGAGCCCCCGGTGGGGGAGGTTCATGAAAAGGACAAAATGCATTTTGAAACAGAGGCTAAACCTAGTGTGCCATACCCCCATAGCTTATATGGACTACCAGGAGGATGTCTCCCATTCAGCAAATCCCACCAAGAACCCATCACAGCCGTGCCCACACCTAGGCAAGAGGAGTAGGTGAAGGCCATACTTTGTAGTGGAGCTACTACCACCGAGAAGGATGAGCAGCCACGAGCCACACCAACCATGAATGACGTGCCAAAGCCTACACCAAAGGGTGACATTGAAGCAAGCTTAGGGGAGGAGACCCCAAATAGCCCATATGTGCCACCGCACAAGAACATAAAGGAGCCAAGCATGCCATTCCTAGATAGTCTAAAGTCGAGGAAAAAGCAAAGGCACTTCAAGAAATTTCTTGAGATCTTCCAGAAGCTCCACACTAACATTCCATTGGTGGAGGCTATAGAGAAAATTCCTTCATATGGAAGATTAATGATAGACATCATCAACAATAAATGACGGATCAAAGATACATATGTTGTGTGTGTGGATGAAACAGTGAGTTCTATACTCCAAGGAAGGATGCCAAAGAAGAGGAAAGATCTAGGATGTTCTTACATCCCATGTTCCATAGGTGGCCAAAATTTTCCACAAGCACAATGTGACTTAGGAGCAAGCATTTATCTTATGCCATTGCCACTTTTCAAAAGTTGGGATTGAAGAAGCCAACACAAACTTCCATGACAATTGAGTTGGCGGATGGATCCATTGTAAAGCCACAAGGTATATGAGAGGATGTACTAGTCAAGGTCGACAAATTCATCTTCCATGTTGACTTTGTGGTCATGGACATGTATGAGCAGGAAGGAGGTGAGATGCTATTGGGAAGCCCATTCCAAGCTACGACTGATGTAATTATTGCCATTGGGTGAGGTTACTTGACACTTGGTATTGGTGTTGATAGAGTTGAATTCAATTTTCCAAATGAATCATTAGACATATCCCTTGACAGCCCAGGTTAAAGGTATCTTTATGTCTAGCCTAAGATGTTAAAGTATGGCGCTTGTTGGGAGGCAACCCAACCATAAGTAGTTCACATTTTTCTAGTTATTTTATTTTCTGTCGTGTTTTCAAGTTAGTTTTGGTTAATTTCATTTTTAGTGTAAAAATGATACCCTAATAAGACTGCTTAGTGTGCAGTACTGATAGAAAGTCGATACCATCGACCACAATGTCAATGGTAGTGACGTGGGTGCAGGAAAGAGACTACAAAATATTTTCTGAGTCGATACCATCAACGGCTTCGTCGATGGTATCGACCTACCATCAGTGACATCGGGAAGAAGAGAGCGCCTGGTCAATAGTATCAACCAAGAAATTGATGCTTTTGAGATCCCTAAAGATGTTCCAAGAAATCTGTCTCAGTAAAGTTGATACCATCGCCATCCCTATCGATGATATCGACCCCGCAGTAGTGAGGAAGCGGCTCTTGGGCCTCATGAGGGTATTTGACACAGAAAGTGTCGATACCATCGACACCCCATTGATGGTATCGATGGAGCGACAGTGGCATCGATTTCAGTTATAAAAGGAGGGATAGTTTCTCTTTTCTAGTCACACCTTCAGAGCCAATCCCCACAGTACCCGCCACCTGAGAAGTAAACGGTATCACTGTTCCACCTTCTAAGATTGTTTTTGACTATGAGGCCATAGTCAAATTCAAGCTTAGGAGAGTTAGGGAGATGGAACAATTTCTATCTTTTATTTTCTTTTCTTTTATTTTAGCAATTTTCTTAGTTTCTAGGATCCACATGCTATCTAGTGTATCTATGGATGTCTAATGTTAATGTGTCATCTCAATGTTTTTCACATGGGAGTTATGGGTACCATCAACGACATATGGGTGCCGTTGTCAACTTTAAAAATAAGATCAAAACTGTACAACTGTATGATTCAAGAAATGTGGACAGACATGGATGTTGAGCCTGAACTGACCAAATGGTAATGGGACTTTAATCAAAAGTGAGAGAGAGAAACCCTTTGATTTATTGTTACACAGGTCAGTAAAGAGCGAAATATAATCTATTCCATTGGTTTTGTACATTAGTCTTGTGATCTATCCATTTCATTACATTCAATATCCACCATAAGAACTGGAAGCACTTATAGTTTTTCATCTCTTGATTGCATGACATGTAGATAGGATTTCATTGTAGCTAGATTTTGCATCGATGCATTCACACATTCTCAAGTGCATGTCATTATAGTTTCATTTTGCATACTCTAGAGCATATAGGACTTTTTGTGCCTTATTTCCTCTGGAAAATAAGAAAAATAGGAAAAATGTTCTATACCCTCTGAAAAGTAATTTGTAAGGCATCAATGATGTTAGCTAAGTGGAAATAAGCCCGAAAAAAAATATTGTAAATGTTCATCTAGTCAATTGAAAAATGAGGGCTTGAAAAAAGAAAAGAAAAAGAGAAGACATGTAAGTGAAAAAAAGAGAGGGAGAAAGGAACTTGTTTCACCTGGATGCATAAAGAAAAGAGGAATAAGCACATAATGTAGTTTTAGTAGTCATTCCATCTCATCTTGAGACGAAATGATAGTGCATGCACCATTCTACCTAAAATTTAGGCATTAGGTCATTTATATATGCATATGCATCATTTAGGTCATTTTGTTGATTTTGCATGATAAAACTATTTGGTGCTTCTCTTTCTTCCACAACCGCCCATTTCATCCACCTGTTGCTGAAAATGGTAGGCCACCCATGATTATCTCCTCATTATTGTATACTAGGAGATCTACTTCCATTCAGATGGTAGTTAGGACTTGAGCAACGTAGATAGGAGATCACAAGATGCACTAAGTCTGAACCATAGGATTTCATTATATCAACTACTTTATTTGGTAGTGTTGATGATCTTGGGGTGTACATTTCATATGGACGATGTCACCTCAAGGGTAGTTATCATTATGTGGTTTGTGAGGGCCGGCATGTGCATGACAGGTGGGAGTCATATTGAGCTATCTTTTATGCTAATATGTTCTTTAGTTGACTCTCAAAATTCTATTCTATAGTTTTGTACTCGAGGACGAGCAATGTTAAGCTTAAGGGAGATTGATGCGGGGTTTTGAGTCATTTTTATAGACTGGTTTTGTGTACATTTTATGTGTATTTTGATCATATTTGTGATTAATATCACATGATTCACTATCTTTAGTCTATAATCTCATTTTGCATCAAATTTACCTTGTTTCATCTTATACTATATAAAAGATCATATTTGTTGGATTTGATTGGTTTTCTTCTCTTCATTTCAGGAAATTCAGATATCTGAATATCTCGATACCATCGACGGATGGTCGATACCATCGACCTGGTCACAGTGCATTTCCGGAGAAGAGCAACCAGAAGTCGATGCCATTGATGGGACTATCGATGGTATCGAGAGAGCGTCAGTGAGCCAGATTTCCAGATGTCGATACTATCAACCCAAAGTTGATACTATTGACCTTGCCTTAGCAAAATCAGCTTTAACATCAAATTGTAGAGAAAAGTGATGCCTAAGGTATCGATACCATCGACATACTATCGATGGTATTGAGACAACATCAGAGAGAACCCCAAGAATCACGCAAGCGCCGGTGCCTCACGCAGGTGGATACCATCAACCCGCGTCGATAGTATCGATGCCGTGAGATCATGTTTTGTTAAAGATCGTGTCTAATCGTACGGTGGTGATTTTAGGGGCGGCCAAAAGTGGTGCATATACCTAACTACGGCGAACCTAAGCAAGCGATCACGTCTTAGCCACCAGAGAAGTCTCAAGAAGGATATGAGAGAAGAACGGAGCTGGGAGCTATGCCCTGATCGCTTCGAGAGCCACAAAAGACGTTTTCCACCGCCGGAAGGCTATAGAACGTTCACCTCGCACCAAGGAATGCCCGAATCTTCTCCATTCAGGGGTTTACATCACATCTATTAATGTTTTCCATATGTTTTCCCTTTCTCTCATCATGTCTTTCATTGAGATGAACATGTGGGGCTAATCCCTTTTATCTTTAGGATCGGGAGTAGCCCACTAATCATTGTATGATACTTTTTACATAGTTTATCATAATTTTTCTCTTAAATCCGTGGTATGATGTCATTTTCTCAATTATATCATTATGATTGATCACCCTAGTGATAATCTACTACCTTTAATTACTTTGAAAGAAGAATTAACGATTGAAAAGAGATGATAATCACATTAACTAATAAATCTTTTAAACAAGGCGATGTACAGTTAATGGTGGAAACCTAGAGTATGATCTCCATGAACCTAGTTTTGGGTATATGTTACTAAAACTGTGGAACCGACCTAGATTTAGATAGTGAATTGTATCGCGACAGCGAACAATCCGACCTAGATTTAGGTATTGAATTGTATCGTGAAAGTGAACAATTCTGACTACATGCCACTACCCGAAATAGGAGATGAATTAGGATAATTGTGTAGGAATTAGTACAATGAGAACCTGCAGTGAAACTAAAAACCTAAAGATTCCATATTTAATTGATTAAACCAACCATTTAATCGATTGTTTTATTTTATTTTATTTTTTTTCTTTTCTTTTTCAATCAACTCTCAAACCATTTTAATCGATCTAGCTGATTGTGAACAGTTTGTAGTAGTCTACCAAAAATCATTTCCCTGAGTTTGACTCAGGCCTCACAAACATGTAGACCCCTGGTGCCATGAAGACCCCACCACGACCATGCTTCCTAGTATGGTCGTGGTACCTAGCCACACAGACGTTGGTTTTTTGCTAATAACTGACGTTGTATGTCTTCGTTGTTAGTTTTTTACTAATAACCAACGCCTATGTTCTGATTTTTTTTCTTATCAGTTTGTAGGCCTGCTGTATGACTGATCAGCAGGATGCATAATCTACAGTTCACTTTTGAACTGGAAATATACAACATCCATTGATATCAGCCAACAACAGGCCACAAACCTGCAAAATTAACCAGATGGACAACAATTTATGATCAGACACATGTATAAGCACATTTTATTCATATTAGTTTTCATCACAAACATGTAGAAACCAGTAGTTCCATTTCAAATTTTCTCCATTTTCACACACATTTAGTAACCTGCAGTTACATTCATTTCATCTCTTTTCACATTCAGACACATGTAGAAACATTCATGTATTGATCATCTTCACATTCACACATATGACATTTTAGAAATATTCGTTCACATTCACAAAAAAATAAATATGAGAACAAAGTTTAGAAATATCATTCTTTATTCATTATCATCATTATCACCATCAATATCCCAATCATATTTAAAAATTCCCACTACTTGTAGGGCTTTTGCCCATTGTTCTCTTACATCATTTAAGTCTTCCATCGTATAGGGAGTATGTACATCTAATAACTTTTGTCCTATATTGAAGTCAATTTTAAACACCTAAAAAGAGAATGACTTATATATATAATTAATAATATATAATAAGATTGATATATTTCATATTATCTAATGAGACTATATAAAATACGTGATGTATGGTATCGATTTCCATTACGATATGTTTGATAATTAGATCCATAAATCGCATCACATAGTATGCACATGCCCAATCGTTGTCTTGTGTAGCAAACTATAAATTGAAATATACAAAATATTCAAAAATACAAATAAGCACACTTCACATAAATAATATATACATTGGAGTCAGGAAATTACTTTCACATTCTCCCAAATTAGTGGTTGTTTCTTTTTCGTGGGGACCTGTCCTCCAACTTTTTTGAACTCATGTAAAGCCCTACATGTTAATGTAACATATTAAATTGCATAATTAAATAGTAATGTAATAGTAGATGTTAACTGATATAAAAATATGAAAGATTTCTCACGGGAATAATGGCCTTTTCATTGTGTATCCATATAATGTATTCAATTCCTTCCCCACAAGATCTAGATAATAGACAGTGAACATCTTGGGGACAATAACTAGTAACTCCCAATGCCCACAACTAGAGGTAAGAAAGTTAAAAATTAATAACTCAAAATCCAAAATAAAAATGTAATTTTCTTAAGTCCAAATTATAAGCAAAGTAAACTTACTCGAAATTGAATGGAACTATTATCACCGTCTTCTTTTTTTTACCAAAATATTTGAAAGCAGCAGAGCAGTATGAAGTAACTGATGAAGGGTCTTTATCTACAAGACTTATCAAAGATGGAACCAAAAATCCCACATGGGAAAATGAAAAATCTATACATATCGTGTTTAAGTGGTTGTAAAACATGTATTATGTATGCATTAATATATAAGAAACAAGATCACCATATATAAAACAAGGTATATGGATGTATAAACAAGATCTCACCATATCCATAGTTCTATCATAGATGTATTCAGCCAATCATAACGAAACAACTCCAAAATATCTTGTATAAATGTGTTGTTATCGTATGATGGACCTGCAACATCCTCCAGAATAGAAATATTTATAGGGAAATTTGGATCATGTTCGCCTATCCATACTGCCATAACTACAATTAGGACCTAACAAGGTGTGTAGGTCCCTTGGAAGCCAACTTGTTAATTCAAGAGGTGGAGGTGGAGGCCGAGATGTAGCAGGTGTCTTCCTTTTGACCTGTCTATAATTTCGTATCAATTGACTCATATATGCACACTAACAAATTAACGTAATGTAAATTTACCATACAATATTAGTATAGATGACATCCGCTTTGGGCCACAATATCACTCCGCATTCTGCCTCACCAAGCATTTCAGAATCAGGGTGGGCATATGGTAATGGAAGATCCCTCCAATTGAGGAGTACACGCATCAGGCTCACACAAATCTAACCATCTGGTACTGGAGTCCCATGAAACATGTCCCCTGCAAGGGGTGGGTAAGATGCGACCTCTGCAATGATATATTCTTGACTTTTTAGATGAAATGGCTTCAACCCCTACAAATTTATGTAAATAATGTTATATACATATATACATAAACATATCATCTTGAAAAGACTAGCTATTATGTCATAAAAATATTTAATGCAGACGTGCTAGGTGGTGGGTCTACATGATTACTCCCAACCACCTCTAAAATAGGAGAAGAGTGGCACACCACATGTACTATCTGAGTGGCAGTCTGAGATGTCTTCCACTTGCTAATTGCTTCATGGAGTCTCTTATCAAGTGCTTCCTTGACTCTCCTATTAATTAACTCATGTACCTATAAATGGATAAAACAAACACTATCTTTTGATTAATGAATTCCCTTTCGCAACAATATTATAAAAAAAGAACAGGTTACCATAACATTTGATAATCCCGCTTTTGGGATAGGTTTGCACTGTGATTGCCCAAAGAACGCTTTTATGTGCACACCAGTGCTTGCACCCCTAATACGTCCAGGATGATCTGGGTTACCCAAAGCAACTATCAATTCATCCCTTGTGCCCTCAGTAATGAACTTGCCTTCCTTCCTCTGCTCGTGAAGCTCTCTCTAATCGCCATCAATAATAATTGGTAAGTAAACATAACAATAATCAATATCAATTTCTCTAAGAGTTGAATTTTATCATTTTTGTATCCGCCTCAGTAGTTGAGGGCTTGGTTATATCTCGTTTCTTGTTTTGCCTCCCAACTATCCACATAGCATGGCAAGGTAGAGGTGCGAGTCCAATAGTAGAGGACTTTGTAGTCTCTTGAGTAGCAGCAGACTGAGCAATAGACTCAGCCTGTAGTCTTTGGTGAACACCAGCATAGCCTTTTAGACCCATCGTGTGGTCATGCACATTTAGTGAACGCCTTTCTCTTTGAGCGTCACTGATAGCCTTGTTAGTAAGAACATTGATTTGGTTAGTAGCACTAAAGGTTAATCTTTCATAGTTGAATACATAAGAATGCATATTAATTAAATTGGGAGTGGTGCTTAATGCCTTGAATTCATCAGTTTTTCTTTTGGTAAAAAACTCTTCCCAGGCATTGGGGTCCAAGTAGTTCCATTTCTCAGTGGCTGGCTTCTTCCTCTTCTCAGCATCTGACGAGCCTTAAATGTGGGTCCAAAAGATGGAGACATGCCTATGTTATCAGACTTTTATAATTTATAGTACATGAATGTTTAAGACACCTGCAACTAGGACATGGTCGAAGTAGTTTGGGGTCGAACATAGGGATAGGAGGAATGACACTTCAGAACTTGGGTTTCATTTATATAAGCACTTGAAAGAAAAGGGGGTGCAAGGAAAAGTTGTATGTTACATAAAAGAATCACAAAGAATCAAATAGAAAATCCTATCTCCAAAATGAGTTACAAGAAAGATTTATGTTTTGGGTTAAAAGGTTTTTATAAAGGTTTAGTAAAATAGAATCTGGGGTGATAAAACTATCGTTAAGGTAAAGCACGAAGGAAGAAGACTTAGGCATAACAAGCGGTAGCGGAAAACTTCATGTACTCTCTTCTTCCAAAGAGGGTACCTCCAACTACGTGTCAACACCCTCTCACAAGAATAATGGACATAAGTTGGAGTGGAAAGAAAACCGAGGCGGCCCCAATCTTGGGTACTCTCATACTACCAAATCAGACTGAACTCTAGAATTACAACATCCCTCTCTCGAAGGAGTTGAAATGGGAAACACGATTCGATAGCTAGTCAAAACATGATCCAAGCATACAGGCTAGAGTTTAGATGCTATAAAGAAATCATCCAACAAAAAGGAATCATACAAAGAACAACATATATTAAACTCCATAGATTCCATAAGCATAGATATGTAAAAGGTTTAGTTACAATGCCTAATAAACGAAAGTAAATTTCTGTAAAAAGGGAAGATAGGTATTTCCCCCATGGATATAGGAGGTCGATATATAGAAATAGACCCCTAAGGTATTTCTAACCTGATACTGGGCAGGAGCTCTTCCCGATATGCCTGTGATGGGCGGTTAGCCTTGTCAGGCGACATGCCGTGATGGGCAGGTGTATCGATCAAGGCTCCCTACCCGATATGGTCGTGTCGGGGTACCACCCTCTCGGGCGACACACCGTGATGGGTGGTCCGTATCAGGTTTGATATCGTGCCGAATTAGAGATGACTTAGGTTCTCGGGTTCCTTGTATCAGGTGTAGGGGGCGATCCGTCTCGGGTAGGAGCCCATCTAGGAACCTGGCACATCAGGTGGCCTTCTTGGTCATATCAGGCTACTGCAGCTACCGGGATGGGTTCTAAGTGAACCACTCCCGCCCCTCTCGGGTTGGGAGTGTGCTCACCTAGTATCGCCCAACATTCCTTGGAAGTCGACACACTAGCTCCAGATGCTTTCCAAAGTTAGCTTTCATGAGGTTCCAACCCGTCCCATCGGAGTCCTATAGTTGCTATTTATAGACTGCAGTTTGGAAGAGGTTGTAGTTCTCGTGGAGCCACGTGTCCTCAATCGGATTTGTTCACATGGCCTCGGGGATGGTCGACACCTGCATAACGCTCGGCATGGCTTGGCTATCGCGTGCCGAGTTGCAAAGGTATCAGGAGGCTGTGAAGGGCGTCTGCTTCCGATGAGTGGCTTGAAGCACACGACATTCCCATATCGAGTTGATTGGTCATGGCAGGTAGAAGCTCTCTGTCGGGTAGGTAGTGTGACGCTCGTCAGATGCCTCCTCACATGACACGCTCTGTGTCGGGTTGCTACCACATCGGGTAGCAACCACGACATGTAAGTGGGTGTGTCGTGCGGCCAGTGAAGGAGCCAGTTCGTTGTAAGTGGGCCGGGACAGACCTTTTTGCTGATTTTGAGTGGAAAAGTGAGGGAAACTCTGTAAAAATGGCAAAAGAGTTAGGAGCATAGTGTGGTTTATTCTTATGCAATAACATGATAAAATGGAAAGGAAAAAAAGTTTAGAAGATAGGTTTGACAATGGAATATGAGCCATAAAATGGGTGTTATCAACTCCCCCAAACTTAGGATTTTGATTGTCCTCAATCAATTCGTACTTATTTTAAAACTTTGTTTTGCAATACTGCTTCTTAATCTGTCATAGTTTTTGGACAAGGGGTTTGAGCAAGTATTGAGATGTCTTAAGGAAAATTATGTCTAACCATGAACAACAAACTTATTTTTCCTTCCTTATTTAAGCAAAATTTTTCTCTTCAGCTTTGGCGAGACTTAGGTGCATGATTTCGAAGTTAGCTTTCACACAAACAGCTTTTGGGAGTAGAAAGTTGGGTTTTTGGGTAGGCTTAAGGCTTTTTGGGTTTTTCTTGTTTCCTATCGGTCCATCCAGGTACGGGTCCATTAATGGGCAAGTGGCCCCTACAGTCTAAGTCAGTTGGCTTTAGAGAAGTGATTTCACATCCTACGTACCACTGCCCCAGATCTACCATGCCTAAAAATGGGTATTTTTGAAAAGACAAGTGTGTATTTTCTTTTTCATTTGGCACAACTCTTATTCTTTAATTCACTCTCATAAGGCTTTTCTCTCTTTTTGGGATTTTTTTGGGTAAAGGAATCTAGAGAAAATTCATTGTTTGGGAAGCTTTTTCCTTTGCATACACATCTCTTAGCTGTTGCGAGATTATTTTTCAAAATTGGCATAGAAAAGTTATAGTCTTTGTCGTTTGAGACTACATTTTTAGAAAGAACATAACAAAAACCTACACCACCTTAGACATAGAGAAAACAAGCTGGGAGAAGTTGTATCAGGTTTTTACTATAGAATGTCTTTGTATAATTGTATAGAGGCAAGGAGTTGTATATGCACTATTTTGTATCAGACTTGTATATGTATATGTACACAAGGTATTTTTAAGAGAAAGAAGAAAGATAAAATGGGAGAACTTTTAGTACCACCCTCACTGATATATAGTACCCCCCCCAAACTTACCCCACACTCTATCCCATAGTTGTGAGATAAATAAGGTAGGATAGTGATAAGTCAGTGAGGGCTTAGCTGGTGAGCACGCCTCCTTTAGATATAAGCTCCCACACATATTCTCCACATTTGCTATGGTAGTCAATGTGTGGATCTTGTCAGGTGTTTGTTGTACCGTCACCGAGCTAGATATCTATTCTAGCACGTAGATGTCGCAGTCGTTTGATTGTGGAGCTTGTTGTGGACTGTTGTGGCAGAATTGAAGCTCATGCCATTCATTCTCTGTGTTCTCCAGGAATGGCTAGATCAGCATTTCCACCTCGATGTAGTATTTTCTTGCTAAGCACTCGAGGGTGTCAATGCGGTTGATGTACACTGCACCAGATGATCTTTGTTGCAGTCCGAGCTGTTGTAGAAGATAGTTGCTCATGGGTGAGTGTACACTGTCAGGAGCATCCAGTGATTGTAGTGCAATATCAGAAAGAAGATGATACACGACATGTTGCTTTGTATCTTTGCCAGAAATGATTGCTTCGCTCCTGACTTGTTAGCAAGGCATATATCGTTAAACAACATTAGATGTGCCATTATTGTGTGTTCAAACTTTCTCTGTAGTATCTGGATGTTGGCTGCCGCCACCGACATTTCCAGACATCCTCCTGTCTTTATCATGTCCCGAAGATCATCAACTGGGACTATAACTTCTTCTTTCTCATATATGACATCTGCGGGGGTAGAATCAACTAGCTTCTATAGAATTTCGTTGACCTGTTCCTGGGTTAGTGAAGAACATGTGAAACAGTCGAGGTTGCGGATCTTTTCTTCTAAAGAATTGGGAAAAGTGGGGTCTTCAGTTGTAAGAATGTCACGCTGAATATCCATCCACTTGCATGCCCTATAAACATCTGTGGCCATCTCAACTACTCCTTCTAGAAGGTTGTTGGGTTGGGAGGATTCATCTTCTTGATCACTGTCAGCAGCTTCTCTGGGATGCCTGCGTCTAAGAAATAGCGTCCATCATTGATCAGCAGTAGTGCGTAAGTGCTTCTAAGCTAATAGAAGTTTTGACCCTTGAGCTGCCTTAAGTATCCGAAGATGTGTAGCATCTCAATGGCATGCAGGACTATGAAGACATTGTTTTTGCTTCCCTCTTCTTCTTGAATGAGGAAGTCTTTAAGTGTGAATAAATTCATGATGCCACTATGGCGTTGGATTCTGTACTTAATCGTGCAAGGGAGACGAAACAGAAGAAGCCTCATATGTCTATCTTCGAGGCAAACGAAGGCATTTCCTGAGCGTGGGACCTCCTTGTTGGAGCAGCTGAGGAGTTGGACGTCACGATTTCAGAGATCTCCCACACAAAGGAACCAATTTCTTCGATGCTTGTAGGGGGCCAACACCAGGTTGGGGTTGTGCTCTTCAATTTGTTACAACATTATGGCCACCTGTGTAGAATTGTACATCCCCTTCATTAGTCTTCTCACCAAGTTCGGGGTGGCATTGTAAATTAGCAGTTGACATGTCCTGATGCCCACGTTCTCGATCAAGACACCTTGCAGGACCCCGAAAAGTTTCTTTCCGACGACGGCCAGTGAGCGAAATATGCTCCTTAACGCTCCCCATCATACGAAAAAGTAGTTGTCACTCCAAACGACGTCTTCTTTATTTGCCTATGATCTCCTGACCTTGTTCAGCAACTTCTAGTCTCTGATCATCAGGTATTTGATCGCTCTTCTGTCAAAGTCCACCATCTCGAAGGAGGGGATTTCTGACGACATAGAGAATGTGTCTACCCTCCGAACTCCTTCCTCTAGGGGGTGTCTGTCATTAGCTATGTAGATACCCTCCCTTCTCCCTCTGATTCTTTAGAAGAGTCATCCCCGATGCTGATTGATTCGTCATTGTCCTCAGATTCGCCTAGGGAGGCTGGGGGGGGCAACTTCTTTGGTGTCGTGAAAACTCTCCTATCATATTGAATCCCCATCAGCTGTCTTATGCGTCATTCCTTCCTCGGGCATTGTGGAGGGCCCACTAGAGGAAAAGGGAGACGACATCCCGAAGGAGGACGCCGATGAGGATGGCTAAGAGTCGGAGCCAGGAGGTGATGGAGACCTCCTCGACTGTCTCGAATGGGGGTGGCCGACTCTCTGGTCCAGCCTCTCTTGGATTGCGTCGAGGCATTGGAGAGCCAACTGTATCGTTTCGTTTAGTGCCAACTTGAGTCAGCAGCTTACACTCGTGGTCGTTGAGCCTTTCCTAGAAAATAGTAAACTTGCAGGTAAAGGAAGCAAAGGTAACAAAGTGGTTGCCCGTTACCTCACGCAAGTGGTCAAACTCTTGACCTAGAATTTGCCCCAGTGACAGAGGGATTGCGGCTGATCTGCCCCTCGGCCTCCTGACGTCCCTCGCGCGAGAGGTTCGGCCCTACGAGTGTGTGTTTTCACTCTGATATGATTCCATCTGGATTGTATGCGAGGGCATCGCTTTAGGGTGGGGTGTTGGCACCTTCGTGGCTGCCTCTGCCTCTCCTACTTGTAGTAGTGGAGAGGGGCACAGGGAGGGTGGTTTTTGCTCCACCATTTGGTTTTCGGCAACCTCCTCTATAGCTACCACTTGCGACGTTGGCGGCGGCGTGGGCTGCACAGCTCTGAGCTCTGCCTCGAGGAGTGCAACGAACATACCGTTGCTGGCGTCCAGCTATACCACTTCTTCCTCCATTGAAGGCGTAGTTGAAGCTTCAGGAGTTGTGGCCATCTCTTTCGCGGCAGCTTCTCTAGGGGCTTTTGTCGTTGTTTCAGCCCAGTTTGTTTCAGTGACCTCCACGATCGCAATTACTTCTTCGGCAACTGCAACGATTGTCTTTTTGGCGGCCGCGACTGGTTCTGCAGTAGTAATGGTGGGTTTAGGAATGGTAGCTGCCATTTGTGTGGGGGCGGTGGATGGCTCAGCAAGAGTTGCTGCAGACTTGTCCCATCGAGCATCGAGAGGGATTGGCCCTCCTCTTGTGGCCACCCTTTCTTGTATTCTTGTGGTGGCGGCGTAAGCGACTTCAATCTCTACAGCTTCAATTTCTGTGGTGGTGAAGACCAACTTCTCTACATCGTAGTTGATGTAGAGAGGGAGGGCCAGAAGGGTGGAAGTCCTAAGAAATCTGTAGAAGTAGCGGCGGCCCTCCTTCTTTATTATGTTGGCTCATTGCAAGAACTTCAAATCAATCATGTCGTCGCCCTGAGTCCTCGACAGGATATGCGGCTCTTTTGGGTATCCCAACCCTGCCGCTATCAGGTTGACGATGCCACCCATGTAGTACTCCTTGGTGACATCCTTTATTGGGTAGAGACAGTTCAGCAGAAAGCTCCCGAAGTTGACAACCTTGCCCTCCATCATGTAGCTCATGAGATTGAGTTCTTCGGTGTAGAGGTTGCTCGTTTCATATTTGTTGAACATGAGGCACACCAATATTTTGTGGATGATTCTCTAGAAGTAGGAATGGATGGCCACCACATTGCTCCCCATCTTGTAGGACGATTCTCCGGTCAATTTCTTCCAAACGTTGATTGGGTTGAAGCCGTCGCCTTTGCCGATATTGGCGTCGATGTTCAACACCTCCTTCTCGACTTCTGAGGAGGAGAAGATCCCATTGAGCAGCTTTCCGGGATGATGTGCTCAACATTATATAGTCGGCCCTACAACCAGTCTACTATGTCAAATCTCTCCACTTCCTCCGGCCTATTCTGCACCCGGTGGAGGGAGGACATGAACTCCTTGGTCAGTTCAGTGTATGATCTGAAGAGGCTAAAGCATATTGTCTTCAGCCCAGCAGCTCCTAAGACATTGTCCAGTCTGTTAGAGATGCCAAGTTGGTGGAAGGAAGGCTGGTGGCAGAACCAGGTCGGCCGGTAGATCTTGGCCACCAACTCTGTGTAGCGTTGCTGGTGCTCCACATTTAGGTTTCCAACCTATTGTTCATATATTTTCACATAAGGTCGAGGTAACACCTCTAACCCAAGGAATGTCATTAAGTTCAACTTATGGTATTCACTCTCGTAAGTCAATTTAAAGCATAACATGTGTCTACCCAATCTCTCTCCCTCATAATAATATGAATTAAGCATTTGACACCAACCCAAAAATAAAATTCATCTCATTCCATGAGTAGAGATGGTGTACACACATTATATTAAGATTTCATATTTTAGGTTGAATAATTCTCAACAAGATTCCAAACCATATTTACCTTTTAATTCCACAATATTCTTATATTTTATGAAGTAAAGTGCCTTCCTCACTCTTAAGTTTGTGCACAACGCCTCTTAAGATTTAATTATCGCATGACTTCTTGTATATTTATATTTACACCTCATGTCTCTTTAGCCTTAGTCATTTCTTCAAGGTCTCTAGGGCCACAAGTACCTTTGGAGTGATCTCATCCTTATGAATTTAGGGAATGCCTCTCATATTCCCACCTTGGTCCTCATGAAGTCATGAAGGTGACCACCTTGGGAAAACATAGTTGTTACCTCCTGACCCTATAGACTTATGCAATTAGGGCACAACCACCTATTAATAT
Organism: Alisma plantago-aquatica; assembly: GCA_963693085.1. Classification (NCBI taxonomy): domain Eukaryota; kingdom Viridiplantae; phylum Streptophyta; class Magnoliopsida; order Alismatales; family Alismataceae; genus Alisma; species Alisma plantago-aquatica. The sequence continues at coordinate 946,591,954 of OY856411.1, read as the reverse complement.
CATCAGTTTTATGTACCTAAATCCGCCCTACTTGACCTTAGGATTAACTTAGCGCTCTACCCTTTCTAGTATGTCTTTGAGATCTCACATATTCACAACATTTGAGCACATTATCCTCTCATGTAATTAAAAATCGGATTTCCTTCATCTCTCTCTTGGGTACACATTATCCACTTTATGTCCCAACATTGGGCTCTGGCCACCTTCCCTATCTGGGTCTTGGTGGTCATTTTGGTCTTCCCTATATGGGGCTTGACCTTTTCATGACCATCCTTATTTGGGGCTTGGTCATTCACACTTTTAGTTCAGGACACCTTTCTATCCAGGGCTTGGTTTCATATGGGTCTTCCTAATCTGGGGCTTGATCACTTGTGTCCCGCAGAGATGGCATACTTGTGTTGAAAGAATGTATGTGCTATCATATTTTATATCCTTAAAACTTTAGGTTACATTCATGGTTACCTAAATCCTTAAATTTATTGGTCAACTCAATCATCTAGGGAAGGTCATAACCTAGGGTGTCTTCTTGATTCATAGGAGGAGGTTAGGCTCTATAGCCACAACCTTACCCATGGGTTTAGGGTTTTTCCTCCCCTAGAGGTTCTTTTTCCCAACTCATGGATTGACCCACCCCAGATCAAGACACCAATCCCTAAAAGTTGAATTACATGTTTCATAATTTTGGACATACATTTTATGTTACAACTTCTCAACATGTATCCTTTTACTCTCACGGTGAGCCCTATTATTTGAGGAGCCTCTTTAAGGGGAACCCTCTCTTTAGGGTTTTGGTCCCTACAATGGACGTTCATAACCTTCCCTCATCCGAGCTTGGTTTTATTCTTAGACCTTCCTTTTCGCACTTGTCTTGAGGTGATCTTCCTTTCTGGGCTTGATCACCCATCATTCCCATAATGAATTTCTTTCAACACATGCTCTTTAACTCACCAGAGGTACCTTATTTAGGGTTCGAGCAAGTTTTATCCATAAAATGAGTTGTTCATAGGTTGCTTATGTTTTTTAAAACTTTTCTAATTAATGCCTTGCTCCATATGTATGCGTGCATGGGAGACTGGGTCACCGAACTCATTTATATCTTTCTTATTCCTTTTCACCCTAATTATAGTTCTCATGGATAGGGTTACTCTATTACCCATACCTCTCACATTTCCCATGATTAGGGTTTTGGGTTAGGGTTAGAGACTACACCCTGCATCTTACAATTTCTATGTCCCTTAACCCACTAGGGTTATTCCCAAACCAAACCTAGTTCCATCCAGGGTTACTCTCACAAGGAAAAACCCATAAAACATTTTCTTTTGTTTATCATTACATTATTTCCACATTACATGTGCATTATTATTTCCACATTACATGTAAATTAATTGGCAGAGGATGTCTTAACCCTACTTCTTATAAAAAAAAAACCTAACTTGAGATGAGGAGGAAATATCATCTTAGGGTTTATTAAGCAATAGTATGAGAAGTGGATGTAATTATAGATTAGAAGACTTAGAGAAAACATTACTTTAGGTAAACCCTAGGTTCTGTTTAGGCCAGTATCACATCAGATAAGGGAGTCCTCATATACAAATTTTATGGTGTGGAGGAAAATATTGCTAGCCCCCAAAGCTATGACTGATTTTGTACACCAAAACCATCAAATCATGGCTTAATAAATTCCCTCATATTTTGAAGGATTACTTGAAATTATAAACTATCAAATATTTTTTGAAAAATCTGGGGCTCTAATACCAAATGTAATGATATCACTTCTTAGCATCCCCCATTAAGGAAATACCCAAAAAGTTGATAGCCATTACCTAAAATTTTCTAATTTCTAGATTTATCCAAATAATAAATAATCGCTAATAATTTTCATTAATTCCAATATTGTTTAAAAGATTTTGTTCTAAGGAATTACATGAATTCTATCATCAAAACCGTACATATGAGAGGAAGTGTCTATCTGATCCTCCTTAAAAGTTAGCTTTAATTTATTCAAGTAATTTCATTTGTTCATCATATCTTAATATCTTCAATTTTAAAATTTAACCTAAAACACCGTGAAACAAAAATGCAACTTAGTATATTAGTGTATTGTGTATGTGGGTTGCATGCAAAAGTTTACAAGTACATAAGACATTATATTCAATATATTAATTGCAAATAAAAATTTTCATTTTCTTCACATAATCTTCCTTTATGTGATACTCATAGTAGAATTTATCATTTGAACAAAATGTAAACAAAAAATCAACAATTTATTTAGTCAATCTTTGAGAAAACCTTGACAAAAATGAGAAAACTATATTGCGGTAGTGATAATCAAAACCACATTCCTTTTGTAGAACCATGCAGATCATACAATTACACTTAAAGTACGTTCAAGAAATCCAATCAACAGATCCAAGCAATCAACAAATAGTGTACATACATGTAAAACCTAAAGTGCCACCATTGATGTTATTCAAATCAAACCCAACTGATTCCTAACATAGGTTTTGGGTTTTAGATAAGGAAAAAGGGTATAAACCCTATTTCCATTGCATGTTAAATAGTAGTTGAAACCCCAATTACTATGTCCCACATATTCTTTCATTATGATTATTTAGAATCATTTATGTTCATTGACAACATACAAAGTTGTGAACTTTAACCATAGTTCCTCATATGCATGATTATTCATGTTAGAAACCCTAAGTATTCATTATTATCATAATAATCATCTTAGATCCCTATCAAGTTCAACAATGTCAGATAATAATAAAAAAGAAAGTGTTTTTATGTTTTCAACATTTAATACACCAATCTAGGGTCTGTTTTCTAATCACTTACTAAAATTGAATACATGATTTTTTTTGAATTAGGCTCAGATCTAGGGTATGAAACCATTTTATTTGTTTTTTAGTCATTCTCCTAATAAATTTTAATATATAACATGATTTAATTCAAGTTACTGATAATTTATTAGAATTGTTATAAAATTAGCAAAACTGGACCAACTAATGGTTGCCAACTCAACACTTAGTTGTATTACTCATATTACCTATGTGGTGTGGCTAATACAATGGGCTCACAACTAGTTGGAGTCAGATGCCCACTCATCCATGGTGAGATAGAGGTTAAAAGGGCATAAATAGCCTCTACCTACTAGCAATTAGTCTAGGGTATATTAGGAATTTCCCTTGCCCCCTTCATCTTAGTAGGAATCTGTGATCTGACTCCTCTTTGTTGTGGGAGGCAGTCAACTCTTGAGTTGACTCCATGTTTTCAAGCCCTAATGATAGAATTACTCCTACGAGGACCTTTGCCCATACTCCCCAAAGTTGCTCGACCATCTTTTGGAGAAAAGTGGTAGTTGCCTCGGTGCGAACCACAAGCCAACCAGAGACTGTGAGAAAGTAAATGAAGAACTACGACATGGTGATGATTGGTTGTCTTTGGGGCATATGAGGGTTCCATGAACTCTTTTGGATCTCCCTGCACCTATGTTCCTTTGTGTAGAGGGGAAACGACCCTTAGAAAGACCTAGATTTGCAAGCCAACCGTCCATGGAGCCCAGATCCACATGACCATTGGGGAACATCCTAAATCTATAGTAAAGTAGGGGAAGTTAGGGGTTAATTGGCTAGCAATTACTCCTTGAATATATAGGGAATATGTTTGGATCCTATTGCGGATCAGAGAGGGAGGGGGAGATCAAAGGAAAATTCTATTTATTGTAGACAATTCCTTGTTGGTTGTAAGGTAGGAGATGACTTGGTCATCATTTTATCTAGATCATATGTCTACTAGATCATGCGACATAATAGGCAAGGTTTTGGTCACATTAAATGCGACAGATATATGCTTTTATCTATTAACCCTTCACTTTGGGGAATCCTTATAAAATCCATAACTCTTTATTATTTTATCCAAACAACTCCAAATATGAAGGTAAAGCTTTTATTGGTTAAATGTCAATTTGGGCAAGATTTGGTGTCTAAAAGTTATTTCTAGATTCCCTTTTCTATTTTTCTTGAATAAGGGAAATAATCCAATAACTTCAAGTAGGTCCCTCTATCTTCACAATTTTCTATAGGCCTCTAGGAACCTTCTTTCTCTATGAAACTTGGAGGGAAAATCATTACAATTTTCCCAACGTTTATCTATTTTGTGATATTTATTTGAATAACATTTATACAGAACTCGCTTCTTTAGTAAATTCTTAATTTAATTACCCACTACACATGGAGAGTCATTTCTCTCTCAAATTATAGGATTCTCTTCTTTTCATTATTATTTTCAAGTTTCCCAAAAGGAAAAACGAGATAACACTATTTGATGCCTAAAATATTATGTTGCCATTCAAGGCTAGATAATTGCTCTTTTTATTATCTAAAACACCATGTATTTTATTTTCCTTTGGAAACTTGCACATTATATTATAATTCATTTAACTAACAATTAGCAAAGTCACCATCCTTTATTTTTGCACAAAATCTCTTATGTCTTTTTCTTATTTCATAGGACCAATTTGCAAAGAAAATAATGTCATGGGCTTTTATATGGGCCATGGGTTGCACCCATGCTATAAAGGTGACTATATTATATGATCAATAATTCAATTCATGCCTTATATTTATACATTCCAAATTTACTAATATTTGAGGATATGTCATTATAAATTTATATGAGTTTCATAAGGAGGTTGATTCAAAATAGTTTTTGGTATAATGTTATCCAGTCGAGAGTCTGTGACAAAGAAGATCTAAATAAGATAATATAGACCAGAATTTCCTTGTATTCTCTTTTTCTCGAGATGGGAAGGATACCTAGTTTGCTCCTTTGTGTACATGTAGATGATGAAAATTGATATGCATATGAGAAATAAGATTTTATTGTGGTTTTAAAGGATTTGTATAAGATTTGTGATAATGTTACATTGGTTTTTGAGGTTTAATGAGAATGGAAAAGGAAAATTTACCTACACTTTTTGTATAATGTGTTAATCACATTTGTCACAAATGTTTTATTTTGTTTCATAATATAGGTTTAGGCTTTGTCTCTAACAGTTGGAATTTATGTTGATAAAAAGATAGTACCCTTAGAAACAGGTCACACCCATTTATGAGATGGTAGTGTGTGTCTTCATATACTATATTCATGAGACAAGCTTCTGAAAGTAACTAAGGGTAGGCATGATGATGGTAGAAGTTACTGCAACAATGATGGTTGTCCGGTGAACATCATCCTCTGATTCTTTGGGATATTCCACAACCATTTCCAATGAGATTTTCTTTGCTTGTTCAATTATGTCCACCTCCAGTGTGCCTTGATCCACCTATGTCATGACATGTGCTGCATCTAGAAATGGTTTCCCTTCGAGAAGAGACACCTCATAAACAATATGTTGAAGAACATGACATTTTGCTTGTTTATGTTTTTGTTGTTGTTAGTTAGGCAACTTTATTTCAAGCCTATCATCCTAAATTCCCAATGTCAATCTTCCCCTACCATTTCCAAAATTCCATCAATGGCTTGGAATGGCCCGCCCAGCTACAATTCATTGCCATAGCCATCTTTCATTTCCATGACTACAAAATCTGCTTTATATATGAACATAGCACCCTCACTAGGACATCCTCCCATATTCCTAATGGTCACATGACTAAATTAACTGTCACTTGATAAGATATCTCTTTTCCTTGATAACTTGATCCTAAATTCTTGAATGTTGTAGATGGAATAAGGTTTATATTTTCTCCTTAGTACATAGTTCTTCCCTAAACATGATACTACCAATATATTATGGCATTTTAAGACACCCATGATCCTGTGATTTTTATTGCAGCTTCCTCTGGATCAATTCATTGACTTCTTCCCTTAGTACCACGACATCTAAAATAGATGCCTTTCTCTTCTTGTTGATGATGTCTTTCAAGAACTTGTATTACAAAGGTATATGTTCAATGACATCCATAAATGGTAGGTTGACGTGGAGGTTTCAAAAACATCAAGAAAATTCTTGAACTAATTATCAACCTTTTTGTCTTTCATCTATTAGCAAAGGGCATAGGGATCACATTCTTGCATTGATGAGGTGGAATTATGCCTCATTTATTATTTTGGATTCTCCCGTGTCATCCTTTTTTGCAAATTATTCATATGTTGTGTACTCTATTGGTTGCTCAGAAAATTTGGTGTTTGTCAAAATCATAGTCTCAGATGGTGGCGCATTTGGCTTTGGATTCACTACTTGCTCTTTCTTTGACCTTTTACCATTACGTACAAATGACTTTTTAGCATATTAGTTATTGTGTGGAATGCTATTGTTCCCTATAAATCCTTGTTGAGTAGTCTTCTTCATAAGTGTCACATCTACTACTATCTAAAAAATCTAGTTTTGAGGTTGCAGATTTGGACTCTTGATTTTGTTGAGCCTCTTTAATTGGACCAGGTATGCTCATGAGTTTTCTAAACAAGTCTTCTAACCTATACATCCTTCTAGGGCCTCTTTCCTACTAATTTTGATGTAATGTGTTGACCTACTGATGTGGAGGTTGTTTCACATGTGATGGTTCCTGCTAAAAATAGTTATTGTCCTTCCATGAAAATTTAGGATCGACTATTCATTATTTACCTTATTGTTTTGCTGCATCAAATACATGCATTCCTCCTCCTCACCTCCATATGATGTGATAGTATTTTAGTCAATCTTCTTAGTATCATGCTTTAAGTTCCATGACTTCCTGTGATCCCATGGAACTTCAGGCTAATGTTGGTGCTTCGTGCTCTTCTCCCCTGACTTAGTCATGGGTATGTTGTTCAAAATATCATGAAATCTTGTTTCTTTGTTGTTTAGAAAAAATCAACACTCCTGTAAGGTCAAGAGAGGTCCTCTCCCCTTTATTCAAGCCATAGTAAAATGTCTTTACCTAGACAAATAGGTCAATCCCATGATGAAGAACTTTCATCAACATATTCTAAAACAATACATCAGAGTAGGACTCTTTAGACTTTTGTTTGAAGTTGTAGATTTTTTTACTAACTCATTAAACTTTTTTGGTGGGAAATATCTCTTGAAAAAGGTATCTATCATCACGTACCATGTCTCAATGGACTCTAAATGTAAAGTCAGGAAGCATATGTTTTCTTTGTCTGAGATAGAGTATGAGAACAACTTCAGGCATATAACTATGGCTGGGACCCTGTCGAGATTTAGCCTATCCCAACTCTCCCCGAAGTTATTTAAATATGATATTGGATCATCACAATTGTGACTAAGGAATTCATGAGATTTGACCAATTTCACAAACCCTGGGTCAATCTTGTAACTTCCCATGTTCATTGTATGGCATTTGATAGACCTCAACTGATATGTCTCTAAGGACACTTCTATTTTCTCCCAGACTATCTATTACTCATCATAATCCTACAAATCATCCACTCAATCATCACCATTTTGTGACATATTTGTTGCATGTTCTTATTTTGCATGTGGTGGAGAGGTTTGGTTGAGCTTTTCCATATGAAGTTGCGAACTTGCATGATTTCAGCAAAATATCCTCCTGATCTACACAAGTAAGAGTTTATCCTTGCTAATCTATAGTCCAATTATGGACCATGCAATAGTACCTTAAAATCAGTAGCTCATTGTAAGAAAACCAAATACTGATGATGTGACAAAAAAATGATTTAATAATGAATTTTTACTCAAAGAAAGATTGAAAAGACTTAAAGAGAAAATAGCCTAGCATGGTGGATTGAAACACTCATATTGTTGATGTTGTAGACTTTACAGAAATAGCCTAAAAACTTGAGGCATGTAAGATGCAAGTGTATATGTTACGACCCCACCTTCCGATAACCCCCAATTAAGGGAGATCGAGAGGTCGAAGCCACACACATAATTTTCGGATCTAAGATTTGACATATAACTAAGAGCAATTATTAAAGTTTAGCAAACTATACTGAAAAGTTGTAAGAAAATAAACTTTTGCATACCTTTTGAAAATTTGGATCTCTAAACTTCTATCCACATATGAATTTCTACTCTAACTAATCCTCCTTGTATTTCAATTTGTGAATTCACAATATGTCAATTTACTGTTTGTCCTTTTGGCTTTGTACCTAAAACACCGACAAACAAAACTTCAGTCAGTCGAAGCTGGTATGTGGGGGAAACAATAATTGTGTAATTATTTATAACAATGTATTGCAAATAATTACAGTTTAACAAACAATTTTACATATGTACTTAGAGAACAACGGGGAAATGCTGCCGAAATTTTCTTGAAAACCAAATACACATTATACACTTACATCCTAAGTGAGATTAGGTGTTCAAGGATGGGATAGGTGGTACACATTTATTATATATAAGATTGACATCAAATGTGTTTGTTGGCCTAGAAACCCGTCCAAGATTGACTAATATATACTTGTTTCCTAATATATACTTGTTTAAAAGGTTAACTGATGTTATACAACTTTTTCTGAAAATATATAACATCGTTATATGTACTTACACTTTGTTAATACTAATATTGTGCAGTCTCTGTCTTCCCATAACAATGACTATGAATTGGGCCTCTATGTCAATGTTAACGTTCCCTATTGAAGAACAATTGGACATCATCCTAGATGATCGTTCCTTAAACCAATTGGTCATACCCAAACATTGGCGTTTTCTAAAAGGAAGACACTACATGCCTGGTAAAGTGACCCTAACTTTTGGAAATTATTCACATGTAATCGAGGTTGAGTATGATTTGGCGGGAAATCTTGTATCAAAATCCGGTTGGCATGATTGGACTGGAGAGCTGCATGTGGTCCGTTGGAATAGGCTTTTTCTCCGTCCAGTTGGCGATAATTCCATCAAAGTTTGGATAACCAACAACAACTGCGAGACCCCCGATCATCTTCTGCGGTATGAGCGCACGGCGTCGCATATCAGCTCAGACAAATCTAAATCTGAGGCCCCTATCAGTTCAGATTCATCTAAATACAGTGAGGAGCTTCGTGACACAGCTTCATCATCAAAAAGAAGTTACTGATGCATGCGGGACCATGTTGGTGTAGTATTTAGTTGTCTATCTATCTAGACTTGTTTGTAGTAATAGTTTTTTTTAATTATGCGCATGTTTAGGGGTACACCAACCCCTTTGTTTAGTTATTGTTATAACTAAAGTGTGTGTTCCCATGAATGGAACTGTAAGTTGCTACATGAATGCTTATAAGTGAAGTGTGTGTTCCCATGAATGTTCCCATTTACATGATTACACTACTATTTTCTCATATTGTCTTGCCTCAAAAAAAAATTCTTTTATTGTTTAGTCTATTTTAATACGACATACTTGCTTATATCTTTCTTAATGATGAACTGTAATACGACATACTTGCTTATATACTTGTTTCCTAATATATACTTGCTTTCCTAATATATACTTGCTTTCTCTGATCATAGAATGGATAGATCATGGATGTCCATTCGTAATCGTTGCACCCCAGAGTTTATATCTGGTCTTGATCAGTTTATTAGATTTTCCGAGGAACATAGGAAAAAACCTACAGATAGGTTCTACTATCCATGTAGGCATTGCGGTAACAACTTGAAACTCAACACTGGTGAGGAAATCAAAAGTCATGTCATGTGCAACGGGATTGTACAAGGCTATACAGAATGGCACTGGCATGGAGAGATTTCAAAATCGAATCCAGTAGATGTCAATAGCAGTGCTTGGGTGGAAGAAGAAATTGCCTCCGATGACGTAAATGTGAACGAACCAGTTCCAGCAGACATTGTTGATGCGATGCTGGATAGTTGTAGGGTAGAGCACACCGATCCACCTCCTATCTTTACAAACATTGTGCATGATGCTGAGATACCGTTATACACAGGCTGTGCTAAGTTTACGAAGCTTAGCGATGTGCTGAGATTGTATAAGTTGAAAGCTAACAATAGATGGAGCGACAAAAGCTTCACTGAATTGTTGACTTTGTTGAAAGAAATTCTTCCTGAAGGAAACGAGCTGCCAATCTCAACATACCAGGTAAAGAAAATGTTGTGCCCAATGGGAATGGAGGCCAAAAAGATACACGCATGCCCGAATGATTGTGTATTATTTCAAAAGGACTATGTAGATTTGAAAGATTGTCCAAAATGTGGTGCGTCACGATATAAATTGACGACTTCGGGGGAGTCCAAAACTAGTTCTCCTGCCAAGGTGTTGTGGTATCTACCTATAACATCACGGTTTCAACGCTTGTTTGCAAATCCGAAAGATGCGAAGAATTTGAGGTGGCATGCAGATGTTAAGAAAAATAATGATGGGATCCTACGACATGCGTCTGATTCCCCACAGTGGAAGAAGATTGATGTATTGTTCCCTAAATTTGGTGAAGAAGTCAGGAATCTAAGACTTGGGCTTTGTACAGACGGGATGAATCCGTACGGGACATTGAGCAGCCAACATAGCACTTGGCCAGTCATGCTTGTTATATACAATCTTCCTCCCTGGCTGTGTATGAAAAATAAGTACGTTATGTTGTCATTGTTGATATCGGGCCCTAAACAACCCGGAAATGATATCGATGTTTATCTTGAACCTTTGATTGATGACTTAAAGAAACTTTGGGCTGAAGGTGTGATGACCTATGATGCTTCAGCAAGAGAGACATTTCGTTTGCATGCTATGTTGTTTTGCACTATTAATGACTTTCTGGCATATGGGAATTTGTCTGGATATAGTGTCAAAGGAGCTAAAGCGTGTCCTATATGTGAAGAAAACAGTGATTCAATAAGACTAAAATATGGCGGCAAGACTGTATATCTTGGTCATCGAAGGTTTCTTTCAAAATTCCATCTGTATCGTAGGAAGCGCAAAGCATTCAATGGATGGAATGATGAACGGAGTGCACCTAAACCTATACCAGGGGATGTTGTTTATGAAAGAGTAAAAGACATTGTCAATGAATTTGGTAAGAAATCACAATGTAGTATGGCCACACGGAGTGACAATTCTTCATTCAAAAAGAAGTCAATATTTTGGGATCTTCCTTATTGGAGTTCTTTGTCAGTCAGGCATTGTATCGATGTAATGCACGTTGAGAAAAATGTCTGTGATAGCATCATTGGTACTCTATTAAATATACCAGGTAAGACTAAAGATGGGATAAAATCCAGACTGGACCTACGTGAAATGGGAATAAGGTCAGAATTAACAGAATTACGTGAAATGGGTAATAAAAGAACATACTTACCTCCCGCTTGTTACACGTTGTCTAGAAAGGAGAAGAAAACTTTTTGTGAATGCTTGGTAAATGTTAAGGTGCCACATGGTTACTCATCCAACATCCGTAGATTGGTATCAATGAAAGATCTGAAGTTGATAGGTCTTAAATCTCATGATTGTCACACTCTAATGCAACAAATATTGCCCGTGGCAATTCGATCTATATTGCCGAAGCATGTAAGGTTTGCAATTACCAGACTTTGTTTCTTTTTCAACAGTCTATGCAGCAAAGTTATTGACCCTGATACTCTCGATAATTTGCAAAGAGAAGTGGTTGTTACCCTATGTTAGCTTGAGATGTATTTCCCTCCTTCGTTCTTTGATATCATGGTACATCTTGTTGTCCACTTGACTAGGGAAGTGAAAATCTTGGGACCGGTTTTCTTGCATTGGATGTATCCCTTTGAACGATACATGAGCGTTTTTAAAGGTGATGTTCGAAACCGTTATCGTCCTGAAGGGAGTATTATTGAAGGTTGTGGCGAGAGAGGTTATGGATTTCTGCAATGACTTTCTCAGTGGTAATGACACTCCTGATAATGACAAGAATATTGAGGAGGGCAAAGGAATTTTGGGATCACGGGTGAAAGTAATCAGCCGTGAGCAGTTGGAACAAGCTCACTTGTATATTTTACATAATATGGACGAAGTGAGTGTTTATATCGAGGAACATACCAATTTCATAAAGAGACAACATCCTCGAGCAAGTTCAATGTGGCTTGCTAGAGAGCATAATAAGACTTTTACTAAGTGGTTTGAAGATAAAGTCTTACATCAACTATCTCAAACACCAAATGATATTACAGAAACTATCAAATGTCTCGCCTTTAAACCAAAACCGAATGTTATGTCTTATGAAGGGTTTGACATTAATGGATTCACATATTACACAAAGCGCCAAGATGATAAGAGTGTCGTCCAAAATAGTGGGGTCACTCTTCAAGCGTCAACTATGTACTTTGCAAGTGCAAAGGATAAGAGTCCACGTGAAGCTAAAATGTCATATTACGGTGTCATTGAAGACATTTGGGAGTTTGACTACATAGATTTCAATATTCCGCTCTTTAAATGTAATTGGGTTGATAACACCAAAGGAGTTATAGTGGATGAATTGGGTTTCACTTTGGTGAACTTTGAAATGATTGGCGAGAAGGCTGAACCATTCATATTGGCATCACAGGCAAAACAAATATTCTATATCGATGATCCTGCAAATGATAAATGGTCGGTTGTTCTTCATGGTAAAAGACAGTTCATTGAAGATCCTATAGATGAAGAAGAGTACTATGATAAGTATGATGACTCCAGTCCATTCTCAGTTGGGTTGCCAACTCCACAAAATATTGAAGCTAATGATGACTTATATGTGCGCGGAGATCACAATGAAGGATTGTTAATTGATAAAAGATCACAATTTTAGAGACATGTATGTTTATACAAATGGTAAATGTTTTCCTTTTTCTAATTTATACAAATGCTAAATGTTTTCCTTTTTCTAGTTGATACAAATGCTAAATGTTTGCCTTTTTTATGACATTTCCAGATGGCTGACCATGATGAGAATGATGTTCATGATGAGCATGTTGTCCATGACGAGCATGGCGAGGATACCAATGTAAGTTCTAAAAACATATCCTGTATTTCTATAAAATTCATTATCTTCTAGTTATGTCATATATCCTATATTTCTATATTGGCCTAATTCAATGTGTTTATTTTTGTCAAATTTTAGGTTGATGATGCACATGTACCCACTGAAGCACTGGAGCAACTTGATGCGCGGAGAGGACATTCCAACTCGAGATATCGTCTACCGTTTCCTCCTCCTCCGCAGTAATATCCTCATCTCTAAACGTTTCTCGTAGGATTCTGAACCCCTCCCTTCCCTCTACTACATCGAACCCATGCCGCAGTTGAACCCTTTCGCCGAGCCCTACCCGGCCAAGCAGGCGTCGCCTGAAGCACCACCGTCATCGTCGTCTCCACCTCCATCGCAACTTGCTGTGCTAGTCCTGACAGTTTATCACCCCACATGCCTTCCTCCTCAGTTCCTGCCGCTAGACGACCACACAATGGATCCAAGAGGATTGCAGGCGTTCGCCAAAGACTATAGGCTGAGTTAACTCAATAGTTAACTCAGCCTATAGTCTTTGGCAAACGCCTGCATATCCTCTTGGATCCATTGTGTGGTTGTCTAGCGGCATGAACTGGGGAGGAAGGCATGTGGGGTCATAAACTGTTAGATATAATTGGGATGTTGATAGTGATGATGAATGATACTTTGTAAATGAATGTTTCTGAATGTTAAAACATGTATTTGAATGATTCTATATGTGTGAACGTGATAATTGAATTGATGTCTGAATGTATCTACTTGTGTGAATCTTTTTATGTTAATTTTGCAGGTTTGTGGCCTGTTTGTAGGCTGATATCAATGGATGTCGTAAACCTGCAGTTCAGAAAACTGAACTGCAGGTTCTCATCCTGCTGACCAGCCACAGCAGGCCTGCAAACAGATTTATAAAAAAAAAAATAGATATAGGCGTCGGTTATTTACCGATGACCGTCAGCACAGACTTACAGCGTCGGTTTTTTGTTGAACACCGACGCCAAAAGTGTTCGCGCTACAGGAAATGGGAGTCATCTAGGACACTTTTCTGCGTCGGTTTTTTAGTATATAACCGACGCAGAAAGCGTCCTAGATGACGCCGTTTTCTGTGGCGCGAACCCTTTTGGCGTTGGTGTTTTATAATAAACCGACGCCTTTATATTAAATAGGCGTCGGTTTTTTAACCGACGCTGAAGTGTCCAACCTTTTAGCGGCGCCCACATAGGCGTCGTTCAGAAACCGACACCAAAGGGGGTTAAACAACCGACACTAAAAGGAACTTCTGTAGTAGCAGTTTCTAGGGATGAGTCACATGGCACTACTCGTAGGTAGCCCACTCCTTAACTCATGGCGTGCTAAGAGTCTCATAGCACTACACAAGAGTAGCCCAGTTTCTAACTCATGACAACCTAGACCTTTCTCTAGGTTATCCTTTTTAGCCTTTGCATAGCCACAGGGGTGGACCCGGATCTAAGCCAGTTATATGTATATGTTTATAGTGATAGTCATAGTCACTCTATAGTTGCATGAAATAAAAGCATCCAACAGTTACTTTCAAGCAACTGATAAAAACCTCAACAAACCCTCAGAAAACTAACTCTGAATATTCATAAGCGTAACCACATACCTTTACCATGCAGAATATTCAGTTATACTTCAAGTAGATTTAATCAACCAATCAATAGACCCGAGCAAGCAAACCAAGCAATTGATCATTTAATCTTCATGTATGTAAATCCTAAATGGTCACCATCACATATTATTCCAAGTAAACCTCACTCGGTCTTAATCTAGGGTATTAGGGTTTGTTAAGGAATAGAGGTACAAACCCTAATTCCATCGCATACTTGTTTATTAGAGTTATTAGTCCAATTTTGTTATCATGTGTAACCCTAATTAATATATTGAACAAAACTGTTTGTTATGATCACTTAGATCCAATTTACATTCACTAACCATATCTTAGTTTTAAAACCCTAATTATCATAAGCATGATTATATTGGAATCCCCATCATTATCACAATCACCTTGTGAAACAATATCAGATAAGATCATAAAGTAAGGGCTTTTAAGGTATTCAACATGTTAATACCTAAAATATATGGTTTAACTACATAAATTACCATTTTATCACATATGTTACCCTATTTTTAGAATAAAAAGCCCAATTAGATCTCAATCATATTTTATTTGGATTCTACATGTTCTGTTGATCAAATTTTTTATATTACTTGTCTAATTTTGAGTTAAGTACAATTAGTTAAGATTTTTGCAAAATTAAAGATAATTTGGCCAATCGAGGATGGCCATGTCAGCATTTAACTTATTTCTAATTGTTTTGGCTAGATAAAATTGATGAGGCTGAAACATACCTCATTACCCCTGTGGGCGATGTATAGCCTCAAGGGCATCAGGGTCCTTTGACAAACGATCATCCCCTTCCTCGCGTTGGGGCACCTCCAGCCTGACGTGACTGTGCGTGAGGGAGGCGCAATACCTCCTCCCTTTGCTTCAGGGCGTCGAGAAGCTAGCTCAGAGTGCATCTTCCTTCGCCGGTTCTTCCTGGACCAGGCCATGCGTAGCTGTAATCTCCTGGATTCCTTCGAGTCGGAGGATGAAACCATCGACATCCTGAACACCATCGGCGCAGTGAGCACGATGAGGAACGTGCACCTGTACCTCATTCCGAGAAGATCGCACACCGCACCAATGGAGAGCCTAGAGAAGATGCTCCCAGAAACATTCACGACCCTGACATTACCTAGGTCGGAGCGGAGCAGGTTATTGTTGTCACGTGTGATGGCTCGATGGTTGCACATCACCCGGTGAAGGCAAGTCAACAATGGCTCACCCTGAGCACTCATGGCTCCTCACCCTTGGGCGTCGGGCGGTCAGAAGATGTCCTCTATACCTTCTTCATGTGCATTGCTTCATCGGCGGTGGCCAAAGCTAGGGGATAAGGACCCTAGTTCCAAGATCGATTAGGAAGAGAAAAAAGACAGCCATCTCATGACACTAGTGGTGTTGAGACCGTAGGAGTTGTTCGCTGAGGATCTCTACAGGTCTATGTTGCATCGGGGGTTTCCCTAGACACCCGTCCAGGTTTCATGACTATGGATGTGTAGGAACATGGAACGGGGTGACCAAGCAGCAAGATATCTAGCGAGATGAAAGAGGGATGAAGGGTCTACAACATATGCTGACCAAAAAGTCTGGTTCTTGCCTCTTCGACTCAAGAGGGTTGGGTGCCTCCTATGATATTCAGGCAGAGGGCTTCAATGTATATCCTGTATATACACTTCATAAGAGAACCCTATTTGTCTCTAAAATAAGAGAGAAAGGAAGGGGATAAGGAGGGACCCTATGGCTAAAAGATATGATTCTTTCCTCTTATATTCCCAACCGTAGGTCATAGGCTACTAGTTTGGAAGGGGTTTCCATATACATACCACACGATTAGATATCCCATTGGAAAAACATTAATGCATGGTCATTCCTTTCCCCAATCTTTTACTCCTTTCTTCTATCCATTCTTTATTGTGCAAAAAGTAAGGTATTCCATAAACACGTATGACCACCTTATTAAGAGTATCTAGATATAAATTCTTTCTTTTCTCCTTTTTCTTATTTATTTATTTGAAAGATTTCTTTTCAATGATTTCTCTTTATCTTTTATTTCCTTTTTCCTCTTTTCCCATTTCTTTCCATTAGAAATCAAGGATAACTTCTTTTCACTTATTTCCCATATTTTTCATTGTTTTCAATTTCTTTCTTAATAAAAAAAATACTTAATTGATCTTTTCTTTTCTTATTGCATTTGATTTGCAACTTTGGACCCCTTGGGACCCAAGGAACCCAAGAGGCATGAAATCCACCTTTGGATTACATTCTTTTATCTTCTAGAGGTTTCCACATCTCTCTTTTCTCAAAAACTCAACTATTCATTTATTAATTGAATTTCCTTATTATTGGGCCCAATAGCCAATAAAGCCCACAACACAAGCATCCAGGCTATTGTAAACAAAATCCATTTATTCAAAACAAATTGTATTATTACTTGTTCAAATATCTTTAATATGAGAAATTACATTTCTTACCAAATGAACCCAAAAATTGGGGTTGTAACATCCTTCCCCTCTTATAGGAATTTTGTCCTCAAAATTCTACCAAGTAAATAAATAATCCAGGATAAGACTTTTCCATGTCCATCATTGGCCCCTATCTGGCTTTACCTTTCCCATGGAGCTTCCAAAGAACCTTTAGCATCACCTATTCTTTTCTCTGAGTTCTTTCACTCTAGCGTCTGTAAACTGCACATGTGACTCAGGTTATTTCAGCCTCCCTTGGGCTCACTAGATTCATTGCTCAGCACATGGTCTGGGTACCTCACATAGTGCTCTAACTTGGACACATGAACCTCATCACACTTTACTTCATCCTAAGGGGTAAGGGCAAACTTAACCTTCTCCACTAAACCATGTCAAAAGAACCCACACATCGGGGACTCAGCTCTCTTAGCTATAACTTAGAGGGGTCGGATTTTCATGTCACATATTCCCCCACAGTGAATTGCATTTCAATCTACTTTGCATCTGCTCATGACTCTCATCGTCTCTAGGCTCCTTTCAGCCATTGCACGATCAAAGCGACTTTGTCTACATGCACTGTGGCCCTTTTCTAACCATCACGTGGTCCTTTCACCGACATCACCTTACTGAAGTGGTGACCGACACAACCTCCCTTATAGATCTTCTTTAAATCCCAATACTAGCTATGGTGGTCATCATCACATCTTTCATAGGACAAAAACTGTCTCTAGCTATCACCTTGAACAAGCACATATGCTCTCATCAAACCCTTTTAGTCTGGATCATACTAACCATTAGTTAGGGGTGATGAACTATACTAACATCGAGTTCTTCATGTACCTATTTCCACCTTTTGGAAGGGAACCTTTAGGTCAAACTCAAGAACCTTTGAACTTGCATCATGGTGTAGTTGAACCATCTCTCTCATGGGTAGTTCAACTAGATTTGCCCCTCGACAGAACTCTTTCTTTCTCATGTCATATAGGTAAGGTGATCTACCATAACCTATATTGCATCACGACCTTCCTTGGTCCAGGGGAGACTTACAACGTCCATAGTAATGAACTCCCTTTCTCTTTCAGGGACTCTTTATCCCTATTATCAATGCCCAGGGTTACTGGTGTTCGTCCTTCTCCCTCGGCTTGCATGGCCATATTCCACATGCAACTTTATCTTAGGCATCTAAAATACTACTGTCACTTACTATATTTGTAGTACCACGGTGTATGATGAACTTAAAATCATGATCTCTTGTATGCCACGATTCATCAAGGTTGATTCCTTAGAAACCCTAAACCACTCTCATCAGAGTTTTATTGCCTTCCTATCCAAAGATGTGCATCTGAGGTTCTATCACCATCCTTTCACTACATCAAGGACTAAACTGGCTAACTAAACAACCATTAACTTGTTCAACATATCTTGTTACATATGAGTTTTAGCCAAAATGCATCTTCTTTCCAAACTTACGATTAGCCGAACAACCTCAACTTCTCCTTGCCTAGTTAAACTAGGCAGCTATATCTCAACCAGAGCATTCATTACCACTTCTTATCCTTAGGTGTTAGGTAATGTTGAAGACATACACCTCCATGTAATCCACTTATCGTCTCAGCTCAAACTCTAAGTCTATCTTCATTAAGAACACTCTCTGATTTCATCATCATGGTGATCAAACTCAACCTGGTATAACTTTTAAGTTCCTCATAGCTCATATTAAAACATTCTCAAAAGATGACCACCTCATTTCTCTTAGTGTTGGTAAACCATTCGTGTATCGTTTACTCCACCAGGGTATGTTATCCTCTCTATTCTCGTAGCAACATTCCAACTCACATCATCTTTTATCCTTGGTGTATGTCATGCGTACTATCCTATCTCTCACTCCCATAACAAGAGGAAATAAGCATTTGGCTGCAGTCCAAATACAGAGTTCTTCATGTTCTAAGAGTAGAGATGGTACATCCCACCTTTCCAGTACACCTTTAAATCCAAGTTGAGATGTGCCACCTATGTTTCTACATCACAATCATCTCGATATCAAGGTTACTTCCATGGAAAACTAGTCTTGAACCTACTGAGGTTTACACACATCCCTTGGTTATCTCCTATAGGTCTATAGGGTGTCAGCACTTTTGGGGTCATCTCTCTTCCCTCATGCATCAAGAGAGTGCCCTACTCATCTGCCCTTTGGGTCCCATGAGTTCATGAAGGTGATCAATCTCCTAACCCATGGCCCTCAGACAATGATAGTTGTTACCTCCCGACCCTATGGTCATGTGCAACTAGGGAATTAGGCAACTCCCACTTCCATCGGTCTTATCCCTACCTGACCCTAGGATAAACTTAGGATTCTATTATAGTACATGTTCAACTTTACAACCTTACCCAAGCCGTCATCATCTCTTTCTACATTCAAGGGCTATCTTGCATCCTTTCATAGGGGTCATGGTGACCTGCCTACCTTGGTCAGGCCCCATACCAGTTACCTCCAGGGTAACACATCCTCATGTACTTAGAGATGGATATATATGGGTCTACAGGTTCATTCTCATACCATTTACTTTTCACTTAGCTTCTCAAGATCCTATGAGACCTCTTTAGATTAACTTAAACCAATAAAACTACTATACACCCTACCAAAGGGTCCCACTCCCAGGATGGGAGGAAAACTTCACCTTGATAACAAAGGTCACAAACGTCCTTATGTCTAGGGTTTACATCCATATGAGCATGCTTGACCCTAGCAAGCCATTAAGGCACAAGCGGACCACCTATTAAACCATGCTAGGTCACACTTATTTTTGTCCTCAACATTGGGTCAAGATTATACCTTCCCATGTCATCAACTTAGTTGTAAGGAGTTCATCATGCCTTCGTCTTAAGGAGTTTCCCATTTTCCTCTATACATGAGGATTACCATGCTCAAAACTATATCAACTTAATTATCATCATGAGCATCAAGTAAACTACTTCCCCTCCTAGTTCTAGGAACCCTAGATTCACCTTTGGGTATTCAACTGCATGCTCAATCTCTTAACCATGAATCTAGCATGCCTAAGGTATGTCATATACTCCCATGATCCTATTATTTGAGCAACACCTTAGAGTTGAGTCTTCCTCACAGACAAACAAAAAGGTACAAGGCCTCACGTCCTAAGCCTCTTCAGGTCTACGAAACTCTTCCTCTCATCTATACCAAAGGTACATAGGTACCAACTGACTCATCATCTCTCTAGGGTTTGGTTCCTCTCATGGCAACCAAGACATCATCAACCTCCAAGGATCAAGCATGAGGCAACCACTATCATCCACTTAAGTCGCATCATCCTCAACTCCCTACGTTTCCTCATATCTTGGAGTCTAGGATTCCAACCTTCTTGCTTGGTTTCCTGCTCTCTCTCTAGAGCTAACCCTACAACCAACCTCACCATTAGAGGCCCTCTCTTCATAAAGGATCAACCTCAAAAGCATGCCCCTACCAGGGTGAAGCCTATGTTCAACTTATGTTCTCTCAAGGTTGTCCATAGCCCCTTATGCTTATCACACAAGCTATCCATCAAACTCTCCTGACCAGGGTTTCAACCTATTTCTCGCACTACTGATACATTCTGGGTGCCTATTATGCCCATATAAGCTCATGGGGTTTCCATACGTTCTTCTCTAACCTCATCAATGAAGGAGCTATCCTTCACTCTAACATGTACAACCCTTTCTAATGTTGGGTCTCCAGAGGTACTAGGTCCTCCAACCTCTCATGGCTCATACGTCATCCAAGGCATGTCCATCCAAACACCTGGTCTAACTCATCATGCTATCTCTCTCTCTAACCTTCACTTAGGGTTAGGGTTAACGTCATCCTCAGAGGATGTGCCAGGTCTCTACATGCAATGGAGATCTCTATCTCTAAGACTAACTCTCTTTATTTATCCTCTTGACAAGAAGGCCTAGCCTCAGGTTTCTTCGGAGGGCATGACAAGTTATTTCATATGACCTAATCATGTATCTATCCTTTAGTTTGTGCTTAATCTATAAGCTTATTTCCATGACATCTTATTTACATACTTTTTCATTAATTTGGTGGAGATCCCTTAGACCTTGCCCATACCTCAAGAGGGTGAGGAGAAGAGAGAGAAAACCCTAATCCTTAAGGTCCTTAACAAAATTTGTAATGAGAAGGGATGAATAAGATGAGAAACTCTTAAAGGTATCTTATTTAGATTCATACACTAAGACATTGTCTAGGAAGTCACACGGATCCGAGAGCCATCGTATTCCGTCTAGCGGTGCATAGGAAAATATTTCCAGCCCCCAGTCGTGTTCCTTTTCTAGACATCTCCATCTTTCAGATAATCCTCTTAATAACTCCCTTGGGTTCTATGGAGTTTGTAAAGTTTAATAATTATTAATGGTTAAGTGAGGAACCTAGGCTCTAATTCTAAATGTTACGACCACACCTTCTGGTAACCCCTAATTAAGGGAGACCGAGAGGTTGAAGCCGGACACATAATTTCCGGATCAAAGGTTCGACATATAACCAAGAACAATTATTAAATTTTAACAGACTATACTAAAAAGCTGTAAGAAAATAAACTTTTGCATACCTTTTAAAAATTTGGATCTCTACACTTCTATCCATATATGAATTTCTACTCTAACTAATCCTCCTTGTATTTCAATTCATGAATTCACAATATGTCGATTTACTGTTTGTTCTTTTGGCTTTATACCTATAATGCCGACAAACAAAACGTCAGTCAATCGAAGCTGGTATGTGGTGGAAACAATAATCGTGCAATTATTTATAACAATGTATTGCAAATAATTACAATTTAACAAACAATTTTACAACTTAAATATAACTGCGTGATCCATGTATATCCTATCCCCATTATACCCCTCATGATCCCACCTAAATGGTGAATTAGTTTCTAGGGTTCAGTGACATGGAACTACCCGTAGGTAGCCCACTCCTTAACTCATGGCGTGCTAAGAGTCTCATGGCACTACATAAGAGTAGCCCAGTTTCTAACTCATGACAGCCTAGACCTTTCTCTAGGTTATCCGTTTTAGCCTTTGCAAAGCCACATGGGTGGACCCGGATCTAAGCCAATTATATATATATGTTTATAGTGATAGTCATATTCACTCTATAGTTGCATGAAATAAAAGCATCCAATAGTTAATTTAAACCAACTTATAAAAACCTCGACAAACCCACGAAAAACTAACTCCGAATATTCATAAGTGTAACCACATACCTTTACCATGAAGAATATTTAGTTATACTTCAAGTAGATTTAATCAATCAATCAATAGACCCGAGCAAGCAAACCAAGCAATTGATCATTTAATCTGCATGTATGTAAATCCTAAATTGTCACCATCACATATTATTCCAAGTAAACCTTACTCGGTCTTAATCTAGGGAATTAGGGTTTGGTTAAGGAATAGAGGTACAAACCCTAATTCCATCGCATGCTTGTTTATTAGAGTTATTAGTCCAATTTTGACATCATGTGTAACCCTAATTAATATATCCAACAAAACTGTTCGTTATGATCACTTAGATCCAATTTATATTCACTAACCATATCATAGTTTTAAAACCCTAATTCTCATAAGCATGATTATATTGGAATCCCTATCATTATCACAATCACCTTGTTAAACAATATCAGATAAGATCATAAAGTAAGGGCTTTTAAGGTATTCAACATGTTAATACCCAAAATTTATTGTTTAACTACATTAATAACCACTTTATCACATATGTTACCCTATTTTTAGAACAAAAAGCCCAATTAGATCTCAATCACATTTTCTTTGGATTCTACATGTTCGACTGATCAAATTTCATATATTACTTGTCAAATTCTGAGTTAAGTACAATTAGTTAAGATTTTTGCAAAATTAAAGATAATCTGGCCAATCAAGGGCGACCATGTCAGCATTTCACTTATTTCTAATTGTTTTGTCTAGATAAAGATTATGAGGTGGAAAGTTACCTCATTACCCTCGTGGGCGACGTATAGCCTCAAGGGCATTAGGGTCCTTTGACAAACGATCCTCCCCTTCCTCATGTTGGGGCGCCTCCAGCCTGACGTGGTTGTGTGTGAGGGAGGCACAATACCTCCTCGCTTCGCTTCAGGGCATCGCGAAGCTATCTCATGGTGCAACTGCCTTCGTCAGATCTTCCTAGACCAAGCCATGTGTAGCCAAAATCTCCTGGACTCCTTCAATTCGGCAGACAGATCCATCGACATCCCAAACACCGCAGGCGCAGTGAGCATGATGAGGAACGTGCACCCGTACCTCGGTCTGAGAAGATCACACACCACACCAATAGATAGCATAGAGAAGATGCTCCCGGATACAGACGCGACTCCGACATTACCTAGGTCAGAGCAAAGCAGGTTGATGTTGTCACACATGATGACCCGATGGCTGAACATCACCCGGTGAAGGCAGGTCAACGGAGGCTCATCCTGAGCCCTCATGGCTCCTCACCCTTGGGTGTCGGTTGGTCAGATGCTGTCCTCTATACCTTCTTTAGGTCCATTACTTCATCGGCGGTGGCCAAAGCTAGGGGACAAGGTCCCTGGTTGCAAGATCGATCAGGAAGAGAAAAAAGACGGCCATCTCACGACACCACTGGTGTTGAGACCGTAGGAGTTGTTTGTTGAGGATCTCTGTAGGTCTATGTTGTGTCATGGGTTGCCCTAGCCACCCGTCTAGGTTTCATGACTGTGGATGTGTAGGAACATGGAACAGAGTGACCAAGCGGCAAGATATCTAGCGAGATGAAAGAGGGACGAAGGGTCTACAACATATGCTGACCAAAAAGTCTAGTTCTTGCCTCTTCGACCCAAGAGGGTTGGGTGCCTCCTATGAGATGCAGGAAGAGGGCTTCGATGTATATCCATATATATACACACTTCATAAGAGAACCCTATTGGTCTCTATGATAAGATAAAAAGGAAGGGGATAAGGAGGGACCCTACGACCAAAAGGTACGATTCTTTCCTCTTATATTCCCAACCGTAGGTCATAGGCTACTAGTTTGGAAGGGGTTTCCATATACATACCACACGATTAGATATCCCATTGGAAAAAGCATTAATGCATGGTCATTCCTTTCCCCAATCTTTTACTCATTTCTTCTATCCATTCTTTATTGTGCAAAATGTAACGTATTCCATAAACACGTATGACCACCGTATTAAGAGTATTTAGATATAAATCCTTTCTTTTCTCCTTTTTCATAATTATTTATTTGAAATATCTCTTTTCAAGGATTTCTCTTTATCTTTTATTTCCATTTTCCTCTTTTCCTATTTCTTTCCATTAGAAATCAAGGATAACTTCTTTTCACTTATTTCCCATATTTTTGATTGTTTTCAATTTCTTTCTTAATAAAAAAAATACTTAATTGATCTTTTCTTTTCTTATTGTATTTTATTTGCAACTTTGGACTCCTTGGAACCCAAGGAACCCAATAGGCATGAAATCCACCTTTGGATTACATTCTTTTATCTTCTAGAGGTTTCCACATCTCTCTTTTCTCAAAAACTCAACTATTCATTTATTAATTGAATTTCCTTGTTATTGGGCCCAATAGCCAATAATGCCCACAACACAAACATCCAGGCTATTGTAAACAAAATCTATTTATTCAAAAAAAAATTATATTATTATTTTTTCAAATATCTTTAATATGATAAATTACATTTCTCACCAAATGAACCCAAAAATTGGGGTTGTAATAGTATGTGTCGTGTAATATAAGCCAAAGAGGCCTTAGCTGTTAAACTCAAGGAATCTTTGACTGAAAACTACTACTAACTAAAACCTAATTAGCTAGGTTGGAAGGAATTTTTTATTGGTGAATATTTAACTAAAGTTCAAAAATTAAGAAAACTAAATTGACATGGTTGTTAGAAAAATTTAACAAATTCCATAGATCTTTTGGTTTTACCATGACACACACTACAAATGAATTATCTTCATCTATAATTAATTGCCCTTAATGCAAACTAATGACATGTATCCAACCTTACCTTCTCCTACAACGTAATGTAGTACTCAGACTAAGGCAAACCTCACTTCCATAAAATTTTAGTGACTTAGTCTAAGAAAATCATACTATTCTTTCAGTTATTCTTTCATAGTTGTTATCACTCTCTCTATGTGTTTTCTTATCTATGTGAATGACAATTCAAACTCCTAGTCCCTCTCTCGAAGTAATTAAAAGCATGATACTTTGATTATGTTAATTACGCATAAACAAATCATCAACAATATAATAGATTCAAGTTCAGAAGAAAGGAAAATACATTATAAAATCATCAAATCCAATTACAATATACATCAAACTACTCCTGGGTCCTAGGGAAAGAAGGGGTTTATCTCCACATGTTCCTCCTCAAATGGTAGAAAGAAGAGAAAGAGAAATAGAACTAGAATGGCAATAAATGATAGAAAAACTCCTAAAGAACATGAATTGACAATCCCTTCTAACGAACACCGTGATTAGCAATTTCTCATCTACAACCTATCCTCTGAAAGTACCTAGATTGTCTGATTTGTGGCAATCTCCTCCATATACACTCGACTAGACTCTGAGTCCAAAATGTACATGACAATTCTCCTGTGGCCACCCTCTTTGGTCATAAGTGAGGAAACCTCACTTAGTTCACAGTCATTAGATCATATTTGCTTTTAGATCTGTATTAATTGTGCCAGATCAATACTTGATGTCACCTTGGCCTTTTTTACCTTCTCTCTCTACGTCAGAACTAACAAAAAAATTGTTAGTAGTAATGAGTTGATTATTGTGGGTGTATGGTTGTTGAAGTCAATACCATCAACACTACTATCACTGGTAGTAAGATAATTAATCTTCATCTTTTATGCAACTATGGATGCTCAGAAAACACGATTGAGTTTGTGGCTTGTAGGCATCGGTGTATTGATTGGTAGCACTAGTTGTCTCTTAGTAGAATTGGTGCTCCTCTGCTTATTCTTTTGTTGGGTGTAAGGTGTCAGTACCACCGACACACAGAGTTGGTGATTAGATACTCAAGTTTCATGAAATAAGAGAAATAGTGACATAACTCAGAGAAAATAATCAAAAAAATCATGTATTTTGATATAATTGAATGATAATTTGACACTCAAATGATTCACAAATAACCAAAAAATATCTTGTGAAAAGTGATACAAAATCAATGCATCACAATTCTCTAGCATCTAACTTGGTTTTTGGTTTGATGATATAAAAGAACGAGTAGTGCTTGCATGTTATGACACCCCTACCTAGATGAAAGTCACATTACCACAGCGGTCCACACTTCCCTTAATTGATTGAAATTGTAATTCTTTTTTGCTTAGCTATATCTTACTTGTTTAGATTATCTACTTGCATAATTAGTC
The DNA here is from genome assembly GCA_963693085.1 of Alisma plantago-aquatica. NCBI lineage: Eukaryota > Viridiplantae > Streptophyta > Magnoliopsida > Alismatales > Alismataceae > Alisma > Alisma plantago-aquatica. The sequence goes on along the minus strand of OY856411.1, from coordinate 946,565,542 downwards.
TTGTGCCTTTTTCATGGAATCTGGATCTTTCTTGGGTAGTTGGAGCTAATTTATGATTGCATATGCTTGCTTTATCTAGTTGGTTCTAATCTAGCCCTTTCTTGCTCTAGTTGGCTAATGTCTAGTGTAGTGTCTCTTTTGCCTAGTTTTTCTAGTTTACATCTTGAGGTTGACAATTAGGATTTCTTTAGTAGTGTAGTGATAGTGATAGATGTTGCTTTCTTGTTAGTTTAATTGTATCGTTTCTAATGTAGCATCCTTTCTTTGTTAATTAGACACAAATTGTCTTCGGTTAAAGTAGATTTGGTTCTTGACTTCCTCTAATTGCTTATCCATCATTAGGTTGATAATAAAAACCAAGATTAAACCCCTAGACCCTAGACTCCACTTTAGGAAACTAGTAAAAACAAATTAATCTCCAGTGTCCCTCTCTCCATATGGTTCAATCCCAATCTGCCATTCTCTATACTACTCCCAAGTATATACATTTGTGGATTTTATTAAGAGTGTCTAAAACTATGTTTTATAGATATTTGAAAGGACCAAGTGTGTGCCTAAGGCACATCCAACCACATCAATTGGTAGGGTGTCCTTTGGATGCATTTGTGATTTGGGACTCTTTAAGGAATAATCACTCAACTACAGTGATGGTGGATACTTGGTGACCTTACGATGATCTCAACTCACTCCTACTTCACAGTTGAGGGTGACTAGTAAATAGTAGAGTTTTTTGGGAAGAATTCTACCCATTCAAGGGTAGTAGGAAGATATCAAACAGAACTATTTCCACTTTTAGGCCCCCTCTAATGACTACTTGTGTACACTAAAAATAGACACAACTACAATATGTTATGCCATATTTACTAAGAAATACCCAACCAAACACTACCTATTGGGGTTCCTTGGTATACCATCAATTGAGTTTCTCCCTAGAAATTTTGATTTTACTCTTCCTAGATTGTTATTGTTTTTTACCGTCACTTGAGTTTCATCATGGAGAACTAGACCAATGGAAGAATTCATAAACAACTTCATAGTATGAATGGATGAATTTCATTATGGAAATCTTTTTTGATGAGACTCTATTTTAGTTACTTCCAAATACCCCAATGTCCATCAATTAACTGTTAAGCAAAATCTATTATAAGTTTGACCCTAATTGCAAGCAAACAATAAATACAAATGATTTTTAAAAAAATATGACGTATGATTCTCTTAACTCATCAATATAGATTTGTGTGCATGACTCAGATAGAATTCTCCATATCTTGGTATTGCAACTTTGGTCAATTGGGATGGTTTATTTAATTTGAAATAATCTCAATCAAAGAATCAAACACATGTGAATAAAATGAGGAATTCATCATCAAAATATGGGTAATCTAAACTATGAAGTCATAAGAATTGTAATCCCCTAATAACAATAAATATAATATGAGCTTATGCTTAAAAGCTCGACTACATCAAGTCTTCCAAGTTATGATAAAAAAACTACCAAAATAATGATCACATGAAAATGGCTCATAGAGTTGATAAGATTCTTAACCTTCTCAGATAAAAAGTATACTCATCAATAGAGTATGAAAACCCATATTGCATTGAGTACCTTCATACAATCACACTCCATATCCTCATTCAAAAGTCCTTTTCCTTAACCTCTAATGATCTCAACCTTTACAGTCACTTCCATAGTCTCTTCCTTCCGACTAAATCTCCCAAGTAACCATATGCTTGTCTTAAAAGTTCTAAAAGTCTATGTTTCACCTTCAATAAGGCTACTATTTTCATTCACATATGTTCTCATATTCGGGTTTGTAGCACCGATCAATCAGCCAACAATACCTCTTTCACCTTGACATGTTGATGTGGATCGAATGAAATGTTGTGTATGTAAAGTATGGTCCGTGCATGCATAAAACTAGTAATACTATTGAAATCCTAATAACATCAATTTTCATGCACATTTCATGGCCTTTTCATAAATAAAATCATTCGATTCAATAACTAGATATCGAATTTTGTTCCTTTTTCCTTAAATGGCCAATTATCTAGTTTTAACAAAATTTCATTGAAAAGTGTAGGAATGCACATTAAAACACTAAAGATCGATGCCATAACCATCAACCCCCAGAAAAATCATTCATCAAGCATTGACCTCGAAAAATACATGCTTCTCATCGACCTATTAGATCGACATCTCTACCTTCTTTCCAAGATCAATGGCTTTAGTCATTGTTCTCCCAACCATGAATCTGGAAGAGTGATGGATGCATATGAATTCGAAAGAAGAGAAATCAAATATCAAGAAAGTATCATTGAGCTTGAATACATAAAACTGAATTGTTGACCTTCATGTCAATAGATCATCCCATCGATCTCCCTAGAGATCAGTGACCCTCCAAGACATATGAAGACATGTCACTCAATCAAAGACCTACTAGTCAATCAAAGCTCATCGACAATCAAGATCGATAGCAAGAAGATAAAGAGTCCATGCCATGTAGAACAATAAAAAATTGACAACACACAAGCCAAATCCTATAAATAGGCCCCCAAGGAATCACTTCAAGTCATCTTGGATATTGGAGTCAACAAGCCAAAAGGACACTACCAAGTTCAAATTTCAAGTGTAGAGACCATGAACATAGCTAGTTTCATCGACCTATAGAATTGGCATTCAACTACTTCCATCTATAGATCTTCTTGCTTGAAGTCTTTATCGTTTCATAAGAAAGGATGCCACCAACATCCATGTTAAATCCAAATCGAAAGGTGGATAGATCAATGCTCTGATCTACCCTTGTATTGACTTATTACCTCTTTTTTCTTATCATTACTTACTCAAGTTGTATTTTGTTTCCATTTTGTGCCATGAGTGGCTAAACTCCATAACTTGGGTTGTAAGTCCCTATCAGGCCCTCCCAACCATGTTATATTTCTTTCTTCTATTCATGACATATGTTCTTATAGTTTTGTTTCTATACTCTTATTTTAATGTGTCACACTTTGATTATCTACCTTCTTGTGACATTTGATATGCATTTATTAGAGAGAATGATAAAAGTTAGATCTAGAGTATAGATTAGTAATGAGATACAAGAGTGAGGAGTTACTATAACAAAATTCATATAGTTATAGTTGATCTTTTGGTTATCATCTTGAGATAGAGACCTTTGGATATAAATCTACCCTAATCTTGAGAGAATGAAGGAGTGGATGTCTTTCATGAATGTTTGCAAAACATGGCAAGAACACATATAAATTAGAAGAGAAGGTTTTATATGGTTAAGGTTGGTCTTGTTGGGTTATGTGATGGCGACCAGTGATGCTGAAACAATAAAAAAATAGCTACATACCCTACTAGAAGTTCTAGTCAATAATAGTGTATTCCGAAAGAGGGTATGTAAGACATACCTCATCGCAAAGCAAGTCCAGTGACATGCATTCATATAGTGATGTGTGTTGCTCCTCATGTACACATATGGTCATCATCGACATCCTATAAATGGAGGAAACTCAGTGTTTTTGTGTCTATATCATCCACATGGATGGACTTAGACTCCGCGTCATGCTTCTCAAGACGACCAGTAGGAGTATCTTGACAAAGTGAACTTTAGTATAATTACAATTTTACCCTCATTATGTTCACTCTTATCCCTAATATATTTTTCTTGGCTTCTAAATCAATATTGATACTCAAATTCAAAATATAGTGATAAATGTGGATTTCATACACATTTTAACACCACAATTGAATTCATTCATCACTTTGTCCAAAGAATAAATTTGTTCAATCAAACTTCATCTTTTGATTCTCAAACTTTTTGATAAATATTCTCCACATATGTTTGAAGCTATGTTCCAAATTTCCTTTTATTTAAGTTTATGTATAACAAACCCTTTTATTTTCCTTTTATCTGCTCTTTTTCTTGGCTTTGCCATGTCAGCGATCTGGGCAAGGGATCAGGGGAGAACCCCAACCCTAGGATCTACCGCTCATAGATCTAGGCCCGATCCAGCAATAATGAGGTCATCTTCAACTTCCCACTGATTGTGGGGGGGGGGGGTGTCCTTATGGCCGACACATGTGATCTCCTACTTCTGGCCGAGATTTGAAATTATGAGTGAATAGAAACAATCATATCATGATTTTGAACTGATCTATCCCTAGTTTGACCATCACTATTGCTCTCTTTAGCCGCCAAAATGCCTTTATCATTTCCCCATCTAACTCCGGTGAGCATGGTCGCAACAAGAACCCTTTAACCCTAAATCTACCCCCTAGACGCTATAAAAGGGGTCCCCCATGCTTGCCATAGCCACGCCGAGCTACAAGCCTCATTTTCACTCTCTATTTTGGCCTTGGGTGGCCTAATTTCCCCCTGATCACCTATAGTTGGTGCAGTGTTGTCGGATGCCCATTTTGGGCTTTCCTTCTCCTCACCGCCTTTCCCCAATTTGAAACCAGCCGCCACTTTGTGAGGTCGCGAGGAGATTGAGCGGCTACTTGGTAGACTCCACCTGCTCCTCCTACCCCAAGATCCCTTCCACCCGAGAGGCCCTCTCTGCTGAATCTCCAAGCTCTCACTAGAGCCTACGTGAGAGAGAAGGAGAAGTCACAGACTGCCTCGTCCAAGAGAAAAATACACCGACCCAAAGAACCCATCAAACCAATGAGTGAACTGGGAAATTGAAGATTTGAACCATGTTAAACCATACCAGTAAGTGAGAAAGATACACCTATGTGGCACAATCTCATCGCCCAATCAAGTTATCCAATGGTCGACCTTTTTCCATATTAAATGTATTTTACATCTCTCTCTTCTAAAAAATTAAATAAATGGACAAATCTTGTAAAAATTGTATCTTCTGATTCCTAACTCCAAAAATTACAAAAAAATAGTCAATATTGATAAAAAAATCCAAGGAATTTATTAAAAATACTTAAAAAGCCTAATTATTTATGGAATTTATTGATATCCGCATATTTTATCTCTTGTTTATTTAGTTTATTAAATGGCTCAATAATGATGTTTAATCTTTGGAAACCCTAGATTTGGACTCGTGATTATCTTGAAACCTAGATCTAATCTAGTTGACTCATATACTCTTGAAAATGAATCATTACTGATCTTGATATATTTACTTGATTCAATCTTGAATATGATCTTTATGAATAATGAGTAATCTGGATATTGATCTTAACCTTGGAAAACCCATGATATACATTTGACCCATCAATCTAATCTTGAATTCCAATTATACTAAGTATCATGATGATGATTTAGAAATTTGATGATGACTTGGATAATGATCATAAAATTAGGGTTAACACATATGATCCTATAAAACCTAGGTAAGTCATTCACACTCGAAATTATACTTGACACTTGAATAAGTTTTGAACATATTGGAATTGTTGTTAATAAGAGTATGGCCTAACCCTACGGTTGACATAGGAAAGTGTAACCCTAATTTCAATTATTGAAAATAATTTTCACATATCATGATCTGGACCCTTGATCCAAATATTGTGATTTAGGATCTGACTCGAAGGGTCGACCTATTTGATTTGTACTCTAAGTCTTCTGTGAAAGGTATGCTATTATATCTCCTCTTTGGTTGTATTTAAGATACTTTTTATGTATCTCTTAACTATATACTTGACTATAACTTTATTGAGCTACGGTTCCCTATTATTAGTCTTTTGGTTTTCCCTATATTATATTTTGAGAAAAACATTAGAACATAAATGTTAATTCCCATTATGATTTCCCGTATACTGATGATGATGATGATGATGATGATGATGTTGATAATGTTTATAATGTTGATATTGAGTGCAAACAATCCCTTCATTTGGAGGTGGACTTGTACGTTGGCCTCCTACCTCATATAGAGAGAAGGAGCCTGGTGACCTCCCCTGTCATGTTGGGGTGATAGAGTCACAGAAAATATATAAGTATGCTTCTCAATTACAACATAATGGGAACTCATAATAAAAATCAAATTGTTTGAAATAAACAACTTCTTGAACAAATATCAAATTTGAAAAAATTACTTGTTATACTTTTTGAATATAAGTCCTGCCAAGTATACTCTTTTTCTATAAACTATTTTACTGGATTTTGATAGCGTGTTGTGCAATTACATGATTGTGTCTCAATTTTCTTAATTTTAGGCAAAACAAATTGAACACTGACTAGATCACTTCCGCACTCTATATACTCTGATGACAAGGATAAATCAATAATATCTCATATATTGGGTCAGTTCATTCTTTAAATCCCTTATTTATGAGTTATTATTTCTCATTGTATATGCCACTGTGTGAGATCCTATTGGGCCACTCAGGGATGGGTTCTTCAATCCTTTTTCTACTGTCTAGGCAGTGGGATTGGGATTTAGGTAATAATGGTTATGTGACATTTGGTATCAGAGCATACGCACTCCCATATATTTTAAGTAAATAATTTCTCAAGTCTCTTGAACCCCTGAAACCCTAAAATACATAATGGTGAAAATTGAGGTGTCTAGGCTCGGGGTTATGGCATAATTTCTCCTATCCATCTTCACGGTGGCTGAGATTCCCCTCTCTACATTGCCTTGATGGATCTAGAACTAGACCTAAAGGTTCTGTTGTGAAACCCTAAAGAGTCTTCTAGCATCTCATCTCTTCTTAAAGGACTTCCCTAAGCCACCCAATAGATGATTAGGTAGTCTTCTTATCTCCTCATGTGGTCTTTCTCTTATGACCATTTACTACATTATGTCTCTATTATGGGTAGCTTATGCATGGGAAAAATGAATATTAATAGAAAATTTTGAATGTTGATACCATGATCTGACCTTAAGTTGAAAACTCGATTTTGATCCGTTAATCTTGAAATAAAATACTCATGTATGACCCTTAATACCATGCAAACTCAATTTAGCAAAAACTTGACTACATGTTTGAGGTAAATATTAATGATCTTGATTTGGTGAAATAAGAAGGATTTATATCTTATACCTCACTGTTGATGAGGTCCCCATTTGATTGAGTCCATGTTACCCTATTGTTGACTAAACCTCAAACATAGTTAAGTAAACTTTTTCCCTATTTGGTGCACTTCATGATTATGCCATCAAGTGACTAAGTCTAGGACTCACAAAATAATGATGTAATATTATGATGCAAAAAGTAGTTTCCTATTGACTATTGATGCATTTTTGTAATCTCAATTTTGATATTATGAGCATGGACCTAATCCATGCACCTATTTTCAAATTAAATCTTGATCATGAATGGAAAGGAATACAAATATTATCTTGACATTATTGCCCTATTATAATCTTTGAATTTGTATCTTATAACCTTGTACAATATGATTTGATCATTGATACTCTCCCTATTTGAACAATCTCAATGGATAAGGACTAATATAGGTAATGTTCCAGATTAGGGTGGTAGTTGACTCATGATTCCCCTAGCCTAGGCCACATCCCTATTATGACTACCTCTAAGTTTTCACCTTGTTGATTGCTTAGAGTTTGGAAAGGTATCCCCTTTCAACTAATTCGGATTGGTTGACCTAAGCCTAATAGGTTAAACCCATGGTTGATACTCGATCTTGAATATTGATGACCTTGATATATGACAATGTTGGCTATAGCTTGTGGTTAACTTCCTAGATAGACCTAGGTCTAGATCATTCATGAACCTTAGATACCATGATAATGAAATCTTGATATGTTGCTCGAATATTGCTTGAATATTGTTGCTCGAAATTGAAAATAGATGAGTGATCTCCCTAAGGTCTAAATAGGAATCTAAACCCCAACTTGAAATATTTACACGTATGATCTTGATGTCTAAATTTCAACTCTTGATATTGATGTATAAATTCGTGAAACATGATATGGATCTCTAGACCACCCTATATATAAATAGTGACTTTTCATAATCCCAATTTTTAAAATTTTTGAAATGATGACTATTTTGAATCTCTCGATTTATGACTTATGGTTTATCTCTCATTAGGACTAGGGTGGGACCTCCCATTAATTTTTAGCTCGAAATCATGATATTGAAAGTATGATGTTGTCTCAAAATTGTTGAAATATTAAATCTTAAATCATGGATGTATAAACCCACCTAGGCCAATGTAGAAGCTAGGACCCTGAGATATTGGGATTGAAAGTCATCTTGTACACTTTATTCCAGAACTCTATTTGTTTGACCTAAGATATTATTTCTCCAAATTTGTGACCAATAGGATGCCTTCCATATTTATGACTCATGTGATTATTTTGAACAATATATGCATTGACCTTTATACTCAATTGCTCGATGATGAAAAGATGTTAATACCAAGTTAGTTACGATATGAAACATGGAATCCCAATTACAATTATTGGAATATTTGAACTTTGAGGACATGATTTTTATTATATAGTTGAGAATGTTCTAGAATTTGAGGATATGATCTAGATTTGGATAATCCCTATTTTGAGGATTATTTTGAATTTCAGGGACAAAATTCCTTTTTAAGGAGGAAAGGATGTGGCATAGTGAACTTTAGCATAATTACAATTTTACCCTAATTATGTTCACTCATGGACCTAATATATTTTTCTTGGCCTCTAAATCAATATTGATACTAAAATTCGAAATATAGTGATAAATGTGGATTTCATACACATTATAACACCAAAATTGAATTCATTCATTACTTTGTCCAAAGAATCAAATTGGTCAATCAAACTTTGTATTTTGGTTCTAAATTTTTTTCTAAATATTCTCCACATAAGTTTGAAGCTATGTTCTAAATTTCATGTAATTTGGACATTCCTACAATTTTCTTTGAATTATTGCAGTTTATGTATAGAAAACCCTTTTTTTCTTTTATTTGCTCTTTTTCTTGTCTTTGCCATGTCAGTGATCTGGGCAAAGGATCAGGGGTGAACCCCAACCCTAGGATCTACCTCCCATGGATCTAGGCTTGATCCTGTGGCCATGAGGTCGTCTTCAACCTCACACTGATTGTAGGGAGGTTTCACTATGGCCAAGACATATGATCTCCCGCTTTTGGCCGAGATTTGAATTTTGAGCAAATAGAAACGATCGTCTCACAATTTTGAATGAATCTATCCCTAGTTTGACATCACTATTTCTCTCTTTAAGCACCAAAATGCCTTAGTCATTTCCCCATCTCATTCCAGTGAGCATGGTTGCAACAAGAACCCTTTAACCCTAAATCTACTCCCTAGACGCTATAAAAGGGCCCCCCATGCTTATCATAACCACTTCGAGCTACAAGCCTCATTTTTTGTCTCTGTTTCAGCCCTGGGTTGCCTAATTTTTCCCCCAATCACCTACTATTGGTGTAGTGCTACCGGCAAGCCCATTTTGGGATATACTTCTCCTCAACACCTTTCCCCAATTTGAAACCCTCCCCCACTTCGCGAGGTCACAAGGAGATTGAGAGACTACTCGGCAGCCTCCACCTACTCCTCCTACCCCGATCTCCCTTCTACTAGATAGCCCCTCTTTGCCATGTCTAATAGCTCTCACAGGAGCATTACAAAGAGAGAAATAGAAGTCATAGACCACCCGGTCCAAGAGAGAAATACCCCGGTCCAAAGAACCCATCAAACCAACGAATGAACCGGGAAATAGAAGATTTAAACCGCGTTGAACTGGACCAGTAAGTGAGCAACACTACGAAAAATATGGTCTTTAACTACAAAAAAAATTGTAGCGAAAACCCCAAAATTTGTAGCTAAAAGCTTTTCCTACATTTATCCTTACATTTAGAATATGAAGCTAATACCCGTGTAGCTAATTGTTTAGGCTACATTTCTTAAAGTTGTAGTTAGTTATTCCTATGGCTACAAATTCATATGTAACCCTAATTGTAGGTAAACTATTTCCTTACACATAAAAATGTAGTTTCCATTGTAGCTAAATATATGACTACAATTCAATTTGTAGCTATGATTTGTAGGGAGAGATGACATTGGTTACAATTTGCATATGTAGTTCATGTATAGCAAAAATTAGCACTTACTACACATGTAATAATAGCTAGTGTGTAGTGAAAGACACTATGTACTACACATACATATGCAGTAAGAGACATTTTCTATCAAATTAGTCGTTTGCCAATATAGAGGGGTTTTCAAAACGAAAAAAGATGAATGTTAGTCAAGATCAAGTTTTGCTTACAATATCAACAATGATACTTTTATTTATATTTGAACAATGAGTACACATGGGGAGGACATTAACCTGGCCCCTATTTTACAAAATGCATGGAAAAAAGATACATGTATACAATATCTTCTTCTGACTACCTCTATCCACTATAGACTCTATATGCCACATGATCATGTGCATCTTCTTCTATCTTGATTTTTCTTTTATATTAATTCCACCACTTGTATCGTCAATGAATATGATAACATTGATAAACTCATAAGAAGAGAAAGATTGTTGATGTATTTCTCTTCTTAATTGAAAATAGAGAACTTCTCTGTGCTCTACTTCTAATTGGCCATAGGAAGATCCTATAGTTTATATTGATATTCATGTAGATTCTTGAATGAGAAATCATTCTCATCAACAACTGGTAGTTCCACCCGGTCCCCAAGTTTGAGGTTTCCATATATCTCAGCACATGTTTTGTGAATCTGATACTATATATTGGATAATTCTTATATCCTCTATTCCTTTTGCTGTGGCAGTTGATCCTGTACAAGAGATATGGCAGCCAACTATAACTTAACCTGTAGTTGCATAATTTGTGTTATGTGGGTCAAATTAAGAGAGTATGACACTAATTTTGAGAAAATGACATGTACTGGAACAAACCAATCAAATTATTGCATAGTTTACCTTTCACCTGTACATGAACACCAGTTTATGATACTCCAATCAAGGTTATGCAATGAGTTATTTTGTCTAGGATGAAGATGTGATATGAAGGCCTTCTCTACAATCATTCTTGACATCAAATAACCTGACCTACAAATATGACAAACTCAAACACATGAAAAGAATATTGATCGATATGAAATTCAAAAAGAAATAAAGGATATCTCAGTTTTGTCTTGAAAATTATTTTGTGAAATTCTAAAAAAAAAGCATTATCGATTTACTGGAAGCTTTACTATTTCTGGTAATTGTAGAAAGATGCAAATATCAGCTTGTCATGGCAGTCAAGGGAGGGCAGAAACCAAGCAAACCCAAACCAACCTTTTTGATCCAAGGTTGAATGGTTCAGTTCAGTTTCTAAAAAGTTAGAATAACCACAAGAGGTTTCAGAGGCTTGGTATGAAAGGTCACTTTAACTAACCAAACCGATAATATATACAATAATGTGTGTATGTAAGATTTAATCATTAGTACTATATAAATCAGTTGTAGATATATTTGATGGATGAACGACACATATCACTACTCTGCGATTTCCCAATGATATCATTGTATCTATATAGATATCTAAAGATATTGCATCTATCAAAGATACCTTTAATGGAAGAAGGGTACATAGTTTTAGATATCATTGTATACATATCAAAGAGGAAAACAAGTACCGATCAAAGAATCATGTATCCATCCAAAAAGAGAGAGCATTCAAACTCAAAAGAACAAGGAATTATGACTTCCCCATCCTATACATTGACATTCACCAATGTATTAACACGGTTCACACTCAACATAATAGTTTTTTTCATCAACATTAGAGCATCATGTATCCAGGAAATGTTTTTTTTTTCATTCACACAGATATTTCTAAACATTTCAAAATTCCATATGACACAACAAATAGGAATGGAAAAGTGAATCTATGAAGCTAAATATTTTCTAGGAATGGCCTGAAAAAATAGTTCAAAAATATGACTTGTAAAACTACTATACATAAAATTCAAACTTGATGCTAAAAACTGTAAACCTAAAATGAAAATGGCTGAAGCAATACTTTTTATTGAAACATAACGTAGCGATGGAAATACATACTGAGCTAGTGCAATGAAGCAGGCTATAGACATGGACATTATGGCATTGCAATATGGAAACATTCAATTGTTTTTATTTGCACGATGTATCCCCTTTTGGTCACTAGTATTCAACACAATGCTCAAAGAAGAAACTCAGTTCGTGAAGTTCCATTTACAATCAGGCTTCCTTTCCAAGACAAGATAGAAGTATAACCAAACAAAAGGACTGGCATCATCTATACAGGGGGAAAAGAAACATCCCCCTAATTATATCCAGATAAAAGGAGCCCCGAGCAACATATCTACATAAGAAATCAGTAATGTGAGAAATGTAGTTGCAGCCATATTCAGAACACCACAGTAGTTGAGTAACACGACTCACAATATAGTTCGAGCAACAACAACATGAACTTCAAGTAAACAAAAACACTAGGCCCTATTATTGTGCATATAGAGAGTTGATCAACAATAGTTTCGCCCCAGGGAGCAAACCATCAGTAGCACACATGAACTTCAAAAGAAACTCAAATCATATAAGTTGATTGTTTTGAGAACCATTGCCATAGTATGCAAGAATGAGATGATTGAACATAAACATGGAAATAGAAAGCTCATGCAAACGAGTTCCTTATCCAATGACTACAAGGAATATTATAAATTCATACAACTTGAAAAAGTTTACATTGTTTCTGGACGTTTTGTTCATACACACGCGTATGAATCTTACAAAAAATGTGGCATTATTAATGAGCGTACTGCTATATCTCTATCCTACTTGGACGAGACATTTAAAGATTACTTAAATGTTCTAGTGGTTTTTACTAACACAAGTGTAAGGTTTATTGTATTAGAATAAGCTTTATCAACTTAGAATAATGATTAGCATTTAAGTGTGACCTCTTAACACATTATTTAAATATTGCAAAAGTAAGTTACCTTGTTCTAGGTGAATGGTTTATTTAAGGCAATGTTAAAATGGGAATGAAGTAGAAAATTAGAACTACAAACGACCAAAATAATTGCCTACATGCATTATTTAGGCGCATGTAATGGTATAGTCAAACCGATCACAATTCTAGAGAAAACTTTTATAAAATAAGTATGTAAGTAACAATTACGAATTTAACTCGATTAGTTTTGCTAGAGATTATCAATCTGCTCAAAATCTAATTTCATTCCAAAGCAAAGATGATTTTTCTATTTCATCAATTAGACATCAACAAATTAATGCTTCTTTAGTAAACCAAGAAATTTTGACAAGAAGAGTGAAAATTGAACAGTCTGAAAGTGGACACATTAGTAACCATTCAAATTTTGGCATACAATTCGTCGAAGATCCCTTCCAATCTAACATAAGAAATCTTCTAGAACCAGATAGCGAGTATCTGCAAATTTTAGATGACAACTACTCAAATGAACCTATGAAGGAGCTGATAAAGAAAAGATAGATACCATTATATCTGGTAATGAAAAATAGAACTAGTCAATTTTTGTGAGTTGTACTACAAGGATATTTCTAACCTATCAACAATGTTTCTAAGTTATACATGTATGTGGGTCTTATGGTGGTATTTGTGAAGGGGTGAATTTCTGGGTTTGTTGATTGGTTTGAAGAACTTGAGCTTATCAAGCAATTGATTCAGATGCAGATCATGGAAACATTCTAGTTAGTTTAATGGGAAAACTTCGTCCCTAATAATTGGTTAACAGGTCTGTTTATGGTTGGAGACTTGGAGCACACGCCTGATCCTTGTTCACGCCTGATAATATATTGTAGCTTAAGAATAGTAGATTGTGTAGTGATGGTGTGTTTGCAGTATGCATCCCAAACCATGTACGAGGTCAGAGAAGCTCCCTCCAGATTGTTTTTGTAGGAACACCATAATCCTCGAAGCCTATACAAGGTGGCAGGATGTCCTATGTATACAAAACAAGTCTCAATTGTACAGTTATTCAAAAAAATTTAAAAAAAAGTATGTAAAGTTTGGAAAGAAGATAGATGTAATTGAATGATATAAATATGAACCTGAATATAAGCAAGTTCCAGTGATAAAGAGCTTCGCATAAGACTTGCCCACTAAATTGTAATTTGGAAATTTATCATGGAAGTAAGTCTATTTGAACCTATTGGACTACAAACTTTTTGAATTCAGAATCTCAATATAAAAACTTGGTTGCTAATATTTTGAAGACATGGAAATATTTAAAGAGACCTTCCCATTTTATTACTTGGCTACATAGTTCATACAGATGGGTACAAGGTATAGGGGGTCGCTTCTCCACATGCTCCATCCATGGAGAAATTCATAATTGAAGTTTTTAGACCAGATGATTGTGACTTCCAAGATACCTTAGCATGAAACTTTCAAATGACTCAGGTTTACAAAATACTAGAAAGGGAAGCTTGACCTCCTTTTCAGCAACTAGCATTAAAATCTAATATTTTCAACCAACTTGAATAGTTAATCAAAGTTACCCCATATTGGGTCGTATTGTGGCTAGGTCCTACTTAATGGAGTTAGATATATATCCAGTGTTACAACTTCAACCACACCTTAGTAAGACTTTGTAACAGTCAATAAAGCTACTGTGATGCAGTTAGAATGTTCAAATTATACGATTTTCCATTGAATTCACCCTAATATATCAAGGATGGACACTATATTAATAGTTTCTCTTGGTTTCTCTACTACTCATCAAAGGGTGGATCCAATGAGGGAATTAATTCTGTAGTAGATATTTGTTATGTTCTTGTATGTATTGCTACCATTTTTCCAGTAGCTACATCAATGTCTCCATCCCTTCCTAATTACAAGATGTTAAGAGCTTCACATTGTTATCATGATTTTTACATGATAACTGGTACAATTTTGCAACTATTGTAGGCTCAATCCTGATTATTCATGGAAAGGCCAAGTTTATTAAAATGCTAAGGATAATATTAAAATGAAAATGAATGGCATTCTAGAATTATCAAACATTAAAAAAATCCTACCAGTTCCGAGCCATTGTATACCGTTTCTAAATGAGGGAAATGCGGATGTATTACAGTAACATGGTAGTTTCTCAACAGATTCAGATGTAGAAAGTGGTTCCAACTGACTCAGATAGTTATGGGTTTTTGTTTCAGGCACCACCACTTTATTGCTCTAGCTCCTTAATTGAAGAAAATTCTGACTGTAAGGAAGGGGAGATATTGTTCACATGGAGCCATGCCAAATCCCACATACTCTCTCCCCATTAGGTTACAAAGGTAACACATTTCACAGAAAATATATTGTTGAATAGGTTAAATCCATTGGAGTGTTATGTATACTTCATATCACATTATATGTGAAGATAATCACTCCTCAAATGCCATGTTCATAGAAGAGGCATGTTACATTAGTAAACTCGGAATTGGTGATTCAATGGAGGGAAATGACTAGACAACCTGCATTTTCAAAGCCAAGAGCAAAGGTTATCATGTATCAGACAAAAAACATTAAACTCGTTTGATACTATATGCATTAGTAGGTGGGTTATGCCATGATGAATGTTTATAAACTAAAAAAAAATAAGTGTTGTGTATGTTTCTAGGAAGAATATTCTTACTATTCTAGCTATAACCCTCCAGTCATGATTTTACTAGTTACCATGCATGATCTTGAGGTTCATCTCCTACATTCATTGAAGGGATTATGTGAGAGCCTTCATGAACACATTGCAGGCTCTAAACCATCATGGAGGTGTGCAAGAAATGTATCCAACAAATTCTATAGGATTCTAGTAAAAATACAAGTAGAAAGTCAAATGAATATAATTCTATCAATATAAGCCAACAAATTGTATTCTAAGAAACAGGGAGAGAAAAGAAGTAGTGGACTGACCATAATGATAAACTATGATTCATTGGGGAGAGGACTAGGAGAAGAACTAAAACCGTGGGGTGACTACCAAGGAAGGACAGAACCCACAAAAAAAACAACCTATTTGATGTGCGTGTAATTTATATCATTTTCCATTCATTAAAAAAATATAGTACCAACCTATACAATGTGCATCCAATCTATATTTTTTCCATGTATTAAAAAAATAGAGTAATTGTCTTCTATACATCACCACAAGCCCCCCAATCCTCGCTAGGAGCAGTGTTGGTTCCCTAGTCTCCAAAATACCATATATACATCCCCCATTTTCCAGACTACCTGACCACAACATTAGTTTTTCTAGGGTAGGTCCTCAAGTAACTCATCTAAGCTTGAGGAATCTGAAGTGGTTCAATAAGTAGTTAATCCTATAGTTTTCCAAACACTGCCCATAAGTTCCACTTACATAAAAAATGTGATCCAAGCTTGCATAGATCTACAAAGAATGACAACACTAACCTGGATCTATCTCTATAGTTTAACATTGCAGCAGAAATAGAACAAAGAAGGCCAACCAAGTAGGAAAAGGAATCCAACAAGAAACACATGTGATACATATTCTAACTTTTAGCTTGATTTGAATGAGGATAAACATATCATATTTCTTCTCCAACACAGAGCTCATCAGAGGAGACTCCGCTTATCCTTTAAATATGAATCCAAACTGTTCACATCCAATCTATCACAGATACAACCAAGTAGGCCACTACAAACCTTAATTATCTCATTACAGTTCATCGGCTAAGATTTCAGACCATGCAAATCATCCACTTGGCATATTTCAACTCAAACGTTGCATTTAATGATCAAGTAGTGCACACAATGACCAAGGAAAATCATCATGGTGGCTCTAGAGAAAGAGATAAAACAAAAATAATGAAAGCATCCACTTGGAACCCAAGAGAAGCCCCTAGAAACCCAAGTCAGCCAAAAATTATAGGAAAAAGAGACTTACCATTTACCAGAAACAAATGGGCAGAAATAGGCTTCTTAATAACAGTTGCACCAAGTCAAAAAGGTGCAATAACTTTTTCTGCCAAGAGAAACGACAACAAGATTGTAGTAGCAAAGGGATACCAATTTGTGGGAGCAAGCTTGTAGAGGAAGAAATGGACGAGAAGTGGTTGAATATAAGTAGAAGAAGTTGACCAGAAATCATCCACAAACCAGAAAGTGGGAATGAAATATGTAGCTGAGAAGAAACCCTACTACAGGCAATGCATTTCCTGATCTTCAAAAATCAGTTGCCAAAATCATGTCGTAGCATAACATCTTTCACAAATAAAAGGATTCTAATCACCTTTAGGTTCAACCAACTCATGAACTAAAAAAGACTATCTTGAGATAAATGAATTCATGTATTTTCCTTGCAAAATACAGTTGAAAAGTGGTACTTAACAATTAATAATGCATGAAATGAAATGTGATTGAGCAGAACCCTGGTAGAGGTGATACATTACTAGAACATCAAATCAAATAGTAATACCATCGCATACAAATATTTTTCCAAACATAAAAAGGACAGATAGAAAAACCTACAATCATCATATAATTTCCATCCACAATAGTGATTTACATGTTTGTAATGGCATCAATATTCACATTGATTAATCAGGTTCCATTAAGATCCTATCAAATAGTTCATGTGATGTACAACTTTATTTCCCAAATGCCAACTACTGCTGCTGGTGGTGGTGATGGTGGTTTGCTGGACACATCTATTTGTACAACAATTCCACATAGAGTTTGAACTTGGAAGTCCATGGACCACCTAGCCCATGTCATACGATAAATTCTAATTGATTACTCCCCCAATCCCTATATACAAAAGAACCCTTCCTAAACCATTTGATCAGTTAGTCGTATAACTACTATGCAATTTAGGTAGGTCCCCTACTACGATTCAAGTGACCAAATTGATCCTTCTGTAGAAGAAGATATCAAGGTTCAATCAAGAAGGTAGTTGGGGTTTATCAGAGTATAAAAGATCGTCTCTCTATTATAGTATCTCCATGCTGACTATGCTAATTTGTTGAAAATCTTTAAATGACTATTATCATTGTTGGCATTACTACCTTTTTCTTATCCGTGCATTGTCTAAAATGTTATCTAAAATAATTTGAATCGATTGTTCAAAATTGGTGCAAATTTTGAGATTCTTTACTTGAGAAATGATTTTATATTAATAGAGGGCCCACAACTATTTTATTTTCATGGGAACATGGTTCTGTATAGAGAGACAAGCAATGAATCCCATGAAAATTTCTTTTTGATTAAGGTAAGAACTATCACCTTTGATAGATTCCTATAACTATATATCATTATCTAAATTTTGTGAATATCAAACGAATATAAATTGCACAAGATTGAAAAAATACAATAAATCCCATTTAGAGAAGAACATGATATGTACTTATTATAACCATAGGCATCTAGGAAAAACAAGAAGATTTCCAAAATATGCAGTGTTATGTGTCTCTTTAGATGAAGTGGTGTACTTTGACTATATCCAAAAGCATAACTATGACGTCTTATATATAAAAAATTATCTATTGACACCTTAAGACCGGAGTTTGAGTTCTAACCAATGTTCCTAGATCATTGGCTTCTGCTCACCAGATCATGAATACTCATAAAAGTAGATAATTTGTTGAAGAAACATATTGAGGGATTCTCCTGTAGTACACTAAGTTGGGTAAAAGAATAGAAAGGAAATAGATACTGCGCAAAAAATCAGTGAGCAATCGTTAGTTGATGATCATCAAGAAAGTGATCAAGTGTTATACAATTTATATATGGTCAACCATCATCCAAAAACGGTCTCAAATGATCACAGGAAAACTAGCGTACAGTTATTTTTGCATTATGACTAAAAAAAGAGGGGAGGTGTTGTTTCAAGACGGAATCATATGTATTATAAGTAGACTGCCAAAATCATAGTAATGTTTGGGACTGAACTTGTCCTAGCCAAAGAGGACATAACTCTGAAACTTCCAGCTTCACATGACAAGTATTAGATAAGATAAAGGATAATAGCAATGTGATTTACTCCATATTCTAGGAAAACACATGATGTCCAATTCATATGATACATGATGGAGAGGGAGCGTGAAACAGGAAATTTCTATGAAAGTCATTGTAGACATCAACAAAGAAACATAGAGGGTGCACAATTTCTTTTGACATTTATGAAAAAGGAAAATAAACATACCAACTACTTACCAATCAAGGAAGTTATGAAGGGTGGCAGCAAAAAATCATCATCATGAGATAAAAGTCCTTCTCAATACTAATATATGTACTACTTCCAGTTACAAACCCTCTAGGTAATATTACTATTTCTAGGTGTATGTATGTGTTTGAGTGGTTTGGAGAAAGAAAGCCGATTTGAGCAAAGTGAATGATTCCATAAATAGAATTTATATCTTCGAGATCATGAAGGTGATGGGATTCCCAGGATGTGGGCTACAATGGGTAAAGCAATGTATGGATTCTACCTCCTTCCAAATCCTTATTAATGGTGCCCCTAAAGAAATTTTCCATGCTACAAAGGGTATCATGCAAGGTGATCCCCTGGTTCCGTATTTATTTGTTATAGGTATGCAGAGATGGACCTCTATCCTAAATAAGGCTATTGTAGATGGAGTATTCACCCCACTCAGGGTTGATAATACTGAGGTATCTGATATCCTATTTGTGAATGATTTGTTGATTCTGTCACAGGCATCTAAGGAAGGTGTTATGGGAACAAAGAAATGCATGGAGTTGTTTATCTACCTATCAGGTCTTGAACTGAATCCAATGAAAAGTTAGATGTGGATTTGGTCTTCAACACCAAGCAATATAGGTGTTGTTGAGAAGATTGGGGTTCCAGTAAGGTATTTGGATCTCCCTTTACTCGGATCCCCAAGAGCATTTGTGCCCCACTGGTTGACAAGATCAAGACTAAAATTGGGTCCTGGAAGACTAAGCTATTATTGATCCTAGGGAGGCTGGAGTTAATTACATCCTTTCTTTCAACCTATCATCTATTTTAGATAGGAACATTTTCTTTTCCTAAAGCTACTGTGGAAGAAATGAAAAGGCTATGCAGGTCTGGGGAGATAATGAAGATACAAAGGACTTCCATATTGTTGCCTGGGAGCATATATGAAAGACAAAACTAGAAGGGGGTCTGGGGATAAGGAGAGTTGATCACTGGAGTAAAGCTAGTATGATACGCCTCTTATTGGATATTGCCAACAATAGGAGTAGTATGTGGGTCAGATGAATCCATACTCATTACTTGAAGACTGACACTCTATGGACTTTCCCATCCAAACCACACCACAGATGGATATGGAGGTCATTGCTGAAACACAAAGACGATGTGCTCGCCTTAGCAAGATACACTATAGGTGATAGTACCTCAGTTTCCATGTGGAATGACCCTTGGGTCAGTGGAAGATTTCTTCAAGATGTCATTGGGGATCAGCTCATTAAAAATAAGATTTTAGTCATTTGCAGAAGTTGAACTCCATTATAGATAATGGTATCTAGATTATCCCAGCCACGAGAGGAGATGAGCCACTATAGAAAATATGTAGGGAAACTCGACTAGAAACTACAAACTTATGCAATTTATCAGGACTGTCTGAATTCTCCTTGAAATGGACATGGGATATCAGCAGGTATCATTCTTCTAAATTTCAATGGGTTGAAATGGCTATGGAGGACAAAAGTCCCAAACATAATCAAATTATTTGGGTGGAAGCTTATGTAGGACAAACTTGTCACTAAAGAATGAATTAAAGAATGAGGTTATCAACTTGCGTTGAGATGCCCTCTATTCAAAAAGAATACTAAAAATGCAGATCACCTTCTTCTGGACTGCAAATTTACTAGGGAGATCTGGAATAAGGCACACACATATCTTCCATCTATCCGAAGCAATAAAATAGAGCTGCTTGAATTCAGAAGCAGACATGAAAGATCTGTAAGCCTCTGAATCTTATACTAGATCTGGCTTATGATAAACTTGGTGCTTTTTGATGAAATCAGGGCACTAACAGAATCAATTTGGAAAAAAGATCATAACAGAATATACTTGCCTCATGCATAGATAGTTTTATATTTTTTATATTTGGATTTGTATCCATACTTGTGTACATTTTGATTTCAAGGAAAAATACACAGAAGCATGCTTAATGATAAAATAAAACATCTTCTACTAACATCATTAGCCTGAAATGGGTAGGGTTTGTAACATAAATGTGCCAAGTATTACAACCACCAATGTTGTAGAAGAGAAGACAAAATAGATATTGACAAACATAAAGGTAAACCAATACAGAAATTGAATGGGATCTTGTGTGAGTTAGCTTACAAGAAGTTTGATTTCCCCAGAACATCATTTTTGATAATTTCGAAGAATCACAATCAAAGCTGGTTGTTCACATCCATGTTTTTTTCTAGATCTATATCAAAGTCTCCTTATTGTTCGGTATGCAACTCGTGTGAAAGTTATTCTTTCAAAAGGCAAATTCTCTAGAATAGAAGGGATAAATACAAAGTTGTGAACTAGGTCAACATTACTAGTGTGAAAATGAGAGATTTCGGTCTAATAAAGTATGATTCAATATATTTTTTTGAAAAAATTAAGGCCCAATGATGCCTATGACATTCCCTATGATGCTATTAAGGTTGAAGTATTTTGAAATGTGAGATTGATCATGTATGGAACTTAAATTTAGAAAGTTGTAAACATGACGAAAATGAAGTTTTCTGAGTCTAACATGATATAACTATTGTTTACTTGTGCTTAACATAAACTACTTGAGTATCTTGCATTTGGATATCAAAGTTTAACTATTGAACAAATCAACATCTGAAAGGGAGACATCTTCATATATCTAATTCAAGTTTTATCTGGAGGGGGGGATAATAGTACTTACAAGAACCTTAGAAAAGTTTTTGCTGTAGGGACATATATATAACACTTCATGTACTTATCTTCTGGAATTTCCATCTTCAACACATGTAGTTTATTCAACACGTTCAATAAACCTGATCCAAAAACTTTAGTAATCATTAGGTCACTATATTCAACAAAAAGAAGATCATTTTGAGAATGGAGGTAATAGCATGTTGAACAATACTTAGAGATTCAGTGCATGAACCCTCAAGGTGAGGTAAGGTGAGTTTGTGAAGAAGGTAACATATGGTGTCTGGATATCAAAGATAAAAAAAACATAGAAGAAGGATGGATCAGTAGCCTATGGTCCTAAGATATTAGTAGATTCAAGATGTCATTGAAGCATCCTAGTTGTTAAATATGTCAGTTTCTAATTAGGAAGTTGTGAATTCAAAATCCCAAATACCACCTGATAATGAAATGAAGGGCAACTAAGAATATTAACTAGAATTGGGGAAGAACTCCAAACAACAACAAAAAACATCACTAGCATTCTCCAATCTGAGCACGCATTGTTGTTCCAACTATTTCTACGCATATGTAGCCCACCATTGCCACACAGACTACCTGATGCTTTAAGAAACTCAATCCAATTGAGCACAACAAGTATGAATGTAATGCATACATGAAATGTCCGAAGGGAACAAGAACATGTAATGTATATGATTTTGAGGCAAAATTTTAATTTCTTATCGTGATAAATAGAAAAACAAGCCAGGACGGGCGATGAAAACAGTCTTCAAGTAGTTTTTTGCATTACAACATAAACAAAAAAAACCTACAATGGTGTGAAAATTGTGCCCATCCACGTTCAAAGGTAATAGCTAAGGAACAACATAAGCGATTCGGGAAAATGAATCAACCGCCCAACTGACCTAATCAACAAAGATCATAAATGTTAATTCTACCCTCCACTGTCCTGATGACTACATAACATCTCAGACCTCTCAATTGTGCATGTTTACAGTCTCCTCGGGGAGGTTCTTGGGTGTTGAGTTATGGAGAAATGAGGTAATGCGCCTCCCATTACCACGACACATCATATTTTAGTCTATGCTTCGTACACATCTCCCTGCCATCAGCACGAACTCCCATAGGCAGCACAGGGGAAGCCTGTGGAAAAGGTGGTGGTCGACCAGTGTCTCCGCAGCGATAGTGGTATATCTAGCATCCCTTTCCACTGCTAATCGAACTTGGTCAACAACATAGGCTTAGCGTGACGAGGAGGAGAAGAGGGTGAGGCACAGAGAGGGCGATCAGATTGGGGGTTGTTGGGAGAGAAGAGAAAGTGCATGACAGGTTGGGTTGGCACTATCAAGATGGATGGTAGTTGTCGGGCGTGAAACCACGCCAGGGGAGTAGTACGCGGAAATTTAAAAAAAATTATGCATTTTGATATTTGGAAGGGTGGCAGGGGGAGGTGAATTGGGAAGAGTCTACAAATACAATTGTGATATGTAGTTAATTTTATAGCTAATACAATTAACTATACTTTTTCATTTACATTTTTATGATTTGTAAGGAAAGGTACTTTTTAACTGCAAATACAATATATGTAGTTAGAAAAATTGTAGTTAAATCATCTTTTTTTTATAGTGCAAGATGGACCTATGTGGCTCAATCTTAGCCAGTGTGTGACAAGGATAAATCAACAATATCTCCTATATTGGGTTAGTTAGTTCTTTTAATCCCTTGTTAATGGGTTATTATTTCTCTATGCCAGTGTGTGAGATCCTATTAGGCCACTCAGGGATGGGCGCTTCAATCCTTTTACCACTGTCTAGGTAGTGGGATTGGGATTGGGGTAAGAATGGTTCCATGATAGTATCCTTCTGCTTTGATGATGTGCTAGAGCCATGGTTCCTCTCCTTCTCTGTTGCTTGTGGATGATGATGGCTAGGGTTCACATACATGAGTGTGTCTATGCATCTCATAAAATTTAGTAGTCATGCTTGTATAAACAATAAAGGAAAGGAAGTGAGGTTTCCCAAAACCCCTTGGGAAAGCAAATGATTGTAGTTGCATTTAAAATGAGCCATTCATGGACTTTAAAAAGAATGTTCTAGAATGAATTCATTAACAAATTAATCATATTAGTTGATCAACTAAATTTTTTTATCTATCTCTAGTCAATAATTTGGGATTAGTCATGCGACTTAATAATTTAAATCAAATTTATTGGTTTAAAGATGTTAACCAGTTTACTCAGATTATATTCCAATATTATTCTAGTAGATTACCTAAATATTAAGAAATCAGTTTGATTCAGACAATTTCTAATCACATCCATAATTATACTCCTATTCCAATACATCCTATGTGTCTGACCTAGTAGGCTCCAAATTACGTTTGCAGTGATATTCCTAATCATATAATGATTTCACAAGAAAGGATTGGTATCTACCAAGACTTCATTGTTACCCATGTAATTGGAGAAGTTGGAGAACAACTTCAACCTAGAATTTGTCAATCGTGTTATAGTGAATGTATAATTCCTTTGTCTCTAATATCCAAATTGAACTTGAGGAATGGAATCATCATCCTCTTCAACATCCAATCCATGTTCCTTGAACTAGAATGGACTATCTGAGATATGTGTAAGCTAAATATCACATATTAATTAACACCAGCATAAGCATGCATTTCTCAGTCTCTCTTATCCAGTGGACAGGATATCAAACTCCTGTAAGAGGGAAAAATCTGATCTACTTCACTCACAGTCATCCCCACGTGTCATAGTGCACCCGAGCACCACCTTTATGGAAACCCTTATTTAGGATCACGGTGGATGAAGTCAAAGTATATCGAACGACATGTGATGAGTGTAGTGATTTTAGGTTTAAGTACCCCAGTCATCACCATGACTAAGAGAGATGTCTCTGACTACCAATCATGGTTTCCATGTGTCACTCGCAAGGTGGATTGTATGATACATTGTACTCTAACAAGTATCCATGTGTTTGTCTTGATATCACATATCATGACTAATGAGATTCTTTCATCAACCAGCACACGCATTCTAGTCTTAAGTGTTATTGTTGTCTATTAGCCTTCAATAGTAACACTTGAGTAGGGACATAACAAGAATGTATATACTCTTGACATTTGTGTGATCTTATTGTTCAAATGCTCAATTGGAAGACATATGTCATTGAGTAATATCATTCTTTAGACATTTATTATGTTACATTAGTATCTCATAACTGAATAAAACAAAATAAATAGGAAGATTTCCTTTATTATTAATTAAATCATTAACATGATATGCCATTACAATCATCATATGATTGGCTGTCTCGGAATACATACCAACAAATTTGATTGTTGAAACTCAAGACAAGTTTCCCTTTCTTTTTTACACGATTGTCTTTATTTCTTTTGATCTTGGATAACTTGGATTTACTATTTCATTATATTAATTCTTTTCTTAACTAGACTACCAAATTCAAAATTGACTAAACTAAGACAAGATCTACCATTCTTATTATGTTGTTCTCCTTGTCCCTATATTTCTCCTTGTATTACTACAATGGACTCTGTATTGAGTTGTGGATGTCTCCTAAAGTCGGATATAAATTTTAAGTATGATATCTTTGACTGTACAATCACGTTTATATTTTTGACCCATGAAAAATAGTCATCAATTGTTCCCGCTATTTTTAGAGACAAGCAACAAATAACCTCTAAGAATTTGGGGTCAACTTAGAATTAGTTCGCATTTTAAGTTTGGCAATAGATTTAATTGCATCCTTTTAATATTTTTATATCTACCTTTCAGAATCATTTATGTTTCCAGTCTTAGTCTTTGATTCATTCTATTTCTCTACAAGTATTCAAACTTATTTTTTTTTCAAAATTGGAGATTTTTAGTGAATTTCCAGAAGTAGAGCACCTTTTTTACGATCCAATGACTGCTCAGCCACCTGCAAGGCAAGCTCCTAAAAATCATCAATCTCTTCGTTAATCTAATGACTTTAGGGAAGAAAAAAGAGGGGCACTCTTCACTTATCATTCAAAAGTCATTCATTTTGGATGGTTTTGATCCATTGGGTAAAACAAACTGCCCCCTTGGATGAGCACAGACCTTAGTCAAGTAGAACTGGGTTCCACTGCTTGATGCTCCATTCGAAAACCAATCAGTGGGGCCTTGTCGATACGACAGAATATACGTCCAAAAGGCCCCCCAACTGCTCACTGGGCCGAAAGCAACTCTCCTGTTGACAGGGAACAATATCGTGACAATGTAGAACTAAGTGGGTTTATTGGATCATGGGAAACAGTCACAAGTACATTGTCAATAGCCCCACCTATGATAACACAACATCAAAATTTTGGAGACAATTTTACTGAAGAAAACTTGTACCATCATAGTGATGCCTTCAAAAACATTTGTGAAACCCTTAAGGTAAATAAGGTCCCTCAAGATGTCATCTACATGAAGAGTTTCTATTTCTTCCTAAGAGACAAGATGATGGCATGTTATGTGTCTCAAAAAGGAATCATGACCTAGAAACAATTTTCTAAAGATTTTGTTAATAAATTATTTCCTTTTGAAAAGACACTTAGATGCAAGTACATAATCAATGGATTTAAAAAAATCCCACTATGAACTTATACAAGGCTTGGGAGATATACAAGAAATATTTTTGATCCCACATCACAATTATTATGAATGTTTTCCGATAACCACCTTTTATGAAGAACTTCTATAGAAAGGACATCTCTCAGTGTTGCAGCAGGAAGTGATTTCATGAAACATGATACTAAAATTACTAAGTATATCATTAACAATATGGATGCACTTTAAGGAGAAAGGGGTTACAATAGATCCTCTTTTACAACTGCATTTGCCATAAATACTTCCTTTGAGTCAAAGTTGCTTGAAAGTTTAAATAACAAACTAGACAGAATGTCAACCGATGTACATGATGTGAAACTCTAGATATCGTGCTAAGGTGGTAGTGAAATGTGTTACTTGTGGAGAAGGTGATCAAGACATAGACAATTTCTTCTATGCCCTCAAGTCAAAAAATAATCAAATAATTTCTATGTAGAATATGTCTTATGTAAATTATAAAAAACGGACCACCCCAGGCTTTTCATATGGAAATACTTACATTGTAGAAAAATCATTCCAATAAAACCATACACATCAATCAATAGGTAGTGGATAAGCTATAGGACGAGGAAATCCTATTGAGTTTCAACAAAATAAACCCTCACAACGACAAGGTAGTTTCAATGGATAACCAAGGGGAATTTGTTCCAACAATAGAAGAAGGACATAAGTGAGTTAAATTCACTCACTAACAGACTATGAGAATGCATGGTGAGCAATAGTAACATGATTTCAAGCATACAAGTGCAATTGGGGAATATAAATACCAAAGTTAGTGACATGTAGTAGCATAACAGGATGATCAACTAGCAACTAGACTTTATAGAAACATCAATCAAAAGTCCAAATGGGCAGTTTCCATCAAGTACTGAATAAAGCTTAAAGAAGGAAATCACAAGGATGGCAACACTTCAATCTAGAACCATTTCAGATGTACCACAAGTTGTCATGCCACCCACAAAAGAAAATGAAGATGCAATCAACCATAATAAAAGAGAAATTCCTACAACCAAGAAATCCCAAGGAATTACTAAACCCACTACATACATCAGGACATATAAAGTTCCATCTGGAGCACCTTTTACTCATCGCTTCATTAAGGCTCAACTTGAGAAAAGATACATCAAATTCCTAGCAACCATCAAGAAGATACATTTGGATGTCCTGCTTCTAGACATCTTGATGAAATGCCCACTTATTCCATGTTTCTGAAAGATCTTATCTCTAAGAAGAGTAAAAGAGGAGATATAGAAATAGTGTGATTGGAAACAATGGAAATAGCCTTTTCCATTCCACTATGCCAACCAAAAAGAAAGACCCTACAACTTTCACCATACCATTTCTCAGAGGAGATACTTCACCAAGATATCACTTGGTCAATTTGGGGGTCAGCATATGCCTCATGCCACAC
This sequence comes from Alisma plantago-aquatica, assembly GCA_963693085.1. Lineage (NCBI taxonomy): Eukaryota > Viridiplantae > Streptophyta > Magnoliopsida > Alismatales > Alismataceae > Alisma > Alisma plantago-aquatica. The sequence goes on along the minus strand of OY856411.1, from coordinate 946,537,667 downwards.
AATCTAGCAATTAGACTGGGTCTTAGTGACATTGTTCACCCAAACATGAGCATCTAGTTAGCCGATAAGTCTTTTACCAAGATAGTTGGTGTAGTCATAGATGTCCCCATTCAAAACATCTTTTTCCTTTGTAACACTGTCATCATTAATGCAATTGAAGATCTTATGTGCCAATGATTTTTAGATGACCCTTCCTCTATATAGCTCGTACATTAATTGATTTAGTAGGTGGGCTAATTACCATAAGACTTGGTAATTAACACATCAATTTTAATGTGTGAGACCACATGAAAGGCCCTTCCCCAAAGGAGAGAAGTTGCTTTGTCAACTATTATAGTCAATTATGTGTTGAAAACATAATGTTATTGTTGATCCGCTCATGCAGGCACTCACCGATCCAAATTAAGGATCATTGGTCTTAAAGTTCAAGAAGTCCTAGCTTACTTGGAAGTAACAAAAGAAGAATAAGCACACTAGTAATGCTCAATTGAAACTACCATGTATGTCTCTCTTTATAGAGAACCAAGGGACATTTCTATACCAATACATGTACCTGAGTTAAAACCCCTTCAAGAAGGTTTGAAGTAAGAATTCGTAGATGATGAGTAGAGGAACCCTATGATTATAAATGTGTAGTTTTCATCTAATCAATAGAAAAAACTAATAAATTGAACTCAAACTCTGATGAAAAGCTCTTCGTTACTGTACAGATGACATCAAGGGAATGTGTCCTACTGTTCTCATGCATTGAATCAACTTGGAAGAAATTGCTAAACAATGTGTTTAAGGTTAAAGAAACTTTAATGACAATATGTGTAAGGTTGCACACAAGGAATTAATTAAACTCTATGATGTTGGAATCATTTATGCCATAAGTGACAGTAACTGGGTCATCTCAGTGCATATAGTACCTAATAGAGGGGGAATGACACTGGTAAAAGTGGGTAATGGCAAAGAACTAGCCACTCACATAGTGACTGGTTGGTGAATGTGCATATATTGCATATTGCTAAACTTCACAACAAGAAAAGAACACTTCCCTCTTCCTTTGATTGACTAAGTACTAGAGAGATTTGCACATCACTCCCATTTCTTCTATCTAAATGGCTACTCTGGTTTCTATCAAGTATGTCTTCACCCAAATGATCAAGAGAAAACCATTTTACTTGTCTTTATGGTACATACACTTTTTGACGAATGCCATTTGACTTGTGAAGTCCTCCATCCACATTTCAAAGGTGTATGCCTACCATCTTTGCTTATTTCATCAAGGAGATAATGGAAGTTATTATGGATTTTTTTTATATATGGGTGATCGTTCGAGGACTATCTAAAGAACTTATCTCTTGTTCTTCAATGGTTTGAAGAAAAAAAACTCATCCTTAATTGGCAGAAATGACATTTCATGGTTCATGAAGGAATTATTCTTGGACACAAGGAATCTAAAGCTAGTTTTGAAGTTGACAAAAGACAAATCGAACCTATTTCCAAGATTTTTCCACTTTCTTTTACCTCCTCTATTTGACGTTTTCTAAGACATGTTGGCTATTATCATTGTTTTATCAAAGGCTTCTCTAAATATTCAAAGCTGATGTCTAGACTTCTAGTAAAAGATACCCCCTTTGTCTTCAATGATGAACATCTTTAATCCTTACATACTTTGAAAGATGCCCTAACTTCTACACAGATTATTCAACTCCCAGATTGGGACCTCCCTTTTGAGCTCATGTACGATGCTAGTGACTATGCCATTGGAGCAATCCTGGGGAAAAAGAAGGATAAGAAACATCATGTAGTCTATTGAACCATCAAATCTCTTGATGAGGCACAAAAAACCTAAACTACCACGGAGAAATAAATTCTTGCAACCATTTATGCCTTCGACAAGTTTAGATCATATCTATTTGGTCAAAAAGTGATCGTATATAATGATCATGGAGCACTCAAATATCTAATGCAAAAGAAGTATACTAAGTGTAATATTCTAAGAAGGCCTATCTTATTACAAGAATTTGATCATGAACTTATCGACAATAAGGGATCCAAGAATGTGGTTGTAGATCACCTTTCTTGTACACATGTTGAAGAAGAAAGTCATCTCCACATCAATGAATCCTATGTAGATGAGTCAATTCTAGCTATTCTCACAATGGAACTAGTAACACCATGGTACACATATTTCTACAACTATCTCACGACATAACATCTGCCACCCGAGATGACATATAACCAAAAATAGAAGTTCTTATCTAACATGAAAAATACTATGTGTGTGACCCACTCCTATTTAGTAAATGTGTAGCAATGTCGATTGTAAATGAATATATAATTAACAAGCTCACTCTATTGTGGAGAAATGCCATGCTGCTCATTATAGAGGACATTTGGGTGTTGAGCAGACTTCTATGAAAATAGTAAACGCGAGATTCTACTGGACAACTATTTTCAAAGATTGTCATGCCAACGTCAGGCAAGGTGATGTGTGTTAAAGAATTGGGAACATTAACAAAAGTAATGAAATTCCTCCCACTGATTGGATTGAAGTTCACATTTTAATATCTGGGGAATGTATTTCATGGGACCATTTCCCCCTTCTTTTGGGAATAAATATATTTAGGTCAAAGCTGATAATGTTTGAAAGTGGGTGGAGGTTATACCCTCAACAACTTGTGATTCCAAGACAGTAATGCATCTTTTCACAAAAGTCATATTTCCACGATTCAGAGTCCCTAGGAAGGTCATAAGTGATGGTGGCTCACATTTTACAAAAAAACAATTTGAGGCACTTCGATAAGATATGGAGTAAAATATAAGATGTCAACTCCAGAACATCCTTACATAGTCGATCAGGTATAAATCTTGAATAGACAAATTAAATAGATTCTCGACAAAATCGAGTGAAAATTTAGAAAAGATTAGTTCTCAAAAACTTGATGACACACTTTTCATCTATCAGACTGCTTATTAAACTCCTATTGGTACTTCCCCTTATGGCCTCATTTATAGAAAATCTTTCCATCTTCCTCTGGAACTAGAACACAAAGCCTTTTGGGTGATTGAAAACATCAACATGGATGCTAATATCACTAAGTATAAATGCTTCATGCAATTACAGGAGATGGAAGAACTCCAATTACATGCCTATGAAAATACTAAGATCTGCAAGAACCACACTAAAATCTGGCATAATTCCCAAGTCAATCAAAAGGATATTTCATAAGAAGATAAAGTTCTTTTGTTCAACTCAACACTCTGACTATTTCTTGGAAATCTACGCTCCCAATGGTCTTAACCATTTATCGTTATCACCATGTACCCCTCTAGAATGATGGATATTTGTAGTAAGAAATATGGAGCTTTTTCAACCAACAAACAACTTTCGAAATGTTACTATGATGATCAAGTTATCACCAAGAAGGAAGACATGGATCTATCTGAGGCACCAACTATAAAATAATGACATCTCAATAGTCAAGCAAATGACTCTAAAAAATTGCTACTTGGGATGCAACCCAAAAAGTTTTTTTTATCATTTGTTTTATTTTTGTTTTTTGTTTCGTAGATAAAATTCCTTTGTAAATTTATATGTAAACTTGATGGACAACTATTTTTGAAATAATGATTGGTCGATAATCCCTTCATAGGGATCCACAGATGTAAGATTTGATCTACTCGTATCTTCCTCTTGAAGACATCCATAGTTTTCCCCAACAATGAGTAGTCGACACGAGTGTCTACCTCTTGCCCAGAAGACTCTCGACCTCGTCATCGACCAAGAACACTCAATGATCTTAGACTCCATACCTATTTACCAAAATATTTTCACCAGCCTTGTTTTCTCTCCAATAAATAGAAGACCGTGCTATAATTTTCTTTTACAATACTCAAATTTACACTGAAGGTTTGACTCTTTTTACTCTTTCCCATAAATGTATCTTTCTAATGACACATGTTGACCTACCAGCTCAAAAACTTTAAGCATAGACTGACAACTTTCACTAGAAAAAACTTCATCAACAATTATCTAGACCTTGTCAACCCCTCTTTTATTAATCATCATCGACCTGTTCCCCCTTGATTTTACTAACCTAGTTATTGATGTGACACCACTGACGAGTAATTTATTTTAACTACATATCCTCTATTGTCGACTTGTTAACCTTGATGGTTGTCAGCCTTAATCATGAAGGTCTATGACCCTATCAACCAAACTTCTCGACAATTCCCTTACCCTCAATTTTCATCTTGTTATTCTCACTCTCTAATGGTCTCATGATCCATCAATGGCCCATATTCAAGGTGAAACAAGCACTATAGATGTCACTTCTTGACGAGAAGATAACTACATGCATCCTGAATCACCAACCACTAAGACTAGCAAATAGGCACATGCCACTGAATCAGCCATGGACAAACCCTAGGGTACACAATTTGAGGTTCCATACTTTTGGGCATTCCATACTTCCAACAATGAGCATTTGGCATCATACAAAGCAATAAAGACCTTCATCAATAAACCCACCGATTTTGCCTACATTCCACCCTTCAAGAACTTGGGATTTTGAGGTGGGTGTTTGATCTACTTTCAAACTAGAACCACTTCGGGTGTGTTTAGCCTATTCAAAATGTTATGTAGAAGAGAAAATGGAAATTATGTCTTCCATCAAAGAGGTTTCCCTCAAACTGGATAACAAATGAATAAGATGACACATACACATCAAAGTCCATATCAACAATGTTGACCAAGTGCTTCCTGATCTCGCACTAAATAAAATCTTTTTCTCTTTAGATGACGAGGCTACAAGAGCATGCACTGGGATGATTGACAAGGATAAATCCTATTTTAGTTCTAGTACCTATAGGTATAAACTAATAGGAAGAAACAAATACAAGTCTAAATCTTCAAAAGCTTTAGTTTTTCATTTTGGAGTATGGGGAATTATGCCCAAGATGTTTGCTGATGTCCTATTTTGAAAACTAGAAATGAGTAGAATATAACATGAGAAACTCTACATTCTATCTCTTATCATGGAAGGGAGACCCATCAAGATCGATCGACTACGGATTGATAGATTGTTAATAAATTATTTCCTTTTGAAAAGACACTTAGATGCAAGTACATAATCAATGGATTTAAAAAAATCCCACTATGAACTTATACAAGGCTTGGGAGATATACAAGAAATATTTTTGATACCACATCACAATTATTATGAATGTTTTCCGATAACCACCTTTTATGAAGAACTTCTATAGAAAGGACATCTCTCAGTGTTGCAGCAGGAAGTGATTTCATGAAACATGATACTAAAATTACTAAGTAGATCATTAACAATATGGATGCACTTTAAGGAGAAAGGGGTTACAATAGATCCTCTTTTACAACTGCATTTGCCATAAATACTTCCTTTGAGTCAAAGTTGCTTGAAAGTTTAAATAACAAACTAGACAGAATGTCAACCGATGTACATGATGTGAAACTCTAGATATCGTGCTAAGGTGGTAGTGAAATGTGTTACTTGTGGAGAAGGTGATCAAGACATAGACAATTTCTTCTATGCCCTCAAGTCAAAAAATAATCAAATAATTTCTATGTAGAATATGTCTTATGTAAATTATAAAAAATGGACCACCCCAGGCTTTTCATATGGAAATACTTACATTGTAGAAAAATCATTCCAATAAAACCATACACATCAATCAATAGGTAGTGGATAAGCTATAGGACGAGGAAATCCTATTGAGTTTCAACAAAATAAACCCTCACAACGACAAGGTAGTTTCAATGGATAACCAAGGGGAATTTGTTCCAACAATAGAAGAAGGACATAAGTGAGTTAAATTCACTCACTAACAGACTATGAGAATGCATGGTGAGCAATAGTAACATGATGTCAAGCATACAAGTGCAATTGGGGAATATAAATACCAAAATTAGTGACATGTAGTAGCATAACAGGATGATCAACTAGCAACTAGACTTTATAGAAACATCAATCAAAAGTCCAAATGGGCAGTTTCCATCAAGTACTGAATAAAGCTTAAAGAAGGAAATCACAAGGATGGCAACACTTCAATCTAGAACCATTTCATATGTACCACAAGTTGTCATGCCACCCACAAAAGAAAATGAAGATGCAATCAACCATAATAAAAGAGAAATTCCTACAACCAAGAAATCCCAAGGAATTACTAAACCCACTACATACATCAGGACATATAAAGTTCCATCTGGAGCACCTTTTACTCATCGCTTCATTAAGGCTCAACTTGAGAAAAGATACATCAAATTCCTAGCAACCATCAAGAAGATACATTTGGATGTCCTGCTTCTAGACATCTTGATGAAATGCCCACTTATTCCATGTTTCTGAAAGATCTTATCTCTAAGAAGAGTAAAAGAGGAGATATAGAAATAGTGTGATTGGAAAGAATGGAAATAGCCTTTTCCATTCCACTATGCCAACCAAAAAGAAAGACCCTACAACTTTCACCATACCATTTCTCAGAGGAGATACTTCACCAAGATATCACTTGGTCAATTTGGGGGTCAGCATATGCCTCATGCCACACAATCTAGCAATTAGACTGGGTCTTAGTGACATTGTTCACCCAAACATGAGCATCTAGTTAGCCGATAAGTCTTTTACCAAGATAGTTGGTGTAGTCATAGATGTCCCCATTCAAAACATCTTTTTCCTTTGTAACACTGTCATCATTAATGCAATTGAAGATCTTATGTGCCGATGATTTTTAGATGACCCTTCCTCTATATAGCTCGTACATTAATTGATTTAGTAGGTGGGCTAATTACCATAAGACTTGGTAATTAACACATCAATTTTAATGTGTGAGACCACATGAAAGGCCCTTCCCCAAAGGAGAGAAGTTGCTTTGTCAACTATTATAGTCAATTATGTGCTGAAAACATAACGTTATTGTTGATCCGCTCATGCAGGCACTCACCGATCCAAATTAAGGATCATTGGTCTTAAAGTTCAAGAAGTCCTAGCTTACTTGGAAGTAACAAAAGAAGAATAAGCACACTAGTAATGCTCAATTGAAACTACCATGTATGTCTCTCTTTATAGAGAACCAAGGGACATTTCTATACCAATACATGTACCTGAGTTAAAACCCCTTCAAGAAGGTTTGAAGTAACAATTCGTAGATGATGAGTAGAGGAACCCTATGATTATAAATGTGTAGTTTTCATCTAATCAATAGAAAAAACTAATAAATTGAACTCAAACTCTGATGAAAAGCTCTTCGTTACTGTACAGATGACATCAAGGGAATGTGTCCTACTGTTCTCATGCATTGAATCAACTTGGAAGAAATTGCTAAACAATGTGTTTAAGGTTAAAGAAACTTTAATGACAATATGTGTAAGGTTGCACACAAGGAATTAATTAAACTCTATGATGTTGGAATCATTTATGCCATAAGTGACAGTAACTGGGTCATCTCAGTGCATATAGTACCTAATAGAGGGGGAATGACACTGGTCAAAGTGGGTAATGGCAAAGAACTAGCCACTCACATAGTGACTGGTTGGTGAATGTGCATATATTGCATATTGCTAAACTTCACAACAAGAAAAGAACACTTCCCTCTTCCTTTGATTGACTAAGTACTAGAGAGATTTGCACATCACTCCCATTTCTTCTATCTAAATGGCTACTCTGGTTTCTATCAAGTATGTCTTCACCCAAATGATCAAGAGAAAACCATTTTACTTGTCTTTATGGTACATACACTTTTTGACGAATGCCATTTGACTTGTGAAGTCCTCCATCCACATTTCAAAGGTGTATGCCTACCATCTTTGCTTATTTCATCAAGGAGATAATGGAAGTTATTATGGATTTTTTTATATATGGGTGATCGTTCGAGGACTATCTAAAGAACTTATCTCTTGTTCTTCAATGGTTTGAAGAAAAAAAACTCATCCTTAATTGGCAGAAATGACATTTCATGGTTCATGAAGGAATTATTCTTGGACACAAGGAATCTAAAGCTAGTTTTGAAGTTGACAAAAGACAAATCGAACCTATTTCCAAGATTTTTCCACTTTCTTTTACCTCCTCTATTTGACGTTTTCTAAGACATGTTGGCTATTATCATTGTTTTATCAAAGGCTTCTCTAAATATTCAAAGCTGATGTCTAGACTTCTAGTAAAAGATACCCCCTTTGTCTTCAATGATGAACATCTTTAATCCTTACATACTTTGAAAGATGCCCTAACCTCTACACAGATTATTCAACTCCCAGATTGGGACCTCCCTTTTGAGCTCATGTACGATGCTAGTGACTATGCCATTGGAGCAATCCTGGGGAAAAAGAAGGATAAGAAACATCATGTAGTCTATTGAACCATCAAATCTCTTGATGAGGCACAAAAAACCTAAACTACCACGGAGAAATAAATTCTTGCAACCATTTATGCCTTCGACAAGTTTAGATCATATCTATTTGGTCAAAAAGTGATCGTATATAATGATCATGGAGCACTCAAATATCTAATGCAAAAGAAGTATACTAAGTGTAATATTCTAAGAAGGCCTATCTTATTACAAGAATTTGATCATGAAATTATCGACAATAAGGGATCCAAGAATGTGGTTGTAGATCACCTTTCTTGTACACATGTTGAAGAAGAAAGTCATCTCCACATCAATGAATCCTATGTAGATGAGTCAATTCTAGCTATTCTCACAATGGAACTAGTAACACCATGGTACACATATTTCTACAACTATCTCACGACATAACATCTGCCACCCGAGATGACATATAACCAAAAATAGAAGTTCTTATCTAACATGAAAAATACTATGTGTGTGACCCACTCCTATTTAGTAAATGTGTAGCAATGTCGATTGTAAATGAATATATAATTAACAAGCTCACTCTATTGTGGAGAAATGCCATGCTGCTCATTATAGAGGACATTTGGGTGTTGAGCAGACTTCTATGAAAATAGTAAATGCGAGATTCTACTGGACAACTATTTTCAAAGATTGTCATGCCAACGTCAGGCAAGGTGATGTGTGTTAAAGAATTGGGAACATTAACAAAAGTAATGAAATTCCTCCCACTGATTGGATTGAAGTTGACAATTTAATATCTGGGGAATGTATTTCATGGGACCATTTCCCCCTTCTTTTGGGAATAAATATATTTAGGTCAAAGTTGATAATGTTTGAAAGTGGGTGGAGGTTATACCCTCAACAACTTGTGATTCCAAGACAGTAATGCATCTTTTCACAAAAGTCATATTTCCACGATTCAGAGTCCCTAGGAAGGTCATAAGTGATGGTGGCTCACATTTTACAAAAAAAACAATTTGAGGCACTTCGATAAGATATGGAGTAAAATATAAGATGTCAACTCCAGAACATCCTTACATAGTCGATCAGGTATAAATCTTGAATAGACAAATTAAATAGATTCTCGACAAAATCGAGTGAAAATCTAGAAAAGATTAGTTCTCAAAAACTTGATGACACACTTTTCATCTATCAGACTGCTTATTAAACTCCTATTGGTACTTCCCCTTATGGCCTCATTTATAGAAAATATTTCCATCTTCCTCAGGAACTAGAACAGAAAGCCTTTTGGGTGATTGAAAACATCAACATGGATGCTAATATCACTAAGTATAAATGCTTCATGCAATTACAGGAGATGGAAGAACTCCAATTACATGCCTATGAAAATACTAAGATCTACAAGAACCACACTAAAATCTGGCATAATTCCCAATTCAATCAAAAGGATATTTCATAAGAAGATAAAGTTCTTTTGTTCAACTCAACACTCTGACTATTTCTTGGAAAGCTACACTCCCAATGGTCTTAACCATTTATCGTTATCACCATGTACCCCTCTAGAATGATGGATATTTGTAGTAAGAAATATGGAGCTTTTTCAACCAACAAACAACTTTCGAAATGTTACTATGATGATCAAGTTATCACCAAGAAGGAAGACATGGATCTATCTGAGGCACCAACTATAAAATAATGACATCTCAATAGTCAAGCAAATGACTCTACAAAATTGCTACTTGGGATGCAACCCAAAAAGTTTTTTTTATCATTTGTTTTATTTTTGTTTTTTGTTTCGTAGATAAAATTCCTTTGTAAATTTATATGTAAACTTGATGGACAACTATTTTTGAAATAATGATTGGTCGATAATCCCTTCACAGGGATCCACAGATGTAAGATTTGATCTACTCGTATCTTCCTCTTGAAGACATCCATAGATTTCCCCAACAATGAGTAGTCGACACGAGTGTCTACCTCTTGCCCAGAAGACTCTCGACCTCGTCATCGACCAAGAACACTCAATGATCTTAGACTCCATACCTATTTACCAAAATATTTTCACCAGCCTTGTTTTCTCTCCTATAAATAGAAGACCGTGCTATAATTTTCTTTTACAATACTCAAATTTACACTGAAGGTTTGACTCTTTTTACTCTTTCCCATAAACGTATCTTTCTAATGACACATGTTGACCTACCAGCTCAAAAACTTTAAGCATAGACTGACAACTTTCACTAGAAAAAACTTCATCAACAATTATCTAGACCTTGTCAACCCCTCTTTTATTAATCATCATCGACCTGTTCCCCCTTGATTTTACTAACCTAGTTATTGATGTGACACCACTGACGAGTAATTTATTTTAACTACATATCCTCTATTGTCGACTTGTTAACCTTGATGGTTGTCAGCCTTAATCATGAAGGTCTATGACCCTATCAACCAAACTTCTCGACAATTCCCTTACCCTCAATTTTCATCTTGTTATTCTCACTCTCTAATGGTCTCATGATCCATCAATGGCCCATATTCAAGGTGAAACAAGCACTATAGATGTCACTTCTTGACGAGAAGATAACTACATGCATCCTGAATCACCAACCACTAAGACTAGCAAATAGGCACATGCCACTGAATCAGCCATGGACAAACCCTAGGGTACACAATTTGAGGTTCCATACTTTTGGGCATTCCATACTTCCAACAATGAGCATTTGGCATCATACAAAGCAATGAAGACCTTCACCAATAAACCCACCGATTTTGCCTACATTCCACCCTTCAAGAACTTGGGATTTTGAGGTGGGTGTTTGATCTACTTTCAAACTAGAACCACTTCGGGTGTGTTTAGCCTATTCAAAATGTTATGTAGAAGAGAAAATGGAAATTATGTCTTCCATCAAAGAGGTTTCCCTCAAACTGGATAACAAATGAATAAGAGGACACATACACATCAAAGTCCATATCAACAATGTTGACCAAGTGCTTCCTGATCTCGCACTAAATAAAATCTTTTTCTCTTTAGATGACGAGGCTACAAGAGCATGCACTGGGATGATTGACAAGGATAAATCCTATTTTAGTTCTAGTACCTATAGGTATAAACTAATAGGAAGAAACAAATACAAGTCTAAATCTTCAAAAGCTTTAGTTTTGCATTTTGGAGTATGGGGAATTATGCCCAAGATGTTTGCTGATGTCCTATTTTGAAAACTAGAAATGAGTAGAATATAACATGAGAAACTCTACATTCTATCTCTTATCATGGAAGGGAGACCCATCAAGATCGATCGACTACGGATTGATAGATGGCCTTCTATCTCATCATCCCAACAAGATTATTGCGTGGGAAGTTTAATCATCCTCATCTATAGAGCGTACAGACAGCATCCTTTTCCAAAGTTTTCAAAGAGATATCATGTGAACATGTCATCAACTCTAAGTATTTGACCTCCTCGGGTATTATTGTACATTGTGATGATGAAATTCATTATTGCTACTTGAGGACTAACATCTACATTCCCTGTAGTGAGCTAGATAACTATGATGTGGATATGTTGTTCTTCATGAAGGATGAATTTATACAACTTATATTTCACACTTCCAATGAAGAATCTTCACATGCACGGGTTGCATCCTCCTACATAGTTTGCCCATAACCTATTGTGGCAAAAGACTCCAAAAAGTCATCACCTCCATCCCAACTATACCCATGGCCACCACCACACCCAGCATACCACCCTCTCTAACTCATTAGGAAGCTCATGATATTCCAAATACTCCACCATGACACCCCCACCATGCTACCTCTTCATCTACTTCCTACACTTAGTCTAAGTCTAAGCACCTCTCTACACTTTCCTCACACCATTCTTCAAATATGGGGTATCATGAAACACTAGACGATGTTTTAGTTATGAAATGACATCTTATGTAAGGTAACTACTGACCACATGTCTGTTATTCCCAAACTAACACAAGATGTGTACGTGGTGTCCAAATAGGTCAATAACTTACAACACTAGTTGGGAGATATACATTATCTTCTCTAGCTAGTGGTTGCACTTGAGCGTAAAGTGGACACTCTAGCTCATCTTCCTCTAGTAGTTACACGAAACACTGACTTTGCAGTACCAAATTTTATACAACTAGAGAGCCAAAGAAGATATGCATCTAAGGAAACATGAGAAACGTGAACTTAGTCAAAAATACCATGTGAGTTCCATGAGTGGTCCATGGATGAAGGTTCTTCTCTATCATCTGGTTGAGCAAACAAAAATCCATATGTTTTGAACATGACAAGAAAGAAGTTTATCGTTATTCTCCTAAACATTCTGTTTGGTCAATTAAAGAATCTATCCCAGATGTCTCTAAGACCATATTTACTAAGAATGGATTGAGAAACCTTCCATCAACATCCATTCCCACATCCGGTAATCAACAATAAGGTACACTATTTCCTCTATTTGGAATTACTTCTTATCTCAAAGAGCCCCACGCCAGTCTCTCTAAGGACATCCATGATCATCCTTCTAATAGTGAAAGCCTCCTCACTCAATTACCACCTTTTGATTGTTTTGATGATAGCCCGATGCAAAATTTGAATGAGATTTTACTTGGCAACAATAATCTAATTCAATCACTTTTTAGCCACAATGCATCTAAGGAAGATATCTCTATTGGATTGTATACTAATAATTTAGCACTTCAAGTAGACACAGATAGTTCATCTAATGATGAGAATTCTTTATCTAGAAAATATAATTGTAACATATCCACTATTCTTTCTATAGCCGCACCAAGGCCTCCTAAACCTATCTTCCCAGGCCCACCTTTACCTCTTCCACCACAAATTCCTTTCAAGATGCAAAATTTTATAATGACTACTTACAAGGAATGCCTATTATAACATCTTTGTCTTACATAATGTTTTGAACAATCAAAATGATGGAGATCAAATCATATACGATAATGGATCTATATCTCTCTCAGAATGCATTTTGGGACATTTTCCATAGCCAAACCACTATAAATAAAAGGATGTTCATAGTTCAGTCATCTACTATCATGAGAGATGTGATGCCCAACGACAAATGGTGGCCTTACTATAGTGCCACACCCTCCTTTGTCGAATGTATTTTTAAGAATCATCTAGATATTCCCACTATAAAGATACTTCTACAACAAACATGAGAGATTCCTCTCCCTTTTAACTTTAGAGGATTATGACTCATATATGTTGTCGATCTGATTAAATTCAAAATTACCTTATTTAACACTTTTTTTGTTGATCTACAAAATGCAGACATGTGCTTTAGGGATCCAGTGGTAGAAAAACTCTCTTGCATCCCCATGTATCTAAAATGATTAATTCGTCAAGTTCCTTATAACCATTTTAATTGGACTAGTTACGTCATCGAGCCTCTGATTCACCAGTGACATCTAGAGTAAGGTAATGCTTCAGTTATCATCCTTAGAGTCATGGATGCACTCAATCATCAGGTCTCCATCACAAATCTAGTGTCCCACAGTTTCTTTTCACTCTATGGATGTTATTCTATGGAGGTAACCCATGATCTTTGTTTCTTTCAAGACCCCGAGCTTCCTAATAACCTACGAGATTATATTTTTTGATTCCTCATCCTACTACGGAACCTTTCTAACAAGACTTACAATGAGAAATAGAAGAAGAAGGGCAAATAATGCTTTCCCTTATGGCATCTCACCCACCAAGAATCATCATTTGGTCTGTATGGGCCAAGGAGGCCACTAATATCTAAAATTTTATGGATGAACTGAAACCATTGCTCGTCTATCAGCATGTTGCATCCATCAAATCAAGTTTTTGAAAACTTATATAGAAGTTCCTATTATGAGTTATCTCAAGCTCTACTTATACTTCTCATGCAATGTCTCAGAAATAATGACAACTCATGTGTTATTTTCAGCTGAGATGATCTCCTTGTCATTAAAGATGGCCTCCTCAAAACTCTCTATCTTGGGGAATATTTTTCATAGCCTTATGGCATCCTATTGATTCCTTCTCATCCAGACTATTGATTATGTCTACATGGCTAGATTGGATATCCAGACAGATCTTTGTCATCAAGATGATTCTAGAGAAAAAGGGTTGTTCATTCAGTGCCTGCAAATGTCCATTCCACATTGAATTTTTTCCTCTTCTCCAGGACAATCACTAGGCCTTACTAGTCATTTTCACTTGTGAGAGACAAGTCATATTCTACAACAATTTTGATGTTGTCTACATCATTGAAGGTCACTGATATTTTGTCTTGATTCAAAGTGAGCATGAACAAATTTTTGATACTTGTGCTAGAGCACTCATCGTTCTGATACAACAACACGGAAATGGATATGCTTCTAAGCAGCCATAAAAGTAGAAAGTTCTAAATTTCTATCAGCACAACCCATAACAACTTCGTTTTTGTAATCAGTGTGGTTACTATATCATGCATTGGATGGAATTTATTGAATTTCTTCATATTTTTATTGAAGTATGTATTGGCTATAATTATAATTGTCTATGCAGAAATTATGCTATGATGCTTCTCAATTATGAATGTGAAACAATTGGCTTTGATGATATCTCATATGTTTACATTTTTCTTACTTATTTTCTCACTCTGATGACAGTGTATGTTGTAAATTTAGGTGGGTGTATAGGTACTCGCAGTATCAAAAAAATATCATTTTCTTCCCTTTCATCATTTTTCATAAGTTTTCTTATTTTCATCAACTTTTCAATAATGCTTCATGTACAAATCAAGCAATAGGAAGATGATAAAAAACTCCTCTCTAGAGAGCATAACGTTGTTTCTCTAGCAATATTTTTTAAATCAATCATAAGAAGACAATAGTCAGGATGATTCTTTTCTTTACCGATGCTACTTTATATTTTTCTCTTAGCAAAACATTACTTCTTACTCTATTCTAATTTTAATATCAAAACACCATCAAAAGATTCTTGGCAAAAATATCTAACCATAGCAAAATCATATTCAGTTGAAGGCATATTCTCATGAAAGAAGGAAGAATTACCCTATCCCTCATTCTATTCTTCCATTTCATTAAAATCCCAAGAAGTGTGAGCATTAAAATGAATCATAGAATTGTGACATGTTATTGTCTAAAGAGATATCAAAATGGTATATTGTTGTGCTCATGAACGCGTATTTGTCACTTTTTTTCTCTCTTAGACCAAAATTACACCCCCCCAATTCCAATGGTGTTCATTAAAGGTATGGTAACCCAGGGTGATGGTACACAGGATGTGCATGTCGGTGTATATGCCTAGAGAGACAATCATAAGATGATTGTAATGACATAAATGTAAATAATTTTATTAATGATAAAGGAAAACTTCCAATTTATTATGTTTGTTCAGTTATAAGATAATGAAATAACATAATAAATTTCTAGATAATGATATTACTCAATGACGTATGTCTTCAAGTACCTGACTTAGAAGAACGAGATCATGTGGATGTTAAGAGTATATATATTCTCATAATGTCCCTGATCAATTGTTGTTGTGGAAGGTAGATGGACAACAATAACACATAAGATTAGAGTGTGAGTTGGTTGATGATAGAATCTCATTAGTCATGATATGCCAATATCAAACCAAGCACACATATACACATTAGAGAACAGTGTATCGGGAAGAGCCACCATAAGAATGATACATGGAAACTGTAACTAGGTAAGTCAAAATCACATCTTATAGTGATGGTGGTGTTTGTGGTTCTTAGACCTTAAGTCACTACACTCATCACATGTTATTAGATATGCTTTGACATCATCAAATGTAATCCGGAATAAGGGTTATCATAAAGGTGATGATTGGGTGACTGAGACACATGGGGACTGACTATGAGTGATGAAGATGGGATTTGTCTCTCATGTGAGTATGATATCCTAGGCCTCTTGATTAGCGAGACTGAGAAATGCATGGTCACACTCATGTGAGTCAATATGTGATATTGGGCTTACATATATCTCATACAGTTTTTTCTGGTTCAAGGAACAATATTGAATGTTGATGAGGATGACTGATCCATGCCTCTAATACAATCTGGACATCAGAGATGAAGGAATTATGAAAACACTATAACACAATACATAGATTGTAGGTTGAAGTTGTTCTCAAACTTTCTATTTACTTGGGTAGAAGTGATGTGCGACTAGGTAAGGCTCATTGCTTGTGATATCATAAGTTTATGGACATTCACTTCCAATGTAATATGGGGCCAATAGTGTCACGAAACCGTTCTTACCCCAATCCCAATCCCACGGCCTAGACAGTAGAAAAGGATTGAAGCACCCTTCCCTGAGTGGCCCAATAGGATCAATCACACTGGCATATACAATAAGAAATAAATAACTCAAAAATTGGATAATTAAAGAACAACTAACCCAATATGGAGATTTATTTGATTTGTCTTTATCATCAGAATATGCAGAGTGTGGAAGCGATCTTATTCATTATTCCATTTGTATTTCCTAAAATCAAGAAAATTGAAACACAATCATGCAATTGCATGGTACGCTATCAAAATCAAGCAAAACGATTTATTACAAAATAGTATACTTGGTAGGACTTATATTCAAAAGAATAACAAGCAATTTGCAAAACCAACATTTATTCGACAAGTTTCTCAAGAAATTTGACTTTTATTTTGAGTTCCCATTATGATGTAATTCAAATAGCATGCTTATATATTTTGTGTGACTCTATTACCCCAACACTACGGGGAAGGTCACTAGGCTCCTTCTCAATATAGGAACATAGGAAGACAATGTACAAGTCCCACCTCTAAATGAGGGGGTGGTTGTACTCAATATCAAAATTATCAACATTAGCAATATTATCAACATTATCAATATACGGACAATCACAATGGGCATGCAATTTATGTTTTCATGTTTTTCAAAATATAGTATAGAAAAATAGAACACTAATCATAGGGAACAGTGGCTCATCCAAGTAAATAGCCAAGTATATAGTCAAGAGATACATAAAAGTATCTTCAATACAAACAAGGAGGAGTTATATAATACCATACCTTTCACTGAAGATTTCGAATACAGATCATTTAGTAATTGGTCGACCCTTAGAGTTAGATCCTAAAACACAATGTTTGGATCAAGGGTCAAGATCATGACATTTGAAAATCATGTTTTAATACTCGAGATTAGGGTTACACTTTTCCTATGTCAACCTTAGGGTTGGGTCATTCACTTATAATCAACCAATATTTCACTGTGTCCAACATTATTTCAAATATCAATTATTTGCAAGCATGAATGACTTACCTAGGTTTTCTAGGATCATATGTGTTAACCCTAATTTATGATCATTATCCAAGTCATCATCAGTTTCTAGATTATCATCATGATACTTAGCATTATTGGTATTCAAGATTAGATTAATGGGTCAAAATATATTAAGGGTTTTATAAGATTTGAGATCCATATCAAGATTACTCATTATTCATAAAGATGATAATCAACATTGTATCAAGTAATTAGATCTAGATCACTAATGATTCATTTTCAAAACTCAACTAGATTGGATCTGCATTTCAAGATAATCATTAGAGTCAGATATTAGGTTTTTCAAGAATCATCACTATTGAGCCATTTAATAAACGAAATAAGCAAGAGATCACATATAGGGATATTCGTGACCATCATTTGGAATAACGTTTCAAGAATATTTTTGAACAATCCATTGTATTTTTTTGATCAAAGTTGACTATTTACTCAAATTCTTTGAAGCTATTATGCATTTATTATGATTAAAACGAGATCTGGATATTTTTCTGAATATTTGTCAAACATAGAGACAATTACCTCATTGGCAAAAAAGAGGGTCGTTAGTTCTACAAATGGATGACCCGGATTGTGCCACATAGGCACAAGCAAATCACTGGTTCAAGGGGCTAGTGAACTCAGTTCAGATCTTCAATTTGGCTGATTCACTCTCCTTGATTAGCTGGTTATGGCTTGTTTGTTGGACCAGGTCCTTTCTCATCTAGACCACCGGTTTGGGATTCCTATTTTCCATCCACACAGATCCTCCCACAAGTCACGATGGAAATGTAGAGGGCTTGCTGTAGTGGAGGTGGTCCAGGAGCAGCAGGGGAGAATGGAGGAAGAGAGATTGTCGGCCGAGTTCGGCTTGGCCTCGCGAACTCAAACAGAGCTGAGGACATGAGCGAGGAGGCGAGGAATGAGAATGCCCAAAGGGCCATGTGCGGTGGCACTGATCTGATTAGCAGGAAGGTTGGGGATGGGAAAACAGAGGGTGTTGAGGCCAAGTTAGTGTGTGAGGTCGATCTTAGGGCAAGATGTGCATGTCAAAGACCTTGGGGGGAGTCTTTTTATAGCATCGGACTAGGGTTAGGATTAGCTTGGGTCCTTGCTTTCAGCCATGTCCACCGAAAGAAAAAGGGAGGCGAGGGGAAAGTTTTTCTAGCAAACTAGTGCCTTAATAGTGGTCAAAGTAGGGCTGGATGATTTTAAAACCGCGAGGGCTAGATTTTGGCTCGCTTCATTTTGCAAAAATTGGTCAAGAGCGGGAGATCTCGCTTTGGGGTCTTCATTTACTCCTCCCTGTAATCAGCGGGTGGTTAAAGACAAGTGTGCGGCCACTGGATTGATTTGCAATCCATGAGAGGCGGATCCAAGGGTGGTGGCTCACCTCAGATCCTTTGCCCCGGATTACTGATGTGGTAAAAGATCAATTAAAAGACAAAACTTAGGGTTTTCAACACATTAACTTCAATAATCCATAGAAAATTGTAGCAATGTCCAATTCTTATCAAATTTGGACCACAACTTCACAAAAATGTGTAGAATATATATAAAAAGTTTGAGGATAATATGATGGAGTTTGATGGATCGATTTTTCTTCTTTGGACAAGGTGATGATTTAATCAAATTTAAGGTGTTATAATGTGTAAAAATTCTACATTGCTCACCATATTTCAAATTTGAGTACCACTATTGATTATGAAACCAAGAAAACTAATTTGGGACAATGAGTGAGTTTAATGAGGGAAAAATAATAATTACATCATTATAATGTGAAAATCCACTTTGTCACATCCTTCCCTCCTTAAAAAGGAATTTTGTCCCCAAAATTCAAAACATCCTCAAAATCAAAATTATCCAAATCCAGATCATATTCTCAATTATTTAAACATCCTCAATTATATAATAAAAATCATGTCCTCAAAGTTCAAGAAATACAATCATCATAATTGGAATTTCATGTTACATATCATAACCAACTTGGTACTAACATCATTTCATAATCCAGCAATTGGTACTAACTCGGAATCGATCTTACCCCAATCCCAATCCCACTGCCTAGACAGTAGAAAAAGGATTGAAGTGCCCATCCCTGAGTGGCCCAATAGGATCAATCACACTGACATATACAATAAGAAATAAATAACTCAAAAACTGGATAATTAAAGAACAACTAACCCAATATGGAGATTTATCCGATTTTTCTTTGTCATCAGAATATGTAGAGTGCGGAAGCAATCTTATTCATTATTCTATTTGTATTGCCTAAACGCAAGAAAATTGAGACACAATCATGCAATTGCACGGTACGCTATCAAAATCAAGAAAAACAATTTATAACAAAATTAGTATACTTGGCAGGACTTATATTCAAAAGAATAACAAGCAATTTGCAAAACCAACATTTATTCGACAAGTTTTTCAAGCAATTCGACTTTTATTTCGAGTTCCCATTATGCTGTAATTCGAGAAGCATGCTTATTTATTTTGTGTGACTCTATTACCCCAACGCGACGGGGAAGGTCACTAGGCTCCTTCTCACCATAGGAACATAGGAAGACAATGTACAAGTCCCACCTCCAAATGAGGGGGTTATTGTACTCAATATCAACATTATCAACATTATCAATATCGTCATCATTATAAATATACGGGAAGTCATAATGGTCATGCAATTTATGTTTTCATGTTTTTCAAAATATAGTATAGAAAAATAGAAGACAAATCATACGGAATAGTATCTCATCCAAGTAAATAGCTAAGTATACAGTCAAGATATACATAAAAGTATCTTCAATACAATCAAGGAGGAGTTATATAATAGTGTACCTTTCACTAAAGATTTTGAGTACATATCATTTACTAATCGGTCGATCCTTCGAGTTAGATCCTAAAACACAATGTTTGGATCAAGTGTCAAGATCATGACATTTGAAAATCATGTTTTAATACTCGAGATTAGGGTTACACTTTCCCTATGTCAACTTTAGGGTTGGGTCATTCACTTATAATCAACCAATATTTCAGTGTGTCCAACATTATTTCAAATATCAAGTATTTGCAAGTGTGAATGACTTACCTAGGTTTTCCAGGATCATATGTGTTAACCCTAATTTATGATCATTATCCAAGTCATCATCAGTTTTTAGATTATCATCACGATACTTAGCATCATTGGTATTCAAGATTAGATTGATGGGTCAAAATATAGTAAGGGTTTTGTAAGATTTGAGATCCATATCAAGATTACTCATTATTCATAAAGATGATAATCAAGATTGAATCAAGTAATTAGATCTAGATCACTAATGATTCATTTTCACAAGTCAACTATATTGGATCTGCATTTCAGGATAATCATTAGAGTCAGATATTAGATTTTTCAAGAATCATCACTATTGAGCCATTTAATAAACAAAATAAGCAAGAGATCACATATAGGGATATCAATGATCTTCGTTTGGAATAAGGTTTCAAAAATATTTTTAAACGATCCATTGGATGTTTTTGATCAAAATTGACTATTTACTCGAATTATTTGAAGCTATTATGCATTTATTATGATTAAAATGAGATCTGGATATTGTTTTGAATATTTGTCAAACATAGAGACAATTACCTCATTGGCGAAAAAAGAGGGTCATTGAATCTACAAATGGATGACCTAGATTGTGCCACATAGGCATAAGAAAATTGTTGGTTCAAGGGGCTAGTGAACTTGGTTCAGATCTTCAATTTGGCCGATTCACTCTCCTTGATTAGCTGGTTTGGGCTGGTTTGTTGGACCGGGTCCTTTCTCATCTGGACCAGTGGTTTAGGATTCTTGTCTCCCATTCATGCAGAGCCTCCCACAAGTCATGATGGCAGGGGGGAGGGCTCGCTGGAGTGGAGGTGGTCCAGGAGCAAGAGGGGAGGATGGAGGAAGCGAGAGTATCGACCGAGTTTGGCTTGGCCTCACGAACTCAAAGGGAGTTGAGGACATGAGCGAGGAGGCGAGGAACGAGAATGCCCAAAGGGCCATGTGCGGTAGCACTGATCTGGTTAGAAGGAAGGTCGGGGAGGGAAAACAAAGGGTGTTGAGGCCAAGTTAGTGTGCGAGGTCGAGCTCTAGGCAAGATGTGCATGTCGTAGACCTTGGGTGGGAGTCTTTTTATAGCATCGGACTAGGGTTAGGATTAGCTTGGGTCCTTGCTTTCAGCCATGGCCAGCGGAAGAGAAAGGGAGGTGAGGGGCGTGTTTTTTTGGCAAACTAGTCCCTTAATGGTGGTGAAAGTAGGGATGGATGAGTCTGAAATCGTGAGGGCTAGATTTTGGCTCGCTACATTTTCCCAAAACTAGTCAAGAGCGGGAGATCTCGCTTTGGGGTCTTCATTTACTCCTCCCCACAATCCGCGGGAGGTTGAAGACAAGTGTGCGGCTACTGGACTGATCTGCGATCCATGAGAGGCAGATCCAAGGGTGGTGGCTCACCTCAGATCCTTTGCCCTGAATTGCTGACGTGGAAAAAGATCAATTAAAAGACAAAACTAAGGGTTTTCAACACATTAACTTCAATAATCAAAATAAAATCGTAGGAATGTCCAATTGTTCTCAAATTTGGACCACAATTTCACAAAAATGTGGAGAATATATATAAAAAGTTTGAGGATAATATGATGGAGTTTGATGGATCAATTTTTCTTCTTTGGACAAGGTGATGATATAATCAAATTTAAGGTGTTATAATGTGTATAAAATCCACATTGCTCACCATATTTCAAATTTGAGTACCACTATTGATTATGAAACCAAGAAAAATAATTTGGGACAATGAGTGAGTTTAATGAGAGAAAAATAGTAACTACATCTTTATAATGTGAAAATCCACTTTGTCACATATAGGGTCACACATAGGAACTCTTCTAGAAGAGGAGTTTAATACTAAATGATAATTGGATTAATTACTTATGTGTTTAGGTATTTGATTCAAGATATGAATCAACTGACTAAACTCCCAACCAATCATATCATGTGATGAAATGAATATTTGGATTGTTAGGTTGAATGCAACTACATTGGATGAAGTTCTACACGAAATGGGTACCAATCGATCGGCTTATTGGGTGAACCGATCGGCTCAGGTAGAGTAAGACAACCAGTTCACCTAGTTAACCGATTTTCTTGGTTGGGGTCAGAGGAAGGTTCTAGAACTCTACCAAATTCATAAGAAAGTTCTATCATTTCAATTTCTCAATATCAATTGAATTGATGCAAGGAATTGATGTTTCACATTAATTGGAAATGAATTTGCAAATTCATGTTCAATTGGAAAACTACAAAATAAGCATCTTACTGTGTCAAACGATTGGCTCACATGCCTAGCAACTATCTTGGCTTTCACCTGACTGGTTCAACACTCTTATGTTGTTAAAATTCAAGATCTGCTGGTCCCTTCCATTCCCACACAGATTGGGAACCCAGGCCCTAACCCCTCCTATAAAATAGAGGGTATTGGGGGCTTCAGAGAGCACAACTCAATTTATTATGACAATTGTAGTCCTCTCTGGTTGTGGTAAACAATAGAGAGCCTAAGAAAGTCCTACCCTCTATAGGGAGGGAAAGCAAGGAGAAATAATTGTGGGAGAGCAAGTTGGTGACTAGTACAGCAATGGGAGGGACTACTCCTTCCTATCTATTTTAGTTGAATGAAATGAGTTCTAGTTGGTCTGTGTTGACTTCTCTAGAGGTGTGTAGGCCTTCTCCCATTTCTAGGAGGGTAACGTTATCCTAGAGTCCATGAAGGAGATTTTGTAGATGCTATCTCAGTCTGTCGTCCATGGTGAAGACCATCAGTTGTACAGACACCATCAAAGAGTGCACGACTACATAGACAAGGATTATCGCAGGACTTTCTCAAGGACCAAGTTTATCTTCTTTAAACCATACTTCCTATTGCATAGTTATTGAGACGATCCACTAGTTAATAGGAAATATGTTAGTAATTTTTTTTTCTTGTACCTATCTGATATCGTATTTCCCTACAGTGGTATATGAGCCTCGCCAATCAATTATGTTTTGGGATAACCAATATGATTAGATTTTTGGTTTTATCATGTTTATTTATTGCATGTAATGTGAATATTTAAACTGATTAATGTGCACATCCGACTAATCACCACATAAGAACACAAATGACTATATATATATGCAAATTACACACGTCCCCCTAACAAAAAGTGTTGACAGTGGATGTGTAGCATGGTTATGGACAATACCCTATATCTATGCATGGTGTTTGTGTGTTTTATATCTTGGTTTACGTACTGATCCTTCCCTTATCTTTCCAATGTGAAAGTATTATTCTCTCCTACCTTTTCTCCCCACAAATGTAAGTCGAAGTTTCTTCATAAACATGTAATAGTAGGATAGTTTACTTTCTTGTGACGGTGAAGAAGAAGATGCTCAACACTTGGCCAACCAACCGGATGAAGGACCAAGAAGGACCAAGGAGGACGAACCGACCCAATCGACTAGCAGATCAACTGATCCACTAGAGGATCCAAAAGATGGTGGAACCAATGATCAAATGACTAGTCTGAACACCAACTGACCGGTGAGGAGATGAGACAACCAGTTCAAGGGTTGAACAGATCAGCCCAGATTGCCAAGCATAGATCTTCCTCAACAACATGTTTCAACATGTGATGTAGACCCTAGGATGTGGTAGTTCCTTGTGGCTCCAAGGAATTACTTTAGACTATCCATAACCATCATTTTTTGTTTATTACAAGTTTTCATTATGGGCTATAGCATGTATATGATACATACTATGTATATGTGGTGATTTGTTAATGTATATGTATTATACAAAATAACTCAATATAATATTAACTTTTAAGATGCATTCCATAAGAAACACAGCTGAAAAGCTTGATCAACCAAGTGTAGTTTACACCAAAGTAGGGTACGCCATCTAACTCGTGGAAGTGTGATGATAGGTATCTAGATCTTCCAAAGCAGGGTACATATTCTATCATCTTGGATTTTGGGTTGGGCTTAACTGGTGATTCATAGTGAGACTAAGCACTAGAGGCATGCACATGATTATGGAAAAGAGTTGCACTTATCATCTATCCAAGAGTTTCGTTCAGATGCAACTAGAAAATGTTGCCTACCTAAATAATCAAGTTGTTGGTAATCATCCAAAGTTGAGTCATGATTTGATGAAATATGAAACTTGGGCCATTAGAAGATTGTAGCTACAATCTTATGAATTTGTAGTGAGGGCTATCAATTTGACTAAAATAGTGGGAGCAATAGTTAATTAAACACCTGGTCAATATCAATTTTCAAATCAAATCCAATAAAAAAGGGTTTTTAACAAATGCAAATTTTCTCTTGTATAATCAAAAGGAAAAAACTCAATCATTATGACCAGACAAACTAAATGAGAATTATTTCCATAACTAGTTCATGACCTTCAGAAGTGTTCTACATGATCCTGAAACACTAGTGCCAGAATCCACTATATATTCACCTAAGACTGACATGGATGCTTCTTTGAAGCATGCAAATGATGTTGTAGACATCAAAAACCATATTCTAGGTTGTATGAAATATGAGTTGCATAAATAGCATGATAAGAATAATGTCTCGAAGGCAATATTTGAGTGCAAATTAAAAAAGTGAGATCCAATAGTGACTCATCTGCTCAATATGATTGGGCATATGGAGCATCTAGAGAGACTAGGACTTCCTTTATGTCAAGAGTTGGCCACAGATATGATTTTGCAATCATTTCCTAAATCATATAGGCAGTATATCGAGTGTTATCACTTGAGTAAAATGGCTAGAGTGCTATCAGAGTTGCTTGACATCTTGATAAGTATAGAAGCAAAAATGAAGATGGAAAAATATGTGATGGTGATCATTGGAGTGGAGTCTAAGGGCAAGAGCAAGGCCAAGAAGCATTATGAGGATAAGCTAAAGTCCAAGTCATCTGCACTCAAGATAAGGAGAAGTGAACCTAGGAAGTTGAAGAAAGGGATTGAGATCTTTACTTATGGTATATACATTATCGAGGTTAACTTTACTACTTCCTAATAATGGGTACTGGATAACGGATGTGGATCACATATTTTCTCAAATGTGAAAGATCTGAAAAGAAGTAGACCTTTAGAGAAAGGTGACATTGAATAGCGTGTTTCTAATCGAGCAAGAGTTTCTGCTGGTGGAGTTGGAACCTATGAGTTATCACTTTCAAGTGGGCTAGTAATAGAGTTAGAAAAATTCTATTATATACCTTCCATTAATAGGAACATCACATATATATCTTGTTTGGACAAGGCCAGATTCAAATTTCTTATAAAGAATGAAAGATGTTCCATTAGTAAAGATGGGATCTTTTATGGCAGTTCACCAATGTCTTATGGTCTATACTTGATAGATCTAGAGACAAGAATATATAATGTAAATACCAAAAGACAAAAACTCAATGAATCAAACCTTACATACCTTTGGCATTGTCATCTAGGGCACATAAATGATTAACACATATCTAGACTCCAAAAAAATGGTAATTTGGACTCTTTTGATTTTGAATCAATGGACACATGTGAGTCTTGTTTGTTGGGCAACATAGCCAAGACTCCCTACACTGGAAACAGTGAGAGGGCTAGTGATCTATTAGGACTCATACATACTGATGTGTGTGGCCCTTTTAGAACAATTTCAAGAGGTGTCTATCAGTACTTCATTACCTTTACTTATGATTTCAGTAGGTATGAATATAATTACCTGATGAAACATAAGTCAAAAATTGTTGAAAAGTTTAGTGAGTTCATGAATGAAGTAAATAACCAGCTCAGTAAAAGTATTCAGGAACTTTGTTCTGATCGAGGTGGAGAATACTTGAACCAAGAGTTTGAGTACCTTCTGTGAGTCTGTGGTATTGTATCGCAATGGACTCCACCTAGAACACCACAACATAATGGTGTATCAAAAAGAAGGAATCGCACATTGTTGGATATGGTATGATATAGGATGAGTTTTGCTAATCTTCTGACTAACTTATGGAGGTAAACTCTTGAAACTTTCATGTTTACACTTAACTAAGTACCTTCAAAAACATTTAAAAAGACACCATGAGAGACATGGACTGGGAAGGATCCCAAAATGTCTTTTATGTGGATTTGGAGTTGTGAAGCTTATGTCAAGAAAATCTTTCCTGAAAGGCTTGGCCCTAGATTGATAAATGTTACTTTGTTGGATATCACAAAGAAACCAAGGGATACTACTTGGACAACCCAACTGACAACCAAGTGTTTGTTGTAGAGAGGTTGTATTCCGTTAAAAGAAATTCATTGCCAAAGGAGTTAGTGGGAGGACAGTAGAACTCGAAGAGGTTCAAGACCAAAAAAAAACATTGAACCAGTTGAGGTGTAGGAGGAACAAGGAGACTCACAAATTGTTGTGGAATCTCAAATTCCTCATGTGACACATGAACCTCATAGATCTAGTAGGACATGCCTTGAACCTGATAGAGTTGGATATCTTATGACTCAGGAAAGTTGTGAGTTTGTTATAGAAAATGAGCCAACAACATATCTAGAAGCTATTGAGGGGCCAGAGTCTGAGAAATGGCTTGAGGCCATGAGATTTGAGATGGAATCTATGTATACCAACAAGGTATGGACCTTATTGGTTCCATCTGAAGGGGTAAAACCCATAGGGTACAAGTGGGTCTTCCAGAAGAAGAAAAAAATGTATAGTAAAATTCAAACCAATAAGGGAACATTGGTAGCAAAGGATTTCAGACAAGTTCAAGGTGTTGAGTATGACAAAACCATTTCTCCAGTGGCCATGGTTAAGTCCATCAGGATCCATGCTTACTATTGCAACTTATAATGACTATGAGATTTGGAAAATGGATGTTAAAACTTCATTCTTTGATGAGAATCTTCTCGAGGATGTGTAAATAACACCACCTGAGGGTTTTATAAATGAAAAGGATGCAAATAAAGTTTGTAAGATACAAAGGTCAATATATAGATTGAAGCAAGCATCTCGGAGCTGGAATCTTAATTGTGATGAGACAACCAATAAGGTTGGCTTTGTTCAATATGAAGATGAACCTTGTGTATACAACAAGGTTGGGGGGAGCATGATTATATTCCTCATATTGTATGTGGATGACATACTTTTGATGGGGAATGACATCCCTCGTTTACAAAAGGTAAATACATGGCATGGAAATAAGTTTCCTATGAAAGACTTGGGAGAAGCATCCTACATCTTGGGGATAAATATCTAGAGAGATAGATAAAGAAGGCTTCTTGGACTACGTTAGAGAACATTCATTGACAAAGTGTTGAAGAGGTTCATCATGAAGAGCTCAAAGAGAGGAAACATGCCCATGCTTCTTGGAGTCCCCATCTATAAAGCTTAATGTCCCCATTCTTGTAAAGAAAGGGAATGTATGAGTATGATTCCATATGCGTCGGCAAATGTATCTATCATGAATGTGATATTGTAACTCATCTTGATGTCTTGTTTGATTTAAGCCTGATGAGAAGACATCAATTAGATCTAGGTGATGCTCATTGGATAGTCATCAAGAACATCCTGAAGTACTTGAGAAGGACTAAGGATCAGTTCTTGTTCTATGGTGGAGAGGAAGAGTTGTTGGTAAAAGGTTACACGGAAGCATGCATCCATACTGACAAAGATGATTATAAATCACAATTAAGATTTGTGTTTTACCTTAATAATAGAGTTGTAAGTTGGAAGAGTTCCAAGAAAGATACAGTTGTTGATTCTACAAAAGAGGTCAAGAATATTGCTGCATCAAGTGTAGAAATAGAAGCTATTTGGATCAAGAAGTTCATTTCTGAACTTGGGGTCATTTCGAGCATCAGCGATGCAATTGAGATATATTGTAACAACAATGGAGCTATTGCACAAGCTAAGGAACCTAGATCACATCAGTATTCTAAGAATATACAAAGGATGTTCCATCTCATACAGGCGATCGTACAACAAGGAGATGTAAAGATTTATAGAGTACCAACTGGGAGCAATATTTTTGAACCATTGACAAAGGAACTTTTTCAACAGATGCATCACAACCATGTTAGGTAACTCGGTATAAGATTCTTGGGTGATTGACTCTAAGTGCAAGTGGGAGTCTGTTGGTGTATATGACCAAAGAGACGATCATATGATGATTGTGATGGAATACATGTAAATAATTTAATTAATAATAAAGACAAGCTTCCAATTTATTCTATTTTTCAGCTATGTGAAAATGAAATAACATAATAAATGTCTAGAGAATGATATTAATCAATGGCATATGTCTTAAAGTACATGACTTAGAAGAATGAGATCATGTATATGTTAATAGTATATGCATTCTTACTATGTCCCTGATTGGTTGTTGTTGTGGAAGGTAGATAGATAGCAATAACACATAAGATCAGAGTGTAAATTACTTGATGATAGAACCTCATTAGTCATGATATGGCAATATCAAACCAAGCACATAGATACATGTTAGAGAACAATTTATAAGACAGACTCACCATAAGAGTGATACATGGAAACCTTAACTTGGTAAGTTAGAATCATAATAATGGTGATGTTTTTGGTTCTAAGACCTTAAGTCACTACACTCATCACATGTTATTCGATATTCTTTGACACCATCAAATGTAATCAAGAGTGTTATCATAAAGGTGATGATTGGATGATTGTGATATATGGGGACTGATTGTGAATGATGTAAATGGTATTTGTCCCTCCTATAGGAGTATGATATCCTAGGCCTAATTAGAGAGATTGAGAAATGCATGGCCATGCTCATGTGAGTCATTATGAGATATTGAGCTTACATATATCTCATACATTTTGCTCTAGTTCAAGGAACAAGATTGAATGTTGATGAGGCTGACTTCTCCATGCGTCTAGTTCAATCTGGATATCAAAGACAAAGGAAGTATACAAACACTTTAACACCATACACAAGTTGTAGGTTGAAGTTGTTCTCTAACTTTCTGTGATGCCTCGTCATGCCACAAAGTGAGATACTCAAAACTAAAAGTAGACACAACACTAAGCAAACAGATTACCAAATAACACTAATAATTAAAAACCAATTTAATTAAAGCACCAATAGCCAAAAACTATTACATATAAGTCCACAAGGCCTTCCACATGCAGCACATAGAATGTTATGTGGTGCTCAAATCATCGTGGGTCAACATTCTTGTCACATAGGATACTAGTTCCATATTTATATAATATATATATATATATATATATATATATATATATATATTTATATATGATATATATATATATATTTATATAATATATATATATATATATATATATATATATATTTGGGCTCATCTTTAATACCCGCACGGGTAGCCTGATTTTTTGCTACCCGCCCATCCAAAAGAGTAACTACATGGTACACAAGAGTAACTCTGAGATCAATAGAGTAACTATGTGGTACACAAGAGTAACTCTTAGACCAAAAAAGTAACTACACAGAAAATATACATTTGGTAAATATATGGACATGTTTTTTTATTTTGCGGGGGCAAATGAGATTATTTTTGGATGAAATATTTTGGGGAGCTAGGTAAAATGCTACTCTACAATTGCAAAATAAAAAAAAAATATTAGGAAGGGTTCGTGGGTAGCTACACGCGCGGGTATTAAATAAATCCCCTTTATATATATATATATATATATATATATATATATATATATATATATATACACAACAAACCAAAAGCCTTGTATCGATTACATCACAAAAAAAATCTCAAAACACCCCAAGGACCTGAGTGTACAGGGATGACTCTAAGACTCTAGCACCAAAAGAGTAGTAGCACATCCAACCTTATCAACTATTTCTCTTGATGCTACTCTTCCTCAGCCATATGACCTCTATCTCTTCGTGCACAGTCACCTTAAAGATGTGGAAACCCTTAGGGTGAGACCAAATATCCCAACGAGAGATATAACTCTCTACCAATTCTATTAAAGCACAGATAAGCTAAATAATAAAGACAACATATTAACATAATGAGTAGATTCAGTTAAATAATACATATATAACCGATAAAATAGATTAAACAAGATTAGGCAGCCACCACTAAATAGTAGATCAAGTTATGTTGTCAAAAGGAGTATGAAGAACATGTATACCAGTTGAATTCTCTTACCATCTTATCAATCCAGAAACCAGTAAAAAGATAAGGTAAATGCTTCAACCATTGTGAGGCATATGTCACCCTAAGCATATATGCTACACGGTTGTATTATATCTTTTATTATGCTCTGAGGATTTGAGTTGTACCACCTAAATCCAACCACCCCATGTGAAGGGAAACTGACAGTGCCACACAATGCCCATGGAATAGTCGGAGTTCTCAACCTCTTTAACACCTCTTCATTATCACAAGAGAACACCATAGAGATATACTAGTCAACTGCAAAAGAGTGACATGAAGTCAGCACAAGGACTAGCTCACACATGTCTGTGCATATATATAAATACATATCCCACCTTGGTATAGGTAACGATACTAGAAGAATAGGCTCATGCATGGACATTTTTAAAAGTAGGAGTGGCTCACACATGGCCATCCATATTACAAGCAAATTAGCTCATGCATGGCCGTCTCACACAACCTTTAATTGTGGACGCAAGAAGATACTTGAGTTGCACCACCCACATATTAAAAAATATGCACTCAGAGTTATACTTGTTTCACCAAACTAGAAAATAAAGATGACACTGGAATTAGATCTATGCCACATGGTAAACTACATGATTAGGTTTAACTTGATTAGTTAGCCGATTGGGTGACTTTTAGTATCAATCAAGTTACAACGCTTAAAGCTAAAACAAACTCTAAATGACTAAGGGTGGGTTGCAACTTTAGAAGATATAAAACATATAATGTGTGAACTTGTTACACAAACACCACATGATACTCATATATTTGACATAAGGCAATCATCTATGTTACAAATTATCATGGGATCTCAATCCCTTAATCACATTACTAGAGGACATCACGTCTCAATAGTCATCATGCCATCCCCAAGTCTTGAAACCTATCACATCAAGACCTACATGTTCAACATCACACATTGTCTCATTAGTGTGCATGAGCTCCACTCTATATCACATGATCATCACCGTAGCACACATAAGCCATGGCATACATATCACCTACATGGTTAGGGCTTATAAACAAAAGATAAAACATTATAACATGATGAACATTTCATGAAAGAGAAAGGAAACACATCACATAACTCAACTTTAGGTTTAGGGTTTCAAGCTTATCCAATTTGGGTCTTGTTGATGCGTACAAGCATTAAACCCTATGCATAGCATCTCTTACATTCTTGGAGTGCCTTTAGAGTTAAGAAGCATGATTAAGGTTAAGCAAGAAGCTATCCACATAGCTATACACATGGCTCATACATGATTCATAGATGTACATGGATTCAGTACTCAAGCATGTGTTACCACCATAACTCTACTATGTGTTGTGACCACCACCGCCACCTTGGGTCGCGGCAACTATCACCCAGGGTGTCACGACCATGGCCAACCTTCCTCATGTCACGAGCGCAACACACCAAGGGGTGCACCATGTCTCAACCCTTAAGAAACTGGGTCGCAATAGTTAGGGTTAGGGTTCAACCACCCATGGGAGAGAACGTCATGACCCCAAACAACTACAGGGGCACCTTCAACACAAGAACAAGAATTCATCTAAAGTAGAACCAAAGTCCTACCAAGTCAAGGTAGGAGAAAATTACACTCAACTAGGGCATCCTATCTTAAACATCTCATGGGTCGCAACCTACCATGATGTCGCAACCGCAACATACCAAATAGAGAACTCATCTTAACCTCAAAGCCAAACGTGGCATTACGACTATGACCAAAACCAAGGCAAACATAGTTTTATGACTACGACCAAAACTAGGGCAAACACAATGTTATGGTCACGACCAAAATCTAAAGCCAAAAAGGGTGTCACAACTCAAGAAAAAATCAGGCATGGAGATCAATAAGGGTCAAGCCATCACCAAGACCAAGAACCACAATAAAACCAAAGTCTAAATAGAGATAAATTTGTGACTAAATAGGTGATCCATCCGGAGAAACGCATCATCATCATAGGGGAAAAACCACATGTAAATGGTCATCAAACCTAAAAACAATCTAAAGGAACCTCAAGAAGGAAGAGAAACCAAGATCATCACCATCAAAACCGAACCAAGGCTTCATAGAACATTAAAACACTCAATCATCATGCATGCAGATGAAACCCAAGTCATCAACGGAAGGGAAAACCACCATGTACAAAGGAAAAAAAATGGTTACGGATTGCATCGAAACAAGGCATGATCTCAACATCATCCAAGCTCTAAGGTCTATCTCTACATACTATATTATTAAGGAAAACATCTAGAGAGAGAAAATATCAACATCTAAGCAAGGAAAGTGCATTAATAGAGAAGTTTAAGACTTATATAACCCTCCTTAAAGAAGATCACTCCAAGGTAGACAAGCTTGAAGAACACGATCTCCAAGGAAGATCAAGCTCCACTTTCATCCACATGATCACCTCATGAAACAGGAAAAACACCAAGGTCAAAAGATAGCTCAAAAAAGAAGCAATAAGATCAAGTTCAAACTAAAAGAATGAAAGGGTGAAAAGAGAGAAGAATCCCCCTCTCACTTGGGTGTCTCCTTGTCAAAACATGCCAATTACCCTTGTGATGAGGAGCTTACTCTCAAGAACAACCACCATGTCAAAACATAGTCTCGGGTCAAGAAAAAGGAAGAAGGTAAGGTATAAGATCCAAAGAAAACATCCAAGAGGAAAGATAAACACTCACCAAGGTTGAGGATGACTAAGGATCACCACAAACACAACATAAAGATGAACCACCTCCAAAGCACCAAGAACAAATCCTTCTTGATCCACCAAGCTCTAAGAACGTGCAAGAAAGGAAGGAGAAAGAGGATGGTCAAAAAAGTTCACTTGCATGGAGAAAAGAGGGTTA
This sequence comes from Alisma plantago-aquatica, assembly GCA_963693085.1. Taxonomy (NCBI): domain Eukaryota; kingdom Viridiplantae; phylum Streptophyta; class Magnoliopsida; order Alismatales; family Alismataceae; genus Alisma; species Alisma plantago-aquatica. The sequence goes on along the minus strand of OY856411.1, from coordinate 946,503,902 downwards.
TAAAGCAAAGGATGATAGAGGTATGGCAAGAGACAAGGTGTCAATGAAAGAAGACCGAAAGGGACACTTGTCCACCCAAGAGATAAAATACAACCACATAAAGCCCACATGTATGAGATGCTGATACACTCTAGGTTAGATCTTTATCACCTAGTCCACCTAACCTTCATGTCATGACCGCAAAAAACTAATGGAGCCACCCATGGTCACGACACACCACCAAGGATCACTAGGTCATGAAACAAGGTCACCACAAACCCCACGTCGCAACACACTTCACAAGAGCATTCATCCTAGCCCAAGACACCCAAGACCATCTCGGACATGACAAGGAAACCTAGGGGAGGTGTCTCGACTGCAACACCCTACAACCAGGCCCTAGGTCGCAACCTAGGTCGAAACAACCAACAAGGGTCACATAGTTAAAAGGTACAACCAAACCCTAGAAAACCCTAACCAGCACTAAGGATGACACCACCCAAACAAGGGTCCACCAAGGCACCCCAAAGCACCACAACCTCCCTCAAGAAGATAAGAGAGAGAAAGAACATTCTAGAGGTGGCAAATTACAAGAATGCCCCTTCTAATGGGTATTTTGCAATTTGCACCAGAACTAGCAAAGTAAGCACAAACAACATCCAAACAAGTTCAAACTGGAGACTTAGTCCGTCTACATGCTCTAATATCATGTCAAAGAATTAGAGAAAGCTTTTAAGAACAACCATAAAGCCAAAACAAACAGGGTTAACCCAAGACACAGGTCAGGGGTCTTACACTTTCCATTTATTTGGGTAGCATTGATGTGTGACTAGGCACCACTCATTGGTTGTGATGTCATAAGTTGTTATGGGCATTCACTACCAATGTAATATGGGACCTAAAGGGTCACACACATAGGAACACATCTACAAGAGGAGTTTAACTTGACTGATAATTGGAATGATTACTAAAGTGTTAAGGTATTCAATTCAAGCAACACATCAACTGACTGGACTCCCAACTGATTGACTCATGTGATGAAATAATAGTTTGGAGTGTCAGGTTGAATGGAATTGAATTGACTGAAGTTCTACATGAAATGAGTACCAGCCGATCGGCTCACTGGGTGAACTGATCAGCTCGGTTAGAGCAAGATTATAGGTTCACCTGGTGAATAGATCAGCTTGGTTGGGGTCAAAGGAAGGTTCTAGTAACTTTCCCAAATTCATGAGAAAGTTTGATCGCTTTGATTGCTCAATTGTATTGATGCAAAAAATTGATGTATAGAATTAATTGGAAATGAGTTGTGATGACTATATTTATTCCCATTTTTAGCATATCATTTCACTCACTTTTAAGGGAATGTTTTGTTTTTATTTCCTAGTTTTAACTGCATATTCACATAAATGCAATTATTTTCCCTTTTCCAAACTTTAATGCATTTTTGCATATGTTTTGTGTAGAATCAGACAAGGTTTGTGTAACAATACCTAGATGGATGATTAATCCCTCATGATGTTACGGCTCAAGGGAAGGAAGGCTCAAAATATTTCCCTTCTGATCACCTGCCAACGACCTAGTCAAGCAGGCGGCTCTACCATTCACCCGACTTGAGCCACTCTGTGCCCAATGTCGACCTAATTTCAATGTCCTGACATGCGCTCCTAGCATCCAATCCATTCTATTTCACTCCATAGTAGTCATCCAGAAAACTATATGTGAGGTATAAATCGAGTAACCCATGTGAGTCACATGTTGGACCAAGTATGGGCCATGCAATTAGATGCCTTTGACCACAAGCATTCAACCTTAGGGTATTGGAGGTGAGGAATGTATCTATAAAAGGGAACCCTTATTAACCATCGAAAGGGTCTTTGATCGAGGATTATAAGTCACATTGTGCAGTACAAAGCCTAGAGAGGAGCGAGGAGGCGACGTCCATAGTGGACAAATTGGTCTTCCCGCACCAGGCATCATGACCTTATCCATCATTCTAATTAACTCTTTGTTGTTGTCCCTCACCATGAGAATGATTGCCTATATTTTATCTTTGCTTGTATCGAAACTCGATAATATAGTTGCTAAATAAAGTATCATTCTATTTGATGTCTTTCTTTGCAAATTGATGACTTATTTTGCATATATGTTATAATCATGGATATGTAGGTTGTTGTGAGTGTGACTAAAACACCAAAATGATCTTATTGTACCCTGAGCAGTCAGTAAAGGATAATAAGGTGACTGGACTTCAATCTACTTCATCTCAAGGATGGTTGGTCGTAAGTAAAAGAGTTCGATAAGTATAGACAGGGAACTTGGTTAGCAAGGATGGTCAGTTCTAAGGTAGTGACCTATATCCCATGAGGTAGAAGTAGATAAGACACAATTTATCAATGACTATTTGAGAGTTAGATCTTGTTAGGATAATTACATAGGATTGGGTAGTGAAACTCCATGCCCTACTGCTCTTTATTACTTGCTATTTACTTCTTTAATCTTTGTTGCTTTTGGTAATAATTTAGTTTAATCAAACTTTCAACTAATATGAGATAAATGTTACTCTTAATACTTTTGAATCTATATAACTGCTTAAAAAGGTAGTCATTTGGGTTCGATCCTTAACTATACTGCAATTAGACTTCCGATCATGAGGAGTGAGAAATAGTGCACTTCTTTTGGTTAAATCTAAGAGTATTTCTTTTTGGGGTTTTATTGGTGCAACTTTAGGAGCCCCATCAAAAGTTCGGTCCATTGTAACCTATGCAAAGATCCAAAAGTCTTGACTTAGGATTTTTATTTGATCCTGAAATTGAAAAAACTTTGAAAAAACTTTACCAGGAGAGATCCACAGTGGATGTGGTAGTTGCAAAATCAGCTATTGAAGCATGCATCAATGTCGCTATCATAGCCCAGCGAGAACTACTTGCCATAGAAGTTGGATAACATGCAGAGGAGGAGTTCAATACTAGCCTAGAAGTCGTCCAACCCTTAGAGTGCACTAAAGAATTATAGGATATTTCCATTGCCAAGGGCACTGACTTAACTCATCCAGTTAACCCTTCAGGAGACCCAATCGATTTCACTTCTCAATGTGTCAGCCTTCTGCAAAACTTTGCCTTCACGGGAAGGAGTGGGATGACTTTTGGGAGCACCTTCTTAAATTCATCGACCTTTTCTCGATGATGAAACTACCTAGGGCAACTGATGACTCCATGCGACTGCAACTTTTCAAATATTCTCTAATAGATAAATCTAGAGTATGGTATAGTGATCTTAGAGGGGACCGAATCACTACATGGAAAACTCTAGAAAACAAATTCCTAGGAAAATTTTACCCTCTTTCAATGACATACTCGATCCAGGATAGATAATGAGATTCAATCATGTGCCTGAAGAATCCATGTATGAGGCATGGGAGTGATTCAATGAACTTCTATGCAAATTCCCACATCATGGCATCCCTAAAAATCAGATCCTTGAGTTCTCCTATCCAGGAGTCGACGATGAGACAAAGAAATTTCTTGATTCCTCCTCTAAGGGAAATTTCATGTGATACAGTTTCGAAAACACACTCAAAATCATTATCCTTGCGGTACACGATCAGACCCATTGGACCAGACCCTCGGGCAAGGGCGTTGTAAAGGTGGCCATGGTAGAACAATGATTGGAACTCAAATCTATCTCCAAAGCATTGAAAGCTCTCTCCCTCTAGCAAGAAAATATTGAGAAGTCCTTCAATGCATATGAGAGAAAGAGTTAGACTTCCCAAGTACAAATTATCATTCCTTTGAGCGAATTTTGTCATGTAGTAGATCATAGAAATGATAACTATCAACAACTATATGTTGAATTCCATGAACATCAAGTTGGGGAACAATACATAGTTACTCAAGCTGAAGATATGAAGTCAATCCACGACATTCTAGAGCAAGAGTACTATAATTCAAATCAAGCTCAAAGTCATCTTGGTTTCTAGTATGGGAACCATGTCATAGTTGAAGGTCCAAATCATACTTCGACATAACCCACCCATTCTAGATAACCAATGAATTATAATGTCCCACACAACCGGAGTAATTTTAGATTCAACTTCCCCAACATGAACTACCAGTGGTGACATAAATTTCAAAATGCAAACCAAGCCCCACCACTATAGATCGAAGCAACACCGACTCAAGATCCAATGAAGACGCTTCATGAGATGATGGAGTCATACCAGTCTCAACTCATCAATGCCATGGTAAATCAAAAGGCATTGCAATCTCAGATCGCTCGACTAGATGATGGCCAACAACTTCCAACGGGCATAATCATTGGCCAGCCAGAAAACAACCCCAAGCCTCTAGAGCAGTCACAGCAGTTAAATATTGTAATGATCAGGTCAGGGAATGTGTACACCATACCTCTCTCCTCCATTAATGTTGATTAAATTGAGAGAACCCTGATCAAAGTTCCAATTTACCTGATCTGCCATTTAGAGAGTCAGATAACGGAAAGCCTCGTGACTGTAGAACAGTCCAACACCAGTAGGAATGCAACTGAAGAGACTCCAATAGTAAATTCCAAAGGTCCTGGAAATCATGGATACATGTCACATGTACTACATGTCAGACCTCTCAAAGAAGTCAAGCTCAGTGACCGACTCAAGAAATTAAAAGATACATTGAAAAAAAATCCACAGTAATATACCATTCCTAAATATGCTGACTGAAACAACAGCTTGGTGTAAGTACCTTAAGACGGTCTTATTAGGAAAGAATTTGGGCCATGTGACCAGGATAGTGAAATTGTCGCCAGCAATCACAAGTTCTATACAAGATTTCTAAAGCCAAAAGAAAGATGGTCTAAGATCCTTGTGGATATATTGTTTCTTAGGTTACGATATGTGTCAGAAGGCTCACTGACTTAGGCACTAACATATCCATTATGCCTTACACTTTATACCCACACCTAGGGTTTATAGATCTCCTACCCACCTCAATAACCATTCAATTAGCGGATGCATCCAACAGTAAACCCCTAGGAATTATAGAAGACATCCATATGAAGCTAGAACATGACACCTACGTCCCATACGACTTCGTGGTTATGCATATCAAAGAAGACAACATGTTCTTGCTCATTTTTGGAAGACCAATCCTAAATACATCACAAGATTTAGTGGGCATAAAAGTTGGAAAACTCATTTTATGACCAAGGAAGAAGACCATTGAATACCGAGTTCTTGAAAACTTGAAGCACTACAAAAAAATCATGCTTTACCTACAATCGTTGTAGGTACATATATTTTAAATGAAGCTAAATCTATTTTTGGCTATGTATAATAAAAATGTAAATAGAATAATTATAGTTAGTCCAACTAGATGAACATAACTACACTTATCCCCTCTTCATCCCAAATGTAATTAAAAAATATAGCTAATTGAATGGAAATATCTACATGTGCTTTTGTACTCCCTCTTAAACCAAAATAAAATCCCCTCGCGCCACTCATCTCCCGCGCGTCCTATTTCCTAGTCCAATTTCAATTCATCCCCACGCCCACAACATATTTCTCCCTCTACACGCTATCCCAACCCAATCGTCGTCTCTTGTCTAATCTCTCTGTCTCACCACATTCGCCCCAACTGCACCATGCAGCCTCTACCCCGCATCCACAGATTTCTCAGCGCCTGGCTCGTAGAATAGTTGTTTCTTCTCGCATCCTCCGCCAAAAATCTAAGGGGGCCGCAGGCAGTTTTTCTCCCAGTTCCTCCGCCCAGCCTTAGGGCTCCGCAGGTGGATCTTCCTCCCAGTGCTTGCGCCCTACAACTTAGGGGATCCTCCGACTACTCTTCTTCTCGGCAGCTCTGCCTAGCAACCTGATGGAGACCCTATGATTTTTGTTTTCTGAATATTTTAGGTTTCTTTTTATAAATTCCACTGTATATCTGCTTCAATAGAGTATTTGCATTTAGCATACACATATTGTAGACACTATGGCAACTGCATTCTCAACATTTCACGTTCGCATAAAGTCTACTTCACATTTTGATTCAATCAAGCACAAGCTTTCTTCATTTGCTCATCGTATGCGCTCTTTCTTCCAAGATGATCCTGACCTTTTCTTTGATCTCATTATGATTTTTTTTTTATGGATCATGAATGTCCATATAAATTAATAAATATAGGGCCTGCAAAGAGATATAAGTAAAATGAGCAGCATCCACCTTTAAGCGATACATGAATTTTCAATTGACTACTGACTAGATCACTTTTCTAACCACTATTGTCTAGGTCCCATATTGGGTTATTGAGATGTCTAAGTGAATGGTCTTAAAAACTATCACAATGGTGAATCATGGCAGGAGGTCCCTGCAACAACTTTGCAATGTTAGAAACTTAAGCATACAACCCATATTATTTAAATCTACATGATGTAGCCCTCTACTAATATAGGCGTATAGGAAAAGCCTAAAGAAGAAAGCAACAGTGTGAAAAGATGATAGAAACATAGAGCATCCAAGTCTCAGTACAAACTAAATCAAAAGAACTAGCTAATGATTATTGCCAATCCCATTGAAATTGCCACAAGTGAGGAAGCCCATGTCTTCTCTATAATCCTAGGAATTCTATCTTTCAATGCCTAGCTACATGACCCCAATAAAATTGTTTGACTTTCCATCAAAACAATTGTTCCCCCCAGAAACATGCCAAGAAAGCAGCTCTAACAACTTGTGATGGAAGGGAAAGTGTTGGCAGGACCATCATTAGCGCGTCACACTGTAGACCATGCACTATTCTAGTGGGAAAAAATGGAAACCCAATTTTCTTCTTGCTCGTTGAAGCAGCCTCAACAACACTGACACCACAATCCCCATTCTCCATAGCGACACATGGGGTAGGTACCTCTGAGGCCTCCTTGATTCCCATGGCTCCAATGACAAGAAGCATTAAGCCAGAACCCATGTGTCCCAAGTGTGAATAATCTCAATGTGCAAACAATCCTTGACAAATAGAAACAACATCCAAATATTACCTGCTCAGTGTCATGGCAACAACCCTAGAGGGCTCCCACAATGGCATTCTCGACTCCTGCCCTACAAATGGACAGGGGAGCTAGTGCTACAAGATGGTATGGGTCAAATAATGTGTTAAAGCAGACAACAAGGAAACCAGTCCAGGCACGAGTCAACAATTCTGTTCTTACAAGTTCGCTAGACTTGGTTGTAGCAGCTTGAAAAGTGGCATATGTAGGAGGTGCTAGAAGTGATTGTATAAGGACCAACAACTCTAGAAATCAAAATTGCAAAGCGGTCAGAAGCAACCTTACAATTGTCATGGTGCTATGTGCTAATTCTGTTACATTTTTTTTAGCTTTAACCTCTATTACATAGACACCACAGTTCATGAAAACTTGGTGAGACCATGAAAGCGACGGTCATTTCTTCTCCAAGAGTGCTTTTGGGTTGTTGTTTCTTCAACTCCTTAAGCTTCTTGTGTTCCTCATCAGCGGCCTTCCTTTCTTTAAGTCTTTTTGCCTCAGCTCTTTGCATGGCCTTTTTATCTTTACATGACTTGTTTGACACAAGTGGGTTTTTCAAGATGAAGGTTGTTTTCTTATCTATCATGTCAACATAAGAAACAAAGTCACATGTAACACATTTAAGCTATAACATCTTTGTTTTTGGTGATGATTATTCAGTCACCGGATTGCCACACCCATAGCACTACACATACATTCTAATAAAGTTCTCTAGAAGAGCAGCAAGCTTGGTAGTATCATGGGCACAACTAATTTCTCTAGTGTAATTATACATCTATGCAATTCGTATCTCTTTTGTCTTGGGCCTGTGAAGAATGTTTGACTGTGGCTATTTTTTAAAACAATTTGTTTCTTCTACTTAAGTGCTCATATTGTTCAGAGTCTTTGTTTCTTTTAAATCATGACTATTATATAGATGAAATGCTCAAGTTTTGATCTGCAGTCTTTATGTTGTGTTTATTCATGAGTAGTATCTAGCTAAAATGCTACATCAAAGTATCATGCTTGTATTTTGTCAACGAAATTAATTTCCAGTACAAAGAATACATACCCGAAATGACTTCGGCTTATGTTACAGTGTAAACCTCCAAGGAGCAAGCCACTAAGATGTAATATAATCAAGAAACCACTGTGGTTCCCATGCTCAGGGCAATGAAACCAAACAATGAATCACTTGGATGATCATTGTCATATTTTGATGGAAACAACACAAACAAGCATGGTGTCTTTGATTTGTATGTTACTTTAACACTCTATTTCTAAGTGAATTCTAAATGTTTGTTTAATTTGTATCATAACAGGTGAGAACCATAAAATGATGATTCAGAGAATGACAAGACATGTTAATGCCCTTGTCGGTCCACTTGATGCCGCCATTGCATCAATTACTAAAATGCAGATTCCTCATTTAGCATTTGTAAAGTTCTCTAGTTCTCATCCTACACTAAATCATATGAAGTCATTAGGTGAAAGGGTGACACTTGAAAGAATGTTCCAAGTATCATTTCAGAAGGCAACCAAGCCATATATCTTGCCATGAAGAAAGGAATGAAGGTGCCATACATTCTTTTCCATTTTCTCAGTAAGCTGATCTTGTATTTTACTATGTGTCAAAGGTGATTTTGGTATTTGCTGACCCAAACCTCTACTATCTACTTCATGAACCAGAATCTCAGAATGTAGCTCAGTACCCATAATATCATCATCTACAACAATATTCACAATTACTTCAAATTTATTAATAATGAAAAAACAATCAACACTCTTCTCTTCCATTCTACTTTAGCAGATAGGTGACAAGCTGGTAAATCATTTCTCTCCATCAAATCATGAATGTGGCACTTGTGGGCATTGATCTCATTTTCAAGTTTCTTTTGATCGTTAAAGATCAGAAGCATGTATAAGCATGTGGTTGAAGGGACTAGTTCTCTTTGTTGATGTCTTTCTTTTATGTAAGTAACCTCTCAGTTCTTTTGTTATGCCTCTAATTTGAATGTTAATTTTCTTTAAGCATGCCAAGCTCATAGACACACTTATGTTTCTCATTAATAATCTTCTGATAATTTCCATATTTTTCTTTCTTAATCGTCATGGTTTGTTGATTTTTCAAATCATTAATTTCTTAGAAGCATTTCGTTAATATGAATCATGAGTAGGCAGTAATATCCTCCTCCAATGACAAACTTCTTCTCATGCAAGCATTAAGAAGAAAGGGCCATGTTGTGTCTGTTACTGGGGATGGAACTAATGATGCTCCTACCATCATGAGGTTAGTTCTTTCGGAGGCTTCTTTCAGACTTGTATCTTAATTGTTTCTTGTAAGCATTACATTTGTCTTAAGCCTGGAGCTAGGCTGATATCGGGCTTGCAATGGGCATCACAGGAAAAGAAGTGGCTAAGAAAGTTCAGACATAATTAGTTATCCTAGATGATAATTTTGCTTCAGTTGTTAAGGTATATGGCATGGCATTCTTCACATCTTGGATGTTACTATATGCAGTGGTTTCTGAATGTATCCATCATTTAGGTTGTGACATAGGTTAGATCTGTTTATGCAAATATTAAGAAGCTTTTTCAGTTCAAACTTACTTTGTATGTTGCTGCTCTGGTTACCAACGTGGTTGTAGCAGTTTCATCTGGAAACGTTCCTCTAAATGATGTTCAGGTTAGTGGTCACTTTTAGACCTTGAACCCTACCTTGTCTCACATCTTAGGTTAAGAACTTATAACATAACATGTCAACAACTCCTCTAGGTGAATCTTATAATGGATACACTTGGTGCACTGACACTTGGGTCTAATGTACAGATGTTGTATTTCTAGGAATCCTCTTATCACAAATATCATGTGGAGGAACTTAAGCATCCAAGTATGTGTTCCTATCGATCCCTTTCACTGGAAACTTAAGGGATGTAGAAACAATACAACATCAGAATAAACAATTATGTTAAGCGGTTCTAACAGAAGTGTTTTCCCTGGTTCTGGGTCATAACTCAAGATACCACTCAGGGGTCATTCCCACTATCACTGCTGCCCCTGGCCTACTAATCCTTATTGTCTGATTGCTAGTGTTCCATATGGAGTCAAAATCCACTCTTAGAATATTTCCTGTGATTACTTTAACCTTAGTCTCAACATGACCAGCTAAGTCTTAAATCAATCCCTAAATCTCTTTAGACCTTCATTAATGGGCATCATATCGGCATAAGTTGCAGTAGAAGCTATCTAAGAGCAAATTGATCAAACACCTTATGAAGCTTTCATAGTATAGACACTTTATTTCTGTCCTTCTGGCTCTATTTATGTATGTTACGTAGCATTTGCATGATATACTAGCTTACTATTGATTTGGCATCACTTCTTCTTCAGAACGGAAGCATGACACATCTCAATAGCCGGCAATAAAAGATGACTACTGAACTATATGTAACGGTAGTTGAAATCTCATTTGGTAACTATTTTGGTATAAAGACTATTATTGAGCCATTGACGTGATATTGCCTTCCATTGCAAGGACAGACGAAATGCTACTAGTGCTTCAGCCGATAATATTCATAAGTTTCAGAATTTATTTACCCGCCATTGCAGTGATCATGCCCGCATTATCCTAAATCACCATTTCCATTCTGAACTGGTATATACTAAACTATTTCTACTAAAAGGCTATATGAGATATGTTTTGTATACTTTTCAAACTGTTTATAGCTGACTGTAACTTGGTTGATATGGAAACTTAAAATAATTACGAATTTCTTGTTTGTCTACTCCCCATTTATGAACAACCTTATCTATTTGTTTTTCTGCTCTCCATCTGCGAACATGCTTCTCTACTTGTTTTAAAAATGATAATTTCTAACTAGCATTTTGCATATTTTTTTGCTTATGTAACTGCTTCTCAGGTCATAGTGTATCCAATCAGCTATACTCAATGCTAAACAATATGTATCTACAAGCAATTTATAGCATATAAACATTAATCCAAGTACAATACTTGCACATAGAACGGTGCTACTTGTACATCAATATTGATTAATGATCATTTGATTTTCAATTTGTATGTGTTACTTATAAGTTATAATGCATTTCTATTTTGAATGCCACAGACAAAACTTTCAATTTATCTGTGAAACAATTTTAGGAAACTGTTATTTATGTTGTAAATTTGAAAACCAGGATGAACAAGATATAAAGATTGGTTTGGGCTCTAGTGAATGTTGTGATGACCTCTAATTCTGCAAATTGTCTTCTAAACTCCGTGGTTCTCAAGCTCATAACTTGCTTTCTTAGAAGAACATATCTATAAGTTGTAAGGGGTATTCCTTATTATTAGAAACAAACTGATAATGTAAAATTGCAGTTAGATTTCAGTCTGTCTTGTTCAAGAGGTCCTCTCCCCACATTTCATCTGTTACTAATCACATGTAGGGCTCCTAATTTGTTTTATATGGGAGTCTATGCAAGTGGAAAGGAGAATCCTAGGTACTTCTTGGCTGCATTTCCGCCAACATATATGTATTGTATGTACTGAATGTAAAGTTCTACAAAAGGTATATCACATGGGTGATGGTGTGGCATAAAAAGTTGTATTTGCCTCATTTATTTCATAACAAACTGAATCTTCCAAACATTTCTCCCATTCAGGAGCGATTCTGTGAACATGATTATTCTCTTCTTATAGTTCCTTATTTGTAATTTCCCATTCCCTTTCATCTACTTTTATATGCTCCTTAAGTTTCCTTCTTTCAAGTAACTTTGTCTTTCCATGAACTTCCTGAATTGTTTAAATGATCTCTAGACTTTTTTCAAATTATATGCACTCTCTCTAACAACATTTTAATTTCATTAGCTGCTATCTTCTATGAGCTACGAAGTGCATCATTTGCGGTAATGCACAGATGATAGCCCTTCATCTTTAGGCTGTGATGACGTTGACAAAGGGGCTAATGTTGTCATCTGTAAGCAGCACAACAATAACTCTTGTGAGAACATTAACTATTGTGGTTATCCAATCACAAACTGACTATTGTGGTTATCATTCTTTTTCTGATTCTTAGCCACACAACCCACCACACTGTTACCACTATAAACCAACATCTCTTCCATAATTTCCATTCCTTTCCACCTATCATAACAGACATGCAGTGCATGGAAGGTGGTGTATTCGCCCTCCTTGCACCTGGAGGCTGGAACACCTACTATCATCAGTGAAATGTCTAGATTTTTGTCTTTGGTTCTTCACTATAATGTCTCTAAATCCTAGTTGGAATACTGATAATTTTAGAGTTGTCCCCTTGGTACTCAGTACTTAATAACATCCTCATTTGGTCTATTTAGTTCATAGTTCTCTATATTTATACCATTGGTACCCATCTATAACAACTAGAGGGTTATGTCTACCTTGAATATTGTTGGTCAATGAAAAATCCTTCATGATGCCTCCCTCTCAATGTGGATGAGTGGTGAAGAAAAGAAGCTAATTTTAGCTGAATGAGGGAAACACCAAGCACATAAATGGAAACAATTTTTAGTGGATGATTGACACCTTTTTTTATCACACTAGGGTGGAGGACTAGCTAAATTATTTCTCCTGCACAATATGTTAATATTGTTATTGCATCATGCACGCCATACATTATATAAGCAGTAACTAGTAGAGGACTTCTTCATATCTAGTTTTATGACATGGATGGATGCATCATATGTCAATGTTAAACTCTGTAGTCTGACTCAGGGAATGCAAATAGCCTAAAGAAATGTTAGGACCAGTCAAAGAGTTTGATTCTAAGTGGTTGGGTAGATGATATATTTGATGGTATCTAATAAAATGATTTTTTTTAATTTTATAAATATATCTATACCAACATTCGCCACTAGTCTTTGTTGATTATTATGCAAGATTGTTGAAGTTTTCCAAACAATATAACATCAAACTCTAAAGGTTATTCCAAATTTTAGTTAAAACAACTGGTTTAAAAGTGAGACATGCAACACTTAGTATCAGTGCATTCATCCTAGTTAAACATGTTATTTCTTTAGACACAGAAAGACTCTAAACATGGAGGGTCAGTGCAGGACACATGTCTTATATAGAGTTTAATGTAGATGTCATTATATTCCAAAATTAGCTAGAATTAAGCTTTATACATGTCTTAATGAAGTCAATATACTACATTTAATGCCAAGTTATGTGGGTTGGGCCTTTCTGGATGTTATGTAGCATGAACATTGAATGTTTGACTCAGAATCTGACAAAGAACATTTTTTTACCAGCTGGGTGGGACCAAATTGACGTTTGTAGTTAAGACATCACTGGAAATTCCACTTTTCAAAACATCACAACTTCAAATATTCAAGTAATGGGTCTTTATACTTTGGTCTAGCATTTTTTCTTGTTATGTTCACATTCTCCATCAAGAAAAGTGGATAGGATAGTAAGACTTAACATATGCCATAAATTCTCACCACTAACTATAATGTTTGATATATTTTTATTGAATCATTCTCAACCTCTTCTCCTTCTTTTGTTTCTTCACTACACTGACTAGGAGTATGCTTTTTCATTCACCCTCTCGAGGGTCTCAAGATTTTGAGCATATATTTGTAGGTTTGTGTGCTCAGTCCATTGAATCATCCTCAAGCTTTTGCAGGTTGCTCCTAAATAATCCAACTGACATATCACCTCAGATTAGTTGTTTCCAAATGGGTTTTCTCCATTTGCATACTTGGGTTGAGTGTGTGAAATAATAAAAGGCGGCTAGTTGTTGTATTAGATAGGAGAAACCCTGCTCCTATAAATAGGAGAACATGGAAGCGTACCTGACATAAGACAACTCTGATGGGCCAAAACACTTAGGCCCATATTACAAACTAATAATAAAACACTAACTAAATAACTCTCAACACTCCCCCTCAAGCTGAAGTTGGGAGAATCCCAAATCAGCTTGCAAACAGAGAGTTGGACTAAGAAAAGAAAGAAATAGAATGAAACAATAAACCAAGCCCATACAGAGTTTTCTCCCCCTCAATATTACATTAAAGCACTCAAACATTCAAACACTCCCCCTCATGTAGATACTCCAAGCAAGCAGGTAAGCAGGTCACAGAAGCTTCTCGATCATCTGGAGCAGAAATAAGCAACAACACGATCATCTAGAGCAAAAGATAAAATAGCTCATAGGCATGAGGTCTTCATCAAAGTCTTCGTCGTAGTAGCCAGAGAGTGCTGGGTCACAGTGGCAGAGTAGCAGAGCCCAGAGAGTGCTGGATCACAGTAGCAGTAGTAGTCAACGTACAAATAAAGTACGGACGGGTCAACGTGCGAAATAGGGCACAAACGAGCCAGAGAGTGCTGGCACACAGAAGTAGAGAGTCGACGTGCAAACAAGGCACAGATATGCTAGAGAGTGCTGGCGCACAGAAGCAAAAGTCGACAACATTGGCAGATAGAAGACCGGTAGCCAGAGTAGCAAGTAAATAAATAACTCCAGTAGATCATAATTCTTCTATTTTTTTCTTCATCTCTCCTCCATCTCGTCTCTTCCCTCTACTCTTTCTCCTCTATTCTCCCCCTCATGCCAAGCACAGAAAGAGTAAAGGAGTGGTTGGCATGGAGAGTCAAAAACAATGGTAGAGGCAAGGTTTAGCGTAGGCAAATATGTGGAGGCAGTAACCAATAATGCGAGTCAAGGTGCAAAATGATCCGAATAGGCAGATCCGGATAGAAAAATAAATGGATCTTTCTCCAACCCGAAAAGGGGATTTGATTGGCCCGATATGCCCCACGAAAAATCCGATAAGGTAAAAATGGATCCGATTAGCACAACAATTTGAGTGTATATGGGAGGGGGCAGCAGATAATATTGAGGGACATAATTTTTTTATGCATGAAGGGCTATTTGGTAGCGAGATAGAGCAGAGGTAGGTGGCCGCGATTGGGTAAGAAGCAGTGGGCAACGTCGGATAGTATGAAGTAGATGAGTTGTGGTGAGGAACCAAGGCCAGGGGTGGGCGGCGACTGGCTTGATAGCAGCCAGCGCCGATGGAAGAAGATAGAGGCAACAACAACTACTGTGGGTGGTAGTAGGCAAGTGTTGGCGGTGGCGCACTGACAAGGACATGTAGAGGTTGCGGTGGCAGGAAGCTGGAGTTGTGCGGGGCACTGGGTCGGTGGGTATGACAGAAGATGATGGCCGCGCAGAAACAAGGGTTGCGCAATGTATCAGGACCCGGGGGGGTGCACAATAGCAGCAAGGGACAGCCGACGGCTATGCTCAATAGCAGTTCAGTAGCAGCCAACGACGACACATGAACGTAGGGCAACAACAACAAAGCTGGCCCAGTCAAGTAACAATAAGAGCTGACGACGACAGTCAGGCAGCAGTTGCACGAGCAGCAATGGGGTGGCGGCGTTGGGCAGGAGGCAAAGTATGGACTGCGTTAGTGGGTTGTGCGGCGGCTAGATGTAGCATATCAACAAAGGGGTGATGGTGGCGACACAATTAGAAGTAGAGGGCAACATCAGGTGGTAGCAGCAGGTTCATGGGGAGCATGGTCCAATGGCAAACAGAGGCAGGGAATAAGACTAGAAATTCCTTGCGGGCAGCCAAGCACTGATAAGGACGGCGGCCGCCCGCAAGGGGGCACTCCTTTTCTTTCTCTCTCACGTAGGGTTTTGGGATCTCTGCTCTGATACCATGTGAAATAATAAAAGGCGGCTAGTTGTTGTATTAGATAGGAGAAACCCTGCTCCAATAAATAGGAGAACAAGGAAGCGTACAGGACATAAGACAACCCTAATGGGACAAAACACTTAGGCCCATATTACAAACTAATAATAAAACACTAACTAAATAACTCTCAACAGAGTGCATCAGGATTTGATCTTCTTCTTCACACCTTGGGCAGGGTGAGGAAAAACCTATATCCCCTCTCACTCACTCTATGTTGGTGAGTGATCACTTGTATTAAAGTTTCCACATGAATAGCTTCTGAGAGATGGGGATGTTCATTCCCTATATAGCTTTCCAGTCTCTCTCAGTGGGTTGTGTCTTTCCTTTTGCAACCAGGTGATATTTTGACTTCACTGAAAATATCCTAGTATCATATATGTTCCTAATCCATTTGTCATTACCCAAGTTTGGGATCCGGGGGGATTGTTTCAATAAGCTCAGTGCTTTGTTACTAGAACCAATGCCATATAGCTTACTAAGTCAGTGCTTTGTTACTGGAACCAATGCACATGCTTCATATCTATGGGCTTCAAATCAGACTTGCATCATGTCAAAAGAACTAATTTCTGAAACTAAATGCATAGAGGGAGAGTTGGCCAGTTGTGAGCAGCTTGCTCTCTCATGTGTGAGTAGGACATCATCAACACAATGCTCTAGAACATCATCAACATCCAATTTACAATTATGGAAGCTCAAACAAAGGAAAAATCTTTACCAAGCATCACAAGAATCTCACTCGGGCTGAAGATATTTTCTTGGTGTATTGGTAGCTTTTCTTCAAAATTCAAGCTGAGAAAGCAAGTGCTCTGGGTGAGTTATATCTTTTCTATATTCACTATCATGGTTCATATAAAACTTACATGTAGTACAACTATAGACACTACATGTTAATCTTGATATAGTGTTCCTGTTTGTGTAAAACTAACAAATCATACTAGAATCTAGTTCAAGGTCATAAAAAAAGCAGTACATCGTGCAAAAATGATGTTGTTCCCTTAAAAACATCTCTACTATTATGAACATTTAAAATATACTAAGACGATGAACACGTGAAAGGTTTCCTCTTTGGAAAACATTAGCACAGATGCACATCAAGTACCAAAAATTATGGTTATTGTATGGAATTGATCTTGCTACAAAGTACATGTACCATATTACCAAAACTAATATTCACCAATTTTGAAGGTTACATTTACATGTATTTTTTTGTTATTTTAAATACACCTACTCTTTCATTTTCCCTGATTGAAAAAGATATTCCTAATCATTATTTCAATCTAACATGAGAGATCAGGTTTAAGATTTGAGAATTTAATAATGCTCACTGGAGATGGTCTAATATAAATTTAGAACAGGCCCACTCCATAAATGAGTTGGTTTCTAACTAGTTGAACAATCAGTACCACTGTCAACTTTGTAAGATTTAAATCAAGGAGCAGCTCTTATATATGAAAAGACTTCAGTTATGAATGCAGTCTTGAGTTTGTTTAAGTCAGTCTTTCTATTTTCAATGTAGCTCACTTGATTAGGGTACATAATTACCAGTCATATTGTATAATCAGATGAATATTGGTTTTTTTTTCTTATTTAGGTTTAAGAAGTTCGTCCGGTGACTGACTGGAACAAGGGAAAAGCGGTTGAGTTTTTGCTTGAATCTCTTGGATTGAAGGACTCTGATGATGTGCTTCCCATTTATGTTGGAGATGATAGAACTGATGAGGATGTGTTTAAGGTTTGTTTGTCTTACACTACGCTCCCTTACATAAGTACTCCTCATAGTCTTCCAATTTGTTATTCAACTGGAAGATATATATAAACGAATAGGTTATTTTCTTCTCTTTTAAGTTGAATGTCATGTAGCCCACTCAGAAACTCCCCCCACCCCCACACCACCACCACCACTCACCCACACACACACAACCGAATTAGCATGGTTGCTAAGCCATATGGCGAAGCAGCAGAGTTTGCTAGAAGTTCCAGCTCTGAACCATGCAGTAGTAACCATTGGCACTAAATGGACAGCTTGGCTTATCAAATCCAATTGTCCAAAATTCAAATTTTTATAAACTATACGATTTTGCCAATTATTTGTACTACTTTTCACTTAAACTACACTACTTTGAAGAAGAACAAAAAAACTTGAATGGTCGTCTGAAGAGCTTCGCATATGAAATTAAAAGTCATAGTAAATGTTGTATTAGGTGAAATCAGAGGGCATTCATAGCTTTTAACTGACAATCACTGATGACAAAGGAAAGTAATACCCAAAGCTTCAGAAAAGACAATATTCAAACACCAGTAGTGTAACCAGAAGATCATAGTTTACACCCCTCCAACTTCTCAGAGTTACTTATGACACGCTGGACAAGGATTAACTCAAGTGAAATGGTTTATTGCAGGTGTTAAGGGAGGGAAATCGTGGTCATGGCATCCTGGTTTCATCTGTACCAAAGGATTCTGCTGCATTTTATTCATTGAGAGATCCAGCTGAGGTTAGGCTTCGAGTGCAAGCTGCATATAATGATGGATTTCAAAGAAATTTTCAACTGCTGATTAATATCTTTTTTTTATTAGGTAATGGAATTTTTGGAGTCCCTTGTGGAGTGGAGAAAGTCATCGCTTTCTTAATAACAGCCTTATTTCTAGAGCTGGTTTTCTATAATCAGTTGATGAATGGCTTGATGGTCTCTTTTCTCTCTGGTGTTTATATCACATCTGGTACTTGAGCAGAATTTGTATTACCAACTGATGAGTAAGTTTGTTGCTATATTTCTTGGTGCACGCATGGTGCTAAAGATGCTCTTCAAGCTGTTTTAGCTTTCTAAAAACAAAGCATTTTATGATACCTGCTCTCTTTCTTCTTGGTTCTAATTCTAAAGACTGGCTATAAGATTATGTTCTACATATGTGATCAATATATGTCTTCACATCTTCATTGATATTTAGACTTACTTTTTAAGCTGATGCGAAGTCATCTATTGCCTATCATTCAGTGATAAGACAATGAAGCTACCGAGACTTGTCAGTTCTAACTAATAAATGTTCATTCAGCTGTTGAATTTGTCTTTGAATCTGTGATATGTGTTATTATTTCCTTATTGGGTCTTCTTCTTACCACCTTTTGTGACTGGTCAACCTACTCTTGACCGTTCTGAATCTTTATGCAATACCTTTCTCTGCTAAAAGACCTCCTAAAAAGTCCTAAAGTTTAAGCCCAAAATTATTTTTGTCAAAGCTATTTTTTTACACAATTGTCTTTAAATCCTGGAGGAACAAATGAGAAGTAATCAAGGTAGCTAAATTATCTTAGAAAAGGTTTAGATAATAACCTTGTGTCAGGGGATGGGATTCAGAGTTGGGGTTAGCACACTACAACACTACAAATAGAGGATATTACGCTGGATGCATGTGTGCATATGTTTGTCATGTGTATATGTTAAGAGTGTAAGTGTTTTCTTGCATATAAAGTCATTGTAAGTATTCATCTATCAACATGTTTTAAAATGTTATGTGTTGTCCTCTTGTTGTATACCATCCAATTCACTCATTAAATGGTGTGACCTGTCATGCTAAGGTATGCTCTAAAATTGGAGGTGGTATTAACTATTTTGTGTCTCGAACAGCGTCTCTATTGTTGCTCTAACAATGATCATTCCTAAGGCGAACCTGCTCTGGTTCCTTTCCAGCTACCTCCTACAGAAGGATGATAAGGTGTGGACATTTATTCAGTTGCACTTGTGATTTTTTTTTATCAGTGCTGAAGATTTCAGACATAATGTTCCTTATTGAAGGTTTCAGATTGCTGAAGATAATGGGATTTCATTTTTTTATGTCAGCGGTTTGGGTCATAATTCCTTAACTATTGCTTCATAGTGAAGAGATACATTTATGCTGATTGCATTTTGTCTTTATGGAGTTATATCTTGATAATATTTAGCCATACCGATTTCTATCCTTCCTTTATCCCAACTATTATTCTAACAGTGACTATCTGCTTTGTATCCATGCCAACAGGGTAATGGTTCACAAGGATGTCAATCCTGCTTATTAGTGGCCACAATCATGTAGATCAACAATGATAGTAGCTGGGTGGCTCCTCCTATGGGATGGGTCAAAGGGAACAATGATTCAACCATCAAAATGATACAACTTGTCTTGGCATTATATTCAAGGACAGCTACGGGGCTAAAATTGCAAGTTTGTTGTTGTGCTGTTGAATCCCTCCATACTTCATTCATGTGCAACCTTTGCTCTTGCTAAGGTAGTTTTGAGTCTGTAACAGAAATTTAGCTGCATTGTTTATGCACTCATCTAGTTGGCTCATATAATTGCCTACTTGTGTAGCAAGAGGAGTTCACAATTCATTCTGCTTTATAACTGATGTTATAAATGGCAGTGTTTATGTCATCTGATCTAAAGCATCTTCCAAAAAGGAGAAGAAAAAGCACGAGAAAGAAGCAGAGTGCCAGGATGAAGAGGCTGCTAATGAGTCTAGAAAAATGAAGCAAGGTGATGATATGCGAAGGAGGGATGAGGAACATGAGGCAAGTGAGAGTTTTATAGAAGAAGAATCTTTTTCGTGCAAGCCTATACATTAGAAAATATGTTACCTTGGAAGATTAGTTACAGAGTTCAAATTACACACTCAGGACTGCATCAATCACATAACATCTCTAGTAAAAACCTGTCCCTACAAACCATTAACCTCCCCCGGTTCCTTTTTACATTTTCCACTTTTCATTCTTTCTCTTCTTGGCTCACTTAATCATGGTATTGACTTTTGTTATTTTCAGTGTTATTTTGCACAAGACATGGGAGAGAAAAATTGGAGCTATGCATCTCTCTCGAGGGAGCAGAATTGAAGTAGATTATTTCTAGAGCAGCTACTTAACAACACAGGTTGATGATTATTTGTAGGGCGGGTGCCAACATTAAGGTATCTGTTTTCTTGCTTTCTTGAGCTTGATTCAATATTTTTCAAATACTATGTGATTTTTCTTCTCTATGAGGTCATTTTTTGTTGTGCATATAGCTTTATGGTTCATGTTTCAATGGTACAGTAAACAACAAACATGCTATGAAGCTGCAAAATTGATGTATTTTTGCTACAGGGTCCTTGGATTACAATGTACATCGTTGTTCCGATTTTCGTCATATCCCCTCACATCTTATACACATTTTCTTTCAAAATGTCTCATCCACTTTGATACTTTCCTTGCTTCGGCTTGGTTGTGTTCCATTTGTCATGATAACTCAAGTACTAAACACATATATATAAACTATATAGAACCATAAACAAACTATGTTGTTATAATGAAAACCTTTTAAGGATTCTGATATGTTTTTGGCATACTTGTTCAGCTGTGTCACTTTTTTCATTTCTAGATGCCACCACATTGACATCCTTACCATATTACCTCTTCATTGATCCTAGCCTATACATAAGACATATACAACTTTTGAATGAATGTGGCCCTTTCTGTTCAAGTATGTTTAAAAGAGTCACAGTTCATCTAAAATTCATTGTGTGACCGTTGTTGTTTGAGAATGTTTACAAGATAATTTTTTCACAAAAATCAAGACATCTCCGACGAATCAACCAATTAGCTACTTAACAACAATATTCCAGATATTAGCATGAGATAATGTGTTAACATGAGTAGCTTACGAAGTGCACCAAGTACCATCCTTAGAACACAAGGATGCTGCATAAATACACTGTGACCTCATGTAAAAAATTGTATGGAAAGCAAGACCAAATTTATCCCTTCTTGAAATTCTAGATAGAACTGACTTCCTGAATTCTTTATATCAGAAACCAGATTTCCTATTGACCCCCAAATTGGTTGTCTTTTCTAATCACTTAGGCATCTACATTGGCTTCAAGAGCTCCTCAATAAGAACTCATCCAATAGGGAGCTCATTGTTTTAGCAGGTGAGACAGCTGAATTCAGATGTTGACCTCCTTTTGGTTGTTCACCAACCACAGAAAGCAGCAGCAATACAAAGAGGCTGATTTTGAAAATGATTGTACAAACTGCATAGAAATAAGTCGAGAACAATATGCAATCATCAGCTCCCATCTTGTTGAATGTCCATATAAAATAAAAAGTGGAGTCCCGAGGCATATCCAGATCTGTTCATATAGATTTGTTTCCATACTTTAGTTGCAAGCTTGCAATAAAAAACGTGTAGGAGCTTTTAGATTCAATGTTGACATCAACTGTACTTACAGTGAACTTGAGGGGGTTGTTAGAGAATACTTCCAATTGTTGCTTAATTGTTGCTATAAGATATAGTGGCCATGTACTGCAGAAACTGTCAGAGGTTGTGTTCCTCCGTAATTTTAAGTGATTCACATATTCATGATTTTTTCTAGTCTAGCGAGCTTTGCATATTGTCAAAACTAATCAAGATTTCTTTTAGTTTTCCTCTAGGGGTACATAAGATGTTTAATAGTTAACTAAACTGAATGTGACCATATTCTTATGTCTTCTTTACTTGGATTTGTACACAGATAGTTACTAATTCTTTTTGCACAACAATTGCAGAGTATAAAAATAAAGTGGAAAAGATTTCTGGTCAAGTTTCGAGCCTTATGTTGCTGATCTTTTGATTAGCTTTGTTGTAAATATTGATCTGGTTGGCATGTTATCACCATATGCTCGTTTTGGGATGTCTTCTGCATTCAAACCTTCAAGGGGTTATTGGATCAGATGTCCATGACTATGATGCTCTTCTTAGCAGGTATTGTGGTTTAGTTTTCAGAAAAGCAACTTTTGTAATTAGCTTGACTGAAGATATAACAATGTTGTTGGAAATAATATCTAAGAATCCATTAATCTTTTGTATCACCTTTTGCAAATATATGAATCATGACAATAGGCTATTGCAGATTTACTACTGGAATATGAGCATAAAATTAGACTGGAAATATATAGTTGATAATTTTTTTAATGCCTCCCCATTTGTAAAACCTTATTTTCAAGATGAAGAGAAGTACAAGCTTAGCCATCGTAGAAACTTCCATTATCTGAATTAGAGATTGAGCTTAACAACATCAAGAATTCAGATATAGAGTATCATAAGTATCTAAGACAGCCCAGAAGCATGACGATGCAGCTCCATTTGAAGCCCAGGCCCGCCCAGTCACAGCTGCAACAACAGCCACATGCACAACAATGTATCATGATATGTTGCAATTTGATAGGGCTCTTTGCTTCTATGAGAAGGTTGCATTGCATAGACCTATGTATATATTTGAACAGTCACTGTCAGTAGCTGTAAACATAGTGACCAACTTTATAGGGACGATATTCCTTCTATCTATGCTTGGAGGGTTCCTTTCAGATACTTATCTCGGGAGCTTTTGGACGATGCTGACCGAACAACAAGAGCTCGAACAAAAGAAGACAATAAGGATGTTAAAACTGGCCGAGAAAGACAACTCTTTCGCAAAGATGTTAGTAGACCATTGAATCATTGATATATGTATATACTTTTCTTTGTACACATTGTGTAATAGGGGCAAGGTATACGTCCTCGCCATGTACATTCAACGCTTCATTATAAATGAAAGTAAGATTGTTGGCATAATGAGCATAACTTTCTCTAAATACTACAATTTTGTTACTAAAAGAGCTTGTGTACTAACAAATTACACTATATATATATATATATATATATATATAGTCGAGCTAAGCATATATGTATGTGTACTAAATGGCACTACATATGTAGCAAGATGCATAATCAACTACATATATATGTATATAGTAACTGATGCCTTTCCCTACACACTAAATACATATAAAATGTATTAACTTCATGTTTTTGCTACATACTGACTATATATACAATTGTAGTCAAACATTTATCTATAATTATACTTATATTTAAATATGTAAGGACAATATCTAGCTACGCTTCTAGATACATATGAATTTGTAGCGAATGGATTATCTAACTACATATTTGAAAAATATAGTTAAAGCCTTTAGCTATACGAGCATATACTACAATTTGTATGTGTAAAGAAATATGTAGTTAAAGCCTTTAGTTACAAAATATGGGGTTTTCGCTACAATTTTTTTTATAGTTAAAGACCATTTTTTTTGTAGTGAAGAGGGTGCACAATTCGATCACAACTTTTAAGGTAGAAGGTAACTTGGAACCACGACAAACATGGTTGTAGGAGGCCAATCAAGACCACAAAGCCTTGCCAATGTACAAGCCACGCATGTCACCTAACCATGATCTAGGGTCCAAAGGTTCAGAGTATAAGGGTTCATATACCCTACTCGTAGTTCTAACATGAAAAACACTACTATCAGTCAGGTCCACGATGTTAAACTGGGACGCTTGTTTGGAGGCAACCCAACCCTTTCTTTTCTCTTTCTTTTTCTCTTTCTATTTGTTTTCATTATTTATATTCCTTATTTTCTATTGATAAATCCACTCTTAATTAACAAGGATGTGAAGAGTGAGGAGAGAAGGAGAAGGAAGAGTACCACATCATTAACAGCCCAATAAATGGAAAAGCCAACATGATGAGAAAAAGTCATGATGACATTCTCTCATCTTTCAAAAAACCCCATGTTGTTTAGTTGATTGACTGATGGAAGGAGATTTCACGATCTGGTGAAACGATAAGTGAAGTGGAGAGTGGGATACATGGAATTATAGGATTTCCCTCTACATTTACCATAAATGATTTTATTTCTTTCTTGTAGAATATTTGTCCTAAACTTTTCAGAGAATTGTTATTCCTTGGAAATAGTAGTTGTTTTTATCTCAAACCAATTATCAATATTCATCATCATACTTTCATAGGACTTTACAATAAACAATTGACATGAAGACCCTATTTGATAGGCATAACACATGTATGGTGCAACCACCGATTCCTTTTCTAGAACTCATAATGTCTCCTTGATGCATTTACATAATGGGTGAAGCATAAGGCTTTGCAACACCAGGACTTTCCAACGATCAAGCATAGCCTAAGCTTCCATATATCTCCAACATCAACCTTACCAATGGCGGCAGCACGTAACTTCAACACCAACAACGTATTCGGACAAGGAGGAGGCAGCCCTCCACTAACTGACAAGATCCCTTTTGATCAAGATCTACTTCACTATTAATCCCAGGATACATATGTCCCATGGGATGTCCAATTCGTACACCCAACACATCGATGGGGGATGCCAACCCCAGACTCGAATCTGTTAATCAACTGGTAATATGATCAGCAAGCCATCACTCTAGAAGTGAGGCATTGGCTAGATGTAGGTTGTGGAAAATGGGGCACACGACCAAGGGAACCATTGCCTCCACCCAATAAAGATCATGGCAATTGGTGTCCATGACCATGTCAGGATTAAGCCTCTTCCATTGGAAGATGAACCCATTCCTATGGTTCTATTGTGTGATCTTAGGCAAGCATTACTGGCTTACTCCTGCATATCCACCTCTCTCGCTCTCCATATCAATTCCCCTACATCTCTAACTTCTTTCTCCCTAAGTATGGGAAGAATTTTGACATTTGGGGTGGAGGGTGGGTGGTATGTCATCTCTACCACCTCAACTCTACCCTTTCCCTTTGACGAATGCATATTCATCATGAAATTCAATTATCATTTTTGGACAATTTTAACTCAACACATTTAATTTCGCTCATTAAATATCAAAACACATCATAATATGCAACATTACTTAGTTGATCCAATTATCATGATTTTAACTAAAATTATGCTTGATTTGATGCAGGTCTTGACAAAGCCGAATAATCAGCTGGGATCTACCTTCCCTCACCCTTGGTTCTGACCAATCGATCTAATCAAGACCGTTTGAACCCATTCGGTCCCAAGACCGTTTGAGCCCATTCAGTCTCAAGACTGTTTGAACCCATCCGGTCTCAAGACCGTTTGAGCCCATTCGGTCTCAAGACCGTTGGAGCCCATTCGGTCTCGAGACCGATAGACTAGAGAGGCCAATTGGAGGCATAACCTAGCCGCGAGGGATCTAGCAGTGCAAGGCCTTGAAGCAAAGACACGACCACGACCGCTTTGGACAACCACGGTCGTGGTCCACTGTCCTCACCACGAATGTGTGGTGAAGCCACAACCGTGCGGTGAAGCCACGACCGTGTTCTCCTTGCCACGACCGTGGCGCATCGCTGAACAATGCCAAGCCTCCAACTGCCACGACCGTGTTTGACACACCCCGGTCGTGGCACACCACCAACATCGACCATCTTTCACCCACCATGCCCGTGTGAGGCAGCACAGCCGTGTGACAGCTACCTCACCACGACCGTGGTGTCACGCCATGGCTGTGGCACAATGCCATCAGATCCCAATTACTCACCGACCACACCCGTGCATGGTGGCACGGTCGTGGGGAAGTAGCATCGCCATGACCATGGTGCTGCAATACGGTCGTGGTGCGTCGTCTTCTACCTCCAAATAGGTTGACGACCGTAGCATCACTACCACCTCTATCGGGCAGATTTCTTTTCAATCCACCTACACCGGCAGCCACCGCGCCCCAAAACCTACAATTGTGTCACCTTCCCTTCTTCTTCTTCCTCCCATCTCCACCATCGCAGCCACACCGACCGTCATCTTCGTCCAGCAGCCGCGCTGCACCTAGACCTACCCTCCACCGTGCTGTGCTAATCACGCAAACCGTTTGGTCTTTTAGCTCACCTGCAAAACGAATGAGCAATAGATCGAATGACCAAAGCTGTGTGGCAAAACCATTTGCCCAAGCAGGCTTGCGGACCGTGTGAAGGCCAAGGATGCACACCGTTTGCCCCAGCAGCCATGAAATGCAAGACCGAATGATGAAGGGAAATCAGCAAGACCGTTTGCCCCTTTGTGTGAAGACCAAATGGGCAGTCAAACCTACAGGACCGTTTGATTTAGATGACTGAAGACTGTATGAACTACTCATTTAGTTTCCATACCATGAGACCTCTTACAGTCTCAAAATCAATAGGCGTAAGACCACAAGGCCACAGACCGTTTGGGCATTACACTTCTAAATCGTTTCGAAAAGTAATGACAAGACCGAATGGACCCTGGTCATGAGACTGTTTGCTGCTAAAATTGCCAGACCATTTGGCTAGAACTAACAGTAAACCATTTGAGAAAGAAAATATCTCCTAAATTAGTTGATTCACACCAAGACCATTTGGGGTCAGTCCTTTGTCTATTTATAGGACCCCAAGGGTCCTCATTTGGGGATCGGTTCCGGGATGCCGACAGGCTACTTGTACACAGGTCCGATCCAAATGCAGTGTCATCCATGCCAGTTTCATTCCACCTGCTGCCTGTGTTGCAACCAAGGAGGCTGAGGGGAGAAGGTAGACGGAGTGAGGGAGATTGTCCGGTCTGTCCTGGCATCTCTCGTTTGCATCCAGATCTGCTCTGACACAATGTAGGAGGTCGTATCTTCTTCACCGAGCTGCGACTACCTTCTGCACCAAGTTCATGGTGGATTTCTCTCTCTTTCTCATTCTTCTTGTCTCTCGCATCATGAGTGAGTAGTACCTTTTTTTGGGGTGCGCGGAATAGCGCTGCTTCCCATGCAAATCATGTCCTTTTGTTAAACTCTCCATGGAAATGTATACAACTTTCCATTTCATTGTTAGTTGATATGTTTGTAGTTTATTATCTACTTGCTTTCATCTTATTCTTTTCTACATTGCAAAATATTCTATTTGTGGGATGGAATGGCGGTTTACAAGGTTCGACTCTTTGATGAGAACTTCTGATAAGATTCCTTGAGGTCATAAGTGTATGATCCATTAGGGGACGAGACATCTAGCCTACTGTGATGCTTCTGTGATCTAAACATCCCTCAGGGAGGACTACAACCTTAGTTGGATTTTGTATCGTCTTTGTTTATCATCGATGTTAGTTTGAAGATCTATCACATGCTTGCTTATTGATTAACGTGGTTGACTCCCAAACTAGAAATAGAATGGGATTTCTTCAGACTTATAAGTAAGTGCTCCGGTTGGTGATGAGACATCTGATACCTAAGGTGATTCTTTCGCAAACCTAACGCCCTAATGGGGGGTTCTGCAGTAGCTCTAGTTGGTTTGATATATCTTGCCTGTTTAGTTTGTGATTGAATGTGTTTGCGTGAGTAGTGGTGGTGAAACCCGATACCATCCCAGTGATTCATATCATTGATCTAAATCCTACTTTATTCAGCTTTTACTTCCTTGCAATTAGTTTAATTAACCTAAAACCAACCAATCGTTCCAAATATTAGTTTTACTCAAGCTAGATTCGACTGATAAGGATTCTTAAAAATGTTTTCCTTTGGGTTCGATCCTCAACTATACTGCGATAAGACTCGACCGCTTGCGGGCAATATTATTGCACTTTGGTTTTGGTAAAAGCTCGGGCATTTCAACCCTGAGTGAGTTTGTCAGTGCATTCAAAATATCACGTCAAATTATGGCGCTGTTGTCGCGGACAACGGAATCATTTAGTCAAAACTAGCTCTTTTATGACTAATCTAGGATTTTTCTTTTTCTTTCAGAAACAATCGATCATCTACTTGAATTTGACTCTACTTTGTGGATCTCATTTTCAAAATCTTTTCTATTTTCAGGTACAATCCAAGGCATAGTGCATGCACCATTCGGACAGCCCCGGACTAACAGAGAGCTTTGATCCTGAGATAGAAAGAAATTTTCATCGTCAGATCAGAGAAAATCAAGCAAGGATGGCTCAAGAAGAAGAAGAAGTAGCCCGAAGGGTGGCTCAAGCCATCAATGCACAGAGAGAGAGGCTCATGCAAGAAGCCATGGTTGCGTTTCAATAGGAAATCCTAGCGGCACAAGCAAAAACGCAAGTAGTTGAACTAACAAAGGACCTTAGAGAATTCTCAATCTCAAAAGCTGTGAATGTTCATCATCCAGTGCAACCTCCTCCCATCAATGCTCCTAATTTCGAGATAAGAGTGCATTGGATCACCCTGCTTCTGAATAACCCTTTCTATGGCAAACAGGGAGAAGATAGCCAAGAACATCTTTTGAGATTTATTCATCTATGTGCCATGACGAAACAAAATGGAGTCATAGATGATGCCATTCGACTCCATCTCTTCAAGTACTCCCTTGCTGATAGGGCCATAAGTTGGTACAATTTGCTACAAAGTGAAACACCCATCACCACCTGGGAACAACTCCAAAATGTGTTACTAGAAAAGTTCTACCCTCCATCTCTTACCTATGAAATTAGAGGGCGGATAACAAACTTTACTCAAGTTCCTAGAGAAACCCTTGTTGAAGCTTGGGATAGATACAAAGAGCTTCTACGCAAGTGTCCACATCACAAAATTCCCAAGAACCAACTCATTGAGATTTTTTATAGGGGTGTGGATGATGATATTAAGAGATTCCTCGATTCCTCGTCTGGAGGAAACTTCATGCATCAAAGTTATGACAACGCATGGAGAGTCGTCACCCTGGGAGTAGAAAATCAAGCAAATTGGGATAGATCTGTAGGTAAAGGAGTTTTGAAAGTAGCTATGGCTAAAGCTACTCCTGAGTACAAGTCTATTGCTGAAACCTTGAAGCTTTTAGTTTCCAAGCAAGATCATATTGACTCATCTCTTGCTGCTATTGGAAGAGGACGTTCACCCACTTGACAATCCGAACAGATCAAGTCCGCTTCCCTGTTCTGTGAAGCATGTAAGAGCACTGATCATTCCACTTTATCATGCAATGTTTACTATGATATTGTTCTGAGCAATGTATGTGGACAAGGAGATAATGGTCAGATGGAAAATCTTAATGCTATCAACACCATTCCTAGTCAAAGTTATTACAATCCAAATCAGAATAGGAATCACCCCGATTTAAAATATGGAAACCCCTCTAGAGTAGTAAACTCGCATCAATTTGATTTAAACAATCAACCAAGACGCCCACCAGGATTCAAGTATAATCAACAACAGAATTTCTGAAATCAAGGAAATTTCAAGGGGAACTTTCAAAATAGGAACTACAATAATTACCAAAATAACTCTCAGTACCAGAATCTTAATCAACAGCAAGGACAACAAGCAGGACCAGTTTCTCCTGATGACAAGCTATCAGCCATTGAAAAGATGTTGCAAACTCAACAAACCATGATAGCTAACCAACAAGCTCAGTAAAAGGCTAATGAATCTCAACTAGCTCAACTCACAGCTAGCATAAAACCACTTGCTAGAGTCTTTGCTGGCCAACCCAAGAATAATCCTAAGCATCCTGAACAGTTGAAAGTAGTCACCACTAGATCAGGAAAAGACTATTCAGATCCCCCTAAAAAGACACATGTGGTAATTACAGACGAGGATGAATCGGTGAGTGCCCAAGTCTCGACAACATAAGAGACTCAATCAAAAGATGATAAGTCAGAAAAAGGAAACTTTGAGAAGTCTGCTCAAGAAGATGTACAAACTGAGACTCCAGAACCTGATATCCCTATGTACAAACCTCGTATACCTTTTCTAGCTCATCTAAGGCAAACAAAGCTTGATACCAGATTCAATAAGTTTAAAGAAGATATGAATAAACTTCATGTTGATATACCCTTTTTGGATGCTCTAGCTGAGATACCAACATGGACAAAGTACTTAAAGTCACTCCTCACCAGGAAGTATATAATTGAAGAGTATGAGACAGTAAAACTGGCGACAACTACGTCTGATATCATATTGAGCCAGATGCCCAAGAAACAAAAAGACCCAGGATCCTTTGGAATTTCATGTCACATTGGCGACTCATCATGCAAGAAAGGTTTGGCAGATCTCGGTGCAAGGATCTCTATTATGCCACTTAGTTTGTGCAAGAGACTAGGGTTCACAGAATTGCTTCCTATTGGCATGACTATCCAGCTTGTGGACAATTCGATAAAACATCAGCTAGGAATCCTCAAAGATGTCCCGATCAAGGTAGGCAAGGAAACATATGTTCCATGTGACTTTGTCATTATGGACATAAAGGAAGATGCCATATATCCTCTCATCTTTGGTCATCCATTCCTCGCCACTGCAAGAGCCCTGATTGATGTTGAAGCTGGTACCTTGCTGCTAAGATTAGGCAAAGAAACTCTCAAATTTAAAGTTTTTGAAAGTATGAGAAGACCAAGTACGCAAGAAGAAGTCTATTTGATTGACTGCATTGAGAAAATGTCACTTCTGACCCAAGAGCATCATGAATCAGACAATCCTTTAGAAGTTTCTCTGACAAACCCATCTGTTGATGAACCGATTGACGAACAAGTAAAGGATTGCATCGAATCCCTCGACTCTACTACAAAAAATGTTGAAGCCACTAGTGAAGAACTTAAGGCTATGGAAACTACGGAAGAAACAAGTGAAAAACTAGAGGCTCCCGAAATGAAGCCCCTGCCTGAAGGACTGAAGTACGTGTTTTTAGATGATCTAAAAGTTTGCCTAGTTATTATAAATTTTGATCTAACAACAGAACAAGAAAATAAACTCCTGAAGGAATTAAGGGAAAGAAAGAAAGCCATCGGCTATAAAATGACTGACCTCACTGAGGTCAGTCAAGCGTTGTGCATGCACAAGATCCCTATGATGGAAGATCACAAGCCTACTATTGAGCATCAATGGAAATTAAACCCAAATATGAAGCAAGTGGTCCGTCACGAGGTCATTAAACTACTCACAGCTGGAATAATCTATCCGATCTTAGATTCTCCATGGGTGAGTCTCGTGCATGTAGTCCCGAAGAAAGGTGGAACAACTATTATATGGAATGAAAACAACGAACTCATCCCCACTCGAATATTAACAGGGTGGAGGATGTGCATAGACTATAGAAAATTAAACAAGGCAACTCGTAAAGATCATTTTCCAATACCTTTCCTTGATCAAGTCCTAGAAAGGTTGGCTCACCAAGAATATTTCTGTTATCTTGACGGTTACTCAGGATTCTATCAAATACTCATACACCCAGATGACCAAGAGAAAACAACCTTTACCTGCCCATTCGAGACATACACATTTAAAAGAATGTTGTTTGGTCTCTATAATGCACCCACAACTTTTCAACGTTGCATGGCTACCATATTCTTTGGTCTTACTGAAACTATTATGGAGGTTTTCATGGATGATTTTTCTGTTTACAGAGATTCATTCGATTCATGTCTAAAGAACCTCTCCCTGGTCCTTAAACATTGTGAAGAAGCACATCTTATGCTGAATTGGGAAAAGTGCCACTTTATGGTAAAGGAAGGCATTGTCCTCGACCATAGGGTCAGCAATAGAGGAATTGAAGTAGATAAAGCCAAGATTGAAGTGATTTCTAAACTGACTATCCCAACGAATGTAAAAGAAGTCAGCTCTTTCTTAGGTCATGTAGGATTTTATAGAAGATTCATAAAGGACTTTTCCAAGATAACGAAGCCAATGACGAACCTATTACTAAAGGATATTGATTTCAATTTCAATGAAGAATGTGTCAAAAGCTTTGACACACTGAAATAGGCCCTTACAACCACCCCCATCATTAGAGCTCCCGACTGGGACCACCCTTTTGAAATTATGTGCGATGCCAGTGATTATGTTGTGGGCGCTGTTTTAGGGAAATATATAGAGAAGAAACACTATGTGATATATTATGCATCGAAAACTCTCGATGAAGCCCAGAGGAATTATGCAACTACTGAGAAAGAACTTCTAGCAGTCGTGCATGCCTTTGACAAGTTTAGATCCTACCTAATTGGTTTGAAGGTCATTGTCTACACAGACCACACTGCCATTCGTTACCTTCTGGCAAAGAAAGATGTAAAACCCATGTTGATTAGATGGATCCTCCTATGATAAGAATTTGATTTAGAGATAAGAGATAAAAAGGGTACAAAGAACGTTGTAGAAGACCACCTCAGTCGCATCCACACTCTGGATAGTGAGAAGATTTTGATCAATGATTCTCTGTTGGATGACCAACTAATGAAAGTCTCAGAATCTATACTGTGGTACTCAGATTTTGTAAACTACCTTGTCGCTAGGGTTATCCATCCTCAATGCACCGGAAATGTACTGAAGAAGTTTATGCATGATGTGAAGCAATATCACTGGGATGAGCCATATCTCTGTAAACCATGTGTTGATTGTCTGTATCGACAATGTATCATCGAAGAATAAGCTCAACTTATTTTGGAACAATGCCACTCTGGCCCAGTTGGAGACCACATGAGTTCTAAGAAGAATGCGATAAAGGTTTTGCAATGTGGATTCTTTTGGCCAACCATATCCAAGAATTCCTACAACTTGGTTCTATGATGTGACAAATGTCAAAGAACAGGTAACATTACAAAGAGAGATGAGATGCCACTTAAGTTGTGGCAAGAAATCGAAATATTTGATGTTTGGGGTGTGGACTACATAGGGCCATTCCCATCTTCTTATGAATTTTCTTACATCCTAGTAGCGGTTGATTACGTCTCAAAATGGGTTGAAGCTATACCAACCGTCACTAGTGATTCCAAACTCATCATCAAATTATTCGAAGATATTATCTTCCCCCATTTTGGAGTGCCACAAACCGTGATATCTGACGGAGGGTCTCACTTCCTTGAAAGAAGCTTTGAAGCTTTGCTGAGAAAATATGGTGTAACACATAAAGTAGCCTCGCCTTACCAACCACAAACAAGTTTATAGGTAGAGGTTTCTAATCGTCTATTAAAGACCATTTTGGAGAAAATTGTAGGCTGCAATTGTAAGGATTGGTCAGTGAAAATCAACGACGCATTATGGGCCTATCGAACTGCTTATAAAACTCCCCTCAGAACTATACCCTTCCGACTAATATATGGAAAGGCTTGCCACCTGCCAGTCAAATTGGAACACAAGGCATGGTGGGAACTTAAACAATTGAATTTCGACAAGAAAAAAGCAGGCCAAGCCAGGATTCTACAACTCCAAGAGTTGGATGAACTCAGGATGACAACTTATGAGAATGAACGAATCTACAAAGAACGCACAAAACTTTGTCACGATGGACATCTGAAAAGAAAATACATACAAGTGGGAGACCAAGTTCTGCTATTCAACTCAAGGTTGAAGTTATTCCCAGGAAAACTCCGCTCACGCTGGTCTGGACCATACATCGCCAAGAGCATCTCCCCACATGGTACCTTCTCCTTATGGAGTGAAAAGTCAGGTGAATTTGTAACAAATGGTCACCACTTAACAAGATATTTCACCTCAACTGACATAGGCACTAAAGCAATGCTGGAACTCATCGATCCAAAGGATCCACCATGAAGCTGAAGGATTCTGTCGAGCCATCGACATAAAACAAAGGCGCTTGTCGGGAGGCAACCCGACCAATAAATTCATTTTAATTTTCTTTTCAAATTAGAATGATTCTTCAATTTTACTTTTACCTTCTAGTTAATTTTTCATTAAATAAAATTCACATCACAAGATGCTATTTTATGATCTAATTGCTCTTTACCTTTGAGATTTTCAGATAAGAGGATCCGCGCTGATTGGAACGCAACCACATCTTGTGGTCATTCTGGCATAATTTTTACCCTCCATCTTGGATTTAGGGTTTTCTCGGGATGAGTAAATCTCTATGTTCGGGGTGGAGGGTGGGTGGTACGTACTTCACTTTCCACCTACACCCATCCTTTTCATACTTAAGTTTTCACCATCACATTCTTGATAAAAAAAATCAAAATTTTCAAAAAATCTTTAATACTTTTCAAAGAAATTGAATAGATACTTGATGAATTTTTGACACTTCCTGGTTTCATTAAAAGTCAGTAACTAACCTGCTATGCATTTTGAATCATTATACCCTCTTTTTTCGAAGTAAATCCTCAAAAGGACCACTTTTTTAAACAAGCCTTTTGATTGAAATCATTCGGTGAAGCTTATGATTCCTAACATCATCATACTTTTGCAAAAATGATAAGTGTCTGCCAAACTGATAGGGATTAAACACGTCATGCTTCCTAATAGATTTGTGGAACAATAGCATGGAATCCCCATCGGATCCTCATCAAGTCATTATTTGAGCAGAGTTTGATAAAGAGAACAACCTGGTGCACTAAATTGTAAATCAAGTTGCATTCTATCTAAACTCTCTTATACACTTCTTCTATCATCTTTGTACCCCCTATCCATCAAAAAGAAACAAAATAGCCAAAATAGTGCCAAACCCTAAGTTTAGGGTGGCACGCCACTTCCCTCTCTATCCTCTTCTTCCATACCCATGACAAACAAACAGGGGCGTAACACCAAAAATGCAATCTTGAGTCGAATAGAGGAGAGATTTGCAAACAAAAAGATGCCAAAGTTCACACAAAAAGAAACGCAATCTCGAGATGAATAGAGGAGAGATTCACACAAAAAAAACAATAAATGAAATTGCAAACCATAAAATAAAAATCTTGAGTCGAATAGAGGAGAGATTTATTTCTTCCTTCCATACCATCATTCACTCCCTTTTCTACCTATGGGAACATTGATTGGCTACCCTATCCTGAAAAACACCAGTGTTAGATCAAATGAACACTTGTTGTTCCGCGGGCATCTCTGGACTCTTACAAAACTCTTTGACATGCTTGTTGTTGGAAAAAGTGAGGAGGAAGTGATTTTGGAAAACGAACTCAGGAACGAAGATATGGTAAGATGTGTTTAGTGGTCTCAAGAGGTTGAGATACTGAGTCATTTTGAGCAGAAAGAAAATATTCGTGATGTGAAGATGAAGTAATCACATGAATTGAAAGTATTCATTTGGCGACTATTTCAGATTTTGTGTTACTTGAGGATGAGCAACGTTTAAGTTCGGGGTATTTTGATGAATGCATATTCATCATGAAATTCAATTATCATTTTTGGACAATTTTAACTCAACACATTTAATTTCGCTCATTAAATATCAAAACGCATCATAATATGCAACATTACTTAATTGATCCAATTATCA
Source organism: Alisma plantago-aquatica (assembly GCA_963693085.1). Lineage (NCBI taxonomy): Eukaryota > Viridiplantae > Streptophyta > Magnoliopsida > Alismatales > Alismataceae > Alisma > Alisma plantago-aquatica. The sequence goes on along the minus strand of OY856411.1, from coordinate 946,468,189 downwards.
TGATTTTAATTAAAATTATGGTTGATTTGATGCAGGTCTTGACAAAGCCAAACAATCAGCTGGGATCTACCTTCCCTCACCCTTGGTTCTTACCAATCGATCTAATTAAGACCGTTTGAACCCATTCGGTCTCAATACCGTTTGAGCCCATTCGGTCTCAAGACCGTTTGAGCCCATCTGGTCTCAAGACCGTTTGAGCCCATTCGGTCTCAAGACCATTTGAGCCCATTTGGTCTCAAGACTATTTGATCCCATTCAGTTTCGAGACCGATAGACCATAAGAGGTTGATTGGAGGCATAACCTAGATGCAAGGGATTGAGCAGTGTAAGGCCTTGAAGCAAAGCCACAACCATGACCATTTTGGATGACCACAGTCGTGGTCCACTGTCCTCACCACGACCATGTGGTGAAGCCACGACCGTGAGGTGAAGCCATGACTGTGAGGTGAACCCATGACCGTGTTTTCCTTGCCATGACAGTGGCGCATCGCCGAATAGTGCCAAGCCTCCAAACGCCACGATCGTGTTTGACACACCACAGCCGTGGCGCACCACCAGCATCAACCATCTTTCACCTACCATGACCGTGTGAGGCAGCACAGTCATGTGGAAACTACCTCACCACGACCGTGGTGTCACGCCATGGCCTTGGCACAACGCCATCAGATCCCAATTACTCACCGACCAAGCCCGTGCAAGGCGGCACGGCCGTGGGGAAGCAACATCGCCATGACCGTGGTGCTGCAACATGGTTGTGGTGCGTCATCTTCTACCTATGAACAGGTTGACGACCACAACAGCACTACCACCTCCATCGGGTAGATTTCTTTTCAATCCACCTACACCGGCAGCCACCGCACACCATGACCTACATCTGTGTTGCCTTCCCTTCTTCTTCTTCCTCCCATCTCCACCATCACAGCCATACTGACCGCCATCTTCATCCAGCAGTTGCGCTACACCTAGACCTACTCTCCACCATGCTATGCTAATCACGCAAACTGTTTGGTCTTTTAGCTCACCTACAAACCGAATGAGCAATAGATCGAATGACCAAAGCTGCGTGGCAAAACTTTTTGCCCAAGCAGGCTTGCGGACAGTGTGAAGGCCAAGGATGCAGACAGTTTTCCCCAGCAGCCATGAAACGCAAGACTGAATGAGGAAGGGAAATCAGTAAGACCATTTGCCCTTTTCTGTGAAGACCGAATGGGCAGTAAAACCTACAGGACTGTTTGATTTAGATCACTGAAGACCGTATGAACTACTCATTCAGTTTCCAAACCATGAGGCCTCTCACGGTCTCAAGACCGAGAGGCGCAAGACCGCAAGGCCACAGACCGTTAGGGCATTACTCTACTAAATCATTTGTAAAAGTAATGACAAGACCGAATGGACCCTGGTCATGAGACCGTTTACTGCTAAAATTTCCAGACCGTTTGGCCAGACCTAATAGTAAACCGTTTGAGAAAAAATATCTCCTAAACCGGTTGACTCACACCAAGACCATTTGGGGTCAGTCCTATGCCTATATATAGGACCCTAAGGGTCCTCATTTGGGGATCAGTTCTGGTACGCCGATAGGCTGCCTGTATACAGATCCAATCCAAATCTAGTGTCGTCCATGCCAATTTCATTCCACCTGCTCCCTATGTTGCAACCAAGGAGGCTGAGGAGAGAAGGAAGATGGAGTGAGAGAGACTGTCCGGTCTATCCTGGCATCTCCCGTTGGCATCCAGATCTGCTCTGACACGATGTAGGAGGTCGTATCTTCTTCACCGAGCTACGACTACCTTCTGCACCGAGTTCATGGCATATTTCTCTCTCTTTCTCATTCTTCTTATCTCTCGCATCATGAGTGAGTAGTACCTTTTCGCTGGGGTGCGGGGAATACTACCACTTCCCATGCAAATCATGTTCTTTTGTTAATCTCTCCATGGAAATGTATTTAACTTTCCATTTTGTTGTTAGTTGGTATGTTTGTAGTTGATTATCTACTTGCTTTCATCTCGTTCTATCCTACATTGCAAAATCTTCTATTTGTGGGATGGAATGGCGGTTTACAAGGTTCGACTATTTGATGAGAACTTCTGATAAGATTCCTTGAGGTCGTAAGTGTATGATCCATTAGGGGATGAGAAATCTAGCTGATGGTGACACCTATGTGATCTAAACATCCCTCAGGGAGGACCACAACATTAGTTGTATTTTGTATCATCTTTGTTTATCGTCGATGTTAGTTTGTAGATCATTCACTTGCTTGCTTATTGATTAACAGGGTTGACTCCCAAACTAGAAATAGAATGAGATTTCTTCGGAGCCGTAAGTAAGTGATCCGGTTGGTGAAGAGACATCTGATGCCTAAGATGATGCTTTCGCGAATCTAACCCCCTAACGGGGGGTTCTGCAGTAGCTCTAGTTGGTTTGATATATCTTGTATGGTTGGTTTGCGATTGAATGTGTTTGTGTGAGTAGCAGTGGTGAAACCCAATACCATCCCAGTGATTCATATCATTGATCTAAATCCTACTTAATTCAGCTTTTACTTCCTTGCAATTAGTTTAATTAACCTCAAACCAACCAATCATTCCAAATATTAGTTTTACTCGATCTAGATTCGACTGACAAGGATTCTTAAAAATGTTGTCCTTTGGGTATGATCCTCAACTATACTGCGATAAGACTCCTCCGCTTGCAGGTGGTATTATTGCATTTTGGTTTTGGTAAAAGCTCATGGATTTCAACCCTGAGTGAGTTTGTCAGTGCATTCAAAATATCACATCACCCTTTCTCATCCTCAAACACTTCTTTCTTTTTCTTTTCCATCATTTATTTGCATATGTCTTGTTTTCCATTTTCTTTTTTAATTTGTTGTGTGATTTGTGACCTTTATCTAGTTGGTCACTTTGATGTATGTTAAAAATGGAGAATATATGCATAAATTGTTCCCCTTTAATTGTTTCCCTTTATTTTTTTATGAGCTAACCCATGCAAAAGGAAGTTTTTAGGAATAAATATGTTTTGAATAGTTCTGAGCCCCAATGACAACAACTAAGCCTTCCTTCCCCTTGGAAGTGCTGATAAGTAGATGGAGTCTGAAAGGTCAAGCTACATGTTCCTTCAACATGACTTGTAATGATATTTTTGAACACCCCTTTACCATATATTAATTGAATTAAATGATATAATATGATGATATGGTTCCAATGCAGAAATAATAGAAGTAAGCCTTTCTTATCTCACTCTTCTTCCATCACTTGTTACCTCTTTGTGGTATAAAAAGAAAAAATGAAATTCCCACAGTATGTTAAACCCTGTGTCTCGGGAGGCACCCCTTTCATAAATACTCGCTCTTTTTTATTTTCATGAAAAGGCATGCATGAATAAAAGAGGCCAATGATCCCAAATGAAAGCATGTGGTCAATGTAACCACAAACAAAAAAAGTCTTGAGTCGAATAGAGGAGAGATTAATAATAGAATTGAATCCTAAATGAGGTCTCAAGTCAAATAGAGGAGAGACCAGGGAATCAGGTTCATGCCATGTCTTTCTTCCTCTTTCATCCAGTTTTCATACCCAGGGGACATATCAAAATTCTCACCTAAATAGACAAATAACCCTGACTTGTGCTTACTTCCACTTGTGTGGACATATCAGGAGTATTATTGATATGAAAGAAGTCCTTTGTAAGTTTTGGGATCTAGATATTAGAGGAATAAGACCTGGTTGAGGGATATACAAATGTGACTATGTGGCCCACAAGGATTAGGGTGGCTTGATTGTGATTTGTGGAAAGGGGACCATAAGGTTTTCTCAGATAGGGAGAGGAAGGCCAGGAACCTAGTATCAATTGTGATTTTCTTTTGATTTTTCTTTACTCAGGACAACCAAAGGATTGTGTTCTGAGAAGTTTAATGAGTATATTTATATGCATTTTTACACATTGTTTTACTCATTTTTTAAGGGTTTTTGTGTTTCTATTTCCTAGTTTTAGCTTTATATTCACTTAAATGCAATTATTTTCCCTTTTCTAAACTTTAATGCATTTTTCTATATATTTCGTGCAGAATTAACCAAGGTTGTGTAACATTTCCTAGATGGATGATTAATCCCTCATGATGCTACGCCTCAAGGGAAGGAAGGATCAAAAGCTTTCCCTTTTGGTCACCTTCCCACCACCTAGTCAAGCAAGCAGCTCTTCCATTCGCTGGACTCGAGCTTCTCTTTGCTTCAAGTCCTCCTGACTTCGGTGTCCTAATGTGTTCTCCCAACATCCATTCCATTCCATTTCACTCCATACTGATCATCTGGTGAACCAAATGTGACGTCCAAATTGAGTAACCCATGTGAGTCGCATGTTGGAGCGAGTACGGGCCATACAATCAGATTCCTTCGACCACAAGCATTAAGCCTTAGGGTTTTGGAGGTGCGGAACACATCTATAAAAGGGAACCCTTATCATACATCAAAAGGGTCTCTGATCGTTGATTAGAAGCCACAATGTATCACAAACCTTGGCAAGGAGCGAGGAGGTGGTGGTCACAGTGGAGTGATTTGTCTTCCTACACCAGGCCTCATGACCTTCTCCATCATTCCTACTATCTCTTTGTTTTGTCCCTCACCATGAGAGAGTAGATTCCTTGTGCTGGGGCATGGGGACTAGCTCTGATCACCCACACTTTATAGTAGCTTGTATAAAAACTTGACAATATAGTTTCTAAATAAAGTGTCATTCTGCTTTATGCCTTACTTTGCAAATTGATGACTTGTTTTTAAGATATTTTATAATTATGGATACGCAGGTTGTTGTGATTGTGATTAGAACACCAAAATGATCTTAATGTCCTGTGAGTTGTCAGTAAGGGATAATGAGGTAACTGGACTTCGATCTGCTAAGTGTCAAGGATGGTCGCTCATAAGTAAAAGAGTTTGGTTGGTATAGACAGGTAACTTGGGTGTCGAGGATGGTCGGTTCGAAGAGAGTTTATATTAGGTGACGACATGTATCATATAAGTGTGTAGTACCTAAGCCTCATTTTGGCAATGATTATTAGAGAGTTATATCTTGTTAGGATAATTACAAAGGCCCATGTAGCGAATCCCCATTCCCCGATTCTCTTTATTACCTGTTATTTACTTCTTTAATCTTCATTACTTTTGGTAACAATTTAGTTTATTCAATTTTTCAACTACTTGGTGATAAATATTACTCTTAATACTTCTAAATCTATATAACTTCTTAAAAATGTTGTCCTTTGGGTTCGATCCTTAACTATACTACAATAAGGATTCCAATCATGTGGATTGGGGAATTAGTGGACTACTTTTGGTTTAAACCTAAGAGTATTTCTTTTTAAGGTTTTATTGGTGAAACTTTAGGAGCCCCATCAAATTGCCAAATTCATGTGTGATTGGAAAACTAAAAAATGACTGTCTCATTGTGTGACTTAATTGGCTCGCATGCTAGTCAATCGTCTCAGACACCAACCGACTGGGCATGTTGTGAAAAATTATGATATTTAGGTCCATTCCACTCTCAAAAAGATTAGGAACCCATGACCTAACCCCTCCTATAAATATAGGGGTATTAAGGGATTCTCTATAGCACAACTCAATTGCTTCTGACTATTGTTTTCCTCTCTAGTTGTAATCAATAGAGAGCCCAAGCAAGTCTTACCCGCTGATTAAATGGATGGATAGTAAGGGAAAAACAATTGTGGGAGACCAAGTTGGTGACTAGTAAACCAATAGGAGGGACAACACCTTCCTATTTGTTCTAGTTGAATGGAAAGAGTTCTAGGAGGGAACTGTCATCCTGTAGTCCATGGAGGAATTGTTGCAGATGCCATCTGAGTCTGTCGTCCGTGGTGAAGACTAGGAGTTGCATAGATACCATCAAAGAGTGAACAACTACATAGACGAGGATTGTCTCTAGACTTTCTCCAAGACTAGGTATATCTTTGTTAAACCATCCTTCCCATTGCATATATATTGATGTGGACCGATGGTTAATGGGAAATATGTCAGTAAAAATTGTGTTTCCGTAGCCTATGTGATGTCACATTTTCCTACAGTGTGATCACTGCTTAAAACCCAACTAGTTTGAAATGCAGGGACTACTCAACCACTTAACAGATCCATACTTGAATGACCCAAAAAGAAATAAGGGATACATACAAGCCTTTTTTCCTACCCATATCATCCACCACCAACAATGTGATGCAAGTGAAAGATATTTTGAAAAGTGAGATATATATCAAAGATAAGCTTATGGGAAAAATAATAATGAATAACCAAAGAAGGGATATTTTGAAAGATGATATTTTTCAAGAATTCGGTCACTTTATGAATAAGTAAATGGTTTTTATAAGAGGTTAATATAATATTTTCTTTCAAACAATAATAGAATCACCAAGCTCACTATATTTTCACTATGGTTCTATTAACTTAAGGACAAGCTAAATTATTAGTTTGGGTAGTTGATAACATCAGTTTTCATGCACATTTCATGGCCTATTTTGTAAATAAAATCACTAGTTGTAATGATTAGATATCCAATATTGTTCATCTTTTCCTTGAAATACCAACTACATAATTTTTAATCAAGTTTCTTCAAATCTTGCAGGAAACCAACTCAAAACCCTTAAGATCGATGGCATAACCATCAACCTCCAAGAATAATCATTCATCAAGCATTGAATTAAAAAGATTCCCACAGGTCATCGACCTATTAGGTCAACATTTCAACCTTATTTCAAAGATTGATGGATTCACTTATCAATCTCCCAACTGTCGATTAGGAAGAACAATATATCTAGAGTAGACCAAAGACAATTAAAAGATCAACAAAGTCCCATCAAGCGTATTTGTCAACCTTCATATTGATGCAGCACCTTTTCAGATATCTAGAGATTGGTGACCCTCTAAGACTAATGAATATCTCTTGGTCAATCAAAGACCCTTTAGTCAATTAAATCTCATCGACAATCAAGGTTGATAATAGCATGACAAAGAGTCCACACCATGAGGACCAACCAGAGATTTACAACACACAAGTCAAATCCTATAGATAGGTCCCCAAGGCATCCCTTCAAGTCATCTTAGATTCCGAGTCTACAAGCTAAAAGGTTGCCACTAGAGTTTGAGTCTAGAGATCATCGACCTAGTTAGACCATTGACCTCTAGACTTGGCATTCAGTTGCTTCCATCAATTGATCTACATATTTGCTTGATTCAAGTTTGATCATACGAAATAATGGAGGTCATTGATCATTAGCCATAGACCTCATTGTTAGATCCAAATAAAAAGGTGGATAGATCAATCATTTGAACTGCCCTTATATCAACTTCTTCCCTTTCTTTTCCTTACCATGACTTACTCAAGTTGTAATATGTTTGTTTTATGTGCCTTCAGTGGATAAGCTCCTTAACTTGAGTTGGGAGTAATCGTCAGGCCCTCCAAATCATGTAATTTTTCTTTCTTATGTTTATTACATATGTTCTTATAGTTTCCTTTCCATAATCTTCTTTTAATGCATCACATGTTGATCAGCTGCCTTCGTATGATGTTTGATATGGATTTATTCAATAGAATGATTTAAGTTAGATCAAGAGTATAGATTTGTAATGACGAATAAGAGTAAGGAGTTACTATAACAAAAGTTTTACGGTTAAACTTGATCTTTTGGTTATCATCTTGAGAGAGAGACATTGGAATAGAAATGTACTTAGATCTCGAGAGAAGGAGTGGATGTAATTTATGACTATTTTCAAAACATGTTAGGAACATATATAAATTGAAAGACAAGGTTTTGCAAGGTTGAGGTTGGTCTTATTGGTTAAACTCAATCAAAGTTTCTCTTTCCATCTTTTAATGATTATCTTTATTTTGTTTTGATCTTTGATAAGTTTGATTTATTGTTTCATTAGATTAATTTCTTCCCTAATTGGAATACCAACTTCACCTTTTTTTTATATTAAACTAAGACAAGATCTCCCATTCTTATTTTTTTGTTCTCCTTGTCCCTCTATTCGACCCTATATTATTGCCATAGAATCCATATTGAATTGTGGATGTCTCTAGAAGTACAGTAAAAATTAAAAGTCTAATATCTTTGACTAGACAATCATGTTTACACCTTTGACCCAGGAAAAAGGGAGATCACATCCTCATCAACTCCCCCAGATTTGAATAATGTCTTGGCAACTAAAATGAGAAAAAAAGTTGTCTTTTGCATATGACACTTTCTATTTCAATGTAAATGTTTCCATTTTTGTTTCTATTGTTTTAATTAAGTGTTTCAAGTGATCAAAGGACTTAGACAAGATCCTACCACAAAGATTGTCATTGATATGTGTTATTGGATTCTTGCCCATCAAGTTGTACCTAGATTATACTTTATGTAGGTGAAAATTGTACAACTTTATAGGAATCATTACAAACAAGTGACCAACAGATCAAAACCATCCTAAACCAAGTTATATACTTATATACACCCATTAAGATAGGTATATTATATTTCCAAATTCATTTTAGTCTCTTTTTGTTTGATATATTGGGAGAGAGAGACATAGTTATTAGAAAAAAGGAGATCCTAGAAGTGTTTCGGTTGAATAATAGCTCAACTAGATGCATTTTCAGTCAACTATAATTTCACAGATGTATTTGCAGAAAACATGTTAGTGCACAGTTAACCATTTATTTCCGACTCAGCTATCCTATAATGACTATTCTTAAATTAAACTCATCCTAAACACTATCAACATCTATATTATCTATTTGTAAGTGTTTTCTACATATAAGTGTGCCTTATGGACACTTAGAGAACACTTGAACAAGCCAACTATATGATACCATTCTATGCTTAGAATATCACATTACTATTTTTAGCTTCCTCCAAGCCATCCTAAGATTTATCTCATCCTTAGAATTTAACACAACAAATATAGCCTTGCGTAAAACTTGTAGAGTTACTCGTCACTTATTCATAGTTCTCAAATTGAATATCTTGTGAATATTTTATTGTGCTTCCTTCTTCTCTTTTGTTTTGTGTTTGGTCATGCTTTCAGGATACTTCTTATGGGACGGTTATGTAGAAAAGACTTGGAGCTACTTCTTGTGAGAAGAATGACTCCAAAGGTGGAGGATGTAGATTGTGATCTTCTGCAAAGAGGGTAGTATTTCAGTATATCACAAAGAAGGTAGGAGTTATCCTTACTCTCAAAATGAGATTGTCTGTGATCAACACAAGACACATGTAATTGTATTTTTGTCGGTATACTAAGGTGATAAAGTGCATGTTGAGAAACCCTTGTTAGAAACAATTAGGTAGTAGAAATATGGCATTTCAGGCTGTAACCACTATGCATCTTGCACCTGTTGTAGTTGCCAAACTTATTGATGACATACTTTACATTTCCATTGCATTATCTCTTTAATCAAGTTGCAATTATGTGCCCTCGTGTTTTACATTATATATAATAAATTTTCCTGATTCATCCCCACCCTGTAGAGGTTAAATTGGTATCATAGGATGTCTTTAACAAGCTATATAAGTCTTGATACTAGGAAAAAACCTACTGGGTAAATTCAACTTCGTAGGAGCACACATGTACTGAGATACTCACTTAAACAACTCTAATTACATGTACTGAAAGTGACATATTCAACCTTCTTCTAAGGTTCTATCTTTGACCTTTAGAAGATTCCCATCCAATCATATGGTCCCCAAGGTTGAGAAATGGGATGTGGATATTTTAAGAAATACTACATTCAATCCTAAAGTTGTATGTGTTCTATTTTTTCCTATCTCCGACTGAGTTTAATGGGTCTCATGTTGTGGAAGTACTTATAATATTTAGAGAAAATAGTTTATTACTCATGAAGGAACGAAATATGTAAAGGATACCAAAATCAATATGTTTAATCATAAACTAAAATTATTTCTCATGGAAATACATGAAATTATTTTTAAAATGTACTCTAGATTTACTTAAATTATAAATGCCATGATATCTATTGGATATAATATTGAAAATCACTACTTTGTTACTAAGATTTTGCATTCTCTGACATCTATGCATGAAAATAAAGTTATTTTCATAGAAGAATATTCATATCTTTCTACTTTACATATTGTAGAACTTATAGGTAACTTAGAAACTTTCAAAGTCAAGATCCTAGAATGTGAGATGGAAGATGAATAAGAAAATAATCCTAATAAATAGTGAACATCCCACAAAGCAAGGGTTTCAAGACAATATTCTTATTCATCAAGTGGATCATCTAGTAGTGAGGAAAAAAGTCCAAAGGAAAGAAGGAAAACTCTTCATCTAACAAAAATTGTAGATCTTTTTCAACTAGATTTTGTTCATATAGGGAAATGGTAAATAGAAAGGATGCATGCCCAAAATTAAAGAATAAGAAGAAATATATGATGAAATCCAAAGGAAATACAACAGGTGTGCCATGTTTCTTGGGACTCCTTTCAAAATATAGCGACTAGTGATTCCGAATAAACTTGAAGCATGTAGTTGAATAATAAACTTGCAACCATGTAGTTGAATCCTTAATTGTTGAAAATAATCAAAATGATGAAAAAATGAAGAAGGTGAATAAAGTGATGTAAGTGAGGTATCTCTTTCAATTTTTTCCAAAAATTAATTTATTGAACTTGTTATTTACACCGTAAAAGGTTGAAAATATAACAAAAGGAGAAAGAAATTAGCTACTATTGTCGATTCCTTGAATGTGGAACATAGTGAGATCAATGATCAATATTTTAATAAAGAGAAAATATTAGATGATATTGTTTCTCAAAATACTTCCTTACAAACTCGTGTTTCCGCTAATTTAGATAAGTTGATTAATATGGTAAACAACTGATTTTATGCTCTCATGTTGGTTATGATATTATTCATCAAGTAAATATTGATTTGAATGATATCATCTTATGCTTGAATAAAATTTACTAGTACCAAAAGAAGCTTAATTTATGCACTAAAGAACTTTTTTGCTTAATAAGAAAAAACAAAACTAACAACTTTTTACATAAGTATTCTAGTAGAAACAAATTGAAAATATATATTGCATTCCCATAATGGTCGTGTAGGTACAAGTGGCCTTGGTTATGTCCAACAAATCAATAAGGAAGAATAATTGATGGACCATATTCATAGAATTAAATCATAGTTCTTCCTTATCTATTAACCATGTTACATATTATGCTTGTGTATGGTTTAGTCATTATTCTTTCTCATCCCTATTTAAGAGGAAGAGTGATAAGAACAATGTTTAAGCACCAAGGACCTCTTTCTGGATGAGGTATTGAGAGAAATGGACGTTAATGGTTATATTGATCTTGTTTTATTTCTTAGATTTCAATTGGTTACTTTTATTTTAGGACCTAGCTTTTCTATAGATATTTATTATGTGAATGTGTCATAGAATTATGCATTTCTACTGGATTAATTATTCTTGATGCCTGCCTCTCTATCAAAATGTAGATCAATTAAGGGGCAGTTCCATCAAAATAGAACTCAACCAAAATGTAACTAACAATTTCTAATTTTTCTATCTTGCAATTGGCCATTTATATACATTTAAATTTATATTTTCATGGTCTTTAGGGCCTAAAATAATTTTTTATAGATGTAGCTAGTGAGATTTTAGTTTGTCAATGGATATCATAATGTTTGTGCCAATTTTCTTGGGTTGATCTCAATTTATCTTGACTACGTGATTAAGGGGGAGCTTAACACATGTGATATATGTTTCCATATTTATTAGTTCTCTATTTTAATGGGTTCTCTATAACAATTGTAGGCTTAACATTCCTGAATTTTGGTTTAAAGATCATTTATTGTTTCTCTATGGATTCTATGGTATATCTTTATCATGGAGAACTTAATATCTCTCATTGGTGTTGGGACATATTTACATATGTTTCTTGATCTAATTTTGTATGTTTCTATTTCATACCCTTCTATTGGAATTATTATTTTCACTATTTTCTTATTTACATAGATATGAGTTTTCCTCTGCATATGATTAGCTTTTTGAGGGAGTCACTCCTTGAGCAGAGTACGGTAAGTACATCCTCCTTTTTTATATTGATAAAGGGGGACAAAAATATGTGAGATAAACTTGTTTTATATAGAAAATTAAAGGTATGATGATCATACTTTTGTCTATCTAAAATTGAACTTTTGAAAATATTAGTCAGCATTAGGGGGGTTGTTGGCTTTTTCTATACTCCTCTCTCTATTTTTAATGATGAAAATATTTATAAGTTGTATTTACAATATGTGAATTAAGTATTTTAGGTAGTAAAGTGACGTAGACAAGATCCAATGATAAAGTATGTTGAACAATATGTGTTCTTGGATGATTGTACATTAAGTTGTGCCTAGATTGTGCTTTTCTTAGGTGAAAATTTTACAACTTGATAGAAATAATGGATTAACAAGTGATGAATGGTTCAAAACCATCATCAACCGTGGTTTATACTTATATATACCCGTTACAATAGGTATAACTCTTTTTTTAATTCATTTCATTAATTTTAAAAAATTTAGGACCTATTAGGATACATTGTTTTTTATTGGAGTGTAATTTGATCAAAAATGTACATCTGTCAAACTTTAGTTTGCAGGTACATATTCATTATATAAAAGGAGGTTCCAACAGTATTATGGTTGAATTACAATTTGACCAAGATGCATCTCCTTTATATTACAATTTGACCAAGGGCAAAATATGATAATGTGTAGTTAGCCGTTATTTTCCACCCGTATATTCTATAATGACTACATTTCCACTAAAATCAGCATAAAACCCCCAACTAAAGTCATCATAGAAACTCCTAACTATTAACATAATTATTCCTTAATATTTCCTATATGTATGCTATGGACACTATGACAACACTTGTTCTAATCTTAGAATATCACATTTATATCGTTTACTACCTCTATATTAGTCTATGCTTTAGATTGACCTTACTATCCTAGTCCACCACGTATACCATTTCTTAAACCTTGTGGAGTTGCTCATCACTTATTCATCATGCCAATTGTATAACTTGTGAAGATTGTGTTGTATTTGGTTGATGCTTGGGGATACTTCTTATGTGAAGGAAACTTCGAAAATCTTTACATCTACTTCTCATAAGAAGACTATGTTCAAAGATGTTCGAGTTAATTTGCAAGTTTCATAAAAGACGATGGTCTTCTGACATCACATAAAGATGGTGTAAGTTATCCGTACTCTAAAAAAGGAGGTTCAATTTGATCCATAAAAGCAACTGATAATTGTAACTTGTATTGGCATAGAAAAGTAATAAATTTTAGGTTTAGAAACATTGATTGGAAACAACTAGGTACTAAACATACGAAGTTTTAGGAACGAACCATTATACTTATTGTGTCTTTGTGGTTTCCTAACTTGTATTTTAGTTGCATAAAATCATATTTGCTTTGTTCACCCACCTCTAGAGCTTTGAAACATGAAATTGATTTTCTAATGATGTGTTGACTTATTATTATAGAACCTTTTTGTTTGGTAATAAACATGGGGGGCATCTCTTACCCTCCCTATCAATTAGTTTCTACATAATGCACATTCGATACTTGAATTTTTTAGACCCAAATTCCTAAGTATTTGCATATCTAAACCAATACCTAGTTTATAGTCTATTCATGTGATTACACACATCTGCTAGATTTGTATGAAATTATATAGGTTGTATATATATAATACATATGAAGGGGGATCAAATTATACATATACCTATTTTATCAATGTGTATATCTTTGTCTTGAAAAGAAATGAAAATGGGAGATAGTTGGAAAAAAGGAGATCTAGGTGTAGAACTTCTCTTGATTTTTTCCACTCAAAAGTATAAAGTTAGTATACATATATGACTTTCATTAATTATGTATCATAGAGATACTTTACATGATATCTCAGGTAATTTTCCTCATATTAATTATTGTATAGTAAAATGTTGCGTGGAATATCTCTGTTTACATATCATTTTTTAGCATTTGTGTGATATTATCGAGATACATGTTTGAAGAGATACCCATTAGTGTCAACTTAGCATGGTATATATTGCCTGAGATCAATATTCCACAACAAGAAAAAGATTGAGCAATTGGGAGTCAATTTGTTAAGTAGATAAATTTAGTGATCTCTAGATATTTCTTAGCCCATCCATTTGGCACAGCCTCCTCCGTCACTCTGGCACTAATATTTTGTCTTTTCTTAATTCTAAACAATTTATATGTTGTAATAAAAGAATAGCTCTCATCTATGTCATTCATGCCAGATTAGCAAGCATGTTAGATTATTTTTCTTTGACTCTCATTCAGATACCTTAGCCCCATTTGATATAATTCATAGTGATTTATGGACTTCAATTGATAATCCTTCTGGTATTTGGTATTATCTCCTCTTACTTGATGATTTTACTAATGTTTTGTGGATCTTTCCTATCAAACTAAAATCACATGTGTATGGAAGATTTCCTAAATTTCGCAATCTCATATGTACATAATTTGAGTGAGAAATCAAATGTTTTCAATGTGATATGGGGCATGAGTCTGATAATTCCGATTTTTGTAATTTTGCAATTGAATGAGGCCTTGTTTTTTTCATATTTTCTTTGCCTCAAACTTCTTCTCAAAATGGTAAAGTTGAATGCATGATACATTGTATAAATGACATATCCCACACTCTTCTTTACCATGACTCTCTCCCTCCTAAATATTGGCTTGAGTCTATTCTTATGGCTGCTTATCCCCACAAAAATCATTCACTTATGTTCTCCCACTTCCGCTCTCTATATTTGCCACCCTACATATGACCATCTTCTTACTTTTGGGTTCCTTTTCTATCCCGACACTACATTCACGGCCTGACATAAACTCTCCCCCAATCCACCCAATGTGTTTTCCTCAGATATCCCTCCCAACACCATGGGTACAATTGTCTTGACCTTTCCACTCAGATATATCATCATCCCATTCCATGTTACCTTTGATGAGTCTATTTTCCTGATTGCAGACACCCCCTCACCACCCACCTCAAATAACTACCTCACCTTGCCATCACTTCCGCACCTCTTCTCGGATGTCTTCAATGTTTTCTCCCCACCTCCTCGACCACCCAACACACCACCACACTCATCACCTCAGACTGCTCCTCGCTACACACCACCTCACCATTACCTGAACCCCATCTCCTCACCGCCAACCACTGCCACATCAAACCCTCCTTTCCAACCTCCTTGCCCTTTCACACCACCTTGTACAATGACTACTCGAGCCCAACACGACATCTACAAGCCCAAAGTCCCCTTTAACATCCATACCCAAACCCAGTCCTCCTTCTCCCCACTTCCTAAATCCCATCTTGATGCCCTTAGGAATCCCAACTGGAAAGCTACCATGCTCGATGAGTATAATGCTCTCATGGCGACTAATACATGGGAATTGGTCTCTCTCCCTTCTGATGCTCATATTATACGGTGTATGTGGTTATTTCGGTACAAGTTCAATTTTGATGCGTCTCTCCAGTACCGTAAGGCATGTCTTGTTGCTAATGGGAAATCTCTGCAGATTGATATTGATTGTGATGAGACTTTTAGCCCTTTGGTTAAGATAGCTACTATTCATACTGTTCTCACCATTTTTATATTATGTTGTTGGCCTATCCATTAGTTGGACATCAAGAATGCATTTCTTCATGGTGACTTAACCGAGACTGTTTACATGCACCAACCTCCTGGCTTCCCTGATCCTACTTGGACTAATTATGTATCTCATTTGAAGAAATCTTTATATGGTCTTAGGAAGGCTCTCCAGGCTTGGTATCACATGTTTTGTACATATGTTATACAATGTAGTTTTAAGAGTAGCATATGTGATCATTCTTTATTTGTGTATCACTCTGGCTTTGATATGGCTTTTTGTCCTGATATATGTCGATGATATTGTGATTGGGAAATTCTTTATATAACACCTCATCAACCAAAAACCACACCCATACCTTGAGAAATGTTTAGAGCAAAATTAGCACTACGCATCTCAATTTTGAAGGTGACTATAATTGACTTTTGGTTGGAGAGAGATAGAGAAATTATTAGTAGATGGAGAGACTATGAAATGAAAAAGAGAGGGAGATAGTGGATGGCGAGAGTGGCTATAATTAATAGGAACAAAGAGGTAGTGGATGGAGAGAGGGCATAATAAATTAAATAAAAGGTAGTGGATGGAGAAAGAAAGTATAATAAATAAAAATAACTAGAAGTGAATCAAGAGAGAAGGTATAATAAATACAACGAAAGAACTAGTGGATGGAGAGAGAAGGTGTACTAAATACAAAGAGAAAAGTAGTAGATGGAGAGAGAGCAAAATAATAATTTGTATAAGCACGATTAGCACTATGCATGTATAATGTAAGTATTATAATACATATTAATTAACATTTTTAATCTAAAAATACATATTATATTTATAGGTTTTGTTAATTAGCATTTTTTACTATAAAAATACTCACTATATGATGTATAAATAGGTAAATCAAAAGTATTATATAAAATTATAAATATAACTTATATAAAAAATGATGTACAAAAGTTTTATATATATATCCAATAGTTTTTAATAGTTATATTGGTACATTTTTAATTTAAAGTTGGTAGTATTCTTAATGACTTTTTTTTTGGTGAACCGAGCTCATTGTATTACTATTTTTGTGTTTTCTTTGCGTTACATACAAGTATAGCTATCCAAAAATAGGAAAAGCTATTTACAAAGGGGAAAGAAAGCACCCACCATCAACATATTCTACAGTAGCAGAACTGTTATATCAGGGAAGCACCTCAAACGACTGGATCAAAGCCTCCACAAAGCATCACTGCAAACGTTCGGCTTAACAGGAAGTCAGGAAGGTCTGCACCTCAAATACTGAAAAAACTGCAACAACAGAACACCATAAGGACTAAAAAATCTACACCTCAAGAGATCCAGAACAGCAGCAAAAAGACTCCACAAAGCATCACTGCAAACGTTCGGCTTAACAGGAAGACAGGAAGGGAAGGTATGCACCTCAAAAGACAGAAAAATCTGCAGCAATAGAACACCATAAGGACCATTCCATTCAACCTTCAAGGGATCGAACATCCTTCAGAATTAAATCCCAGATGATAGACTAGTCCCTTTCTCTATTTAAATGGACTCTATGATTTCTTTCATCCCAGATCCAATACATAATGCACAAAGCTATAAGATGATTCCTCTTATTCAAACAAGAAGCCAAATCACTGCAAGAGTTCGGCATAACAGGAAAGTCCAAATAACTATTTGCTTTGTCCCAAATAGAACAGGAAAATCTGCACTTAAACATACAGTGAGTAGTATCTTCCTCACTCATTTTGCAAAGAAAGCAATAGGAAGTGGTGGAAATCCCCATTCTTCTAATATAATTAGTAGTGAGCAGTTTACCATGACCCACTTTCCAAGCATGGATTGCAAATCTACTAAGAGCTTTAAAACTCCATACCCATTTGAAGAATATATTGGGATTTCCTTTAGAACGAACAACATCCCAGATGTCCTTCATCTTGACAGAGGTCAGACCATTAAAAGTTTTAATATCAGGTCCAAGGGAAGGCTTATCAAGAGAAGCCAACAGATCATTCAGATTTTTATGAAGCCTGGTGTTATCTAGAATCCACTTACCATCAACAATTAGACTAGAAACTTTACTGAATGGGTCCAGACCCAATTTAATAATACTTTGTCTGCCTAAAATATCCACTACAAAACGACCTTTTGGGAGCCAAGGATCTCCCCAAAAAAGAGTATGATTACCATCACTAATTCTAAAATTGATATACGATTTCAGAAAATCCCTTTCCTTGATAACTCTATTGATAAGCCATGAGTAGTTGCCATTATCGTTTAAAGACCAAAAGGTATTTTTGTTGAAATACTTCTCATGAACCCACTTTATCCAAAGAGAGTTTTCTTTCCTAGCTAGGTTCTGAGCATGAAGAATGAGGAAAGAATAGTTAATATCTCTGAAAGAGAGGATGTTTAGACCACCTTCATCCTTGGGTTTAGTGATAGAAGACCATTTGATCAAATGCACATTTGAATGATTTTCAAAAATGCCCCAGATAAAATCCCTGATGAACTTTTCAATCTCATCAATAACGGAGCAAGGGAGAGGAAAGCAGCTGGACCAGTATAGACTGATGAAAGCCAAAGTCGATTGGGCTAATTCAATCCTTCCTATCATAGACAATTGTTTTGTTTTCCACCCATCAAGCCTTAATTTGACTTTATCCAAGAGAGGAACACAGTGTTTCCTTTTCAACTTCCCAATGAACAGAGGAATACTGAGATAGTTTTGCCCAATGAAACCTTCATTAATACCCAAGATGTTGATAAACCTTTCCTTCTTAACTCTATAGCTGAAAATGATCGAGCTTTTCTCAATATTGTACTTCAGACCAGTAATCGAATAAAAATCATCAAGAATATTTTTTAGAGTTTGGGCACTACCAGTGGCGGATCCAGAAAATTATTGTAGGGGGGGCTAAGTAAAACACGTCATGACTGAAGTTGTTAATTTTTTTATCTTGTGAATTAAATGAGTATGTACAAGTAAATATTTCCGAGTATATTGCTAATGAATATATCTAGAAAAATTCCTCACATTAAAAAAACAAGCAACAAATACACAAAAGTGATCAAAATTAGTCTGAAAAGTCAATAACATTGTTTGAAATTAAAAATACCTTTGAAACATATGATTAACTTAAACGAGAGAGTTGAATCCGACGTGTCTTCATATTCTGAAAATGTTGCACAATATTTTCGTCGCTAACTCCCCTAAACATGTCTCTCTCAATGTAGCATACCATCAAGTCATTTAACCAATCATCACTTATCTTATTACGCAGTTCTGTCTTGACGATGTTCATTGCTGAGAAAGCTCTTTCCACTGTTGCAGTTGCCACTGGAAGTATCAATGCTAGTTCTATAAGACGGTAAACTAATGGAAAAACTAGATGTTCTTCAGTTTGTACCATCTTCATAGCAAGGCTAGCAAGATCATTGCAACATAAAAATTCCGGCCTTCTTCTCACAACATGAATATATATGCCAAGTTGATCTTTCAATATCACACGTTCATATATTGAGAAATCATCAGAGTAAATTTCAGCAAGTCGAACAAGCTTTTCAGAACAAATCTAGAGAAAGAATCTCTTGGATCTAGACAAGAAATACATCTTAACAACTCTGAAGAAGTCTCACTGAATTGGGTATTAATCTCAACAAGTATTGAATCAATCACAACATTAAAAATCTCAGCATGATAATGGTGTTGATAAGTTACCCATTGTCCCCCACGCCTTGAAGATCCTCTTGATGGTATTTTATCTTCCATATTTGGTATTGAAATGGACTTCATGACACAAAATTTGTTTACATCTTCCAATAGGGAACCCCAACCACAATCTCTCAACTCTTGTAATAATTCTTTAATTGATGCAATCAACACCATGGCATTAACAATATTTTGATCATTTCTTTGTAAAGCATGGGACAACTCATTAGTTAAGGCCAACACCTTCATCATGAGAAACAAGATAAACACAAATTCAAAAGTCTCCATTTTTTGTATCAATCCTGAAGCTTTGCCTCTACTAGAAGAATCGGTTCCATCATGAGAAATATTTTCTAGTACCTCAATCACTGAACCCCACATTGTAAAAATTCGGACTAGGGTTGTATGATGGGATCCCCAGCGAGTATCACCAGGTCGTGCTAGACTAGTTTCTTGGTTTTTGCCTCTTCCTGGAAAAATTTCTTTTTTCTCCAATTTCTCCATAATGCTATCATGATGTTTTTGAAGCAATGCATCTTTTCTTTTACAAGAAGAACTAGCCATGGTTACAATCAAGGTTGTATAACTAAAGAAATCACTAATAGATAGAGTGTTCTTTGCAACAGCAACAACCACCAATTGTAATTGATGGGCAAAGCAGTGAATATAAAATGCATATGGATTTTCATTTAGTATTAGTTTCTGTAATCCATTAAATTCACCTCTCATATTAGATGCTCCATCATATCCTTGTCCTCTCAGTCTAGACATACTTAATCCATGACAAGCAAACAAATTATCTAAAGCTGTCTTCAGTGAAGAAGCTGGTGTATCTGTAACATGTTCAACACCAATAAACCTTTCGATAATTTGTCCTTTCTTATTTACAAACCTATATGAGTTACAAAATGTATTATTATCACAGAAGTTTAAACTTTAAATTAAATAGCATATAAAAGGTACTAACCTCACAATGACAGCCATTTGTTCTTTTATTGACGCATCCCGTGATTCATCAACAAGTAGAGAGAAATAACTATCGCCAAGATCTTCAATAATATTTAGTATTGTTTGCTCTGCACAAGATTTTACCAAGTCCTTTTGAATGATTGCAGATGTCATTTGGTTATTTCCAGGAGCATTTTCATTTAGCACACATGCAACTTCATAGTTATTATCTTTGGTATACTCCACCAATGCTAGAAAATTTCCCCTATTGCTTGAACTAGAAGATTCATCATGACCACGAAAAGCCAGACCTTGCAATAGGAGAAATCTAACTACATGTAATATTGTCGTCAAACGAGCTCTATATGCAATCTCCATCTCTCTACTATGAGTAGTTAACAAGTGTGACATACTTTGTCTTTGATTCTTAAAATCCTCACAATGCAACCTTGCCCTACAATGAGCACTACCAGCCGCACCCACATGTTCATTGAAAACCTCAATTGCTTTCTTCCAATTACTGAAGCCTGCTTTTGTGAATGCATCATTCATAAAGGTGTCACCTCTCGATTGATTAAAGAGATAACAATAGAAACAATAAGCAGCATCTTTTTCCACACTATATTCCAACCAATCAAACTTCTTAAACAATGTTTCTTGGAAGCTCCTCCTTTGCTTTCCATATTGTTTGCTAGGGAAGTTATGACCAACCGGTTGTTTTGGACCCTGCAATAAATACTCCCTCCTCACTTGGTCTCGAATTTCTATTTTATACTGCTCAATTGGTTTTCGAAGTCCAGGATCAATTATAATATCATTTCTATTGAACTCAACATCTACACGAGCTTTCTTTGTTGCAGATGTATTCATCCCAGATATTAAACTCCCCGCTTGCTCGTCATTGGGTGTGATAGGTTTATAGAACTTCTTCATTTTCTATATACAAAGAAGCGGTATGTCAAATTTTAATTTTATGAAACCACATAAAAGTCACCATCTACTATAATTAAAATTTAATATGTTGTCCTGGATTAGTTTTAGAATACAAGGCACGGGTCAAGATATAAATTTTAGACAAAGGAAGACATAGTATCAATACCTATAAGACAAATACTTTTACAAATTTAGTAGTTGGTTTATTAGTTGACTATCCATGATCATACTCGATTTTATTAGAAAATGCATACATTGGTATAAGACTCAATTCATATTGACATCTCAATCGCAAAAAAACATATAAGAGACTGGATTTATTTTTAGCAAGTTGCATACCTCTAAGATAGTAGGAAGATATAGGCAGGCGGCAAACTTAGAATGGAGATAAAAAATTAGAGTCCTGGATCAGTTATCAATTCAAAGGATGGAAATCTTGTTTGATGTCGCTGCTCCCGAAAGCCAAGTGTGACAGGTTCTTCTTGTAGTCTGTAGACGTGGTGAAGACTCGTCGTTACGTCTTTGCTCTTTGTAGTGACTTGTTGTACTTGTGTCGTCGTGTACAATGTACTTGGCAACAATAAAGTCCGACTGTCCGGCACAACCCGTAGTACCACCACTGAGTTGTGAAGATGACAACAAAAATCGTTTAACAGAGCATATTGTTGCCGATCTTGTTGGGATTCAACTCTCTCATTTAACAGAGCATATTGTTGCCGATCTTGTTGGGATTCAACTCTCTCATTTAACAGGGTTGTCTCATCTGAAAGAAGCACTGAATTACTGAAACAAGTCAACAACCATCTGCGTTGCGACTTGCGATGCTTGTGCAGTTGCGCGGCCAACTAATAACAAGTATCCAGTCCAAGTATCCAGTCCATGAGTCCAGTGGTGTGATACCG
Source organism: Alisma plantago-aquatica (assembly GCA_963693085.1). Taxonomy (NCBI): domain Eukaryota; kingdom Viridiplantae; phylum Streptophyta; class Magnoliopsida; order Alismatales; family Alismataceae; genus Alisma; species Alisma plantago-aquatica. The sequence continues at coordinate 946,446,008 of OY856411.1, read as the reverse complement.
TGATAGCCTTACCAAACCACAGGGCGTCGGCGTCAAGAGTTCAAGACAGCAGAAGAACAGGCCGGAGATCAACCAAAAGATCTCTGATCGCAAGGGAACAACGTGGAGGAGCAGTGCGGAAGGGAAAGTAGCCCGACGAATGGGTCCGATTGGGAGAGAAGAATAATGTGGAAGCTGTGCTCACAGCCCCTGGCGTCACCTTCCCGGCGGCACTTGAGCGGCAGTGTCAAACTTGGATTCTCCGCACTTCCGCAGGCCGCAGCAACGATCGCCCAGGCCCCAGACGGACACCGAAGCGGCGAAGCGGACGCTGCAGACGTGAATTAGCAATCGGAATCAGGAACGACGCGGGGTAGTTTCTGTGCCCCGGTTCTGACGGTTATTTACAGAGAAAATTATCATACAGCCCTTTTTCTTTCCCCTATTCACTGTATGTAGTATGTACAGAACTAATTTCCAGAAATTTGGGGGGGGGGGCTTCAGCCCCGGCAGCCCCCCCCCCCCCTAGATACGCCCCTGGGCACTACCTTCATCAGCTTCCATGAAGACCATAAGGTCATCAGCAAAGATTCAGTGAGAGATAGCCAGATTCCCAGAAGCACAAAGAGGCTTAAAGTCACCACTATTGACAGCCATGTCCATTAGGACAGAGAAAACCTGCATCACCAAGGCAAAAAGTTGTGGGGCAAGAGGGTCACCTTGCCTTATACTGTTGCTAGGTTTAAAGGACTTGGTAGTCTCCCTATTGTATTCATCCTTGGTATTCTTAATGACTTTTATCACTAATAATAATTGTTTGTATATTTTTATCCTTTTATTCATTCTGAAACCTTTTGACTTCTTACACTGCACTAAAATTTTTTTTGTACAATACTAGACGGTCACTTCTTATTCTGTGTTTGTGTTGATCGAGGTCTGGGTATAAATTCTGGTAGAAGAGGTGTGCTCTATATCAGTACTCGTTGTGATTACTACTTCCTCTCATGTGTTGTTGCGTCGTTTTCTTTCTTTGCCGTCGCGAGAGTTTGCTATGACTGATTTCGGCTCCCTCCATCACTTTTTTAGCATCACTATTTCTTGGAATAGTTTTGGTTTATATTTATTAAAGAAACCGTATGCTCAATAGATTATTGTACGTGCATCTATGACTGATTGTAAGCCAGTTGTGACACATGTTGACGTTACGTCAAAGCTTAGAGCCACTTTCAATCTTGCTGTCTCTGATCCTACCTTGTATTGCAGCGTAGCTGGTGCACTACATTACTTTGACATTTACTTGGTCGAATATTTCTTATGCTATTCAGCAGGTCTGTTTATTCATGCATGATCCTCGTGAGCCCCATTTTAAGGCACTTAAGCGTGTTCTACACTACATTCAGGGTACGTTGGATCATAACTTCATTTTATCAGCTACTACTATTGATGATTTGACTGCTTATTTTGATGTGAACTGGGTGAATTGTCCGGACACCCATCGCTCTACTTCTAGGTATAATATTTTTCTTAGAAATAATCCGGTCTCTTGGTCTTCCAAGCGTAATCCAATTGTTTCACGTTCTAGTGTTGAAGCCAAGTATCGTGGGGTTACTAATGTCGTTGCAGAGGCTTCATGGCTTTGGAATCTTTTACTTGATCTTCATCTTCCACTTCGATGTATCAGTGTTATATATTGTGACAACATCAGCGTTGTGTACTTTTCCGGCAACAACGTCCAACACCAATGCACCAAACATGTTGAGCTCGATATTCATTTTGTGTGTGAGCGTGATCGTATTGGTGATGTTCGTGTCCTGCACGTTCCAATTGAATTTTAGTACGCATACATCTTCACTAAGGGTCTGCATCGACATCTGTTTAGTCTTTTCGCTCCAATCTGAGTGCCCACCCTTCTCCCACTTTGACGGCGGGGATGTAATTGTGTAATATAATGTAAACTATATTATGTAATAAGTTTTTAATTACGTTCTTACCTAATTATCCCTGTATACTCCAATATATACTTAATGCAAGACATCAATTCCGATCACGTGAGTTACCTAAACTAATAGTTATACCTTTTACAAAAAAAAAATATTTATCTTTATAGATGTTTTAGTTTTTTAAGGTGTTCTTTCTCTCTCCTAGCAGGCTTAAGGGAGCAAATTCTTTTTCTTTCTCCAAGAAGCTTTAAATCTTCTGTGTAGATACATACAATAGGGAGAACCCACTTTTTCCGAGAAGCAAAGGATGTAATCTGAATTAGAGAGAGCAATGTGTATCACTACTCTTATGGTTCATCAACCGTAAAGGATCCGTGAAAGATCTGGATTTTTCGTCTTCTTGGTTGATGGTTATGTGCTAGTGCATGTGCCTAATCGACCTCTTGTGGTACTGCTAGTGCTGTCCCATAAATCAGTCCTCTGACGGGTCTCTGCTTCTTACGCAGAAGACAATTACATGCTGTATACAAATATGTATTATTGGAAAAGTTTGCTAAGATAACACCTTCCCCGGCAACGACATACACTAGGTCCATGCACAAACCTTGTCGTCATCCTTGCTATTTACCCATCTCAATCCTTGACGAGTGCGCAAATGGCACCCGGTCTTACGAAAAAGCACATCCAACGTTTCCAATAGTGGGTCAGTGGACGTTGATTGTAGGCGTGTTGTCTGCCCATGATGGTTTGTGACGAAGTTGTACATGTGGGGGATATTCCACTTTCCTAATTCGTTCAGCCGCAAAGGCAGCCTCACAAGAATCAATAAAGTTAGCCTTCCTGTTTAGAATAGGATTCAGTCGACACTTGGTTTTTTTTGCCACCTAGGCGTCACGTAAGTGAGTGTAATCCAGACCAACTCGGCCAGGGTCCAATTCCATATTATTTGGTAGAAATCGGACTAACATGACCGTTTGAGATATCGTAATACCATAATCTGGGCAAATCCTGTCATTTTTTTAACAGAATTACAAATCCTATCCAGATTCAGTCAAGATTTATATACAATTTTATCCTATGTGCAACACTGAAAACCGGACAAGTTCAATTTGGATTGCCAAACAGTACATTAATACCATTATCTCGTTCTAATTCCTAATAAGTTCTTATCAGAATTGAATCCCATCCATGTCCCAGCCATTTTTATCATCACTGTTCATCATGTGACTCGATGAAAGACACAATCGTGGCCCAGAATTGTTGCCAACCAACTTGCATGTACATTCATTGTCTATACATTGCAAGTCCAGTGAGGGGAGTAAGGCAACAAAATGGGAGATCGTCGTGGACTAGAAGATTGGTGGTCCGGCTGATTACTTGCGAAGTTGCTCCTTGGGGATCGTGCAGCAATCATCAGTTACGTAAGTTGAAACCAGAGAGTGTCCATCTATATAAATAAAACTCTCGTGCCTGCATATCTTTGCAGTGCTGCAGATCTGTCAATTTGGATGGCGAGGGCCGAAGAATGGTTGTTTCGGTACAAATTGATATGCTGCATAAGTGTTATTAGGTGAGATTTCCATTTCTAAATGTCAAGTGGCCGCGGTAAGTTGAAATTGAACTGGTCAGGAAACAATTAGATGCAAGACTCGAGACGGACTGCGTTGTGAGCTGGCCGATCGACATATAACAATCGATGTGCACCCCAATTGCGGCATGGGTAACTGGCATGGGTAACTATCCTAAGGGTCCATTTGGTAGTGTGTAAAATCAACTATTTCCGTGAAAAAATGACTTTACAGAAATGATTTACAGAACCACAGGCAACAAATTGGCATGTCAATCTTTTCTGAATAGTGAAACTTATGGGTCACAAAACTTATTGATCAAAACAGAAAACGAAAAATTCATAAATGAAACCAAAAGGTATTCATTTGGTTTGACATAAATAGAACTCAGTGGCTCCATTTGCAATTTGTTTGCTAAGAAGCAGTTTGAAGTTGATTTTCCAGTCGTGTTTATACTGCCATACTAGCTCATCTCCTTGCCTATGACTTTATGCCGAAACAAGTACGATCCTCATAATATCTCTATAATCGCAACATTACTACTCAGCTACACGGCTGACTATTGCTGCAAATAATGAAACTGGTGGAGCTTGCAGACTACAGAGGCTGAGGCTACCATGCATGACATGAAAATGAGAACAAATTTTTTTCCAGATTGACCACGTCATAGATGAGCAGTACAAGTCCGGCCATCAGCTCTGAATATGCATGATGTACAGGAGCCCAGCAGCACAGGATCAGGACGTCCGTGGCGGAGACGAGGTGGCGGGCAATGCTGACCTAGATTGAGATGGAGTTGAGGCCTAGCAGAAGGAAGGGTTTACACGGTAGGTTGGAGATTGACGGACGAAAATCTGGAAGTGGGATACCAACCGCACCCAAATCCGGTGCGGTCCATTTCCATAAATTTCTGTAGACTTGAAACTGATCGTGCAGTTTGTTTTTGAGCATGGGTTGAGATTGCAAGGAATCAAACATCTGTAGTTGAAAAACACTACCGAGTAGCAAAATGTGTTTTCATTTGCGGTCCAACTAGATAGGCGTTAAGCATAGATTAATGTGCAGTATTTCTTAAAAAGAAAATGATACATAAATGAGATTCTTTTTGGGATTATGTGTGTATAACAACAAAATAAAGAAAAAATAACAACGTTTATCTTTTGTTTTTGCTGTTATGCACACATAATGCAAAAAAAACTCTCATTTCTAATCCCTTTCTGGTCCGCATAGCAAACCTCCTCTTATAAATTGTATATAAAGTAGCATTTGATGACCCACTGGTTCACCTACGAGCCGTCTTTTCGACTTTTCAAATAGTATCAGCTGAACAGTTAGAAAACAATGGGAAAATATTTCCGAAAGATGTGGCATTGGTACCTCCTTGTCTGAAGATGTTTTGAATAATATGTCGTTTACATGACGGGAAAGTTTTTGTAAACTGTGTGCACCAGGTAACTTTTGAAATTAATCTTTCCTGCAATTTTTCCTTTCATTTCTGTCGTTTAAATTCCTGTGCACATGTTTTTAGTATTATAATCTTAGAGCACCTTCTACTGAATCTTGGTATACCGGTGTTCGAATCATGATGCAAACAAATCTAATTCTACTACACTTCATTAATAAAGCATGCACAACTTACTATTAATTTTTGCTCCACCCACGTATAAATCATGCTGCACGCAAACACCGGAATCGAGACAACTACTAAGCTTTTTTACAATCTTAATGCACATGCTAGCAAATTACAATCCCACATTTGAAGAAAAATTCTACCCACGGTCAATTACCCACCCGCTAGCCTACCCCAGGGCCGTTGCAGACATTTTAGTGGCCCTAGGGCAAAGATAAAAAATGGGTCATGTGTATACTCTTATTTAACAGATTTAAATAGGCACAAGTTTAGTTATAATTGTCAAAACTGTCATATAAAAAATAGAAAATGTTCTTACAAATCAAATAAAAAAGAACGTAAAAAATAAATAAAGGTTTCTCTTTATCAAGCTTCACTCATCATATAAAACAACTTCTTTGAGCCTTTCTAGATGTAAAATCTTGAATAACAGTGTCAACGTCAATGTTTCCCAACATATCTTTCTCAATGCATTATATTATAAAACCGTTCAATCTTTCTTGAGGCATTGATGATCTAAGGTAATTTTTTAACAACTTTTGCTTGGAAATACTCCTTGCTACAGACGCTACTGTCACTGGCATTGCCAACAAAATACAATAAGCAATTGAAATATGAGGGAAATAATCTGCATCTTTTACAAATTCAAGAACTTCAATATCTGACTTTTGCTCTTCTGGCAAACTCACCTGCAATACTTTCAACTCAGAAAAAAAGTCATCCAAGTTTGTGTCTGATGAACTTTCATGAGAAAAGTAGCATGAAACTTAGTGCATCATGCCTTTAGGGTAGCTTCATCCAATGATTTTCAAATCTCAATCTTCAAATATCTTCACTTGCTCAAATCTCTCCTTCAAAGAAGAAATTTCCATATCCACAACCATTAGAAAGTAATTCACTAAAAAATACTCTTTATCTGATTGAATAATATCATCACCATCATCATCATTCTCATCAAATTTTCTTTTCCTAATAATATGATGCTTAACTTGAAAAGTTGGCTCAACATTCATCTCAGAGGCAATCTCAGTAGCAACAACAATACTAGAAGAAAATCCTTCATCTCTATATTTCTCAAGAAAAGACACAATATCTTTTAATAACTTAACAGTAGCATCAATGCAAAGAGATTTGAATTGCAACTTCTTACTTACTATGTTAGCAATATATAAAATATCATGCCAAATAACAATACCCAACAGAAACTCAAAACTCTCGATTGAGTAAACCAGAGTGTTTGCTTCACATTGTGTCTTAGCATCATCACGAGACTTGAATAATTCCAATAGAGCCAATCTGATTTGAGGAGCTTGCAATCTAATAGCTTTGATACTTTAATATGACTCTCCCAGGGAGTATTGGACAGTGATTTAACAGTCAAACTTGAGACATTGTCAAGCAAACACTTCCACCTTTTCAGAAAACTTACTAATATATGCATTGTATAATTCCAAAAAAAGGACTATGACAAGCACAAGGACCATGACAAGCACAAGGACTATAAAACTCTTTGAGATTTACCTCGAGTAACCTCTTTTGCACACCTTGGTATTTTCCATTTATATTAGAACTGTTGTCATGACCTTGACCTCTCACATCCTCTTCATTAAGATCAAGAGACTCAAGAGCATTTACAAGTTCATTAAAAAGCCTCAATCCAATCGTATCATCAACTTTTAGAAACTATACAAAGAACTCCTATATTTTTATTTTCTTACCATACATGTTCACACATCGTACAATGAGAGTCATTTGTTCTTGGTGGCTCACATTAGGAGTACAATCAAGAATTATAGAGAAATATTGAGCCCCTCTAATGATGTTCAATATAGAACTCTTAATATTGTCTGCTAAAAGAGATATCTACTCATTTTGAATTGAATGGCCAAGATAATGATGGTGAATCTCATGATCCTGAATGCGTCGAACATGAACTTGCATTACCAAATCAAATTCTAGAAGCATTTCAATTATCCCCAAAAAGTTTCCATTGCTATCTTAGAAAAGTTTGTCATTTGATCCTCAAAAAGCTAAATTACATTTAGCAAGACACTTAATGACAAATACTATTCTTAATAAAACTTGTCTCCAACGCTATTTCACCTTTGAAATTTCTTTCTGCAATTCTTTATCAACAGTTTGCTCATTGTGAAATCTTATTTTTAATTCATGCCAAGTGCTCATATTAGTGAAATGCTCGATGCTCTTTGAGCCTCTCACTAACATATTTTCAGTCCTTGAACCCATTATGAGCTAGTGTACTTTTATTGTTCTTACACTTGAACAAATTACAAAAAAAAATTATCAACATGTTTTGAGTAAACTAGCCACTTCCTATCACGAGTGTCTTGATTGCTCAACTTTTTAGAATAATAAGTATACGAGAAGTGTCTCTATTGTCATCTAAAGGAAACACAAGATTTAGTTCTCTTTTAGGGCCTTTTTCAACTAAAATTCCCTAACTTTGTTGTCAATGTTATCCCAAATTAAAGCAACATATATATCAAAAGGAGGGAGAAGTTGTTCAACATCGTCTAAGTTTCCAACATTTAAATCAGTGACGTCAGTATCGTCCTCAACCTCATCAACATTTCCATTCCCAATTACATTTTCAACTTCTATAGTAATATGGTCATCATCATTCACATTTTCAATAGATTGATCAGGATTATCAACATCGTCAGAAGTTCGTTAAATAATGGAAATAAATTTATCAAGCGCACCTTTCTGAGTAGCTAGAAATTTCTCATCTTTCTTCTTCTTTTTTCTTTTCTCACTTCCGAATAGATATTTTTTCAGAGGCATGTTGAGTAAACCACACTGTCAAACATAGAAGACAACCAAAACAAAAGATTAGTGATGATTTTATTGTGTCATTTTATAAATTCATATAGTATCATTACAACGTCATTGTTTAAAAAAGCAAACACGTGGCAAAAATAATACTTCCAGATTGGTTTGTTGTAACTATAGATGCAAAATGTAAAAGGTGTTTGACACAAAATTAATAGATAAAATTTTAACACAATAACCATCATACTCTGTAAGAAAATGACTAACTATGAAGATTCATAACGATAGCATGAACTAGATATATAGTGTGAAATATTTTTTTCAAATCTTATTTAGAATGTAATAGTAGGCATTGTTTAAATTATCTATTAAAAGGGACGTATTCAAGAACAACTTACACAAGCGCAAAGATCAGCTAGGATATGTTTTTCAAAATAACAAATCAATGTTTACATTGTTAATTTTGAAGTAGAGGTGTTCGCTATAAAGCAATCCTTAACACTAAAGTTTTAAGTTGAACTGAATGCTTTAGATTGTTGTCCATTTTAAAAAATTGAGAAGGAATGATTACCACTTCACACAAGGATGTTGTTGGTTCACAGCAAACCCAGTTCAAACCTCTACCAAGTATTAGCAAATAAAGAAAACAAAGCAATCATTAGTATTACACTTGACGCAAGTAACCCAACTGTTACGACCTCACCTTTCAGTAACCCCCAATTAAGGGAGACCAAGAGGTTGAAGCCGCACGCATTAATCCCGGATCAAAGGTTCGACATATAACCATAAACAATTATTAAATTCTAACAGACTATACTGAAAATGGTAATAAAATTTTTCTTTACATACCTTGAAAAGTTGAGAACAAACGAACTTCTAACCTCAGCTGAACTATTCTATCTAATTCCTCCTTGTTCTTTAATTCTTGAATTCATAAGGTGTCTCTTTACTATTTGTACTTTTCATTGTACCTAAAATGCCGACAAACAAAACGTCGGTCAACCGAAGCTGGTATGTGGAGGAAACAGATAATGTTCAACTATGTTAACAATATAATCATTCAATTAATTATTTAACAATAAAGATTACATTTTAAGCCATACAACTCAATCCATACATATTCTCAAACTCTGGGCTGCCCCTGCAGTGGATATGAATATCACCTCTCTTTTAGGTAATAGAGTCGCATGGCACTATCCGAAGATAGCCCAATACCTAACTCATTATGACTTGATGGTCCTACCTCCATGGTAGCCATGTACTAAGTCAACCATAGACTTGATGGACCTACCCAATAGGTAGCCATGTACTAGATCATCCATAGACCTGATGGACCTACCCAATAGGTAGCCATGTACTAGACCATCCATAGACCTGATGGACCTACCCAATAGGTAGCCATGTACTAGGCCTTTCTCTAACCTGATGGACCTACCCAATAGGTAGCCATGTACTAGGTTAGATATTATGCCACAGAGAGAACCAAGATCTGAGTTTATAGGCATATACATTAAGTGATAGTCATAGTCACTTTATAATTGCAGTATGAACATCCAAACAGTTTAGTTGCATTCAATGCGATTAATCGTCCGAGAAACCATCGGAAAACTAAGAGGTTATTCATAAGTAACCACATACCTGATCCATAGTAACTTGATGTCCATGCATTAACATTCATCACAATTAACAAGCAATCAACAATATCCTGAAAATATTGCATAACATTCAAGTGTCATTGTTTTATTCAAACATCCTTAAGATCAACTTGGATTCCTCCTTATGATTTCTAAGCCAACTTTAGGGTTTTATTAGGGTTTTATTAGGGTTTTAGCCTTCATTATGCATTTATCACTTTTAATGCTAAAACTATTATCTTTATCCTTTTAGGTCATATCCAAAACATTAAGGCTAATTATCATCTTCTGTTTCTTCTAAAATGACAAATCATATTTCATTATAGTTCAACTCACATATATGAACCTTATTTATCACTATTTCCACTTTTATACACTAGGAAACACTAATTATCCAAATAATTCACATTAAAGATCTTTGGTACTTAATTTATCTTCGAATCATCATATTTCTATTTTATTCTTCAATTTGTACAACTAAAACCATTAGAATTCATGTCAACATAAATTAGGGTTTCTAATCCCATTAAGGCATATTCATGTACATAGAACCCTAAATTAAACCAACTATATAAAAAGATCATCTTTTTAAATCCTATTTTCACTTTTATTAACAATAGGTTAATATCAGCTTGAGTTATCCATCTATCACCAGATCTAAGGGTTTTTCCTTAGTTAAATCATTAAAGATGATAACTTTATGTACTTTTCCAATTTCAAGCATATAAACTCTAAATTAGACTAATCATGCACAAAGTTCTTCCTTTTTGAACTCAATGTTCCTTTTTACATTTAACAGATTAATATCAACTCTAAAGATCCATTAAACACTATTAAACACATTAATCATATCAAAATAGGGTTTCTTAATCTTTAATTCATTAAAGATGATAATTTACACTATATTTTAAACTATGATCAGATTCAGGCTATAAAACTATTTTTTTAGATTCCTTGTGTTCTCCTGATCAAAATTCATATATAACTTATTTTCATTCGAGTTACGAATCATGAGATATGATTTTTGTAATAAAACACTTACCCCAGCCAATGGGAGGGCGCCACGTCAGCTCGTCCCATGCAACGCAGCTTGCTCTTTTGAAAACATAACAAAAAGTCTGAAATGCCCTTCGTTAAGTTCCCAGCTCTTCAATGCCCATAGGGGCAGAACCGTCCAACCGGCCCTCCGTCATCTTCTAGCTCGCGAACCCTAGGGCTGCCGCCGGTGCAGCTGTTCGCGGGGTCTGCTCCCACCCTTCTAGGGCCCGAACCTCGCCGGAAGTCATTGATCTACCTTCTCCCGTCTCTGCCGCAGCCAACCAGACCTCAAAGCATGGCCGAAATGACCACGTGCAAGGGCGCTAGGCCTGCAACTCGCGGCCAAGATATGGACCTCCCGCAGGCGCTACGTGAAGGTGGGGGTACGGGAATGAAGGCAAATCGTTCCTAGGCCATCGTGAGAGTATCTCTCATCCATCAAGACTGCTCAACAGATCCACATTGCACCAGGGTCACGTCCCCCTTCTTGGTTAGGTTTTTATCACAAAGGAAGAAGGAGAAAGGGGATAGCTGCGTGGGATTCCCTCCAGAACTCGAGCCAAGATCTTACCCCTTTTATAGGGGAGAGAAACGAGGCCCTAGGTAGGCTTATGCATGACTCAAGGAGTCTCTTTCCAAAAGGATTCACTTTCCTTCAAGGACAAGTAATCCTTCTTTCTCTCTTTAACCTTTTGATATCCTCTATTATTTGAGTATATAGGAAATTTGAGATTCCTCTTTCTTATCCTCTTTATTCTTGCTTTTAATCCATTAGCCACAAAATTTCTATTTCCTTTAATAGAAATTACTTTCTTTTTAACAATACCTCATAATTCCTTAATAATGCATTATATTATCCTCTTATTTTGTCTTTTTAGTATTTTCTCACCAATTGAACCCAAAAATTGGGGTTGCAACATCCTTCCCCTCTTATAGGAATTTTGTCCTCAAAATTCAAACAATCAAACAAACAACTCAGGATAAGACTTTTCCATGTCCATCATTGGCCCCTATGTGGCCTTACCGCATTTTCAAAGAACCTTTATTATCACATATTCTTTTCTCTGAGTTCTTTCATCCTGGCGTCTATAAACTACATAGGTGACTCAGGCCATTTCAGCCTCCCTTGGGGCTCACTAGGTTCATTGCTCAGCACATGGTCGGGGTACCTCACATAGTGCTCTAAATCGGACACATGGAACTCATCACACATTACTTCATCCCGAGGGGTAAGGTCAATCTTACCCTTCTCCACCCATCCATTTCTAATGGACCCATGTATCGGGGACTCAGCTCTCTTAGTTATAACTTAGAGGGGTCGGATTTTCATGTCACATTTTCTCCCACAGTAACTTGTATGTTAGTCTACTTTGCATCTGCTCACGACTTTCATCGTCTCTAGGCTCCTTTCAGCCCTTGCACAATCAAAGTGACTTCATCTACACGCACTGGGGTCCCTTTTTCGAACCATCATGTGGTACTTTTCTAACCATCATGTGGTCCTTTCACCAGCATCACCTTACTGAAGTGGTGACCGACACATCCTCCCTTACAGAGCTTTATATAAAACCCGATACTGGCTATGGTGGTCATTGTCACATATTTCATAGAACAAGAACTGTCCCTAGATATCACCCTGAACGAGCACACATGCCCTCATCAGACCCTTTAGTCTGGATCATACGAACCATAGTTAGGGGTGATAACTATACTAACATTTAGTTCTTCATGTACCTACTTCCACTTTATGGAAGTGAACCTTTAGGTCAAACTCAAGAACCTTTGAACTCGCTTCATGATGTAGTTGAACCATCTCTCTCATGGGTAGTTCAACTAGATCTGTCCCTTGACATAACTCTTTCTTTCTTATGTCATCTAGGTAAGGCGATCTTCCATAACCCATATTGCATCTCGACCTTCCTCGGTCCAGGGAAGACCTATCACAATATCCATAGTGTTGAGCTCTCATTCCCTCTCAGGGATTCTTTTGTTCTCTATATTGATACACTGGGTTACTGGGGTTCGTCCTTTACCTCCTGGCTTGCATGGTCATAAACCACATACAACTTCATCTTAAGAATCTAAAGTTCTATTGCCATTTTCCATGGTGTATCATGATTTCCTTTATGTCATGATTCTTCCAAGATCGATTCCTCCGAAACCCTAAACTACTCTAGTCGGGGTTTCATCACCTTCTCTTCCAAAGAAGTGCATCTGAGGTTCTACCACCATCCTTTCATTACATAAAGGACTAGACTGGCTAACCAAACAACCCTTAACTTTTCAACGCATCTTGTTGCATTTGAGTGTTATGAAAACACCTCTCCTTTTCAAACTTAGGGTTAGCCAAACAACCTCTTCTAGCTTCTAGTCAAACAAGTCAGATGTATCTCAACCTGAGCATCCAATACCACTTCACATCCTTAGGTAACATTACACTTCCATGTATTTCACTTATCATGTCACCTCAAACTATATGTTCATCTTCATAAGAACACTCTCTGATTCCATCATCATGGTGATCAAACTCAACCTGGTATAACTTGTAGGTTCCACATAGCTCATGATAAAAACATCCTCATAAGGGAACTACCTCATTCCTCTTAGTGTTTACAAACCATCCATGTATCATTCACTTTACCAGGGTAGATAACTTCTCTATCCCCATTTCTCGTGGCAACACTCCAACCTACATCATCTCTTATCCTTGGTGTATGACATGCATAATGTCCTATCTCTCACCCCCATAACAAGAGGAAATAAGCATTTGGCTGTAGTCCAAATACAGAGTTCTTCCTGTTCCAAGAGTAGAGATGGTACATCCCACCTTGCCAGTACACCTTTAAATCTAAGTTGCAACGTGCCACATATGTCTCTTCATCACAAACATCATGATATCAAACTAGTCTTGAACCTACTGAGGTTTATATCCTTGGTCATCTCCTCTAGGTCAATAGGGTACCGACTCTTTTGGGGTCATCCTTCTTCCCTCATGCATCAAGAGAGTGCCCTACTCATCTTCCCTTTGGGTCCCATGAGTTCATAAAGGTGATCAATCTCCTAACCCATGGCCCTCAGACAATGATAGTTGTTACCTCCCGACCCTATGGTCATGTGCAACTGGGGAATTAGGCAACTCCTACTTTCATCGGTCTTATCCCTACCTGACCCTAGGATAGAATTAGGATTCTCCATTACAGTACATGTTCACTTAGAACCTTACCCCAATCTTCATCATCTCTCTTTCTGCATTCATGGGCTGACTCTCACTCGTTCATAGGCATCATGGCAACCTGCCTACCTTAGTCAAGCCCCATACTGGTTACCTCCATGGTAACACATTCATATGCAATAGAGATGGTATCTATGGGTCTGTAGATTCAATATCATACTATATACCTTTCACTTAGCTTCTTAAGATCCTATGAGACCTCTTTAGGTTACCTTGAACCAACAAAACTGATATACACCCTTCCAAAGGGGTCCCTCTCCCAGGATGGGAGGAAAACTATCTCTAAGGTCACAAAAGCTCTTAGGTCCAGGGTTTACATCCACCTAAGCCTACTTAACCCTAGCAAGCCATTAAGGCATGAGCAGATCACTTACTGTACCATGCTAGGTCATACTTGTCCTCTTTCCTCGATGTTGGATTAAGATCAAACTTTCCTTTTATCATCAACCTAGCTGTGAGGGGTTCATCAAACACACCTTAAACTTCAGGGGCTCCTCTTTTCCTCTATTCATGAGGATTACCATGCTCACTTCTATAGGAACTCAACTTCTCATCATGAGCATTAGGTATACCACTTCCCCTCGTAGGCCTAGGAACCCTAGGTTCACCTTTAGGTGTCAAACTTCATGTCCTATCTCTTAACTACGAACCAAGCATGCAAAAGGCATGACATGCATTTCTTGTCATCCTTCAACTCGAGCAACACTTAGGATTGGGTCCTCCTTAAGGACAACTAAGATATCATCAACTTTCAGGGATCGATCATGAGGCAACCAATATCATCCATTGTTCATGGTCTTAGGCTTCCAACCTTCTGCTCTAACCCTACATCCAACCTCACCATTAGAGGTCCTCTATTCATGAAGGTTCAACCTCAAAGGCATGCTCTACATGGGTGAAGCCTAGGTTCGAACATATGGTTGCTCAAGATCATCCATAACCCTTTATGCTCCATCATGATTCCTTATCCAGGGTTTCATCCTACTGCCAGCATTATGACGTGCCCTAGGTGCCAGCTATGCCCTACTGGTACAAGCCCATGGGGTTTCTATGGTCCTTCACTAGCATCATCATCTAAAGAGCTATCATGTACCCTAACATGCACGACACTTCCCAGGGTTGGGGTTGCCAAAGGTGGTAGGTCACCCATGGATCCTATGGCATCCCAAAGGCATGTCCTTTCAAACACCTGGTCCAACTCATCTCTCTCTAACCTTCACTTAGGGTTAGGGTTAGCATCATCCTCAGAGGATGTGCTAGGTCTCTACTTGCAATGGAGATCTCTATCTCTCAGACTAACTTATCCTCCTGACAAGAAGGTCTAGCCTTAGGTCTCTTCTAAGGACATGACATCTTACGTCATACGTCCTAAGCACATATCTATTATTTATTTTGCACTTAATCTATTAAGCTTATGTCCATGAAATCTTATTTACATGCCTTTCATTAATTTAGTGGAGGATCCCTTAAACCTTATAAACCTTACCCATACCTCAAGAAGGTGAGGAGAAGAAAGAAAACCCTAATCCTTCAGATCCTTAACAGAATTTGTGATGAGAAGGGATGAATAAAATGAGAAAATCCTAAAGGTATCTTATTTCGATTCATACCCTAGGACTTTGGCCAGGCAGTCACACGGATCCGGGAGTCCTCATATTCCGATTAGCGGTGCGGAGGAAAATCTTGCCAGCCCCCAGTCGTGATCCTTTTCTAGACACCTCCATCTTTCGGATAATCCTCTAATAACTCCCTTGGGTTCTATGGAGTTTGTAAAATTTAATAATTATTAATGGTTAACTGAGGAACCTACGCTCTGATACCAAATGTTACGACCTCACATTTCAGTAACCCCCAATTAAGGGAGACCAAGAGGTTGAAGAAACACCCATTAATCCCGGATCAAAGGTTCGACATATAACCATAAACAATTATTAAATTCTAACAGACTATACTGAAAATGGTAATAAAATTTTTCTGTGCATACCTTGAAAAGTTGAGAACAAACTAACTTCTAACCTCAGCTGAACTATTCTATCTAATTCCTCCTTATTCTTTAATTCTTTAATTCACAAGGTGTCGCTTTACTGTTTGTACTTTTCATTGTACCTAAAACGCCGACATACAAAACGTCGGTCAGCCGAAGCTGGTATGTGGAGGAAACAGATAATGTTCAACTATGTTAACAATATAATCATTCAATTAATCATTTAACAATCAAGATTACATTTTAAGCCATACAACTCAATCCATACATATTCTCAAACTCTGGGCTGCCCCTGCAGTGGACATGAATGTCACCTCTCTTTTAGGTAATAGAGTCGCATGGCACTATCCGAAGATAGCCCAATACCTAACTCATTATGACTTGATGGTCCTACCTCCATGGTATCCATGTACTAAGTCAACCATAGACCCGATGGACGTACCCAATAGGTAGCCATGTACTAGGTCATCCATAGACCTGATGGACCTACCCAATAGGTAGCCATGTACTAGGCCATCCATAGATCTGATGGACCTACCCAATAGGTAGCCATGTACTAGGCCTTTCTCTAACCTGATGGACCTACCCAATAGGTAGCCATGTACTAGGTTAGCTATTATTCCACAGAGAGAACCAGGATCTGAGTTTATAGGCATATACATTAAGTGATAGTCATAGTCACTTTATAATTGCAGTATGAACATCCAAACAGTTTAGTTGCATTCAATGCGATTAATCGTCCGAGAAACCATCGGAAAACTAAGCGGTTATTCATAAGTAACCACATACCTGATCCATAGTAACTTGATGTCCATGCATTAACATTCATCACAATTAACAAGCAATCAACAATATCCTGAAAATAATGCATAACATTCAAGTGTCATTGTTTTATTCAAACATCCTTAAGATCAACTTGGATTCCTCCTTATGATTTCTAAGCCAACTTTAGGGTTTTATTAGGGTTTTAGACTTCATTATGCATTTATCACTTTTAATGCTAAAACTATTATCTTTATCCTTTTAGGTCATATCCAAAACATTAAGGCTAATTATCATCTTCCGTTTCTTCCAAAATGACAAATCATATTTCATTATAGTTCAACTCACATATATGAACCTTATTTATCACTATTTCCACTTTTATGCACTAGGAAACACTAATTATCCAAATAATTCACATTAAAGATCTGTGGTACTTAATTTATCTTAGAATCATCATATTTCTATTTTATTCTTCAATTTGTACAATTAAAACCATTAGAATTCATGTCAACATAAATTAGGGTTTCTAATCCCATTAAGGCATATTCATGTACATAGAACCCTAAATTAAACCAACTATATAAAAATATCATCTTTTTAAATCCTATTTTCTCTTTTATTAACAACATGTTAATATCAGCTTGAGTTATCCATCTATCACCAGATCTAAGGGTTTTTCCTTGGTTAAATCATTAAAGATGATCACTTTATGTACTTTTCCAATTTCAAGCATATAAACTCTAAATTAGACTAATCATGTGCAAAGTTCTTCCTTTTTGAACTCAATGTTCCTTTTTACATTTAACAGATTAATATCAACTCTAAAGATCTATTAAACCCTATTAAACACATTAATCATATCCAAATAGGGTTTCTTAATCTTTAATTCATTAAAGATGATAATTTACACTATATTTCGAACTATGATCAGATTCAGGCTATAAAACTATTTTTATTAGATTCCTTTTGTTCTCCTGATCAAAATTCATATATAACTTATTTTCATCTGAGTTACGAATCATGAGATATGATTTTTGTAATAAAACACTTACCCCAGCCAATGGGAGGGCGCCACGTCACCTCGTCCCATGCAACACAGCTTGCTCTTTTGAAAAATAATGAAAAGTGTGAAATGCCCTTCGTTAAGTTCCCGGCTCTTCAATGCCCAGAGGGGCAGAACCATCCAACCGGCCCTCCGTCATCTTCTAGCTCGCGAACCCTAGGGCTGCCGCCGGTGCAACTGTTCGCGGGGTCTGCTCCCACCCTTCCAGGGCCCGAACCTCGCCGGAAGTCATTGCTCTACCTTCTCCCGTCTCCGCCGCAGCCAACCAGACCTTAAAGCACGGCCGAAACGACCACATGCAAGGGCGCTAGGCCTTCAACTCGCGGCCAAGATATGGACCTCCCGCAGGCGCTACGTGAATGAAGGCAAATCGTTCCTAGGCCATCGCAAGAGTATCTCGCATCTATCAAGACCGCTCAACAGATCCACATTGCACCAGTGTCACGTCCCCCTTCTTGGTTAGGTTTTTATCACAAAGGAAGAAGGAGAAAGGGGATAGCTGCGTGGGATTCCCTCCAGAACTCGAGCCAAGATCTTACCCCTTTTATAGGGGAGAGAAACGAGGCCCTAGGTAGGCTTATACATAACTCAAGGAGTCTCTTTCCAAAAGGATTCACTTTCCTTCAAGGATAAGTAATCCTTCTTTCTCTCTTTAACCTTTTGATATCCTCTATCATTTGAGTATATAGGAAATTCGAGATTCCTCTTTCTTATCCTCTTTATTCTTGCTTTTAATCCATTAGCCATGAAATTTCTATTTCCTTTAATAGAAATTACTTTCTTTTTAACAATACCTCATAATTCCTTAATAATGCATTATATTATCCTCTTATTTTGTCTTTTTAGTATTTTCTCACCAATTGAACCCAAAAATTGGGGTTGTAACACCAACGATCAAACTAAAATCACACTCAAAAGTGCTCATAGAATCAGGCGGTGGATGGACGGCTTGGCAGGATGCCAGATGGGAAAGGCAGTGTGATTGTTCATTTTCTTCAGGGAATCGTCCTGTGAAGTCCCTATTGGAAAAGAGGAATATGGGAGCAGGTGAAAGACACATTTGTAAGTCATTTTTTAGTTGATTTCTAACAGAATATGTATGTATGTATATATATATATATATATATATATATATATATATATATAAGCAATCTAATGAGAAACATCCTACGGTGAGAGCATGAGAGGCATTTGAATAACCATAAATTTATAGATTTGTTTCAAAATCCAACCTTGTGGATGGGAAGAACTTCATTTTATTTACCTTCACACAAAAAATCACTACAATCTAATATTTTTTATATGTCCATATATTGAATATTTGTATTTTACATCCAACAGTCAGCCTAAAATTCAATATTGAGCGTTGAAAAGTATTTGCTTGTTGTGAATGCAATACAAGTCCTATGATGATGACATTTTGTAGGAAAGTAACTAATAATCTATATTCTTAATCCATATGGTTGGATTACAAAAAATTGATCGCTATGTAAAGTTATTCAAATGCCTCTCATGCTCTCACCAAGATAGGTTTCTCACTTTATTATTGTCCTATATATATATGTGTGTGTGTGTGTGTGTGTGTGTTTGTGTGTGTGTGTGTGTGTGTGTGTGTGTGTGTGTCAGTGTGTGCGTATGTGTGTGTTTGGGAGTCCAGGAAAAATTAGGGAACTCGAGTTCTGGACTTCCAGGAAACCGGTCAAGTAAAATCAGAAAGGGAATTTGACTTCCAATTTTTTCAGGGTCTGTACTTTTCATGGAACTCATTTTGCTAAATGGGAACTCAAGTTACTAGAAAATCAGTTCATAGTGATTGGTTTGCAGCTAGTATTTTCTTGAAAATAGGACAAGGATTAGAGATTAGAGCAGCGATTTGGGGGAGATTCATCTAGATCAATGAGTGAACAATGTCGTCACGGTGTGTATGTATGGAGTTGTTAATCATCTTTCAATTATAAGGTTATATCGGAAGGCTTTATCCTTCTCAAAATTCCTACCAATTTGAAACAACGAGATTAACAGCTTAACCTTGAAGTCCCCACCTTCACGCGTCTGGGCGGTGAATTGCTGGGTTGATCGAGAACTGCCGATGCAAAAGCTTTCGGCCGTTGCTAGCAATTGCCGGATTCGTAAGCAACAAGAAGGTCGAGGTCGCTTGCATGGTCAAGTGGCAGTTTGATGAGAGGAACAAGGGAGATAGTGAGACATGACTAAAAAGGTCGCCCATGTTTTGAAAAATAAAATTATGGGCCCCCCTTCTTTATTGGGCCCCTGGTCGTTGCCCAGGTTGTCCCCCCCAATGGGCCAGCCCTGGCCTACCCGAAAGTTGGAAAAACGTAAAATTTAATGTGTGGCACATTACTCCACATGCAGCAGACTTTTACCATTATTGCTCATGCCACAACCATGCAAGTCGCATGCATAGAGTAGATATTATATACATTTCTCAATGAATTGCACTTGTGATATCCCAATCGACCATAAAATATAAAAATCACTTAGATTTAATTTTTTGTTCATTTTTAATTCTCTCCACTTTTTTCAAAATGATCTATTGCCTTCCAATTTCTCCTAGTCCATATTCCTTCTCAAATATGCATGTACTGTACGTACATGTACTGATACTTTTTATTTATAACTAGTGGATGCACGTGGCTACTACAAATAATTAACTAATGAATGAAAACTAAGTAGTTGTTGAACATCACATAATTAGTATATGGTAATCAAGTTATTTATAAAAGAACAGTGGATCATTTTATTTTATTTTATGTTTTGTTTAGTTCTTACTATAGCAATATAAAACCATTGTATAGTAACTACACCAAAATAAAAAGTAGGATATCATCATCTTATTTTTTTATATTGATATTGATAGTCCTTATCATCTTTTATTTTCAGATGTCTTACTTTACCTTCATGTCTTTAGTAATTGGTTATTAAAGGTCTATACTTCTTTCTCCTCTATATGATAATTTATATATTAGTCTTGTCCATGAAATTAACATGACTATTGATCTTGTTATACATGTTCTCTAAGGAATAAAAAATCACCAACAAAAAGATAGGAAAAGAAATGAATGAATTTTTTAAATTTTATAAATCACGAATGATGGGAAATTATCTCGTTGAATATATCACTTTAATTCCAACTTTTGATAACAACAATATTTACTTAGTTATAAATGAAGCCGATTGAATTTCGTAAAACATTAGAAGTAGTTGTATGCTTATGTCTTTTAGCATAGGTTATTACAGTCTTCACCTATTTCTATCATTTTACTCATATTCTTATCCCATATATCATGACATTACTACATGAATATTACCACTAAATGTTGAAATGTGAATCTTATAAAAAATATTATAATGAAAATTGATATGTAAGTTTAAAAGTTCTTTGAATGAAGAGTTAATGTTCTCTAAAATAGGTCGACCTGGAGGAAATGAAATCTTAGGTAAAGGGTTCAAAAGTTGATTGTGGGTCAATATTCCATTTTTAATGTAACATTTCTGATGGTCTCCTCTACAATGAGGTCTCATGCAACAAATGAGGAACTACCTCTTATAAAAGTTTTTTATACTTTTTGCACTAACTATAAGTTCTTGTCATCATATATTTTGTTTAAAATCAAAATTAGTATATGTACCAATTATTTCTAAATATGGACCTAATAATATGTTACATATTCAACTTCTATAAAAAATACAAATTTAGACAACTCACACTCACACATTTTCGTCTTTGATGTCAAGTTTTTTATATATTTGTATTCTTTTTGCTTAATTTTTTTTAAATGGTGATGTTCATTATTAAATGATTTAGCAATTTGTATATTGTGAAAGAATTGATTCTATTATATCAGTCAACTTATTCTTTGCTAACTAAGTGTAGTCATATTGCACCTCCATATATATCGTTCATTAAATCATATAGAGTACAAATTCAAGAAAAGTTAAATTTCTTAATCGTGAGTTCAACATCACTCCCCAAATGCATGGGCTCCAACATAAAACAACATGAAAGATTCTGTAATTCAGATGACACATTATTAATTGATGATAAGAACTAAAGTATGACCATTTGTTTAGTAATGATAGTTGGAAATAAGTACTATATATATTGTGGTCTAGGCATGTGAATTATATTCATGCATTTCTAAAAGAATAGTGGAATAGTGTTACATTATAAAATCAAAATAATACGCGAACCTTCTATTCAATCCAATGTCAAATGAAATGAGGTTCAAAGATGTGAAAGTGGTTATGGTGAAAAATTGAGCAATTCATTTCAGAAAAGACATCCTTTATAGTTTTTAGTCAAACATACATAAAACTGAGATATGGATGGGATACAAAACTTTCTATTCGTTGTATACATGAGTCTTAGATAATCATCATTTTAAATTGTATCTTGTGCATTCTCATTATAGAATGACTCTAAGAATCAAACAACCTAAGTATGATAGAATTTCTTAACTTATTTACAAAACAATAAATGGATTAAGAAATCAGCAAGATGAATATATTACATATAAAATTTGAAAATTTTGAGATATCTTGTAGTTACATGATATTAGTTGGTGTTAGAATGGTATAGGTTCCTTATTAATCATTATGATTGGCATGTCTTAAAATATTGATTATTCAAACTATAGTTAAGTATAAAATGTACTCCTTATTATATATTCCATATACTAAATTGTAGACATCTGAATATTCATTAATTTATCAAGGTTTTGTTTATATTATACAAAATGTATAATAGTTTCAAATTTTTATATGTACTCATATTTGAACTTGAACTATCTTGTTTAGAAAATTTCACATCTTCAATATTAAATATAATGATATTCATACTCTTGTTTGATCCATCACTTTTTTATTACTCTAGTAATTATCTCATATAGATGTTTTTCACTCATAGAATGATTATTCTATTAAAAGAGTAATGTTATCAATGCATCCTATTACATCATCCATTGTATAAGAAAATTCTAAATGGAATTGTCCTTTTTGTTTGGATAAATAAATGTAGTATGTCCATCAAGCACACAACCTCTCTAAAAAAGATAAGCCAAGTTGGTAGTGAACCCTTGTAGTAATAATTCTTCTTATAGGGATAACCCTAGTTGGTGATCACGCTCAAGATTTGAAATCTCTTTTCATTGACCATACTTTGGTCCATGTCTCCATTTTATGGAAGTATAGGTTAGAAGGAGCATGTCAGATAAATCATAATCAAGTAGGGATGGAAATGGAGTGGTTTTGCGCCATCTATTCACTTCCCCGGCTTTACCCATATATGACCTGGATCATGGTCATCGTTTGTAACCTGAGACCAGTCAAAATTTGACGTCCATGTCTGGGTCACCATGGAGACCCAAACATCTATATATGCATTGATGAAATGTGCCATGATTTTTCACCCCTTCATGTACACTATAGTTGGCTCTGTCCTCACTCTCGATAGTCTCATATTCTTTCTATCTTTATCCTTTACCTTTACATGACATTTTGGACCTCCTCTGCCACAACCTCCATCCATGGTCATTGAGACACATGTGTAAGTGGCGTAATTTAGATGTGCCTACGTCTGGATAGAAACTATAAGGAACCACATAATGGACGATGCATTGTTGTCTCTTAATTTACTAAGGTGAAGACCGAGACCTCATCTCTCCCCCTCATTTTGATAGGATTGTCCCTTGTGGATGTGACCCACCCCTAATTGATTAATGACACAATAAACACCACTTGGGCTTCAAGGACTTGAGACCAACTCTCATTGAGTTGCTTTTATGGCCCCTACTGGAACCACCATATTATGCATCTCCAAGCACCAAGTCGTGAAGTTTAGGGTAGTTGAGTTGTAACCATCACATCCCACCACCCATTATCCACCTTCATGGTCATAGTGACCAATGTAGGAACAATGACATTTTTGGTGGCGATAATAGATGAGGAAGCATCTAGCAATAGAGGCAGGAGCAATACAATATGTCAATAGTATGGTCAAAATTATGGTGATGACGGGACACTCCGTTGGAGAGACAATGGCATGGGATATTTGAATGGGACTTCCCTTCATGTTGATAGAATAATTTGATATTCCACTTCCATGCTCCACAAAAATTAGTGCTTTTTGTCAAACCTAATCATCACTGAAGAAAATGTTAGGTGGAACCAGTTAACAATATGGGTTAGTGTGGTTTGGCTCCTGGATATGTACATGAATTTTACTTCCAGGTCTATTTTCAAGTATCATCACAAAAAGAAGTGACATTAATATCAAAAATGTGTAATTTTAAAGTTTCATCTTCAAAAAATGTACATGTTTATCTACAAAATTCAATTATGTTCTATATACTTTTGTAGTTCGGTACTTCTATTGTGTTTTTTGGTTTTGTTTTGGATCTCCTATATATGTGGTATAATAAATAATGTCTGGTACTTTTAATGGTATTTAGATTCAATGCACACTTTCTCCTATACTTTATACATTAAGTATGCCAATGAAATAACAAGTATTTGATGTGGATGATGCTAAATTTATATATAAAGAATAATTACATGACTGATAACTCATTATGAAGATATATGGGGTTAAATTATGGTGGCAAAATAGTTGTTGGACTGGAGATAATTTTGATGAAGTGATTGTTCAATAAATGATTTGAATCAATATTTTGTAGTATAAACCAAAAGATGAGTGCTAGAAACTATTATTTCATGATTGGTCCATTAATAATTTTATTTAAAATAATATGTAATTTTAATAAATGATTTTGTAAAACCCTATTGCATATCTATGTCATTTGTGAGGACCGTTTATTAGAATCAACAACACATCACTTTCCTTGAATGATTGAATGTATCTATATATCAATGTATAACATAACATGATTTCTATTAAAAAAAAGCATGATCACTCTTATATATCATATATAATATGTCATAATCATCGGTGTGAGTTATATGAAGATATGTTTGATGAAATACAATTTAGGCTTGTATCTTGAAATAAGATCATATCACACCCTAAGTTTGATGATTCTTGAATATTTATTATATAATGATGATGTAAGATTCAACACAAAGTCATCAACTTACACATTGCACATACAAATATGACTTCTCTATCTTTTGGTGAATTAATAATGAGTTCTCTAATAGTTAGTTCGATAAATTTCTTATTATTTAATCTGATTATGTAAATTTGTAGTAGTTTTTGTAAGAGGCTATAATGTAATTATGTCAATAGAAAGATGAAAATCTTTTTGGTACATACTTCCCATGTGATCAGACTATGTGGATGTCCAAATCAATTTACACAAATCTCATTCAGAATATCAAATCTATTTTGCCTCAAATAACATTCATTTATGATTGCATGCTTATATGACTTGATTATTTCATGGTGTTTTCGTACGAGT
Organism: Alisma plantago-aquatica; assembly: GCA_963693085.1. Classification (NCBI taxonomy): domain Eukaryota; kingdom Viridiplantae; phylum Streptophyta; class Magnoliopsida; order Alismatales; family Alismataceae; genus Alisma; species Alisma plantago-aquatica. Next base: position 946,420,946 of record OY856411.1, on the reverse strand, counting down.
CAGTAATAGCAAGTATGGTCATATGACAGTAATTTGAAAGTCCATATTTTATCCTACAATGTAGATTTTGAAGAACTTTCACGCAGATGATATGGTGGACATCAAGGACATCCTTCTTCTTACAATGACGACACAATGCCTAGAGTGACTAATTAGAAAAGAGATCATAAGTGGAGTCTGTGAATGGTTTTCACAATACAATGCATACTGTTATCCTCATTTTATTACAAACAAAAAGATATTAGCAGCCGGCATAGTCATGAAGTAACAAGAGCAAGCGTAGCCAATTTAGAAATAATACGGAAGCACAAATAGGGAACATTTGACGAAAATGAACTAAAAGAAAGAAATAATGGTAGTTCAAAACCAACACATTTGCAGGTTTAATATTATAGTTCAGTCAACAAAGAAATACGAAAAAAGTTAACAAGTATAGTAATTAACCTCGTGAAAATCAGAATAGATTAAATCACTCTACCGTTGACGGTGTAATCATGGAAGTTCATGCACAGAACTGGGCCAATCAACTAACTTCTTCATCTTATAGTGTCTCATGTGTCCGTTCTCTCATATTGCAGTATACTTCAACATCTTGTAGGGAACCAACAGAGTGAACATACCAACGTCTAGAACCATCGGATGTTGCTACTGAAATAGTTTAAAACTCACGAAGGGTGATGAGGCCGCATGGGATTTCCAGGAGGTATTTAAGGTTAGTCATGACATGAAAAAGATTGTTAGACCAAGCATTGGCTTGATACTGCAAAATTATGGACCACTAGCTGCTATGGAAGATGAAGAGTGAGCGAGGAGGGCATGGTATGACGGGTTGCAGCTTTGACTTACACCATTTATCTTCATCAGTACGAGACATGGATTGGTGAGATTGGTAGATCGATATCATGATGGCTGTTCTAATGTGATTTATGTCGCTACATATACCCAATAAAGACTTCTGCTTTGTGGATAAAACTGTAAGCGTGTGCAGCTACAACCCAACCGAACCGCCGCTGTAAAATTACATCGACTAATTATCAATGTTGAGGATGCCATCTTTGAGCCAATATTCTTCTACGGCCTCCTCTGAAAAACCCCACAAATGTTTGATCTGCTACAATGGTCGCAACAATAGCAACTGCGGCTTTATAATATTTTTCCTTAAGTGCATGTGACAATTTTTTAAGACAGATATGTCATCGTGTACCATCTTCTCATCGTATTTTAATATCCATCTGGTTTTCAGTCATGGAGATCCAAAGGGGAATTCTGTCCGGGTCTGTACTTTCTTATGGAATGGAAGGACAGAGTTGGGGCAAAGGCCGGAGGAGGAAGGCAGAGATTCGGTCTGTACTTTCTTATGATAGCAAGAACGGCTGGTGCGGTGGTTTTCTGTCGTCCACCTGCCTCTAATTCCATGTAGTGGGTATGATAGTTGCGTTGAAAGCATAGGGTTTAAGAACGGCAAGGAGAGTCCTAGAGTCCAGGGAGCGGCTGCCATCTGAATACATGTATTGCACGTGAAATACACGCGGAGACTAAGGACGGAGACGAGTTCTGACATTTAGAAGAGTAGAATAGTAGATTTATTTCATATGTTGTGTTGAATGTTGTTATATATACATAACAATATATTCATTTTGCATCTATTTTCATATGTTACGTATAATGTCGTTATTTCACATGTTGCGTCTATTTTTTTTAAACATTCAATTAGTACTTGTACATACGTACAATACTAGTTGTCTCTCTACTTCCTTCTACTCTATATTATTTCACAAAATTCATACGTACTATACATTTATCATTTGTATTGAATTTTTTTATCTACATTGTCTATAATTGTTAAACATTTTTTTTCAAGTCTGAATGAAGTTCATTCTCCCGTTCAAGTGATTGTTCATGATGATCAAAGGTTATCTTTTTTTTCTCGGCGTACAATACCAACACACATACAAGATGTACAATACAATACATGAATCACTCGTCAAAGTTATTATCCTAATTCAATACAGTGCATGATGTATCACATGATGTATCACATGATGTACAGTACCAAATGTATAGTACGAAATGTATTTCAATAACATCATTTGTCAAAATTGTGTAGAAGTACATTTTTTATAGTACATGATGTACAATAGTAGATGTACAGTATGAGATGTATAGTATGGGACATTGAACATGACGTGAAAGACTATCTGACTATCAGTTATAGTTCCTGCAATCACGAGCACAGATGCACTTCGACACGATTGACAAGAGTTGAGAATTAGACGTGGGGTGAAATGACTTTTTGATGGAGAGATGAGTTGTAAAAGAAAAATAAATTAATGAAAATTGAGACTGGAGAGAGGTGGGGTGGAATGACTTTTTGACTTCTGTATGGGGTTAATTAGTGTGAAATTAATTTGTATCGCTGGGATCAGACTTTTGGAGATTCCCAAAAAATAGATAGTTGGGCGGGTATGGATGTGAATATGTGTAGCGTAACTCTAATTGAATTTAGGTGCAATTTATACTGAATCTGGGTACACACATTCAAATTATGATTTGCACACGATTCAAATTCTAGTGCACTTGCTATCAAACCATGGTCTTCCTACAATGAGTTCTCACCTAACCTAAACACAAATGATGGTGCACGTAAGATTTGAATGTAGGTGCATGCACTAATCGTTGTTACGATCCTTGTCCACGTGGCACCGAATTATGCAATCCTAGAGTACTAAATCGAAAATTTGGATCTATCTACGTCCTATTTGTAATCCATTTTTGAACTTTCTAGTGTTTTAGGAAGATCTGTATAAGTGTTGGGAAGTAAGTATATGTGAATATAATAAGTACGTGCTTGGGGGTGGTAGGAAAGCTTTAACGTTGAGATCCCCTTTTATCAGGATGTTTTGGATACTATAAGACACGTGACCTAACTTAATTGAACTATGTGTTTGAGTACTTTATTTATGTGTTTGTTGCTATGTAATTAGTTTTTGATATTTTTGTAACAAACTAGATCTTGGACCCTACTTTGAAAGTTGACATTTTGGACTTGGCCAAACAAGATTGAAGGTTAGACCTAAATAAATGTTTAGTATAACTCCAATGAACTAATACATGTATAGATCACCTTAATGTAACATAATGTTCTGACATTAATCTTAGGCTTATAATGGATACATGAAATATGCCACATAACAATTTTTGGTAGTAATATGAAGATAAGAAACTTAATTGGATCAATAACTTCGATAATGGACTGTTAATGAGCCATATGACATCTCATTAAAAAAAGTATCAAAAGTGAAAAAAAAACTTCAAATTCAAAATCTACATATCAAAATTAGCCTACAAGTCAAATTTCATCTAATTTGGACAACCTTGAAATATTATAACAAGTTTAGGAGAGACAAAATGAGTAAAAGGCATAAGTAATGAATAATGTGATTATATAACTTAAAAATATGAAAATAATGGCAAATTCATATTCAACACATCAAAGATAACTTGAGGATGAAGTTTGGGCCAATTTGGATGTTACTTGTGCAAGTTATGCAATTATAGGTACATTCTGGGCTTTTATGCAATTTACCCAATTGGGAGGTCTTCTTTGCAAATTATCACATGAATTATAATCTTGATATATTACCTTACCATTATAATGTTTTTGAACCATAGGGCGGCTAGTTTCACCTTGGTTTGAAGGTGTTTCTTTCCAAGGGCATTTTAGGGATTAGTCTCTTTAAAAATGAGCTTATCTTTAGAAGCTATCAACGAATGGGCTTATTTCTTTGATTGGAGGTCGGTTGGGATGGCCTATAAGTATCCATAAACTTGAAAAAATACTAGAGGGGGGTGAATAGGGTTTTATGATAATTTTAATATAATTTAACTCAAACAACCACAATTGAGATAATAAGAAGGAGACAAGGTGTTTAGAGTGGTTCCAACCTTAGCAAATACTAAGACAGTCAATCCACTACCCGGTTGCTTACCCAACTGGGATTTTGAAAGTATTAAATTTTATTACCTCTCAAGGAATTTACATAAAATCACAATACTTTCTACACACTTTGGACAACCTTCACCTTGAAGTAGTTGCACCAACTTTGAAGAAGCCTTCTTGAAGTAACTTCAAGCTCCCCCTTGAAGTAGCCTTCCTCTTGAAATAGACTCCCATTGCAACAACCTTCTAGAAGTAGTCCAAAGATATCCTTCTTCACCAAGAAGATCAAACCCTCTCCAATCCGCAGCCTCCAACCCTAGGAGTAGCAAGGAGAGTACAAGCAATAAGAGAGAACAAGAAAGGAAATGGAAATTACAATTACCACTTTGAAGCCCAAGGCTTGATTTGCCTATATCAAGCGTATAGATCTCCTAACCAATGAATATTGAAGTATAGGTTTAGTGGATAGGAGATGCTAGCCTATAGGACATAAATTTAGAGCAAGGGAATGAGTAGCCAATGCTAGTGTTGCTCAATTGCTCAAAACAGATTGCCAATTGCAATTGTAAGCTCAAGTATAGCACAAGTGTATATAAGTGAGTTTAGGTGTCCTAAGGCATGTCCTATTTATAGGAATGACCTATGAGTGCTTAAGGATGTTATAGATACTTTCTAGGGGGTTCTAAGTACTTAACTAGCTGTTAGGTACACATTTGTTGCTTTAGTAATGGCTAGTTAATTAATTCTGAAAGTTGCAGGAAGAACACATCTCGGTCAAAGAGTTTTCGACCGAGAGTCCTTCTCGGTCGAGGACTTGTCGACCGAAAGACTGTTTGGAGCAAGTGTATACAACGTTCATCTCCAAATTCCAACTACCTTGTCTGTTGTGTCTAACAGCTACTTGGGTCTTTCTCGGTCGAGGAGTTTGTCGACCGAGAGTGTCTCGGTCGAGAATTTTGTCGACTGAGATTAACCCTGATTCAATGTTTTAAACTAAATACTAAGGTTGTGTATGAGTGTGCATTTGTGACACTAATGTAGGGGATGACCTATCTAAGTGTTTGTGATTGGCTAAGGAAGATCTAACGCTTGATTTACATGATGTGTAAGTACTTGTACAAGTTTTACAATTGATTACAATCATGAAATAACAACAATTCAAGCATATTGATTTCCCAAATCTTTGTCATCCACCTTATTCCTGCAACACTCAAGTAACACGTTAGATTGAAAAGAATGAAATGCTTGTCATCATCAAAACAAAGGGATTATAATAATGTCCAATTTAGCCAACAATATCCCCCTTTTTGAAGATGACAAACATTTCTTATAAAATAAGGAAATATAAATCATGTGAGTTTCATACCTGAAATTTACCTTTTGTAGCCATTCTTCTTTTGCAAGTAGGTGCTGGCCGAGATATTATGAAACTCATTATATTTTTGATTTTATATTATTTCTCCCCCTTTGTCATTTCAAAAAGATATCCAAGATAATCATTTAGTATGTATTTTATTTATCCCCCTTAATTTTATGCTATGCTCCCCTAACTGAGATATTCAGTTTTAAAAAAATCGGGATTAATATAATTGTAAATCATTTATTGTCGAATTTAGCCACAATTTATCTCTCAATCATTTGCAAAGGATGTTAAACCTTGAAATGATATGTTCCTTTTAAGTTCATGGCATATGTGTATTGATTTCTCACCCATTTTACAAGGGATGTTAAGCCTTGAAATGATGTGAGATTCTTTTAAGATTATAGTAGAAAGTATCTCTAATCAAATTCACGGGATGTGAACCCCTAACTTGTTTAGATAATTCCATTAAGAACAATATATATATGTCATATTCATGATTTTTTGTAGATTTCTTTGTTTTCATAAACAAAACTACTTTTAAGGATACTAAGGTCATAACAAGCTTCAAATGATGTTTACAAAGTTTTGTAAGCTTCTTAATCTTTATAATCAAGATAGTTTGTGTGAGTTCCCCCTTAATCTTATAGTCAAGATAAGTTAAGGATTCTAAGGTCACAATCAATATTAGATCATAATAAGTTGAGCTTATATGAGAGTTATGCACTACAATTATGTTTTCAATAAACACATTTTGAATCAAGATACTAAGATTAAGTGCATTAAAATGATGTAAAAATAAGCATTTTGTCAAGCTTATTTTATGTCGACCTTGACTATGACCATAGCGCCCCTTGGTCGAACTTTATTTCGACAAAGAGGCATTTCCTACATATTTCAGTTTAAACACTCATATGTGAAGTATAATTTCTGCAGGTAACTTGATTTAAAAAAATATCAATTTGAATCACTTTAAGTGATACCTATTATGAAGACGTTTTATCAATAACTTAATATGGACATCACAGTGAAGTCTGTGTCCTTAATTTTCCTAGAATGTATGTTTTACATTCATTGTAAATGATGTCTCCTAGGCTTTGCTATGGGTACATACATATCAATTTCGTTTCTTCTTGTACCCTTATTTTTAGATTGATCATAAGATTCTTTTGAAACATACATCCTTGAAATCAAGATTAATGCCTTAAAGTCAAGATTTTGCAAATAACTAGATAAAGCATTAATATTCTTGTTCTAAGAGACACTATTTGGCTTGTCATAGCATCATCACTCATTTATTACAAGCCATGTAGACAATAAACATTATCTATTATGTCAAGATGCATTTATTCCATAAATTTTTGTTTTATGCAAAATAGCATTTTCAATGATAGCATCATCTTTATTTGTAATGAGTTGAATTACAATGATCATTTGAAAACAATGTTTATTTATGGTTTGTATATATAGATCAAAGATTATTTTAGACAAACCAATGAAACACAATGATCATGGTTCAATGATTATGATAAAACAGTAGAAGTATATCCACAATACGATGATCAAGATAGAAGCATGTAATTTCATGAAATGCAATGATTATGATCATTTAAATTAAATTTCAATACACATGGTTCTTATATGGATAGACCAAGAAATACTTTAGGAAAAACCATGTGAAATATGATAAAACAGTAATTTCCTTGATTAAACTAATCATGATTCATATTTCAGTTTCAAGTCAAACCACTTAGAGAATAAACAAAAATAATCTCATTCAGGTTCATAAGTTTTCAATTTTTAGACAGACTATGTAACTGAACATGCCTAATAAACATTTTCAATCAATGAATAAGGTTTTTTCTTCATATAACACTTTTGCAATATGTTTAAGGATTTCATAATTTTATATCTTAATTCATGATGCAAAAGATCAATATGTCTTGTTTCAAAGATGGTCTCCAAGATTTATTCTTTATTTGCATGTTAAACTAGATTAATTGAAAATAGGTTTAGCAGATTTGTTGCAGACTTGAAAACAGTAACCTGCTCGGTCGACTATTTCTTGACCGACAATGTTCTCGGTTGAACAATTTCTCGACCGAGAATGTTTCTGTACTTTTCAGATTTGTTTTTCAGTAAGTAAAACAAGTAAATCATAGGTTATTTTCAATTCAATTATGCAATTTGAAAACTCAGTCTAGTTGAGATAAAAACATATGAATATCAAGGAAACATCTCAACTAATATTATTCAAATCGTTAGATTTTAGGAACCCTAATTAAGACAAATTTTCAAAGATGTGTCTCTGCAGACTTGTATATTTAGAAATTTTAATTACTTGAATCAATTTGTTATCTCATTATGTTAAGTTGAGATAGACATAGAGATATACAACTAGAGTCTTTGGTCATATCTCAACTTAATTTTATTCATTTAGTTTGGGGGTTTCGGAACCCATACTAACTCAACATCCTTTTTCTTGTAGGGACATGAGAAAGAGTAATGTCCAAGATGTAAACAATAATGAAAACATATGGAATCAACCTCATATCTCTTTCTATGATTTTGTTCTAGGTTGTTCTTGGGTACATATGTATGTTTGCCTTTAGGTACATACATAGATTGATTTTCTAGTACTTGTGTCTTTCTCCAACTAGGTTTTTGATAAGATTTTCTTTTAGGATTATAACCTAGTCGTCTCCTTCCAATTAAATGATAATAATTATTTAAAATTTTATCAAGGGTATCATTGTTATTCAAACTACTAATCTTTTGTTGTAGCTTGAAAATCTCATCCATTCTCTTATTGATGTCTAGCTCTACTTGATCTAGATTAGATAACAAGGAATTTCTTTCTTTCACAATAATATCATAATCTAGATGTGTACACAAAATAGGTTGTTTTTTAAGATCATTTACTTGAGTTTGCAAGTTTAACTTTTCTAGGGAAAGAAGATTGCAATTTGCTTCTACAGATTTCAGCTTAATATCATGATATTCAATAACTTTTTTAAGATCTTCATTTTCAGATGTGAGAGCAAGAAGTTTAGCATGTAACTCATCATTTGCCTTATTAGATTTCTTTAATTTCTTCTTGCACTCAATACACTTATTATGTGTTTCTTTAAGACTAGCAATTAACTCTTCTTTAGGTAGATAAAAAAGGCTTACCTCTTCTGCTTCTTCTTCACTTATTGTAGCAATAAGGCATTCTTTATGCACATCTTCCTTCTTTGACCTCCATGGATAGCTAGATGTACTGTGCCTTGTTCCTAAGCACCAATTGCAACTTATTGAAGATTGGTCCATGCTTTTCCTTTGCTTGCGGTTGTAGACACCACCACACTGCATTCTTTAAGACTCGATTAGAGCTCCTTGAAGCCTGCTCTGATACCAATTGAAAAAACACTAGAAGGGGGTGAATAGGGTTTTATGATAATTTTAATATAATTTAACTCAAACAACCACAATTGAGATAATAAGAAGGAGACAAGGTGTTTAGAGTGGTTCCAACCTTAACAAATACTAAAACAGCCAATCCACTAACCGGTTGCTTACCCAACTGGGATTTTGAAAGTATTAAATTTTATTACCTCTCAAGAAATTTACATAAAATTATAATACTTTTTACACCCTTTGGACAACCTTCACCTTGAAGTAGTTGCACCAACTTTGAAGCAGCCTTCTTGAAGTAACTTCAAGCTCACCCTTGAAGTAGCCTCCCGTTGCAACAACCTTCTATAAGTAGTCCAAAGATCTCCTTCTTCACCAAGAAGATCAAACCCTCTCCAATCTGCAACCTCCAACCCTAGGAGTAGCAAGGAGAGTACAAGCAATAAGAAAGAACAAGAAAAGAAATGGAAATTACAATTACCACTTTGAAGCACAAGGCTTGATTTGCCTATATCAAGCATATAGATCTCCTAACCAATGAATATTGAAGTGTAGGTTTAGTGGATAGGAGATGCTAGCCTATAGGACACAAATTCAGAGCAAGGGAATGAGTAGCCAATGCTAGTGTTGCTCAATTACTCAAAACAAATTGCCAATTGCAAGTGTAAGCTCAAGTATAGTACAAGTATATATAAGTGAGTTTAGGTGTCCTAAGGCATGTCCTATTTATAGGAATGGCCTATGAGTGCTTAAGGATGTTCGAGACACTTTCTAAGGGGTTCTAAGAGCTTAACTAGCCGTTAGGTACACATTAGTTGCTTTAGCAATGGCTAGTTAATTAATTCTGAAAGTTGCAGACAGAACACATCTCGGTCAAAGAATTGTCGACCGAGAGTCCTTCTCGGTCGAGGACTTGTCGACCGAAAGACTGTCTGGAGCAAGTGTATACAACGTTCATCTCCAACTACCAACTACCTTGTCTATTGTGTCTAACGGCTACTTGGGTCTTTCTCGGTCGAGGAGTTTGTTGACCGAGAGTGTCTCGATCGAGAATTTTGTCGACCGAGATTAACCCTGATTCAATGTTTTAAACTAAATACTAAGGTTGTGTATGAGTGTGCATTTGTGACACTAATGTAGGGGATGACCTATCTAAGTGTTTTTGATTGGCTAAGGAAGATCTAACGCTTGATTTACATGATGTCTAAGTACTTGTACATTATATACTTGTACACGTTTTACAATTGATTACAATCATGAAATAACAACAATTCAAGCATATAGATTTCCCAAATCTTTGTCATCCACCTTATTCCTGCAACACTCAAGTAGCATGTTAGATCGACAAGAATGAAATGTTTGTCATCATCAAAACAAAGAGATTATAATAATGTCCAATTTATCCAACAAAACTGACATTTGATAATCCAGAAGCCTCTATGAGTTGTCCTCTTTCATGGCCATGAAATCACTAGTCTAAGGACACATGGAAAACTTCATGGAAACCTCATCACTACAAAAAAAACGGTCTTTAACTATAAAAAAAATTGTAGCGAAAACCCCATATTTTGTAGCTAAAGGTTTTAACTACATATTTCTTCACACAAACAAATTGTAGTATATGCTCGTATAGCTAAAGCCTTTAACTATATTTTTCAAATATGTAGTTAAATTATCCATTCGCTATAAATTCATATGTATCCAGAAGCGTAGTTAGATATTGTCCTTACATATTTAAATATAAGTATAAGTGTAGCTAAATGTATGACTACAATTTCATATATAGTCAGTATGTAGAAAAAATATGAAGTTAATACATATTAAATGTATTTAATGTGTAGGGAAAGGCAGCAGTTACTATATACATATATATGTAATTGATTATGCATCTAATTACATATGTAGTGTCATTTAGTACACATACATATATGCTTAGTTCCACTATATATTCATATATATATATATATATATATATATATATATTCATATATATATATTCATATATATATATATATAGATATATATATCTATATCTATATATATATATATATATATATATATATACATATATATATACATATATATATTCATATATATATATATATAGATATATATATATACATATATACATATATATACGTATATACATATATCTATATATATACATAAATATATACATACATACATATATATATATATATATATATATATATATATATATATATATATATATATATATATATATATATATATATATATATATATATATATATATATATATATATATATATATATATATATATATATATATATATATATATATATATATATATATATATATATATATATATATATATATATATATATATATATATATATATATGGGCCCATCTTTATTGCCCGAGCGGGTAGCTACCCGCCCACCCTTCTGACCACTTTTTTTCAAAAAAAAATTCACAATTGTAGAGGACTATTTTTTTCTAGCTCTCCAAAAAATTTTAGCCAAAAATAATATCATTTGCCCCTCCAAAATAAAAAAACTCGTCCTTATATATATGTTGTATATTTTGTACAAAGTTACTCTTTTATTCATATAGTTACTTCTTGATCACCATAGTTACTTTTTTGACAATACAATTACTTTTTTTGGCTAGAAGAGTTACTTTTTTGGCTGCCGCATAGAGAAAATCCAGGCTACCAGCGCGGGCAACGAATGAACGCTATATATATACATATATATATATACATATATATATATATATATATATACATATATATATATGTATATATATATACATATATATATACATATATATATATATATATATATATATATATATATATATATATATATATATATATATATATATATATATATATATATATATATATATATATATATATACACACACACAAACACACACACACACACATATATATATATCTATATATATTGTGTAACTTGTTAGTACACAAGCTCTTTTAGTAACAACAGTATAGTATTTAGAGCAAGTTATGCTCATTATGCCAACAATCTTACTTTAATTTATAATGAAGCGTCGAATGTACATGGGGAGGACGTATACCTTTCCCCTATTACATGTGTATAAAAAAAAATCCTACACATATATCAATGATTCAGTGGTCTACTAACATCTTTGTGAAAGAGTTGTGTCTTTCTCGGCCAATTTTAACATCCTTATTGTCTTCTTTTGTTCGATCTCTTGTTGTTGTTGCACCATCACAAAGAAGAGCATGAGGATGAGGAGCTTGTCCAAACATTGCTGGGCCAGGAAGACTACTCCAGGGTCGCATCAGAAATGGCAGACTTGATGTACGATGAAATGGTGTTGCTTTCCGTGAGGCATGTGAACATTGAGGATGTCCTTGAAGTGCTGAGGAAAAGATTTTCCCAATCAAGCATTGAGGAGAAGAGCAGCAGAAAGAAGCCATCTAGCTGAGGAGATCACTGCTTAGTCTTAGTTGATACTTTTGGTACAAGATAACAGAGCCATTAACTGCAGCAATTTTCTTAATTTGACATGTTGTGCTGTATCACGCCTAAGTTTTCATGAGTGCCAATCTTCTTATCTTGAAATTATACTATGTATGCTCTGTTGTATTTATCTAAATATCTTTTTTGCAACTAAAGTTGCAATTCTTTAGTTAAAATATAAATAAGACAATCTTGACTTGGTTGAGCAGGGTTGCCCTCTTCATGAAAGGGGGTTATGAAGTGCATCATTTTCTGCAAGAAAATAGGAAATTAACAATCAATACATCATACAACTTTGTAACACTAAAATTGAAATGTTGAATCTTAAAAAGTACATGATTAATGAATGTAATAGACATGCCATATATCACCCAAGTAACACAGATGGGAATGAATATAGAAGAAAGCACCCTTATGCTTCTATAAAACATATATAAGATTGATGTATGGACAGAACTATAGACTCTAAAATATGTTTTTATGATTCAAAATGTTGTCATCTAACTGACCTGAAAGAGTACGTTCTTAGGAGTACTTGGGAATTCAGCCGCCTCACTGAATCAAGTCTCCCCTCACAAGGTGGGTGTGGTGTAATAATCTATATAGAGGCATCCTCATTCACTGTTGGAAGGCCTAATACAGGGGTAGTTGCAATTGTAATGAGAATTGTGAAACAAATATCGATACTAGAACTATGGAAAATAGGTAGATAGTTAAAGAATTGTGAGAAATAATATAGAAACTGTAATTGATTGAAGCATATAGTGTTGGTAAAAGATGGTGCCAACTATCTTGACACTCAACATTATAGAAGGGGTAAATGGGCGAGAGACATTTGTTTATTTGTTAGAATTGTTTTATGATATTGCCCATGTTTCTCAATACCTGATCCTCAGTTTGCACTTCATGCATAGTTCAGCTCATACAAAGTTCAATGGAGATAGGAAGAATTTTAAAAGCTTTTCAAGCTGATTCCCCTAAATCTTATGTACCCAAGGAAACAAAATAAGACTTGACCTGATGTAAAGTTTCCGGTGTTGTGGATATGGTAACTAATGATATAATAGATCTTTCAAAAATGTGGGAGCGTCAAACTTCATGAAGGATATCGGAGATGGTGCAGAAGATAGTACTGCCAAAGGAGCATGCGCTGCAGCTCCTTGGAAAAGAGAGTCCCCCATCTGTAGAGAGGGGAAAGGAGAGACCAAGGAAAACAATGGCATTTTTAACATATGTTATATTTTGTTCTCCTAGAACAACCACGAGGAAGAACTTGTAAGAAATCCAATTGTTCCACCTATCAACATTGATTTTGATGCTTAATCTCAGTTTTCAAATGACAAAAACTTGCTAGAAGATTTGAACATGACTATTTTATTCACATCTATTGTTATTATCATGCAACCTGCCCACGCAAAACATAGACTCAAAAAACTAAAGAAGGGAAAAGTCAAGGCCCTGCAAGAAAACAAAATGCTAGTTTTACTCTTGATAATGGTCACAATGTATATTATACTCCTCTTATTCAGTTGATATAAAAGTTATAAACTACAAAGGAACAACACTTCCATGAGGTAACCAAAAAGTCAGCAATTCTTTGTCTTCCTTTTATCAAGGAATTCCATTACCCAATCAGGCACTGCAGACATCAGAGCCAGCTTTGGTGAATCTTCTATCTCTCATCAGAAGGAGCAATTTATACATTTATCCTTTTGGTTGCTATGAATGTACATGAGAAAGATGCCCTGGGTCTAATACATGAAAAGGCATTGTGACATTATTCATATTATAAATTATCAATCAATTATCCTTCAACATGAGGTTTTGTTTTAGTTTAATTGAGCCTTTATAACCAAACAACCAACTTTGGCATTTATTCTAGTTAGACTCTAGAATTTTTAAGAATCACACAGGTGGAAGACCATCAATACAATGGGTGTCTTAACAATGTTAATCATACAAACAAACCTCCCAGGAAAAGATTTGTTACAGAAGTACTGATAACACCCAAATTAACATGTATTTGCTAAGCATTTATCTGTGGTCTTGTGTCGTTAAACCCTTAGTATTACCTATAATGCTTATGTTTTAGTACCTTTTATCTTGTCATAGGTAAAGTAGCTATAATAACCAATAAAGTAGCTAATATAGCCAGTTTTGGGACTAGTAGACACCGAACTTGTGATGGAAGCTATTCTCCATATTTTCTCTCCAACTGAGGCCCAGTAAAACTATATTATCTGCTATATCTTCTAATGATGAACACATATTCATCACTGTCTGAGTCACTTTGTGGGCCCAATTTTACTCTGATTAATTGCTTTTATTGGCTTATCATCTAATATGCAAATTTACCTAGCTTAATTGATTTATCTTCATTTAATTGAGATTTGTGCACCTATGTGCAGGTCAAAGTGGGCACAAAAGCCCAATCACCTCGGCCCATCTTGCAACCGGGGTCAATTCCCCTCTCAATAACTGCAGTCATAGTTTCTCACCATATAACCACGGTCGTTGTTTTGCCTTCCAACACCGCGACCAAAAGCTACTCTCTGGACCGCGACTCCATCTCCCTAGACCGCGACCTCCCCATCCAGGCACACCGTGACCACCTGCAGTACCTGCTCAAAACCACGCCTGTGGTTCCGCTCCAACAACCACGACCTAACAGACTACAACCGCGGTTTCCTTTCTCTCATCCGCGGTCTTCTTCCTACCACCTGTCGGCGGTATCCTTCCCTCACACCGCGCTCGTGATTTCTCCTCCTCCATCAAACCCCGACCTCCACGCATCATCAACAACCGCGGCCCCTCTTCTTTCCAACACCGCGGTCACGGTTTTCTCGCCACCTGTCTATAGTTTCTCCTTCCTTGTCTGCAACCTTCACCCATCTGCCTGCGGTTCTGCTCTCCACGACCGTGACCCATGGCAGGAGGCACTGCGACCTCTTCTCCACCTTCTCGCGATCTGCACCAACGCCCTCGACCACGGTTCTTCTCTCTTTGCTGCACCTCAACGCCTTGCAGCATCAACCTGCCCTCCTCAAACCACTACCACCGTTCCACCCCCCGCAACAGTGGTTCCTTCACCACATACCGTGACTCAGCTACGCAACAACACCCGCAGTCTATGCACACCTCGACCGAGATCTAAACAGACCAGATACCCAACCTCCACTATAAATACCCCTACTCCAGATCTGTAGGGGAGGGGGGATCAAGTCCAGACCGGAAGGCTACCCGCTTGTGTCCAGCTCAAGGAGGACCTCGACCCCGAGTCCCTCAGGAGAGCATGGAGGTCTGAGAAGACTGCATTGCTCACTCCATGTTGCCCTCTAAAGCATGCTTCCATTCTCTCTCCATGAATCCACCTATTTCCACCTAGATCTATGGTGGAAACCCAGATCTGGATCATCCTCCACCTATGTTCATCCACTGAGCCAGTGTTTGGGGTAGATATAGAGAGAGAGGACCAAGCAGTCTAGATCTGATCAAGGAGGAGGACCAAAAGATGAGATCCAACCTATATGGAGGCAAAGGAGCGAGAGCCACCTCTCCTCCATAGGCTAAATCTTATCTTCTTCCCCTTTCTTCTGTTGTGTTCCTTGGTTTCTTGTACAATGATGTTCTTCCATCTTTGTTCGGGGCCAACTATGCTTGTCCATGGGTAGTTGAGCTCCTTCTTGGCTATGTAGCCTGTTTTGGGCACATTTATGTACTTTTCCTTAAGCAAGTAGATTTATTTCAGATCTAGTATGTTTTCTAGTTATATCTTCTCTCTCTAGTCGTATGAATAGTCTTTCTTTTATTTTAAACATACTTGTATGAAATGTACCTACAAGTAATACTTTAGGACTATCGATTTCATAGATCCACGTGAGAAATCTTCAGACCCCAGGTCCTAACAGTAAGTCAAGCATCACAAATTAATTTTCAGAGTTAAGTACCTCCCAAGGGAGTAGTTTCACCCTCCAGCTCAACCTTCATAGGAGCATTCATGTCGTTCAACTAGTCCAGGTCAGTCCAAAAAAATTTGCCAAGATCATATAGGTATATGCCATTCTCCAACTCTTCCTCATACCCTTCATATGTTGGAGATTATTTCAGGTCCCACTATTATAATAAGGACACAAAATATTCCATATTTGAATGAGTAACTCTAAATGTAGAAGCTAATGAACTAATAATTGTTCGTGGTATATATCGTCAATACTGGATCAACATATAAACTGACCCGAGGGGATAAGAACATACAAAAAAAGATGTCGATGGAAGTTGATATGGGGCAAGTCAATCCATGGAAGAATCAGATGTTAAAACCTAGATGTTGTTCTACGTTCAACTACTTATGACCCTTCTAAATCAATTTTTATCTTGGGTAGTTACAATGAAAACAAACTTACTTCTAGTCTACAGTAATAAAGGTACAAAATGGTGAGGTTAAAACAACTTACTAATTTTTTTTTTATAGTCTTATAGTCCATGAAGCCTCTATCTAGTTTGAGTACCAAATTTTTAGTGTTGAATCCTTTCATGAGAAATTAAACTACAAATCAACCATATTCATCCTCAACTACCAATTGTAAATGTGACCAGTGACATATCGATGCACAACTAGAAAATATGAAGACATAGGAACATAGTGTACTACTAATACCTTGCATATATAGGACGCTACTTAGAAACCCTCTTGCCACACAAATCTCATGCGCACATTCCAACAAGAGTCCTCCACTTCAAGTGCATTTATCGGTCCATGCCTTAACTTGGTCATGTAGAAAAATAGGGGTGTTGGACATTAGATAAATGCCAAAGTAAAGTTAACTAGTTCCTAGAAATACCAAGCATCATATTAGGCTAGGAATACCTGTGGTTTTCCCAATTTCTAGATGGTGTTGGTCATCGCCTCTTTAAGAAGCGGACACCAAGGATTGGGACTGTCATCACGTCATTTTTGGCTTCCCAAACTTGTCATCCATGAAAACCTTCGACTAGAAATGCCTAAGATGATGGCTTGGTTAGAATATAATTGAAAGAGAATGAACAATCATACAGATGAAAACAATCCTCACTAGCACACCCCCTCCAGAACTCTCTACATGTTGAAAACAAAAACAAATCTCTCTCAGATCTTTCATTCCACAGCTTAAAGAAATACTCAACAATAGTAACACTCGAGTATTTTTCATATGTGATATTAACAAATTATCACTTTTCTCATGCAAAAATCATGGTTGTGTTGGGAAGAAAAATGGTTGTCAGGGCCTTCTCGACTTGTAAGGGTACCTAATTGGTAGTCCCATCCTACCTTTATCTTTAAATCTGTGTAGTTTTTAGTCATACACTCAATAATGAATTTCATGGAGTACATGACTAATAATGCATGATAATCAAATATGAGAGAAGCATGATATAGAATATAGTTGTTAGAGTAACTATGCATAAAGTTGAAACACCTTAAACAACCAGTTTAGACAATCATGATGTATATTTAGTCTTTTTAAGGTGGCTGGCAAGGCACTAGCAAAACTCAAAGAAAGACTGATCCCCCATACCTTTAGAGAAACTAGAAAGTCATAGGTCTAGAAACAAGAGCACAAGTACAAACTAGAAAGTAATCTAAGTGATAGATCAGCACATAAGCATTTCCCACTCATGTTTTTCATGCAACAGAACTAGTACATGTATGAGACTCTAACCATGTGGTAGCTAGGATGTAAGAGATACTGCCTACCAACTACTTCTAAAAGTAAGAACATGGTGTTTTACAAACTGACATATGTTCTGTTATACAAAGATATGAGGTTTTCAGCCACAGAAACATGGTGGTTAATCTGTCTAAAATTTCAAAAGCAATTTATTGAAGTCCCAAACCAGGGACCCATAGAAATGTTGGTACAACAAGTCAACTTGTTTAAAGATTTGCATAAGGGGGCCACATCCTCTATGTTTATCAGTTGCAAGCTAGATGATAGTAGGACCATTTGTCTCCACCACCAGATTTTGGATGTTCAATAGAAAAACAATTTTGTAGGCCATCAATACAACATAGGATTCATCCATAGTAGGAGATCAGCAGCCCGACCCCATCCTTGTAACAACAACAATAACTTTTTGGGAATGGTTCCTGAAGATAGTAGTAAAACATGTTATGTTTCCACTAACACATGCCCTATCAGTGCCAACCTTGATGATACCCAACTCAGGGGCTTTCCATCTACAATTTTATCGATATGGGGCTGTAGAAGTGTGGGGTTTCTTATATCTATTAGCAATCTCATTGTGAGAGTTGACCTGCTCAAGTAAATTTGCTTTGGCTACTATTGTGTTGGAGAAGGCCTGGTTGAAGATGAGATCATTACAACCATTCCAAATAATGACACAGGATATAACAAAGTCTATAATGTCAATCTTGATCACAATTTTAGAAGACAGAGCTATGTATCAATCCTTGATGACCTCAAAATGACTATACATATGTCCTTGAAAGAAAGTCTTTTATATCAAGTTCAAACATGGTGGAATAGATGTAATCCATGATTGGTGAAGTTGTCTTGATTCAGGCTGCAACCAATGAAGTGCTTTCAGGGAACACTCTTCTAAGTTCTAATATATGTATTTTAGAGAAAACTACAAGGGGAACAATGTCCCAAGTGTGCTTTCTTTGAAACCACTCCATCTTATGTATCAACAACCAGCTGGGATGAGACATCCTAGCGACAAATAAAATTTTAGCTTGCAATAATAGTTGTTAAGTATTAGAATTATCTCATTAAATGTTGTGTGTCTTTGCCACATCCTTCCTAGTCCTTGGTCCATGACATCCATGTGTCCTAGTCTCATAGCACCATTGATTTGTACCCTTCATCCATAGAATTAAGATCCCACCTACATGCCTCCTATCACCTGCTATACCCTAGTTACACATTGCTACTACATATATATCTATATATCTCCCACCTACATCCCTTACCTATATATCTATGAGAGAGTTTTCATATTTAATTTAGTACCACTATAACATTTGTACTACCAGAATCACAAAGTATCTAGTAAGGGTGTCTCAGTGAATCATCCACTATTTGAGAATATGTTGTATTGATCTTTCCTTTACACTGGATCTGTGTTGTCACTCCTTTTCATACGTCTCTAGACTCACACCTAGATGACTTGTGCTTCCCTTGTTGTGGATTCACCACATCATGGCATATAACCATTTGGACAGCCTCAAAGTGGACCTATGACATCATTCAAGAAGATCGTTTATTTTACCAAACCAAAGACTTAAAAATATCTTCCAAGGGAGTCAATATCTGAGGTAGAAAATAATCTTAAAATTTAAATATGGTCATAATTTGATCATCTATATAGCTGACATGAAATAAAATACATGATAGACAACCAAAGAAGTATGGCATATTGTTGTATATGAGACTTTAGAGTGATTCAATCATTCTACGATCCAAATGCATCTAGGCAGACACATATATAAACCCATTGTTGTTGGAATAACTTAGGCACTTAGATTCTTGTTTGTGATCTGGAAGGCATTAAAAAAATTCTAGTTCCTACATCTTCATATATTTATGACCAAAAGTGGATGATACATGCGATGACAAATACACAATCACATGGTATAACAACAATTTATTTTTACAAATTGACATTGCATATGTCTGTAAAATCTGATGCCAGTAGAATAAGAAGAATTTATTTTCTCAAGTAGACATAGATGCTTAATGCATGTAGGGGTAGGCGCCCCTCAATTAAATGCACTCATTTGAAGTTGATGCATATACATTTTCATTATTATTTAGCTATTTAAAAATCCAACACAATACTAACATTTTAGTAGTAACATTACAAACCAAAAACACAGGATGACCTTCTAATTTTATAAGAAATGTGCATCCCAATGCAAGCCAACAATTTTCTAGCTCAAACAATGATAAGTGAATGACAAAAACCTAGACTCCAAGACATTGAAGATGGTATATCTTCAATCAAATTCTTATATGTAGCTTCAATCATGATTGTACTGAAATCTAACCTACTTGGATGGTTGACATAGATAATTTCTTCAATGGAGACTAGTTGGCATGTGAACGTGGGTTGTGGTGTACCCATTGCACAACCTGCTCTTGTGATCTGACTTCCTATTCTGGTCTGCTCATTACCAATGTGGAGTCTCAAGATATAAGCAAGTGAATATGGATAATCTGGGATATCTCCAGCATCTAAGGCACTAAATTTCATATATCTTCAGTAATCAATATTCAACTATGAGCATGAACAATCTAGTTAAAATAGTCTAGTGGCGTATATAATTGTCATTTCTGTTATCGTGGTATAATTTCTTTGACAATAAGTTACATTATCTCAGTAAAGAAAGTGAATGGCAGCTCAAGGCAATGAACAAAATCATAAAATCCAAGTACGGAATCTAAAGGACCATAGATTGAAAGAAAAAATGTAAGTATCAACTAGACTTTGAAAAAAATTCTAGATACAAAAAGTGGTTATCACACACAAAGCTAGATTCTCTTACCAAAACAAAGTTTAACTTTAATAGACGCAGAGGCAAATGTTTCAAGATTTCATCCATAAGATCTTGAAGATTATTAGAGTTGCCCAAGTGAATAGCCAAGTCTGAATCAAATGTCTAGACAACAACTTCTTTGCTGAAAAATTTACCTGCCAGCAACATAGTAGTCATGTCCCAGTAAAGTTTTTGTAATGCACTTGCCATCTCTGGAATTATTGAATACACCTTACCTCTAGAACATTATACTGATATGTGTGTGTAGATTGACAAAAAAAATAACTACAAGATGAGTCAATTGAAACAAGAACAAAAAATGAGTTGAGAACTTAGAGGATTAGCATCAGTGCTGCAATTGCAAAATGAAACAAATCTGTACGGCAGACATATTGCATATTATAAAGCTCTTTGCAATGGGAATAAATTTGTAGCTTCAAAATGGGAAACATTCTTTGTAGAGACCACACGTTCTAGATCCAAAATGTCAAAAGTGCTAGAGCATTTGATGAATTGAACAGTGTGTTGGTCTCTCAAAATATGTGTTTATAGAACAGACGATTCTAGCACATCCCAAGAAATCAAAGAAATCAGTTATGGGGAGAGTTGAAGCTCAAAGGAATATGATGTGATGGATTCCAACATAAAAAATCGAGCAAGAAGTGGATCAGCTACAAATCCATAGAGTATCTATGCATAATAACATTTAGATGTTCATGGAATTCAAGGATTTGATTTTCCACCTACCTATAGAGTTTACATGCAATGAGTATATGTGCATGCAATGTCTAGCTTCAATATAATAAAGAACACTTTTTCAATCTTTAGAAATATGAAGCCTACTATATCTTGCATCAATCTGTATACAGATAAAGTATTCTTCAATGATCAAGAACAATAATTATGTTTATTTCTAGTATAGCTTTTAGAGCATTATTGGGTAAAGTGCTATAATTCACAATGATTTAGCTCTTATGGCTGTTTGGATGAATGGTTAGCAGATGATGCTGCTGCAATCATGTTCACTTGACTCATAATTTATGTTGCTTGTTGGTTTATATACCTCTATGATTATGATCTCTTGTTCTGGATTTTTGATTCTTGGAAGTGGGTTCTGTTCAGGTGATACTGACTTCTGAAAGTGGTGCTTCAAAGGTGCAAAATCTTTTGCAAAATTAGCTGACACACAAAGACATAGCAGTAATTGAGAAGCAAGGAAGAATCTAGGGGCGAGATTCCTATTACAAGTCATTAGATTGGAGTCTAGCTAACACAACTAACTCACCAAAGTCGGGCTAATGCACAAAATATTTTAAATAGTAGATGGCCATACTCATGAAAAGGTAAGCTGCATAGAAAAAGATGAACTTCAGACATCAGAAGATAACAAAGAAAAAACATAATGACCTAGACATCCATGTGATAACTTCCAACTATAGACACATTACTTTTTCCATCCAACCACAAATAAAAAATATTTCACAAAAAGTATGCAACTGCTTACCAACCCATATGGGTAAATGCATTAATCTAATGAGTGTGCCAATAAACTAAAGGTAAATTGTGATTCATCAGCTAATTACTTCTTTAGTGACCTGCAAGAAGAGGAGAAAGTATATATTCGTAAGCATCATCCACCACACAAGATAACAAGAAAGAAGCAAGTGGTACAAACTCCAATAACTAATCCATCACTTGATTACTGATAGAATATTTTCTTTTGTTGAGTCAATAGCATTCCAAAGGAGCATGTGTTGCAACTTCCTAGAAAAGAAAGCCCAGTAAATTCCATATCAAAATCATAATGAAATTAATAGTAAATGCAAGTTAAGGTCTAGGCAATAAATATTGTGGTTTTTTTCATGGAATAAAGAACTAGCATAATTATCATAATTTAAACAATGTTATGAAAAAAAGAACTAGCATCAATCCCAACAGTCAAGCATGAAGATGTGAAAGCTCACTTATTGAATCAGTAGCTCTTATCCTGAAGTACATCAAAGCAACCAGGCCACAAGACCGCCTTGCATTCTGATGATAATAATCAAATCCTAGCACACTAATAAGAAACATATTTCAGTTTCACATCAAAAGGGAGCAGATAGTGCCCAAGAACTTTCAAGTTAAGACCTTTAAATGTTTATTAGTGGCTCAAAAACACACAACATAGCTAAGAGCTAGATCACAATAGAGTGCAACACTACAAATAGATAGAACCATCACTCCATTATATCATCAGAATATATGCAAACCAAAGCCGATGAAACCAAGGAGAAAACATAAATTCCTACTGCTCTTATTATCAAAAACTCATACAGATAGGCTAAACCATATCCTCTTGAAAAGGGTAGATAAGGAGAATTTCATAACATGAGGTAAGAACACCATCAAGCCTCCTGCACAATATAATAACCAGACTGAACACTTGTATACAAGCTTAAGCTTAATATATGCAGCAAGCAGGTTATAAGCCTCCTGGATTGTAAACCAATTTATGTGACAGGAAATTCTATCGCATATGTATTTGATGACATTTGTGCTTTATACCTAAAAATAAACCCTAATTTAAGAGGAAATTCAAGGGGTAGCGATTGATACCTCCTACTTGTTCCCTCGACAATCTATGATAACATTGGTCTTTGGCACAAGATTCATCATGGGATGTACAACAACATGGTTGGATCCATATAAGGATGTCACATCCTACATATGAAAGCAAAGGCATATACACTATTTTATCACAAGAAGAAAAATGCCCAGGCATGGCATGGAGTCCAAATTGTCCATCATTTTTCATTTCACTATTGTTTATCAGGACAAAGGCATGGGCATCCCCACCTCTGCTTCCACTTGGGTTCCTAAAAGCATGGTATGGACCTGAACTATAAATTTATCCAAGCGTGATGTACTGGTAAAGAAATACAAACATGCTCTGAAATTGTTGATAAAACAAAAGTTTCACTAGTAAAGAAATACAACCTAGCCTAATGTACTATCTTATGACTGTCTGACTTGGACGCAAATTCATTCTAGGTAAAAATATTCAATGAATGAGCTATTGGTGGAATTATATTCAATGACAATATTTATCAGCTTGGCCATGACCATGAGACGTGATTCAAGCAGAATATCAAATACTGCTGTAACACTACCATGACCTACACTAGAGAATATCATGTACTAGTTGTAAATAATAGAATGAGCCAATAGAAACATCACATGCATCGTTGCATACTAGAGAACATCACATACATAAGTGTGAAATGTAGCCTTGCCATAAAAGAGGTCTAAATGTTAAACAATACTATAGAATATTCATATCATGGTCTTATGTAGCAAGAGAAATGGAAAACAATGTTGTAATGGTGGTTCGGATGACAATCCTTTCTATATCGAATGAATTGACAAGCTTTACATCAAAGAAAAACTTTATTCTAAACCTATAGAAAAGAGGAAAAATAGCATCTATAGAATTCTAAAGGAACTTTTATTGTTTGCCTCACTTGCCTCGCTCCAACCATGTTACCTATAATAACAAAAATAATTATCTAAAATCATTATATAGACATGTTACACTTATAGCACATTGAAAAAAAAAACTAAAAAATGAGTAGCTTCTTTGGCCAAGCTATTATTGATCCGATTGCATCTTCAATGATTTGATAATTGTCAAATGGTCTAACCAGTTGCTCTTCAGGTTTAATTACCACACCAATGCAAACAACAGCAAATGCAGACCTTAACTTTCCTCCTCCTAATACAAGGTCAGGATTCACGCCTATCACTTGTGCTTGAGCTACAATTGACGTTCCATCATCGAAACTTAACAACCTCATGACCTATAAGTTTTACGGATTACAATGTAAAATTTTAGATATCAAGAATCAATGTTATTAGGAGTTTTTTTTAATAACATGTCTTTCTGTAATGGTGGTTCTGCTACATGACTTTTGTGGCATGGGTGTTCTTTCATTCCTGGTTGTTTCCATATTCTACAATACAAAACACTTATCAAATTAATAAAACCATAACTTATAATTATTACTAAAAATTTGAATAATTACTTGATTTTCTTGAAATGGAACACTCCCACTTGAATTTCCCAAAATTATTGCTTCGAGATGTTCTTGTCTTTTTTTCAGATCTGACAATTCTAGTTTTTGTGACTCACATATGTGTTGTAGGTCTTTGACTGTACCTTCAAAACCGTCAACATATGTATGACTAAACTTATTAGTCTCATGGTTCATACGAGCCTTCTTTGCACCCAATATTTGATCAGCAATTTCATCTTGATCAAGATTTGCATCATTGTTTTCAACTGCTGATTGTAACTTGTCCTACAACAATAACGATAATGATAATAAAAAAATGAGAAAATAAAGTCAAATATGTCATGAATAATTTTATACTTACGCTTAGTTCAACTGATTTTGCATCTACAGGAGTACCGTCCTTCTTCTTATGGGTAGCAAAAAACAACTGCAATCGACTAACGGGACCCCCTTTATTCTTTTGTTGCAACTGTTATTAACACACAAATAAAGTATAAGTAGAGTGTGAATGTGTTATGATATTATTATCATTATGTGGCAAATCACTCACATTCACTCTCACACAAGCATACGACATCGACCCCGATGTATGTCGTGTGGTAACAAACTTTCTACTCATACTATTCTTTGCACTCCATAACTACAGTTCATGAACATTAACCTTATCACCAATGAAAACTAAGAGAAGACATCATATATAACTAATTATCTTACCTTTTCGTCATTAGAGTCCCAGAAATTCACAAGAAAAGCCCACTGCAATGGGTCAACACGGGAAGGACAATCATTAAGTCTGTCTGTTTTGTCTTTGTGGTGCATATAATTTTTTCTTTTGATTTCAGATTTGAAGTTTCTCCAATAATCCCTAACTGTGCGTAGAACCGATTTCTTTCCCTTTGAGTCGATAGTTAATTTCTTTTGTTAAATGAAAAATAGAATGAATATAACAAATGTACGCTTCAATAACACTTTACTAAAATATATTACCAAAACATAATTCCATATTTCAATTTTCTTTCCAGCTGGTACTTGTCACCAATCCAAGTAATCCAAGGGTGCCATTTGTGAATTTCTAGCAATTGTTCCCAAAAAATAAGACAAGTCATTTTGATGAGGTCCAATTGGTTCTCCATTTTCATCCAATGTGATTGGTAATTTTGCATCCCCTGTCTTACTCCATAATCGAAGACACTTAGAATAACCGCCTTTTTTATTATACACAACATCACCTAAAAATTTAAAACAATATGAGGCAATTATTTTTAAAATATACATATAAATGCTAAACTATTAGGTAATAGCTAATTGGTGTAAATTGTTGACTAGAAACTTATGTACCTTCATCATGATTAGCAGTAGTTTCTTGATCAACCAATTCGAAGTCCTCATCATTTACATGATTGGTTTCGACCTCATGATCTATATTGTCATTATCAATAGAATGATCAACTCTCATGTCATTATTTGCCAATTAATCCCTATGACAAGCTCCAACCCTAAGGATTGATATTGGCTGTATCAACTGAATGACCAACTCCGGTACCATTTCTTGCCAAAGAATTATCCTTATGAACAAAATGACCAACTCTGACGCTATTATTTGTCAAAGAATTTATATGATCAGCTCCAACCTCATGATTTATATTGACATTATCAACACAATGACTAGTTCTCATACGGTTGTTTAACAGAGACATCCTTCCACCGATTGGAACATCATGATTTATCATTAACACATGCAGATGCTTCTCTTTTCTGATGTGTACTTCAACATTTTTGCTGCTGAAAACAGATGATGCACCAACCTTTTTATTAGTTTTATTACTCAAATCAGCTTTAGAACTTCCAATATCATCATTAACTGAACCAAGATAGCCTCCCTTCATTCTCAAATCAGCATTAACTGAACCAAGATATCCTCCTATCATTCCCAAATCAGCATTAACAGAACCAAGATAACCTCCATTTATTCCCAAATCAGCATTAACTGAACCAAAATAGCCTCCATTCATTTGCAATCTTTTATACATTCCTACAAAGATAAATATTAAGACAAAATCTTACAACTATAAGTACAAAATGATAATAGATAAATTATGTCACCGTAACCACCAATTTTCGTTTAATTACTCCATTGTTTGCATCATCAGTTTCTCGTGCAGACAACAATTGTGAATGTCTTTTCAACATCCGAAAAATATAATGCATAACCAATATTAATAAAACAAAATGATAACCATAAAAATATAGTTAAATAATAATGGTTGTAGGGGCAACCTGATATAAACATTATAAAACAAATGTTGATTCAATTTTTAAGAACAAAAAAAAAGTTTGCAAATTTTAAGAGAAATAGTATGCATATTAAAGGAAGAACAATGGTATTGATAATTAATAAAAAATGAATAAAACTAAATTCTTATAACGCTACATCAAGATACAAAATATTAAAAACTACATATGATAGATCACAATGATCTCAATCAAGTTGCTCATCATTTTTGCCATCGTAAAACGTTACACCCTCGATATCTTCTCTAACCAAATCAGATCCATCAGAAACATCGCTAAAAATGGATTCCCAATCATCTGCATGAGAATCTTCAGGTATGCATGTCCCATCCATGAAATTTTTAGTAAGCTTCTCATTAATGTCATAAGTATCACATGGTGTCGTCTGCACGACAAAGCTCCACCCATGGTGATTGATGTCACCCGAATAAAAGACTTGTTGTACTTGAGAGGCCAATACAAATGGATTTTCAATTAAGTCAATGAGTTTTAATTTGACCATTGTAAATTCATTTTCATCTTTTTTGGCGCCCTTGTTTGCATTGACCCAATCACCTTTGAACAATACAACTTTCAGTTTCTCATAGTAACTAATCTCAAAAATCTCTCGGAGTACCCCATAGTAGGTAACTTGACCCAATTTAGGATTTTTGTCCTTAGAACTGGAAAATTTTTTTGTCTGGGCATTCACCATTATCCCACTATTCTGGGTTTTTTTACCATGTTCCCCCTCCTTGGTTCGAAATATATATCCATTTGTTACATATCCATTGTATGTGTTCGCCATATTTTGTGGTCCCCGAGCCATAGTTAGTAGATTTGATGGCAAATTTTCTGACTTGGCCTTCTCTTCAATCTGTATACATTATGAATTGAGTTATTAATACAATGATCTAACAATATTAAATGAAATTAATGTTATAGACTTACATGCTTCTTAAACCAATCACTAAAAGCGTTCATATGAATATTACTGATTTCCCAATGTCTTGCACGCGAATTCAATTTCTTCACGTGGCGAATGTTTTCCCTTCTAACAAGTACATAAGTCGTGTGTACAAACATCTAACGGTGAGCATGCATATTTCTTAATAATTTAATGAACTCACTCCATGAATGGTTCAACTGCAACACAATTAGATAAAATATACTGATGTGCAGTTTTCAGCATCACATCTTTAAGATAAATAGGAATACTCTTTCCTACTCGACGCCCTTTGTGTGAAAAAATAGACCAATCATCATCAGTAACAATATCGTCATCTTCAACATCATTTCTAGCCAATTTTGTGAACCTTGTCTCTACCCCAGAGAGATACCTTGAACAAAATGTTACACATTCATCTTCTAGGTAACATTCTGCTATGGAAGATTTTGGAGAAGCTTTATTCCTCACATATTCTTTCAATGTTTTCAAATATCTATAATGATAAAAGGAATTTGTTTAAAATCAAAAATACATTTGATAAAATTTTAGTGAAACAAATTGTATAAATATACTACCTTTCCACTAGATACATCCAACGATAAAATGGTGGTCCAGCTATCTTAGCTTCTCGTGGAAGATGAATGACCACATGCTCCATTATGTCAAAAAATGAGGGCGGGAAAATCTTCTCCATTTTGCACAGAGTCACCGCAATTCTAGATTCTAACTTCTCAATAGCAAACAGATTTATCTCTTTTGAGCATATGCCTTTGAAAAATCTAGACAACTAAGTTATCATAGTTATGATGTTCTTGCTCGGCAACGCTACCCATAAAGCCAATGGAAGAAATTGTTGCATTAATATATGGTAGTCGTGACTCTTTAATGTCAACAATTTTCTTTCTTTGATGCGTGCATTTCGTGAGATATTGGAGGAATAACCATCTGGAACCCGTACAGACTTCAAAAACTTACAAAATAATTCTTTTTCCTCTTTTTTCAAAGCAAAATAAGAAGGTGGAATAATATTCTTACTTCCGTTCTTGATAATGTGCACTCGAAGTCTTATTCCCATCTCTAAAAGGTCATAACGAGATTTTTCATTATCCTTTGACTTGTCCATCCTAAATAACGTGTGAATCAAACTCTCACATACAATCTTTTCAATATGCATTATGTCAAGATTATGACGAATAAGGTTGTACTTTCAGTATGGCAACTCAAAGAAAATGCTTTGTTTTTTCCAATTGTAAGGCATGTTGTCTACATCTCTGGTTTGAACTAAAACATGATTTCTAGACAACATCTTTGGATCAATTCTTAATTCTTCTTTTCCACCAAATGAGGACATATCCCTATGAAATTTAAGATCCATCGGAAGGAACCTCTTGTGGCCAATGAAACATTATTTCCTACTATGTGGTAGTCTAATAGACCATGTGTACTTATTGCAAACATGGCATGCAACATACCCACTAGTTTGCCAACCAGATAAATAACCATAGGCAGCGAAGTCATTTATCATCCATAGTAAGGCGGCACGCAATTTGAAAACAGCTTTACGATTAGCATCGTAGGTATCAACACCAACTTCCAACAGTTCTTTCAACTCTTCAATCAGAGGTTGTAAGTAGATATCTATCTTCATTCCTGGTTGAGTTGGACCATGAATAATCATAGAAAGGATAAAATTAGGTGTCTTCATGCATAACCATGGTGGCAAATTGTACAGAATCAATATGACTGGCCAAATACTATATGAGTTACACATCATACCAAATGGATTAAATCGTCAGATGCTAAACCAAGACGCTCATTACGAGAATCAGATGCAAAATCAGCATTCATGTTATCAAATGTCTTCCATGTAGGTGAATCTACTGGATGTATTAAAACTCCATCCTTGGTGTGACTTTCATCGTGCCGCCGCATTAGTGGTGCAACTCTAGAGGACATAAACAATCTCTTCAACCTAGGAGTTAAGGGAAAGTAGCACATAACTTTACAAGGAACTCTTTGCTTTTTAATTCCCATACTTTTTGCACCGTCTACATTAGTTTCAATCTCTATATATCTAGAAACATGACAACGGGGGCATGAAGTATTATTTGCAGACTCCTTGCGATAAAAAAAATGCAATCATTTATACATGCATCAATTTTCTCATAGTCAAGACCAAGGTCCCTAATTATTTTCCTTACTTCATAGTATGAGCCAGGCAACGTATCACCCTCAGGAAGCAAATCCTTCAAAAGTTCAAGCAGCTCAGTAAATAATTTATTGCTCCAATGATTGCTACATTTTATATGGAACAACCTTACGACGGTATATAGCTTAGAATATTTCTTATTTCTAGGATACAACTCTTATGCATCAATCTCTAACAATTTGTAGATTTTCTCAGCTTCTTCGTCATCAACAAATACAAATGAATCATCATCGTCGTTGTCCATAGTTTCTCGACAGTTTTGGACTCCATATGCATCGTGAAACATGTCTCTGATATCATCAAACGACATGTTGTCTTGCATAAAAGAATCTTCTGTGGCATCAGAAGAAGTCTCACCATGAAAAATCCAATCAGTGCAGTTGTTGAAAAAACCATTCCATAATAGGTGCTCGATTGTCACTTGACGGTTGCGTCTTTATGTATTTAGACACTTTTTACAAGGACATAAGATAGTCTCATTCCTACTACATTTTTTGAAAGCGTCATCTATGAATTTGACTACCCCAGTTAAGTACTTTGTACTGGTCCTATCTTCCTCAATTATCCAGCTTTTATCGATCATACTTCCCTAGATAAACGTAAGTAAACACATCAATATAATCAATATATACGTAGAAATTATTAATCAAATGGAAAGATTTTAAAAAAATTAATACTAAAGAAGGTAATAAAATATACATAAATTTAACACAATGAAAAATTAAATATATAAATAAGTAGAAAATCAATAAAGTATAATACCGATCATAGTATAAATAATACTTTGACAACCCATGTATATATCTGTTTATCTATGACATATTGGTAATAAATATCAAAATAGTCTTGTTGTCTTGTTGGACTATGATGATAAGGTTCAACTAGGGAAGCATGGACACATTTCTAGCACGGACATCGACACAGACACTATAAATGATAAAATGTTAATTCAAATTTATCATAAAGCTACTTGCTGACATGCAGTATGGCTTTTGTAAGGCGATATCAGTTGATATAACTAAGTTTATGTACTTTTTTGCATGGGTAAGTCCCACTAGTTTCATCCATATTTGTCAATTCAGATGGTGTTGCTATGTTAAAATGGACCTCTTGAATATCACGGTGAAGAATGTGTAGCCTGGAATGCTAAAGAATGTGTAGCCTTGATTATGTTTATTGTACGTAATAGGTAGTTCATGGCATATATTCCTCCACATTTTTTGTGTTCATTCTATACGATAGGTATTTCATGTAATATATTCTTCTACAATAATTTTTTTCATTCTATATAATAGCTAGTTAGATAGTTCATGGCATAATAGGTGGTTCATGGAACCAGATTTTCATAGCTTCAACACAATATTGAATATGACTTTTGCCTCCTACAATGCATTTGAAGGCCCAGTACATACTTGAGTATGATGTACCTCATAATCTAATTGGCTGATTTTGAATTGAAGCTTTGATAAAAAGTGTCTGCAAGTACACAAGTCACAACAAAACTCATGTTTAGGTGTAGGCATTGTTATAATTTTGGTGACACTGGCAAGGGAATAGTATATATTAGAAATTTCACGTCCAACTTGCCTCTAAAAAAATTAAACTTTGGACATGTGAATCTTTGAGCTCCACTTGAATAGTTTGCCCTGGAGATTTTCTCATCTTCAATAGATCTGAGAACGATTGTATGACAACTGTGATGGTCCAACTCTATTCCTTCCATGCATTCTATTGTCAAGGTGAACAAGGAAAACTTTGTTGACTCTACTGCCATTATAAGGGTGAACACGGAAAACACCACACACCCATATATGGTGAATCTGATATTTCTTGCTTGAGCATAATTGTTAACCACATGTTATAATTTTATGTCCTCACTAACAAATGACTATAGGGCATTTAAAATTCTGGAACTCAAGCATGTAGTTTCCAGATAGTTCCTACATATGCTTGCTTCTGATGTAAAACTGGTATAACACAACTATTTTTGTCAGTAATCATGAAACTGACATATTTCTATAAACTAACATATCTGATTTTCTATTAGCCAACTATAGTCACCTACTCAATGTTGTGTTGTGATAGCATTCATATACTATGAAATTGATCATCCGAATTCCAAACTTAGTTACTTAGGTTATGTTACCTACATGTATGTTTATCATGTGACCTATTCGACCAAGAACAGTGTTGTATGATTATAGAAACATGAGGCCTGCTTGGCATCAAACTGCCTTTTCTCTGTTTCTCTAAAGTATACCTTTGGTTGCACCTCTTCTATTTCTTGCACAACCTAGTTCATAATTTCCAGCCCAACATCCAGTTGCAGTGTTATCCTTTCAATTGCTAGAAGTTCTAGGGGGAATAGACCCTTCCATCCAACAAATTATTGTGCAACCTTATTGTAGCTTGGCCTCGAGCCCAACTAAACATGTAAAAAACCTTATTGTAGTTTCATTTTTCTTGTGCTTCTAGGCTATCTCCCTAAATTTATTAAGTAGACCCAAAAAACCAAAACAGCCCTAAACACATTCAACAGTATGGCATGGACATTAATAAAGGAAACAATTAATTTACTCACTGGAATGAAAAAACATGAGAGAATGGCGAAAGAAATTAGAATCTGTCGAGGCATGTACATGTCTAATCTCACAAAAATAGGGAGGTCCCACTTGTAATCTACCATGGGGTCTGTAAATGAGGGAACCTTTTAAAGGAATAACCCTTTCATAATGAAAGCAAAGAAATCAATGTCCATGATAAGGCTTTTGACCATCAATGTCCAAAATACTATAATATGAAAAACAAGGATATCTATTCAATTATAAAGCCCAAAGGGAACCCAAAACATAAGTACATATTTTGTTGTATAAACTATATCAAGGAATGTTAATGATAAAGACCATGAGTTGTACCTGAAACATAGTGCTTTAACCCAATTAGGTCCATAGTTTCATGTTCAAAACCCATTACATTGCAAGACTTTGGCTTACTAAGTGTGCGTTATACAGCTAATGCAACTCGAAATAATCTTATCCCCTTGACAAATGGTTCCCATTGGAACAACTGAGTATATGATCATTTTGAGGAAAGAACCAACCTACTAGTGGTGGAATGGGACACTAGAAACACTTAAATGTGATTGGGATCCTACACTGCCATAATTACCAAATTCTAAAAGACTATTTCAAAGTGAGATTTGGAATTAGTAATTGTCTAACATTTGAGTTAAGTGATGACGTGACCACCCATAAAGAATCATCACATAAGTTAGGATCCCATCCAACCTAGTCACTTGACTCAGCAACCGACCTTAATGACAGAGACCTCAACACTTACCAAGGATTAGAGCCATAAATACTTAAAGGAAACACTATTTCAACCACATTAATGAGTATAAACACACAAGGTCACTAGCCCCTATTAAGATGAAATATACCTCAACCAATGAGTAAGTAAATACAAAATAATAATGTCTCACTAGCCCCTATTAAGATGAAACACACGATCATGATAAATGGAAATTCAACAAATTTGCAACAATAAATATCTTATTATAATCACCCACAAGTAAGTAAATACAAAATAATAATGCAAAAAAGCAATGAGGCTTGTCAAATAGTACTTGGCCATTCTACGTAATGATCATAGGCCACCACAATCAGAGGAGGTGAAGCAAGACATGCCAAATACTCTAGAGTGCCCTTGAGTGTTTTTTCCAAACTGTAAAAATATAAAAACCTTTCAAGTAATTTGTAAATGTAGTCAAATGAAGTGAATTATGTATTCTCTGATCAGTTCAATGGCTTTAGTCATGCACCCTAGTGATTGTCTTGGAAGTTTATCAACAAACTATACTATGGAACTACCTTATTCTTTGTGAATTTACATAAATATATACAGTTATAGACACATGTATATGATTTATTTGTGAACATACGAAGCTCCAAATTTCTTATAAACAAGCAGAAACAAAGATTACCATGATATCCACTTCATATTGCTGATGCTACAAAATTTAGCATACAAAATGATATATGAAACTATTATACCATCCAAGAATGATGAAATGAAATGCAAGAAAATCATTAGAACTTAATTACAAACAATGATCCAAAAGTTCCAATACTAATGGGGGTGTGCACTACAAGGAAGGGGTGAGGGTTTTGGTGAGGAGTTGGGGTTTGGTTGAGGAGTCTACATGGTTTGATCTTATTTTCTCTTTTCTTTTTAGTTTGATCTTATGTGGGTTGGGTTGGTCGTGTCCACTAAGCATCCTAGATGTGTCCACGACGTGTCCAGATTGCAAATATATAAAATATGAATCTGGACACACTGGAGGAGTGTCTTCCGCGTGTCCAAGGCGTGTCCGGGTTAGACACGTGTCAGACACAGACACGGCAACCTCCGGGAAGTATTTGTGCTTCCTAGATAGAAGCGTATACATACCTAACATTTTTTGTTCCTAAATAAAATATCTAAATATAAAGAGATAGTTTCATGTATATAGAACTATAGAGCTAATATACAAAAACTTTACCTAGCATGTATTGCTGCATTTAAGCAGTGTGCCAAGTTTCGATACATGCACAATGTACGTCAAATAGCAGAAAGACATCATATGGCATGGATGGAGTCTAATAAGAAGTTATGGTAATTATCTATTGGACAGTTATTGAGTAGGAGATTCAGTTGTTCTCTATTTCTACTATAATGTTTTAGATTATAGATGTAACACTCAGTCATGTATCACTTGATGCAATTCAAACCTATGGTATCGTACAAAAATATGGGTTGGCATGTATATTCAAACCATTGATTATATATTTGTTCATGATTCCCTCCAACGATATATAGATATTCCATAAAGTACACAAACTTGGTCAATGTTTGGAGAAGGAAAATGAATCCAACCGCGAGGAGGAGGAACAGTTGTACCCTTAAGTTGATCCTTTGAGCTAATCAAGAGATATAAAACCACTATTGAATGACTTACATGAGAGGGAGGAAGCTGCAGGCGGTTGGAGGAGAGATAATAGTTGGAGAAGATGCCCTAGCACGGGAAAGTATAGCAGTGAGAAGGATTACAAGTCAGGGAACATACCTACGTTTTTTGGCGGGGATAATGGGAGTGGAAGAGGTACCTTGCGAGTGGTTTCGAAGATAGATTGTTGGATGTGGCTAGGATGAATCTTCATAGACAGCAATAGAGTGATGGATCCAGGACCAAGAGAACTCGAAGTGGCTGGTCGATCGAGAGGAAACGGCCGCCCACCCTAGTGGTAGAGGATCATTGATGTCGGGGCTTCCTCAGACAGAAGCTTTCCTCGGATGGCCGCCAAGGTGTCTGCCTACGGTTGGGGGAGCGCAGTGGGATAGCACACTCGATCGGTTTTTCCTTGATGTGTGGATGTCGAGCTAGGTAGAGATTGTGTGGATGAATGGTTAGAGAAGATACATAGCAATCGCGTGAGACAAAATAGGGACTATCACACACGGTTTGGATGAAAGGGGAGGGAATGTTGGCGCCATCCAAAAATTATAATGTGAAAAGTTAGATTGATAATTTTTAGAATGTATACATAAAGATACATATATGTATTTCCAATTAAAATGTAGGAGGGCAACAAGTTGCACCATCACCCCTAAAAAATAAAATAGTTATTTACAACGGGCGTCGAGATGAAGGTTATATGAGTTCAAATGAGATTTTTAGTCATTACCATTAACTATATTTGTATTACTTACATTTTTATAATTTATAAAGAAAATCTATGAGAACATTAGTCTTTCGCACAAGATTCATCATGGGCATTGTAGCAACATGGTTGGATCCATATAAAGATGTCACATCCTACATATGAAAGCAAAGGCATATACACTATTTTATCACAAGAAGAAAAATGCCCAGGCATGGCATGGAGTCCAAACTGTCCATCATTTTCCATTTCATTATTTTTTATCAGGACAAAGGCATGGGCATACCCACCTGTGCTTCCACTTCGGTTCCTAAAAGCATGGCATGGACATGAACTATAAATTGATCCAAGTGTGATGTACTGGTGAAGAAATACAAACATGCTCTGAAATTGTTGATAAAACAAAAGTTTCACTGGTAAAGAAATACAACCAAGCCTAATGTACTAACTTAAGACAGTCCGACTTGGACCCAAATTCATTCTAGGTAAAAATATTCAATGAATGAGCTATTGGTAGAATTATATTCAATGACAGTATTTATCAGCTTGGCCAAGACCATGAGATGTGATTCAAGTAGAATATCATGTACTGCTGTAACACCACCATGACCTACACTAGAGAATATCATGCACTAGTTATAAATAATAGAAAGAGCCAACAAAAACATCGCATGCATCATTGCATACTAGAGAACATCACATACATAAGTGTGAAATGCAACCTTTCCATAAAAGAGGTCTAAATGTTAACCAATACTATAGAATATTCATATCACGATCTTATGTAGCAAGAGAAATGGAAAACAATGTTGTAATGGTGGTTCGGATGACAATCCTTTCTATATTGAATGAATTGAAAAGCTTTACATCAAACAAAAACTTTATTCAAAATCTATACAAAAGAGGAAAAATACCATATACAGAATTTTGAAGGAACTTTTATTGTTTTCTCACTTGCCTCGCTCCAAGCATTTTACCTATAATAACAAAAATAATTATCTAAAACCATTATATAGACATGTTACACTTATAGCACATTGAAAAACAAATTTACCGAACAATGAGTAGCTTTTTTGGCCAAGCTATTATTGACCTGATTGCATCTTTAATGATTTGATAATTGTCAAATGGTCTAACCAGTTGCTCTTCAGGTTTAATTGCCACACCAATGCAAACAACAGCAAATGCAGACCCTAACTTTCCTCCTCCTATTACAAGGTCAAGATTCACGCCTTTCACTTGTCCTTGAGCTACAATTGACGTTCCATCATCGAAACTTAACAACCTCACGACCTATAAGTTGTACTGATTACAATGTAAAATTTTAGATATCAAGAATCAAACTTATTAGGAGTTTTTTTTTGTTTAATAACATGTCTTTCTGTAATGGTGGTTCCGCTACATGACTTTTGTGGCATGGGTGTTCCTTCATACCTGATTGTTTCCATATTCTACAATACTCTTATCAATTTAATAAAATCATAACTTATAATTATTACTAAAATTTTGAATAATTACTTGATTTGCTTGAAATGGAACACTCCCTCTTCAATTTCCCAAAATTATTGCTTCGATATGTTCTTTCCTTTTTTTTAGATCTGACAATTCTATTTTTTATGACTCACATATGTGTTGTAGGTTTTTGACTGTACCTTCAAAACCATGAACATATGCCTGACTAAACTCATTAGTCTCATGGTTCACACGAGCCTTCTTTGCACCCAATATTTGATCAACAATTTCATCTTCATCAAGATTTGCATCATTGTTTTGAACTGTTGATTGTAACTTGTCCTACAACAGTAACCATAATGATGCTTAAAAAATTGAGAAAATAAAGTCAAATATGTCATGAATAATTTTATACTTACAATTAGTTCAGTTGATTTTGCATCTACAGGAGTACTGTCCTTCTTCTTATGGGTAGCAACAAACAACTGCAATCGACTAACAGGACCCCCTTTATTCTTTTGTTGCAATTGTTATTAACACACAAATAAAGTATAAGTAGAGTGTGAATGTGTTATGATATTATTATCATTAGATGGCAAATCACTCACATTCGCTCTCATACAAGCATAGGGCATCGACGCCAATGTATGTCATGTGGTAACAAACTTTCTACTCATACTATTATTTGCACTCTATAACTACAGTTCATGAACATTAACCTTATCACAAATGAAAACTAAGAGAAGACATCATATATAACTAATTATCTTACCTTTCTGTCATTAGAGTCCCAGAAATTCACAAGAAAATCCCACTACAATGGGTCAACACGGGAAGGATAATCATTAAGTCTGTCTGTTTTGTCTTTGTGGTGCATATAATTTTTTCTTTTGATTTTAGATTTGAAATTTCTCCAACAATCCCTAACTGTGCGTAGAACCGATTTCTTTCCCTTTGAGTCGATAGTAAATTTCTTCTATTAAATGAAAAATAGAATGAATATAACAAATGCACGCTTCAATAGAACTTTACTATAATATATTACCAAGACATAATTCCATATTTCAGTTTTCTTTCCAGCTAGTACTTGTCGCCAATCCAAGTAATCCAAGGGTTTCCAGTTGTGAATTTCTAGCAATTGTTCACAAAAAAGAAGACAAGTCATTTTTATGAGGTCCAATTGGTTTCCCATTTTCATCCAATGTGATTGGTAATTTTGCATCCCCAGTCTTACTCCATAATCGAAGACACTTCGAATAGCCTTTTTTTTATTATACACAACACCACCTAAAAATTTAAAACAATATGAGGCAATTATTTTTAAAATATACATATAAATGCTAAAATATTAGGTAATAGCTAATTG
This sequence comes from Alisma plantago-aquatica, assembly GCA_963693085.1. Taxonomy (NCBI): domain Eukaryota; kingdom Viridiplantae; phylum Streptophyta; class Magnoliopsida; order Alismatales; family Alismataceae; genus Alisma; species Alisma plantago-aquatica. The sequence continues at coordinate 946,382,214 of OY856411.1, read as the reverse complement.
GTGTAAATTGTTGATTAGAAACTTATGTACCTTCATCATGATTAGCAGTAGTTTCTTGATCAACCATTTTAAAGTCCTCATCATTTACATGATTGGTTTCGACCTCATGATCTATATTGTCATTATCAACAGAATGATCAACTCTCATGTCATTATTTGCCAAAGAATCCCTATGACCAGCTCCAACCTCATGATTGATATTGGCTGTATCAACTGAATGACCAACTCTGGTACCATTGCTTGCCAAATAATTAGCCTTATGAATAGAATGACCAACTCTAATGCTATTATTTGTCAAAGAATTTATATGCTCAGCTCCAACCTCATGATTTATATTGAAATTATCAACCTAATGACCAGTTCTCATACGGTTGTTTAACAGAGACATCCTTCCACCGATTGGAACATCATGATTTATCATTGACACATGCGAATGCTTCTCTTTTCTGATGTGTACTTCAACATTTATGCTGCTGAAAATAGATGATGCACCAACCTTTTTATTAGTTTGATTACTCAAATCAGCTTTATAACTTCCAAGATCATCATTAACTGAACCAAGATAGCCTCCCTTCATTCTCAAATCAGCATTAACTGAACCAAGATATCCTCCTTTCATTCCCAAATCAGCATTAACAGAACTAAGATAACCTCCATTCATTTCCAAATCAGCATTAAGTGAACCAAGATAGCCTCCATTCATTTGCAATCATTTAGACATTCCTACAAAGATAAATATTAAGACAGAATCTTACAACTATAAGTACAAAATGATAATAGATAAATTATATGTCATTGTACCCACCAATTTTCATTTAATTACTCCATTGTTTGCATCATCAGTTTCTCATGCAGACAACAATTGTGAACGTCTTTTCAACATCCTAAAAATATAATGCATAACAAATATTAATAAAATAAAACTATAACCATAAAAATATAGTTAAATAATAATGGTTGTACGGGCTACCTCATATAAACATTATAAAACAGTTGCTGATTCAATTTTTAAGAACAATAAAAAGTTTGTAAATTTTAAGAGAAATGGTATGCATATTAAAGGAAGAACAATGGTATTGATAATTAATAATAAATGAATAAAACTAAATTCTTATAATGATACATCAAGATATAAAATATTAAAAACTACATATGATAGATCACAATGATCTCAATCAAGTTGCTCATCATTTTTCCCATCGTAAAAAGTTACTCCCTCCATATATTCTCTAACCAAATCAGATCCATCAGAAACATTGCTAAAAATAGATTCCCAATCATCTGCATGAGAATCTTCAGGAACGCATGTCCCATCCATGAATAAGCTTCTCATCCAAGTCATTAGTATCACTTGGTGTCATCTTCACGACAAAGCTCCACCCACGGTGATTGATGTCATCCAGATAAAAGACTTGTTGTACTTGAGAGGCCAATACAAATGGATTTTCAATTAAGTAAATGAGTTTTAATTTGACCATTGTAAATTCATTTTCATCTTTTTTGACGCCCTTGTTTGCATTGACCCAATCACCTTTGAACAGTTCAACTTTCAGTTCCTTATAGAAACTAATCTCAAAAATCTCTCGGAGTACCCCATAGTAGGTAACTTGACCCAATTTAGGATTTTTGTCCTTGGAACTGGAAAAACTTTCTGTCTGGGCATTCACCATTATCCCACTATTCTGTATTTTTTTACCATGTTCCCCCTCCTTGGTTCGAAATCTATATCCATTTGTTACATATCCATTGTATTTGTTTGCCATATTTTGTGGTCCCCGAGCCAGAGTTAGTAGATTTGATGGAAAATTTTCTGACTTGGCCTTCTCTTAAATCTATACACATTATGAATTGAGTGCTCTAACAATATTAAATGAAATTAATGTTATAGACTTACATGCTTCTTAAACCAATCATTAAAAGTGTTCATATGAATATTACTGATTTCCCAATGTCTTGCACGTGGATTCAATTTCTTCACGCGGAGAATGTGTTCCCTGCTAACAAGTACATAAGTCATGTGTACAAACATCTAACAGTGAGCATGCATATTTCTTATTAATTTAATGAACTCACTCCATGAACGGTTCAACTACAACACAATTAGATAAAATATACTGATATACAGTTTTCAGCATCACATCTTCAAGATAAACATGAATACTCTTTCCTATTTGACACCCTTTGTATGAAAATATAGGCCAATCATCATCAGTAACAATATCGTCATCTTCAACATCATTTCTAGCCAATTTTGTGAACCTTGTCTCTACCCCAGAGAGATACCTTGAACAAAATGTTACACATTCATCTGCCAGGTAACATTATGCTATGGAAGCTTCTGGAGCAGCTTTATTCCTCACATATTCTTTCAAAGTTTTCAAGTATCTATAATGAGAGGAACTCATTAGCATTTACGCCTTCTCTCTAGCCACTCCCGGAGGCCGCAGCTGGGGGGAGGGGGCGCCCTAGGTGCCTTCCTCCCCTTGGCTCTCCAACATCCTCGACAGTGACCCTAGGGAGCGGTGTAGCAGATCCATGTGGTAGAGAAGCAGTTCGTTCGGTTCGTCAGGTTTCTCTCCTCAGCAGTTCTGGATGGGAGGCACGGAGCATCACGTGGATGAGGCCGGGATCCGTGGTTCACATTGTCGACTTGGTTGACTTCCACCTTATCCAAGTGAGGCAGATGGAAAGAGCGCTCCCTTCTAGTCTTTGGTTCATGCGGGTTGCTCTGTGTCACCGCTGGTGCAAGGGGGTCTGTACCCCTTTTCTCACACACCTCATCCTCCTCTCTGGAGAGAGACCTGATCCGATCTGGTGGATGAAGACCCTTTCGTCTTCGACATCATCTTCGCCCTTCTAGGAGGCTACGAAGGCTGGTGGGAGGCTAGGGATCGCCCCTTCCTTCAAAGCGACTTTGTTCCCAGGTTAACGAAGAACCTGCGATTTCATTTTTCAGACTCATTGGTGGCTCTGGATTCGCTGGTCATCCTACTAGGTTTTGTGGCTCTGTTTTTTCACTGGTGATGTTGACTCCTTCAATGGGTGACCGAGTCATCTTGGTTTGCTCGGAGATGCGGCTTCATCCCCGCTGTGATGGTGGCACCCCTCTCTGGGGTTTAGTTTCCCGACTTGTTCTAGGTCCTCGGTTACAGGTTGGTTGTCGATTTCTCTAGTTGTTCATGGAGGTGGTGGTTGTGGTCTCTTCGCTACCATCCTCTCGAGCTTCAGATCGATCCAGTGGTTGAGGTGTCCATTCAGGATGTTTGCCCCTCCTTGGTTCATGGAGTTCATGCAGTGTCTTTGTTCTTGATTCCTCTGCTGCTGCAGGTGGATTTTGAATAGGCGGCCAAGCAGTGGACCGTTCAGTTCGTGTTTTTTAATGCCAGTTGGGGGGAGGCATAGGAACTGGTCCACTGGTGGTTGATTCTGCTGATTCAAGTTTTGAAGATGTGTGTTACTTAACAGGTTGATGACAGAAGATAGTTCCAGTGATCGCTTAATGTGGTTGTTGTTGTTGAGGGTTAGACTTGCCAATATCTGAATACGTTCATATGCCTAGTACATACTTTCGCTGACAGTCATCTTCCCATCAAAGTTGAGTCTGCACATTTTGTGGGTAAGAATAATGACAGTGGAGCTCCTCATCTGAGATGGTAGTTGGCTGGCCAGTCTTCTGTTTGTATGAAGGCTTTGGTGTATTTTTTGTTTGGTCTTTTCTTTCTATTTGAGGTCTTCTGTGTAAGACTTTGGGTTTGTGTTTTCTTTTGTAATCCTTTTAGAGGATTAGGGGGTGCGATCCTTTGTACCTAAAGTTTTGGTATCATTTAATAGCAACTGCGTTTTTACCGACCAAAAAAAAGTATCTATAATGATAAATAGAATTTGTTTAAAATCAAAAAGTACATTTGATAAAATTTTAGTGAAACAAATAGTAAAAACATACTACCTTTCCACTGGATACATCCAACGATAAAATGGTGGTTAAGCTATCTTAGCTTCTCGTGGAAGATGAATGACCACATGCTCCATTATGTCAAAAAATGAGGGCGGGAAGATCTTCTCCATGTTGCACATAGTCACCACAATTCTAGATTCTAACTTCTCAATAGCATACATATTTATCGCTTTTGAGCATATGTCTTTGAAAAATCTAGACAACTCAGTTATCACAGTTATGTCGTTCTTGCTTGGCAACGCTACCCGTAAAGGCAATGGAAGAAATTGTTGCATTAATATATGGTAGTCGTGGCTCTTTAATGTCAAAATATTTCTTTCTTTGATGCGTGAATTTCACAATATATTGGAGGAATAACCATCTGGAACCCGTACAGACTTCAAAAACTTACAGAATAATTCTTTTTCCTCTTTTTTCAAAGTAAAACAAGAAGGTGGAATAATATTCTTACTTCCGTTCTTGAATAATGTGCAGTCTAGGTCTTATTCCCATCTCTAAAAGGTCATAATGAGATTTTCATTATCCTTTGACTTGTCCATCCCAAGTAATGTGTGAATCAAACTCTCACATACATTCTTTTCAATATGCATTATGTAAAGATCATGACGAATAAGGTTGTACTTCCAATATCGCAACTCAAAGAAAATGCTTTATTTTTTCCAATTGTAAGGCATGTTGTCTACATCTCTAGTTTGAACTAAAACATGATTTCCAGACAAAATCTATGGAACAGTTCTTAATTCTTCTTTTCCATCAAATGAGGACATATCCCTATGAAATTTATGATCAATCGGAAGGAACCTCCTGTGACCCATGAAACATTGTTTCCTACTATGTTGGGCATGCATCATACCCACTAGTTTGCCAACCAGATAAATAACCATAGATAGGGAAGTCATTTATCGTCCATAGTAAGGCGACACGCAATTTGAATACAACTTTACAATCAGCATCATAGGTATCAACACCAACTTCCCATAGTTCTTTCAACTCATCAATCAGAGGTTGTAAGTAGATATTTATCTTCATTCCTAGTTGAGTTGGACCAGGAATAATCATAGAAATGATAAACTTAGGTATCTTCATGCATAACCATGGTGGCAAATTGTACGGAATCAATATGACTGGACAAATACTATATGAGTTAATCATCAAGCCAAATAGATTAAATCCGTCAGATGCTAAACCAAAACACACTATAAGAATCAGATGCAAAATCAGCCTGCATGTTATCAAATGTCTTCCATGCAGGTGAATCTACTGGATGTCTTAAAACTCCATCCTTGGCGTGACTTTCATCATGCCACCACATTAGTGGTGTGACTCTAGAGGACATAAAAAATCTCTTCAACCTAGGAGTCAAGGGAAAGTAGCGCATAACTTTACAAGGAACTCTTTTCTTTTTAATTCCCATACCTTGTGCATTGTCTACATCAGTTTCAGTCTCTATATATCTAGAACCATGACAACGCGGGCATGAAGGATTATTTGCAAACTCCTTGCGATACAAAATGCAATCATTTATACATGCATCAATTTTCTCTTAGTCAAGAACAAGGTCCCCAATTATTTTCCTTACTTCGTAGTATGAGCTAGGAAACGTGTCACCCTATGGAAGCAAATCCTTCAAAAGTTCAAGCAGCTCAGTAAATGATTTATCGCTCCAACGATTGCTACATTTTATATGGAACAACCTCACGACAGTATACAGCTTGGAATATTTCTTATTTCCAGGATACAACTCTTGTACAACAATCTCTAACAAATTGTAGAATTGCTCAGCTTCTTCTTCGTCGACAAATACAAATGAATCATTGTCGTCACTGTCCATAGTTTCTTCACAGTTTTGGACTCCATATACATCGTGCAACATGTCTCTCATATCATCAAACGACATGTTGTCTTGCATAGAAGAATCTTCTGTGGCATCAAAAGAAGTCTCACCATGAAAAATCCAATCAGTGTAGCTACTAAAAAAACCATTCGATAACATGTGCTCAGTTGTCACTTGACGGTTCTGTCTTTGTCTATTTAAACACTTTTTACAAGGGCATAAGATAGTCTCATTCCTACTTCATTTTTTGAAAGCGTCCTCTATGAATTTGACTACCCCAGTTAAATACTTTGTACTAGTCCTGTCTTCCTGAATTATCCAGCTTTTGTCAATCATACTTCCCTAGATAAACGTAAGTAAACACATCAATATAATCAATATATACGTAGAAATTATTACTCAAACGGAAAGATTTAAAAAAAAATTAATAATAAAGAAGGTAAAAAAATATACATAAATTTAACACAATGAAAAATTAAATATATAAATAAATAGGAAATCAATAAAATATAATATCGATCATAGTATACATATTACTTTGACAAGCCATGTATATATCTATTTATCTATGATTTATTGGTAATAAATATCAATATAGTTTTGTTGTCTTGTTGGACTATGATGATAAGGTTCAACCAGGGAAGCATGGACACGTTTCTAGCACAGACACCAACATGGACACTATAAATCATAAAATGTTAATTTTAATTTATCATAAAGCTACTTGCTGACATGTAGTATGGCTTTTGTAAGGTGATATCAGTTGATGTAACTAAGTTTATGTACTTTTTTGCATGGGTAAGTTCCACTAGTTTCATCCATATTTGTCAATTAAGATGGTGTTGCTATGATAAAATGGACCTATTGAATATCATGGTGAAGAATGTGTAGCTTGGAATGCTAAAGAATGTGTATCCTTGATTATGTTTATTGTACGTAATAGGTAGTTCATGGCATATATTCCTCCACATTTTTTTGTTCATTCTATACGGTAGGTAGTTCATGTAATATATTCCTCCACAATAATTTTTTTCATTCTATATAATAGCTAGTTAGGTAGTTCATGGAATAATAGGTGGTTCGTGGAACCAGATTTTCATAACTTCAACACAATATTGAATATGACTTTTGCCTCCTACAATGCATTTGAAGGCCCAGTACATACTTGAGTATGATGTACCTCATAATCTAATTGGCTGATTTTGAATTGATGCTCTGATAAAAAGTGTCTCCAAGGACACAAGTCACAACAAAACTCATGTTTAGGTGTAGGTATTGTTATAATTTTGGTGACACTGGAAAGGGAATAGTATATATTTAGAAATTTCACGTCCAACCTACCTCTAAAAAAATTAAACTTTGGACATGTGAATCTTCGAGTTCCACTTGAATAGTTTACCCAAGAGATTTTCTCATCTTCAATAGATCCGAGAATGACTGTATGACAACTGTGATGGTCCAACTCTATTCCTTCCATGCATTCTACTATCAAGGTGAACAAGGAAAACTTTGTTGCCTCTACTTTCAATATAAGGGTGAACACGGAAAACACCACACACCCATATATGGTGAATCTGATATTTCTTGCTTGAGCATAATTGTTAACCACATGTTATAATTTTATGTCCTCACTAACAAATAACTACAGGGCATTTAAAATTGTGGAACTCGAGCATGTAGTTTCCAGATAGTTCCTACATATGCTTCTGATGTGAAACATGTATAACACAACTATTTTTGTCAGTAATCATGAAACTGACATATTTCTATAAATTAACAGATCTGATTTTCTGTTAGCCAACTATAGTCACCTACTCACTATTGTGTTGTAATAGCATTCATATACTATGAAATTGAACATCCGAATTCCAAAATTAGTTCCTTAGGTTATGTTACATACATGTATGTTTATTATGTGATCTATTGGACCAACAATAGTGTTGTATGATGATAGAAATATGAGGCATGCTTCGCATCAAACTGCCTTTTCTCTATTTCTCTAAAGTATACCTTTGGTTGCACCTCTTCCATTTCTTGCATAACCCAGTCCATAATTTCTAGCCCAACATCCAGTTGCAGTGTTATCCTTTCATTTGCTAGAAGTTCTAGGGGGAATAGTCCCTTCCATCCAACAATTATTGTGCAACCTTATTGTAGCTTGGCCTCGAGAACAACTAAACATGTAAAAAACCTTATTGTAGTTTCATTTTTCTTGTGCTTCTAGGCTATTTCCCTAAATTTACTAAGTAGACCCAAAAAACCAAAACATCCCTAAACACATTCAAAAGTATGGCATGGACATTAATAAAGGAAAAAAATAATTTACTCACTGGAATGAAAAAACATGAGAGACTGGAAAAAGAAATTCGAATCTGTCGAGGCATGTACATGTATAATCTCACAAAAATAGGGAGGTCCCACTTGTAATCTACCATGGGGTCTGTAAATGAGGGAACCTTTTAAGGGAATAACCCTTTCATAATGAAAGAAAAGAAATCAATGTCCATGATAAGGCTTTTGACCATCAATGTCCAAAATACTATAATATGAAAAACAAGGATATCTATTCAATTATAAAGCCCAAAGGGAACCCAAAATATAAGTACATATTTTGTTGTCAACGATAAAGACCATGAGTTGTATCTGAAACATAGTGATTTAACCCAATTAGGTCCAGAGTTTTATGTTCAAAACCCATCACATTGCAAGACTTTGGCTTACTAAGTGTGTGTTATACAGCTAATGCAACTCGAATAATCTTATCCCCTTGACAAATGGTTCCCATTGGAACAACTGAGTATGATCATTTGGAGGAATGAACGAACCTACTAGTGGTGGAATGGGACACTAGAAACACTTAAATGTGATTGGGATTCTACACTGCAATAATTACCAAATTCTAAAAGACTATTTCAAAGTGAGATTTGGAATTAGTAATTGTCTAACATTTGAGTTAAGTGATGATGTGACCATCCATCAAGAATCATCACACAAGTTTGGATCCCATCCAGCCTAGTCACTTGACTCAACAACCGGCCTTAATGATAGAGACCTCAACACTTACCTAGGTTTAGAGCCACAAATACTTAAAGGAAAGACTATTTCAACCACATTAACGAGTATAAACATACAAGGTCACTTGCCACTATTAAGTTGAAATATACCTCAACCAATGAGTAAGTAAATACAAAATAATAATGTCTCACTAGCCCCTATTAAGATGAAATACAAGATCATGATAAATCGAAATTCAACAAATTTGAAACAATAAATCTCTTATTATAATCACCCACAAGTAAGTAAATACAAAATAATAATGCAAAAAAGCAATGAGGCTTGTCAAGTAGTACTTGGCCATTCTACGTAAAGATCATAGGCCACCACAATCAGAGGAGGTGAAGCAAGACATGACAAATACTCTAGAGTGCCCTTGAGTATTTTTTTCCAAACTGTAAAAATATAAAAACCTTACAAGTAATATGTAAATTTCGTCAAATGAAGTGAATTATGTATTCTCTCATCAGTTCAATGGCTTTAGTCATGCACCCTAGTGATTGTCTTCGAAGTTTATCAACAAATTGTACTATGGAACTACCTTATTCTTTGTGAAATTACATAAATATATACAGTTATAGACACATGTATATATTTATTTGTGAACATAAGAAGCTCCAAATTTCATATAAACAAGCATAAACAAAGATTACCATGATATCCACTTCATATTGCTGATGCTACAAAATTTAGCATACAAAATGATATATTTGAAAACCTCTAGAGGGGGGGTGAATAGAGTTTTATAGAGATTTTAAAATAATTTAAACTCAAACAACCAAGCTAAAGATTAAGAAGAGGAACACATGTGTTTAGAGTGGTTCCACCTTAGCAAATACTAAGGAGTCAGTCCACTACCCGGTTGCTTACCCAACCGGGATTTTGAAAGTACTAAATTTTATTACCTCTCAAGGATGTTACATAAAATTTACAATACTTTCTAAACACCCTTTGGACAGCCTTCACCTTGAAGTAGTCTTGCCAACCTCGAAGCAGCCTTCCTTGAAGTAACTTCAAGCTCCCCCTTGAAGTAGCCTTCCTCTCGAAGTAGCTTCCTGTCAAGACAGCCTTCTGAAGTAGTCCAAAGTCTTGCTCTTCACCACGAAGAGCTTCACCCTCTCCAATCCGCAGCCTCCTACCTGGAGTAGCAAGGAGAGTACAAGTAATACAAGGAACAAGAAAGGAATAAAAGAAAATACAACTTATCCTTGTAGCTCAAGGCTTGATTTCCCTAGATCAAGCGTTTGGATTTTCCTAGCCAATATGATGGACTTGTGATTGCTAGGGTTAGGAAAATCTAGCCTATAGGACGAGCTTGAGCTAAGGAGAAAATGGCCAATTGATCACAAAGCTCAGTTCACACAGATTGCACAAGAGGGCTCAAGTATTTTCTCAAGTATAGCAAGTGTAAGAAGTGTGTTCTAGTGTCCTATGGCTTGTCCTATTTATAGGAATAGCCTAAGTATGCTTAAGGACGTTCTAGACAACTTCTAGGGGGTTCCTAGTGCTTAACTAGCCGTTAGGAATAAGTTAGGCGCATTAGCAACGGCTAGTTAATTAATTCTGCAGTTGCTGTCAGAGACCATCTCGGTCGAGGACTTGTCGACCGAAATGCCCAGTCGGTCGAGGATTTGTCGACCGACAGGCTCTCTGGATTAACGTTTATTTGCAACTGTCAACTGCTGTGTCTAACGGCTACTTTTGGATCTTTCTCGGTCGATAATGTGGTCGACCGAGAGTATCTCGGTCGAGGAGTTGGTCGACCGAGAGAGATCCTATTTTAAGGTTTCAAGTTAGGCACTAGTTATACGTATGTGTGCATAGGTGGTCCTATTGAATGGATGACTAAGGTGTTTAGCTAGGGAAAATCCAATGCTTGATTTACATGCGATTCTAAGTACTTGTACATTATAATTCTGTACAAGTTTTTACAATGATTACATTTGCATGAAAATATAAATACTTCATGTTGGATTTCCCTTATAGTTGTGTCATCCTGCACACTCAAGTAGCTCGTCAGATAAATAAAAATGAAATGTTTGTCATAATCAAAACAAAGGGATTTTATGGATGTCCATTTAGCCAACAGTCTCCCCCTTTTTGAAGATGACAAACATTTCCAAAATATGAATAGAGGAAATATAAAACATATAAATGCCATACCTTTAGATTTCCGTTTGGAACTTTTCCTCTTATTTGTAAAATGTGTGCTTAGTATCCCCAATGACTTATGGAACATGAAATCCAGTTCATTTGGGAATATAGCAACTTTCAATGTAAGGCCAAGAGTATATTTTTGAAACTCATTGATTGAGTTTGTCATAAATATTAAATTTTAGTTTTATATATTTCTCCCCCTTTGTCATTTCAAAAAGATAACCGTTTTATTAAAAAACTCCCCCTTAATTAGGTATCCCATCAAAAAACGAACGAAAAAGATGTCCATTGAATAACCAAAATGTAAAGCAAGGATGACGTCCAAAGAAGCATATTTGGCAAAGCTTGTTTTAGGTCGCCCTTGACTACGACCGTAGCGCCCCTTGGCTGAGTTTCGTTCTAGCCAAGAGGCAACAATTTGCAAATTTCCAATTTAAACGTTCATATCAATTTTGATACTAATCATAAAAGCATAAGTATTTGTTTTAAGAACCGCAGATATCAAAGAAAACATCCTCCAACGGAGGAATAAGTAGTTGCTTCCTAATGTTGTTGAATTGATCTAATGGAAGCGGTTTTGTAAAAATATCAGCCAATTGATTTTCCGTATCAACATGATGAAGGGAAACATGATTCTTTGAGATGTGATCCCTTAAGAAGTGATGACGGATTTCAATATGTTTGGCCCGGCTGTGTAAAATAGGATTGTGTGCTAAGTTTATGGCGCTTGTGTTGTCACAAAAAATAGGTGTAGATGAAAGATGAAAACCATAATCGCTTAAAACCTGTTGCATATAAAGCACTTGAGCACAACAAGACCCAGCAGCCATATATTCAGCTTCGGTTGTAGATAGGGCAACCGTGTTTTGTTTCTTGCTAAACCAAGATACTAAGGCTCTACCTAATAAGAAACATCCACCACTAGTACTTTTGCGATCAAGTCGACAACCGGCATAATCTGCATCAGTGTATGCTTTAAAATCCAAAGATTGTCCTTTTGGATACCATGAACCAAAACAAGTAGTGCCGGCTAGATATCGAAGAATTCGTTTAACTGCAAGAAAATGAGATTGCATAGGCTGGGATTGAAATCGAGCACAAAGACCAACGGAAAACATAATGTCCGGTCGAGACGCGGTTAGATATAGCAAACTACCAATCATGGCTCTATATAAGGAATCATCAATAGGTTCCCCATTTTCATCCTTATCAATTTTAATAGAAGTAGCCATAGGAGTAGTAGCATGTTTGCATTGATCCATCCCAAAGCGTTTTAACAGTTCTTTAGTGTATTTTTCTTGGCTTATAAAAATTCCGGCAGGTGTTTGCTTAATTTGAAAACCAAGAAAGAATGTTAGTTCACCCATAAGGCTCATTTCAAATTCTTTTTGCATAATGTCACTGAATTGTGTGCATAATGATTCATTTGAAGCTCCAAAAATAATGTCATCGACATATATTTGCACAACTAAGAAATCAGATGCATATGTTTTGAAAAATAAAGTAGAATCTGAATTTCCAATAGAGAAACCATTATCAAAGAGATATGTCTTGAGCCGTTCATACCAAGTCCTAGGTGCTTGTTTTAGACCATAAAGTGCCTTTTTAAGTTTATAAACATGATCATCCTTTTCTGGTATTTCGAAGCCAGGTGGTTGAGCAACATAAACTTCTTCTTGTATGATGCCATTTAGAAATGCACTTTTGACATCCATTTGATATAGCTGAATGTTTTTATGGGCAGCAATAGCTAGTAACATCCTAATAGCTTCAAGTCTAGCTACGGGTGCATATGTTTCATCAAAATCTATTCCTTCTTGTTGATTATATCCTTGTGCAACTAACCGTGCTTTATTCCTTATGACTTCTCCTGCCTCATTGAGCTTGTTCCTAAAAACCCATTTAGTTCCTATGATAGTTTTATCTTGTGGTTTAGGAACTAAATCCCATACATCGTTTTTAGTGAATTGATTTAATTCCTCTTGCATGGCTATTATCCAGTAATCATCCTTAAGAGCTTCGGATATTTTCTTAGGTTCAATGATAGAGACAAAAGCCATGTTTGCAACATCTTGGAAAGAAGACCTAGTTTTGACTTTATCTTTTGGATCTCCAATAATTAGCTCTTGGGGATGATCCTTGATCAGCCTAGGCGTAGGTTGTGTTTCAATTGGAGAATCGGATGTGGGAGTTTTCTCATTATCATTGGGAATGGTTATAGTTTCAAACTGATTAGTGAGATCAATGATATCTAAATTTGTAGATTTTGATTCCTCATGAAAAGAAACATGAATGGATTCCTCAACTTTTCTAGAGATAGTGTTATATACCCTAAACGCTTTGCTAGAAGTAGAATATCCCAACAAGAATGCTTTGTGTGATTTAGAATCAAACTTGTCTCTATCATCCTTGGTGTTTAAAATGTAACATGTAGAGCCAAAAGTATGGAAGTAGTCAACTCTAGGTTTCTTAGAGTGTATTATTTCATATGGAGTTTTCTTCAAATGAGAGTGAACCGTGACTCTATTTAGCACATAACAAGCAGTGTTTACAGCTTCAGCCCAAAAGGTTTTAGGCGTGTTGTGTTCAAGCATCATGGTCCTAGCCATTTCTTGTAGAGATCGATTTTTCCGTTCTACAATACCATTTTGTTGTGGAGTACGTGGAGCAGAGAAATTGTGAGTATACCCCTGAGATGTACAAAAAGTTTCAAATGTATGATTTTCAAATTCGCCACCGTGATCACTTCTAATGGTACATATTTTATGTTGTAAAAGATTTTCAATCTTAGAACAAAATTGCATAAAGATATGAATAGTATCATCTTTAGTTGCAATAAAGTGTACCCATGTAAATCTACTATAATCATCAACAATAACAAAACAGTATCTTTTACCACCAATAGATTGTGTTCTCATTGGTCCAAATAAATCCATATGAATTAATTCTAAGGATCTACTGGTGCTAAGTACATGTTTTGATTTAAAAGATGTTTTGGTTTGCTTTCCCATTGTACAAGGTTCACAATTTGCAACTTGATCAAAAGACAAAGCAGGTAATCCACGAACAAGATCATATTTTACTAACTTTTTAATAGCATGTGAACTAGCATGACCAAGTTTTTTATGCCATAGTTGTAAGGTGTTTTCATTTGCAAGTAAACATTTACCTACTACTGATTTCATAGAGTTTGGTTTAAGGATATAAAGATTTCCAACTCTATTTCCTTCATAAACAACATTTGTAGTATTTTCTATTAATAACTTGCAGCAGGTTTTGTTAAATAACACATCATAACCACTATCACATAGTTGACTTACACTTATTAAATTATGATGCAATCCATCAACTAGTAGAACATTTTTGATTTCAAGATTTGTTCCAACATTACCTATTCCAACGATTTTTCCCTTACCATTGTCTCCAAAGGTAACCGTTCCACTTTTCTTTTCTTCAAAGGTTTGAAAGGCGTCCTTGTTCCCGGTCATATGTTTGGAGCAGCCACTATCAACTACCCATTCCTGCATTAGAATTTAGATTTTGGTACCCATGTGATGGTCCGATAAGGTTAGAAACTTTTAAAATGCATATGTGTATAAAAGTTCTGATACAGAAAACTAGTCGGTCGACAATTGTTCGACCGATATAATTCTCGGTCGACAATTTGTCGATCGAGCAGGTTACTGTATCACAATCAAAAAGAACAGAAAATTTTTCGGTTGACCAATTTTCGACCGAAATGAGTACTGGAAGATTTTCGATTTGTTAAAGACATCCAGTCGGTCGACAATACTTCGACCGACCCAGTGCTCGGTCGACAGTACTTCGACCGACGAAGTTTCTGTTTTAGTACACCAATGCAGAAAAATAATACCAATAAGCATAGCATCGTTTGTTGAGATAGGACAATATAAATTGCAAAAATTAAGTATTTTGTCATATCTCAACTTCATTCCATTCTTCTAAGTTTGGGGTCTTGGGGTTCAAACTAAGTTGGACTTCTTAGTCTTGTAGGGGCATGAAAAACAGTAATGTCCAAGACGTAAACAGAAATGACAAGTAATAGAATCAACTTCATTTCTTTTTCTAGCCATTATGTTTTTGGGTACAAACATAGTTTGGGTCTTTTTGGTTTGGTTTTTCTTTGGAACATATCCCAAACCTTTTCTTCCATTGAAGGCCGTACCACTCTTCAATATGTTATCAAGAATATCTTTTCTTCTTAACTCATAAAGTTCTCTTTGCAACTGAGCAATGTCATTCATTTTCTTATGTATATCTTTTCTTGCCTGGTCTAAATCAGAAAGCAATGAATCCTTTTCTTTTACAATATTGTCATAGTCCGAATGATTGCACAAGATAGGTTGAGTTTGAAAAGCTTGTAGTTTAGCTAACAAATCAGTCTTTTCTTTTGATAGAAGATCAACATTAGTCTCCAAAGTAAGTAGCTTTCTAGTGCAATCATCTAAAGATGTTTTTAAAGATACATTTTCAAGATCAATGTTATTCTTTTCAGAAGAAAGTTCATCTATTTTGGCAATGAGCTCATTGTTTGATTTTATAGTCCTTTTTAGTTTCTTCTTGGCATCAACATATTTATCATGAGTTTCTTGTAAGCTAGCTACTAACTCTTCTTTAGGAAGATCAACTAGGCTTACCTCTTGAGATTCCTCATCTTCTCTTGCCATTAGACATTCTACTTTATCTTCTCCGCTTTCACTTTCACTCGTTTCATCCCATGCCGCTTTATAAGCTTTTTCTTTCTTCTTATGTGAGCTTTTCTTTCCCTTCTTAGCTTTGGGACATTCATTTTTGAAATGTCCTTTCTTTCCACATTCGAAGCACCTGGGAGTGGAAGAAGAGCTAGAAATTTTATTAGATTTAAACCTTCTATATTTCTTACCCTTGACTATCAATGCTTCTTCTCCTTCTTCTTCACTAGATTCCTCACTCTCTTGTGAGAGAGCTTTTGATGCTTTGAGAGCCACGTCTTTCTTTGGCCCACGTTGATGTTCATGTTCTCTTCTTTCTTCCTCTTCTAGGTCTGCCTCATGAGCTTCTAAGTTTCCGATGAGCTGCTCCATTTTGAGGCGAGTGAGGTCGTTTGCTTCTGCAATAGCTGTCACCTTTGGTTTGTACTTTGGAGGAAGAGATCGAAGTATTTTTGATACCTGATCTTCCTCAAGAACAGGTTTCCCTAAAGCACTCAAACCATTAACAATAGTAGAAAATTTTGAATACATTTCACTAATAGTTTCGTTTGGATCCATACGAAAATGTTCAAATTTGGTTTTAAGCAAACTAACTTTAGAGTTTTTAACTTGAACAGTACCCTCATATGTTATAGATAATCTATGCCAAATGTCATATGCGGTATCACAGTTTGATACTCTATTAAATTCACCTACTGAAATGGAACAATATAAAATGCTTACTGCCTTTGCATTCATTTGGGCCATTTTTACCGTATTAGCATCCCATACTTCGAACTCGTCTTGTGGGAGTGTGTATGGTGTAGATACCATTCTCCAAAGATCCCAATTGATTCCTTGGAAGTAAAATTGCATTCTTCTCTTCCAGTATTGATAGTTTGTCCCGTCAAATGCCGGAGGTCGAGCAACGAGCGTTCCTTCAATGTTAAGGTTGTTGAGCACTCCATCCCCCATCTTTTCTTCAAGACTTTGTTAGGGCTCCTTGAAGCCTGCTCTGATACCAATTGAAAACCTCTAGAGGGGGGGTGAATAGAGTTTTATAGAGATTTTAAAATAATTTAAACTCAAACAACCAAGCTAAAGATTAAGAAGAGGAACACAGGTGTTTAGAGTGGTTCCACCTTAGCAAATACTAAGGAGTCAGTCCACTACCCAGTTGCTTACCCAACCGGGATTTTGAAAGTACTAAATTTTATTACCTCTCAAGGATGTTACATAAAATTTACAATACTTTCTAAACACCCTTTGGACAGCCTTCACCTTGAAGTAGTCTTGCCAACCTCGAAGCAGCCTTCCTTGAAGTAACTTCAAGCTCCCCCTTGAAGTAGCCTTCCTCTCGAAGTAGCTTCCCGTCAAGACAGCCTTCTGAAGTAGTCCAAAGTCTTCCTCTTCACCACGAAGAGCTTCACCCTCTCCAATCCGCAGCCTCCTACCTGGAGTAGCAAGGAGAGTACAAGTAATACAAGGAACAAGAAAGGAATAAAAGAAAATACAACTTATCCTTGTAGCTCAAGGCTTGATTTCCCTAGATCAATCGTTTGGATTTTCCTAGCCAATATGATGGACTTGTGATTTCTAGGGTTAGGAAAATCTAGCCTATAGGACGAGCTTGAGCTAAGGAGAAAATGGCCAATTGATCACAAAGCTCAGTTCACACAGATTGCACAAGAGGGCTCAAGTATTTTCTCAAGTATAGCAAGTGTAAGAAGTGTGTTCTAGTGTCCTATGGCTTGTCCTATTTATAGGAATAGCCTAAGTATGCTTAAGGACGTTCTAGACAACTTCTAGGGGGTTCCTAGTGCTTAACTAGCCGTTAGGAATAAGTTAGGCACATTAGCAACGGCTAGTTAATTAATTCTGCAGTTGCTGTCAGAGACCATCTCGGTCGAGGACTTGTCGACCGAAATGCCCAGTCGGTCGAGGATTTGTCGACCGACAGGCTCTCTGGATTAACGTTTATTTGCAACTGTCAACTGCTGTGTCTAACGGCTACTTTTGGATCTTTCTCGGTCGATAATGTGGTCGACCGAGAGTATCTCGGTCGAGGAGTTGGTCGACCGAGAGAGATCCTGTTTTAAGGTTTCAAGTTAGGCACTAGTTATACGTATGTGTGCATAGGTGGTCCTATTTAATGGATGACTAAGGTGTTTAGCTAGGGAAAATCCAATGCTTGATTTACATGCGATTCTAAGTACTTGTACATTATAATTCTGTACAAGTTTTTACAATGATTACATTTGCATGAAAATATAAATACTTCATGTTGGATTTCCCTTATAGTTGTGTCATCCTGCACACTCAAGTAGCTCGTCAGATAAATAAAAATGAAATGTTTGTCATAATCAAAACAAAGGGATTTTATGGATGTCCATTTAGCCAACAATATTAAATTATTATACCATCCAAGAATGATGAAATGAAATACAAGAAAATCATTAGCACTTAATTACAAACAATTATCCAAAGGTTCCAATACTAATGGGGTGTGCACTACAGGGAAGGGATGAGGGTTTTGGTGAGGAGTTGGGGTTTGGTTGAGGAGTCTACATGGTTTGATCTTATTTTCTCTTTTCTTTTTAGTTAGATCTTATGTGGGTTGGGTTGGCTGTGTCCACTAAGCATCCTAGATGTGTCCACGACATGTCCAGTTTGCAAATATATAAAATATGAATTTGGACACGCTGGAGGAGTGTCCGCCATGTGTCCACGCGTGTCGAAGGCATGTCAGGGTTGGATATGTGGCAGACACGGACATGGCAACCTCTGGGAAGTGTCTGTGCTTCCTAGATAGAAACGTATACATACCTAACATTTTTTTTCCTAAATCAAATATCTAAATAATAAAGAGGCAGTTTCATGTATATAGAACTATAGAGCTAATATACAAAAAATTTACCTAGCATGTATTGCTGCATTTAAGCAGTGTGCCAAGTTTTGATACATGTGCAATGTACGTCAAATAGAAGAAAGACATCATATGGCATGGATGGTGTCTAATAAGAAGTTATGGTAATTATCTGTTGGACAGTTATTGAGTAGGAGATTGAGTTGTTCGCTATTTCTACTGTAATGTTTTAGATTATAGACGTAACACTCAGTCATGTATTACTTGATGCAATTCAAACCTATGATATCGTACAAAAATAAGAGTTGGCATGTATATTCAGACCATTGATTATATATTTGTTCATGATTCCCTCCAACGATATATAGATATGCCATAAATTACACAATCTTGGTCAAAGTTTGGAGAAGGAAAATGAATCCAACCGCGAGGAGGAGGAGAAGTTGTACCCTTAAGTTGATCCTTTGAGCTAATCAAGAGATATACAACCACTATTAAATGACTTCCGTGAGAGGGAGGAAGCTAAATGTGGTTGGAGGAGAGATAATAGTCAGAGAAGACGCCCTAGCACTGGAAAGTATAGTAGTGAAAAGGACCGCAAGTCAGGGAACAAACCTACGTTTGTGGGCGGGGACAATGGGAGTGGAAGAGGTATCTTGTGAGTGGTTCCGAAGATAGATTGTTGGACGCGGCTAGGATGAATCTTCACGGACGGCCATAGAGTGATGGATTTGGGACCAAGAGAACTCAAAGTGGCTGGTCGATCAGGAGGAAATGGCCGCCGCCCTGGTGGTAGAGGATCGTTGATGTCGGGGTTTCCTCGAACAAAAGTTTTCCTTGGGTGGTCGCCAAGGTGTCTGCCTACGGCAGGGGGAGCGCAGTCGATCGGGGTTTCCTTGACATGTGGATGTCGAGCTAGGTCGGGATTGTGTGGATGACCGGTTAGGGAAGATACAGAGAGATCACACGAGACAAAATAGGGACTATCATGTGCGGGTTGGATGAAAGGGGAGGGAATGTTGGTGCCACCCAAAAATTATAATATAAAAAGTTAGATTGATAATTTTTAGAATGTATACATAAAGATACATATATGTATTTCCAATAAAAAAGTAGGTGGGAAACAAGTCACACCATCACCCTTGAAAAATAAAATAGTTATTTACAATAGGCGTCGAGATGAAGGTTATATGAGTTCAAATGAGATTTGTAGTCAAATTTGTAGTCATTACCATTAACTATATTTGTATTACTTACATTTTTATAATTTATAAAGAAAAGTAGTTATTGACTACAAATGGAACACATGTAGTTAGAAAATTAGTTATTGACTATCTCTATGCACTTATATGGCAGGAGATATACATCTCAAATTCATAAATCATTTGATAATCCAACATACTAATATATTCTATACAAGTTTAATGAAAATTTATAAATTGTATGATGACTATCACGATTTCAGATTTCCTTACAGAATACTTTGAATAACATACTAATCAAGTTACATAAAATTTTAAAAAGATTAAAATTACACAATATAGTCTTAAAAAATTACTGGAGATATCTCATCTCTTATGCTATGCATTATGCATTGGATATAAAATGAGAGAAATTCTAGTGTGCATGAAGAAAATGAAATGCCCAGGAACTGCCCTTGGAATATTATTCATAATGAGTTCAAATATCTAGATAACTGTTAAGCCTCGCCTAGGACTTGGTAGGTTTCAGTTTAGTAGATTTCTAACTTTGCTCGAAGGTCGTTCTCTTCTAATGATCTATTCTGAAAATCTCTGTGACGAGTTTGTATGGGAACCATATAGACTTCAGTGTGGCTACACGAGTTCAATTTCTGCACAACCAAACGGGCTCTTAGTGAAGAAGAACAACTAGAAATGAAGAAGGAACCCTACAACACGAAGCCAGACAATACATACACACATAACTCATCTCAAAATGCAACCAAGATATGTAAAGCTCGTCACTTTTCCAGAGGCATCTGGGTTTTTGTGAAAGAAGGCATATGTGATATTGAAATCAGAGACCCTAACCTGGATGTCTGGGTGCTTTGATGGTGGGCGGAGACGATGGAGGGACCGTGCCCTCGGGCTGTTGGGCGGCGATGGACGTCGGGGTGCTCTGATGCTGGGCGGAGACGATGGAGGGACTAGAGACGATGGAGGAACAGTGCGGCTGCTGGGCGGCGATGCTGTCCTCAGACTGTTGGGCGGCAAGCTCAGTGCACAGACTGCGTGCGGGCGAGCATTTAGGGTGGAACCAGTGGTGATCGGCTGGAGGCTCTTTACGCGGGTGATCTGTGGGAGAGCAGGCGAGCGATCCGTGTGGAACCAGGGGTGATCGCCTGTAGCACTTTACACGGGTGATCAGTAGGAGAAATCGCGGGTATTTTAGAGCCTGCTTGTGCAATTTTCAAATCACCTACTGAGAATATTGCACGCGAGAGAGGATGATATGAAGTTTGATTTTATTTTAAAAAGTTCTCATTTAATTATATTTAGTTAATAAATTAAAGACATGGAGAGGATAAGTGTAGCTATGTCTTATGAATTGAGTTAACTATACTTATTTTATTTATACTTTTCAAATTTGTAGCTAACTAGGGATTTAACTACATAGAAATTATTTGTAATTAGAAAAATTGTAGTTAAAGACCATATTTTTTGTAGTGTTTATCCTTAAAATACTTACAACTAAAAGATGCATAAGTAACTATAATGATTTGAGGTTGTTTAGCTTGGCCTTTAGGCAGATACTAGGACATGAAGTTGAAAGCAAAGGTGTCTAGAAAGGATCAGGGTTCGGGGGCTGGCAAGGTTTTCCTCTGTACCACTAGCTTGGTTTATGAGGACTCCCCAATCGATATGATACCGGTCTTTCCTCAGATGAGATTAATTATTAAAAATAGCATGCTTTTAGGAAATAGTAGCCTTAGACATCTATATTATTTATCATTAGGACCCTAATATGTTGAACTAGTCTCCCATATATAAAGACTTGTTTGAGTATGGACAAGAGCAAGTTAACCCATAGTTCATAGTTAGTCTTTGCAAGTTATGTTTTTTTTTTTGCATGATGCTTATATAGTTGGATATAAGGAAGTGTAGTTGAACCTTTTGTACCTAAAGAATAGTTTTGACTTAATAAGATGAATCCTTTAAGGGGTGGTAAATAAGTTGATTTCTCATATGTGGATGTTTTGATTTTTAGGATGAAATCCCTTTCAGGGGTGGCGTGATGTAACATACTAGATCTTGGACCCTACCCTAGAAGTAGACATTTTGGACTTAGCCAAACAAGGTTGAAGGTTAAATCTAAATAGATGGTTAGTATAAACCAAATGAGCTAATGCATGTATGGATCACCTTTGTTACAACCCCAATTTTTGGGTTCATTTGGTGAGAAATGTAATTTCTCATATTAAAGATATTTGAACAAATAATGTTATAATTTTGTTCAAATAAATGGATTTTGTTTACAATAGCCTTGATGATTGTGTTGTGGGCTTTATTGGCTATTGGGCCCAAATAACAAGAAAATTCAATTAGTGAATGAATAATTGAATATTTGAGAAAAGAAAAATGTAGAAACCTCTAAAAGGCAAAATAATATAATCCAATGTTGGATTTCGTGCCTCTTGGGTTCCTTGGGTTCCAAGGAGTCCAAAGTTGCAAAGAAAATGCAATAAGGAAAGAAAAGAGCAATTAAGTTTCTCCTTGTTAAGCAAGAAATTGAAAATAATGATAAAATGTAGAAAACATGTGGAAAAAGGTATAATTGAGTTATCTTGGTGGATTTTCGTATCCAAAGGATTCCTAATGTTAAAAGGAACTCCAAATAAGGAAAATAAAAGAGAGATAAAGAGAAATACTCAAAAAGAGATATTTTAATAAAGAAAAAAATAAAATAATAAGAAAAGGGATGAAAGATAAGGAAAGAGGCTAAGAGATATTCCCAAGATGAGATTTCGAGCCAATAGGGTTCCTTGAGGTACAAGGATCTCAAAATAATAATTTAAAGGCAAAGGAAAGAGAAAATAAATGAGAAATATGCATAATTAAGTTATATCTTTCACATAAAGAAAGGTCACGATTTATTTTATATAATGAACCCAATTTTGTCAGAGAAGTAGATACAGTTATTACTAAGCTTCCCTCAAAATTTCGGATCAAACGTGTAAGCGGTTTTAGAGATACGATTTTTGGAAGTTTTCCTAATGTGTGGAGGAAACCAATAAATGTCACGATTTAATTAGACCAATTTTCCTTTGTTCTTCGCGTGGCACGTCAGCCATAGGATGATAATCCAAGGGGATATGTTCATCGCCTACCCCAGTTCACAGAAGGAAAGGAAAAGGAAGAAGAATCTGAGTATCTTGCACTCAGTGCTTTAAATCGATGAACTGATGAGTCCATCATCTTCGGGAGACTGAACCGAAGAATCGAGACCCTTTTTCTGGGTACTTTGGGTACCGTTTGGGAGAGTCCCCAAACCAGCAGACTCCTCTGACAACCCTATATATAGGGAGAGCTTGTGAGGGCACAAGTTCATGCTCTATCTACCCTAACATCTCCGGAGGGCGACACGGAATTGATTGGTGAATCCAATTCGTCAAGCGACCCTAGCCTGCCCCCCTACAACTTGTCAACTTCGTTGGAAAAGCCAGCGGCTGGTTGGCAGAGATGGATGGAACCTATCGACAATGTGGGGCCTCATCTAGTTCATCGAAGGTAGATGGATCTTCCTGGACCATCGTCGCGCGAGTAGGCAGCAAGGAGCTCAAAGTCAACCGTCTGGTTGAGACCAAGCTAGGAGCCTGGATCGCAGCTGAGCACGGAGGTTGAAGAAGAAGGAGGAAAAGACCTCCCTGACCCTGGCGCTAGTGAATGAAGGTAAGGGCAAAATTGTCTTTCAATACTTAAAACAAAAGTTAGGCGCGTGTGACCCTGTTTGTTGGATCCTGAGTGGACCAATGGACCATTGATCTAACGATCCGCGTTTTTCCATAATATGCTAATAAATCAAATAAAAGGAGTTTTCTTATAAAAATCGTACCTATTGATAGAAAACTCAGATGAGGGAAGTTAATACATGAAAAATGATCATAAAAATATGAGGAATGCATTAAAAATGTTTTGGACACCTAAATCTGTATATTTGTGCAAAAACACATATTTTGATTAGAAAAGGTTTTAATTGGTGGGTATTAACCCTAATTGATGATCGAAAATAGATTTAATCTTGCAATCAGGTTAATTCGAGCATGTTTTACTGGATTAATGTTCTAGATGGTTTTTAACCTGTTTTGATGATAGAATTGCAAGGTTTAGGGTTTTTAACCTAATATGTTGATTAATATGTTCAGAAACCCTAAATTAGAGAAAAAGAAAAGAAAGGTGCTTGTAATATGAAATTAGGGTTTCCTGTTGCTAAAAGATGACTTTAGAATCTTTTATAAAAGAAAAATGAAATAGTTAGGGTTTGTAAGTGATTTTGTGAAATTAGTGTTTAAAGTAATAAATATGAAGTGGAACCCTAATTATGCTCAAAACCCTAAAAGGGAAAATAACCTATGAAACAACTAGGATTAATAGATCACGATGACATGATTAATAATAGAGAAATTGGATGCCTTTTTCAGGAATAATTTTGTGTGTGCTTGCTTGATTCCTGATTGATTGAGTTATTTCTGCATTCAAGTCTGCTCAACAGGTATGTGGTTAATTATGGATAACCTCCTTAGTTTCCCAAGGATTTTCCGGATGGTTAATCGCATTAAATGCAAATTATCTGTTGGATGTTCATACTTGCAGATCATAAAGTCACTATGATTATCACATTAAAAATATAAGTTTGTATTCTCGCACCTACATGCCACCCTGATGGATGTTGCCAAAGGTCAGGCCCAGATGGGTAGACCAATGGACACCTTGAGTGGTGACCCCAGGCACCAAGCTCGGGAATGAGAAGGGGGCCTATGATATTGCATGACTAGTGGGCACCATGAGTGGTGACCCCCAGGCACCAAGCTCGGGATTGAGAAGGTGGCCTTAAGTCATTGGCAAAGGGCACCCTAATGTAGGTATGCCAGGGTTAGGGCAAAAGCGGTGGAGAATGTCATACTGAAAAGTGTAAATTGGCTTGTTAATTAATTTGATTGTTAATATTAAATTGTTAGCCATATTTGCAAGATTTGGTTGTTCCCACATACCAGTATATTTTTATATACTGACCAACGTTTTGTTTGTCAGCGTTTTAGGAACAACAATTGAAAGAACAAACAGTAAAGCGGCACATTGTGAAAGTAAAACATAAAGTGCAAGGAGGATTAGTTCGAGTAGATTCAAGCTTGGATGATAGATTCTCAAAGTTTTCAAAGGTAAGTAAAGTTTTAATTTTATACCAAATTCTTTTTAGTTAGTAGAATTTCATAATTAATATTGATTATTTGTCGAACCTTTGATCCTGTTAATTGAATAATGGCTCTGACCTTTGGGTCTCCCTTAATTGGGGTTACTGGGAGGCGAGGTCGTTACAATTGGTATCAGAGCATAGGTTCCTCAACTAATCATTAATAATTATTAAATTTTACAAATTCCATAGAACCTAGGGAGTTATTAGGATTATCCGAAAGACAGAGGTGTCTAGAAAAGGATCACGACCGGGGGCTAGCAATATTTTCCTCCATACCGCTAGTCGGAATACGAGGACTCCCAGATCGGTGTGACTGCCTGGCCAAAGTCTTAGGGTATGAATCGAAATAAGATACCTTTAGGACTCTCTCATCTTTTTCATCCCTTATCAACTCAAATTCTATTAAGGACCTTAAGGATTAGGGTTTTCTCTCTTCTCCTCACCCTCTTAAGGTATGGGTAAAGTTAATAAGGTCTAAGGAATCCTCCACCAAATTAATGAAAAACATATAAATAAGATGTCATGGACATAAGCTTAATAGATTAAGCGTAAACTAAAGAATAGATACATGCTTAGGTCGTATGATATGAGTTGTCATTGCCCTCAGGAGAGACCTGAGGATAGACCTCCTTGTTAGGAGGATGAGTAGAGAGAGAGTTAGTGTTGGAGGTAGAGACCTCCATTGAAGGTAGAGACCTAGCATATCCTTTGAGGATGATGTTAACCCTAACCCTAAGTGAAGGTTAGAGAGAGATGAAATGATGAGTTAGATGTCATGGTAGACTGGGTGTTTGGATAGATATAACTTTGGATTGCCATACGAGCCATGAGAGGTTAGATGACCTAGTACCTTTGACGACCCAACCCTAGAAAGGGTCGAACATGTTAGAGTGAAGGATAGCTCCTTCATGGATGAAGTTAGTGAAGGACCTATAGAAACCTTATGGCTTACGCAAGTAAGGGATATCATGCCCCTAGAGTACGTCAGTGGTACGGTAGTAGGTTGAAACCCTGGACAAGGGATCATGATGGATGGCTTATGAGATAAGCATAAAGAGATATGAATAATCTTGAGCCAAACATGAGTTGAGCATAGGCTTCAACCACATAGGGGTTTGCTTGAGAACATGAGCCTTCATGGAGAAGGGACCTCTAGTAGGTATGGTTGGAGGTGGTTTTAGCTCTAGAGAGAGGAAGCAGGACCCTGACAAGGAGGTTGGAAGTCTAAAACCCCGAAACTTGAGGAATAGTGGGGAGTTAAGGATGATGCGACCTACGTGGATGATAGTGGTTGCCTTATGCTTGACTCCTGGAGGCTGATGATATCTTGGTTTCCTTTAGAGGAACCAAACCCTAGAAAGAGGATGATGCTTCTAGTATCCATGGTATAAGGGGTTACCTACTGGATGAGATAAAGAGTGCTTTAGACCCTGAGGAGGTTTAAGTAACCAGTTGTGAGGCTTTATACCTAGTTGGTGGTCCTGGAAGAGGACTCAACTCCGAAGTGTTTCTCGAGTAGAGGGATCATGAATGTACATGTCTTGCCTTGGACATGCTTGATTCATAGTTAAGAGATTGAGCATGCAGTTGGATATCCAAAGGAGAACCTAGGGTTCCTAGGCCTAAGAGGGGAAGTGGTGTACTCGATGCTCATGATGAGATTTGATTCTCTATAGTTTCGAGCATGGTACTCCTCATGTGTAGAGGTAAAGGAAATCCCTTAAGTTAAGGGTATGTTTGATGAATCCCTCACAGCTAAGTTGATCTAATGTTGAGGAAAGAGAACAAGTATGACCTAGCATAGTTAATAGGTGGTCTGCTTGTGCCTTAGTAGTTGTTGGGTTAAGCATGCTCATATGGATGTAAACCCTAAGGATGCTTGTGACCTTTGTTAAAAAGGTGTAGTTTCCTCCCATCCTGGGAGAGCGACCCTTTGGTAGGGAGTTTACCAGTTTGGTTGGTTTTGAGGTAACCTAAGGAGGTTTCGTAGGATCTTGAGAAGCTAAGTGAAGAGTACATGGCATAAGAATGAACCTATAGACCCATAGATAACCATCTCTATGTGCATGTGGATGTGTTACCATGGAGGTAACCAGTATGGGGCTCGACCAAGGTAGGCAGGTCGCCATGACCCTTATAAAAGAATGAAAGTTAGCCCATGAATGCAAGAAGAGAGATGATGAATGTTTGGGTAAGGTTCTATGTTGGACATGAACAATAATAGAATCTTAAGTCTATCCTAGGGTCAAGTAGGGATAAGACCGATGGCAGAAGAAGTTGCCTAATTCCCTAGTTGCACATGACCATAGGGTCGAGAGGTAACAGCTATCATTGTCTGAGGGCCATGGGTTAGGAGATTGATCACCTTCATGAACTCATGGGACCCAAAGGGTAGATGAGTGGGGCACTCTCTGATGCATAAAGGAAAAGGGATGACCCCAAAAGTTCCGGCTCCCTATAGACCTAGAGGAGATGACCTAGGATCGTACTTGGACCAAGTAAGTTCGAGACCAGTTTTCCATGGAAGTAATGTAGATATCATGATGTTTGTAATGTAAAGACATGAGTGGCACATTTCAAATTAGATTTGAAGGGGTACTAGAAAGGTGGGATGTACCATCTCTACTCTTGGAATAGGAAGAACTCTGTATTTGGACTACAGCCAAATGCTTATTTCCTCTTGTTATGGGAGGGAGCGATGGGACAGTACGCATGCCATACACCAAGAATAAAATATGATGTGAGTTGGAACGTTGCTACAAGGTATGAGGACAGAGATGATAACATACCTTGGTGGAGTGAATGATACATGGATGGTTTACAAACATTAAGAGAGAGTAGTGTAGTCAGCTTATGAGGATGTTTTATCAGGAGCTATGTGGAATTTACAAGTTAACCAAGGTTGAGTTTGATCACCCTGAGGATGAGATCAGAGTTTCTTGATGAAGACAAACTTCGAGTTGGAGATGAGATGATAAGTATAATACATGGAGGTGTATGTCTTTGACATTACTTAACACCTAAGGATAAGAAGGGGTAATGAATACTCTGGTTGAGATATAGCTGCCTAGTTTAGCTGGAAGCTAGAAGAAGTTGAGGTTTTTTGGCTAATCCTAAGTTTGGAAAGGAGATGTGTTTTGTCTAACACTTGGATGTAATAAGATATGTTGAACAAGTTAATGGTTGTTTGGGTAGCCAGTTTAATCATTGATGTAGAAAAAGGATGGTGATAGAACCTCAGATACACTTCTTTGGATAGGAAGGTAATAAAACCCTTTTGAGAGTGGTTTAGGGTTTCTGAGGTATCAAGCTTGAGGAATCATAACAATACAGGAGGTCATGATATACCTTGGTACTACAAATATAGTAAGTGATGGTAGCACTCTGGATGCTTAAAACAAAGTTGCATGTAGCATGTGGCCATGTAAGTCGGGGGTGAAGGACGAACACCAATAACCCAGTGTATCGATATAGAGGATAAAAGAGTCCCTGAGAGGGAATGGGAGTTCATCACTATGGATGTTGTGGTAAGTCTCCCTTTGACCCAGAAGGTCAAGATGCAATATGGGTTATGGTAGATCGACTTACCTAGATGACATGAGGAAGGAAGAGTTTTGTCATGGGACAAATTCAGTGGAACTACTTAAGAGATAAAGATGGTTCAACTACACCATGATGCGAGTTCAAAAGTTCTTGGGTATGACCAAGGTTCACTTCCATGAGGTGGAGGTGGATACATGAAGAACTCAATGATAGTACAGTTTATCACCCCATACTAATGGACAATATGATCTAGACCAGAGGGTCTGATGAGAGCACGTGTTCTCATTCAGGGTGATACATAGAGACAATTCTTAAGATGTGATGTTAACCACCATAGACATTATCGGGATGCAAGAAGTTCTATAAGGAGGTTGTGTCGATCACCACTTCATTATGATGATGTTGGTGAAGGAGGCCTCGCAAAGGTCAGAAAAGAACCACAGTGTGTGCAGATGAAGTCGCTTTGATCGTGCAATGGTTGAGAGAGAGAGCCCAGAGATGACATGAGTCGTGATCTGATGCAAAGCAGACTGACATGTCGTTCACTGTAGGAAATGTGAAAATCCGACCCCTCTAGGCTACAACTGAGGAAGCTGAGTCCCCGATATTTGGGTCCATTTGGGATGGATTGGTGGAGATAGTTGTGTTTAGCCTTGCCCCTCAGGATAACATGATGTGTAATGTGTTCAATGAGTCTAATCTAGAGCACTATGTGAGGTACCCAAGCCATGTGCTAAGCCCTAAACCTATTCATCTTTTGAGAGGCTGAAATGTCCTGAGTCACCTATGAGGGTACGATATACCAAGGTCAGAAAGAACTCAGATGGAAGAATATCAGATGATAAAGGTTCTTGGGAAGCACCATGGAAAGGGTAAGACCACATGGGAGCCATGATGGACATATGAAAGGCTTATCCTAATTTGTTTATTTGCTTGGTAGAATTTTGAGGACAAAATTCTTATAAGAGGGGAAGGATGTTGCAACCCCAATTTTTGGGTTCATTTGGTGAGAAATGTAATTTCTCATATTAAATATATTTGAACAAATAATGATATAATTTGGTTCAAATAAATGGATTTCGTTTACAATAGCCTTGATGATTGTGTTGTGGGCTTTATTGACTATTGGGCCCAAATAACAAGAAAATTGAATTAGTGAATGAATAATTGAATATTTGAGAAAAGAAAAATGTGGAAACCTCTAGAAGGAAAAATAATATAATCCAAATTTGGATTTCGTGCCTCTTGGGTTCCTTGGGTTCCAAGGAGTCCAAAGTTGCAAATAAAATGCAATAAGGAAAGAAAAGAGCAATTAAGTATCTCCTTGTTAAGCAAGAAATTGAAAATAATGATAAAATGTAGAAAACATGTGGAAAAAGGTATAATTGAGTTATCTTGGTGGATTTTCGTATCCAAAGGATTCCTAATGTTAAAAGGAACTCCAAATAAGGAAAATAAAACAGAGATAAAGAGAAATACTCAAAAAGAGATATTTTAATAAAGAAAAAAGTAAAATAATAAGAAAAGGGATGAATGATAAGGAAAGAAGCTAAGAGATATTCCCAAGATGATATTTCGATCCATTAGGGTTCCTTGAGGTACAAGGATCTCAAAATAATAATTTAAAGGCAAAGGAAAGAGAAAATAAATGAGAAATATGTATAATTAAGTGATATCTTGCACATAAAGAAAGGGCATGATTTATTTTAGATAATGAACCCAATTTTGGCAGAGAAGTAGATAAAGTTATTACTAAGCCTCCCTCAAAATTTGGGATCACATGTGTAAGCGGTTTTAGAGATACGATTTTTGGAAATTTTCCTAATGTGTGGAGGAAACCAATAAATGTCACGATTTAATTAGACAAATTTTCCTTTGTTCTTCACGTGGCACGTCAGTCGTAGGATCAAAATCCAAGGGGATTTGTTCATCGCCTACCCCAGTTCACAGAAGGAAAGGGAAAGGAAGAAGAATCTGACTTTCTTGCACTCAGTGCTTTAAATCGATGAACTGATGAGGCCATCATCTTTGGGAGACTGAACCGAAGAATCCAAACCCTTTTTCTAGGTACTTTGGGTACCGTTTGGGAGAGTCCCCAAACCAGCAGACTCTTCCGATGACCCTATATATAGGGAGATCTTGTAAGGGCACAGGTTCATGCTCTATCTACCCTAACATCTCCGGAGGGCGACACAGAATTGATTGGTGAATCCAATTCGTCAAGCGACCCCAGCCTGCCCCCCCAAAAACTCGTCGACTTCGCCGGAAAAGCCGGTGGCTGGTTGGCAATGATGGATGGAACCTGTCGACAATGTGGGGCCTCATCTAGTTTGTCAATGGTAGACAGATCTTCCTGGACCATCGCCGCGTGAGCAGGCGGTAAGGAGCTCAAAGTCAATCGTTCGGTTGACCAAGCTAGGAGCCTGGATCGCAGCTGAGCGCGAAGGTTGAAGAAGAAGGAGGAAAAGACCTCCCTGACCCTGGCGCTAGTGAATGAAGGTAAGGGAAAAATTGTCTTTCAATACTTAAAACAAAAGTTAGGCACGTGTGACCCTGTTCGTTGGATCCTGAGTGGACCAATGGACCATCGATCTAACGATCCGCATTTTTCCAGAATTTGCTAATAAATCAAATAAAAGGAGTTTTCTTATAAAAATCATACATGTTGATAGAAAACTCGGATGAGGGAAGTTAATACATGAAAAATGATCTGAAAAATAGGCAGAATACATTAAAAATGGTTTGGACACCAAAATCTATATATTTGTGTAAAAAGACATATTTTTAATAGAAAATGTTTTAATTTGTGGGTATTAACCCTATTTGATGATCGAAAATAGATTTAATCTTGCAATCATGTTAATTCGAGCATGTTTTACTGGATTACTGTTCTAGATGGATTTTAACCTGTTTTGATGATAGAATTGCAAGGTTTAGGGTTTTTAACCTAATATGTTGATTAATATGTTTAGAAACCCTAAATTAGAGAAAAAGAAAAGAAAGGTGCTTGTAATCTGAAATTAGGGTTTCCTGTATCTAAAAGATGACTTTAGAATATTTTGTAAAAGAAAAATGAAATAGTTAGGGTTTGTAAGTGATTTTGTGAAATTAGGGTTTAAAGTAATAAATATGAAGTGGAACCCTAATTATGCTCAAAACCCTAAAAAGGGCAAATAACCTAGGAAACAACTAGGATTAATAGATCACGATGACATGATTAATAATAGAGAAATTGGTTGCCTTTTTCAGGAATAATTGTGTGTGTGCTTGCTTGATTCTTGATTGATTGAGTTATTTCTGCATTCAAGTCTGCTTAACAGGTATGTGGTTAATTATGGATAACTGCCTTAGTTTCCCGAGGATTTTCTGGATGGTTAATCACATTGAATGCAAATTATCTGTTGGATGTTCATACTTGCAAATCATAAAGTCACTATGATTATCACATTAAAAATATAAGTATGTATTCTCGCACCTACATGCCACCCTGATGGATGATGCCAAAGGTCAGGCCCAGGTGGGTAGACCAATGGACACCTTGAGTGGTGACCCCAGGCACCAAGCTCGTGAATGAGAAGGTGGCCTAAGATATTGCATGACTAGTGGGCACCATGAGTGGTGACCCCCAGGCACCAAGCTCAGGATTGAGAAGGTGGCCTTAAGTCATTGGCAAAGGGCACCCTAAGGTGGGTATGCCAGGGTTAGGGAAAAAGCGGTGGAGAATGTCATGCTGAAAAGTGTAAATTGGCTTGTTAATTAATTTGATTGTGAATATTAAATTGTTAGCCATATTTGCAAGATTTTGGTTGTTCCTACATACCAGTATATTTCAATATACTGACCGACGTTTTGTTTGTCGGCATTTTAGGAACAACAATTGAAAGAACAAACAATAACGTGGCACATTATGAAAGTAAAACATAAAGTTCAAGGAGGATTAGTTAGAGTAGATTCAAGCTTGGATAGATAGATTCCCAAAGTTTTCAAAGGTAAGTAAATTTTTAATTTTATACCAAATTCCAGTTAGTTAGTAGAATTTCATAATTGTTATTGATTATTTGTCGAACCTTTGATCCTATTAATTGAATAACGGCTCTCACCTTCGGGTCTCCCTTAATTGGGGTTACCGGGAGGCGGGGTCGTTACAACCTTAATGTAACCTAATGTTCTAACATTAATCTTAGGTTAATAATGGATACATAAAATATGCCACATAACTCATTTTGGTGGTAATATGAAGATAAGAAACTTAATTGGATGAATAATTTAGAGAAAGGGTTGTGAATGGGCAATATGACATATCCCATAAAAAGAAGTATCAAAAGTGGAAAAAACTTCAAATTAAAAATCTACATTTCAAAATTAGCCTACAAGTCAAATTTCATCTAATTTGGACAACCTTGAAATATTAGGATAAGTTTAGGAGAGAGAAAATGAGAAAAAAGTATAAGTAATGAATAATGTAATTATATAACTTATAAATATGGAAATAATGGCAAATTCATATTCAACACATCAAAGATAACTTGTGGATGAAGTTTGGTCCAATTTGGATGTTGTTTGTAAAAGTAATGCAATTTTAGGTACATTCTGTGCTTTTTTGCAATTCACCGAAATGGGACATTTTCTTTGCAAATTGTGACATGAATTATAATCCTTATATATTCCCTTACCATTCTCGAGTTTTTAAACCATAGGGCGCCTAGTTGCACCTTGGTTTGAAGGTGTTTCTTTCCAAGGGCATTATAAGGATTACTCTCTTTATAAATGAGCTTATCTTTAGAATCTATCAACCAATGGGGTTGTTTCTTTGATTGGAGGTCAGTTGGGATGGCCTATAAGTATCCATATTCTGACATTTGATAATCAATAAGCCTCTATGACTTGTCCTCGTGCACGACCATGAAATCCCTAGGCTAAAGACACATGGAAAGCTCCATGGACACCTCATGCTTGACTTCTTCCTCATCCATAAAGGTTTGCATGTCCATAGGCACCCTTAGAATTAGACACATGGAAAGTAACTTGAAACCTCCTTCTTGACTGATTCCTTATCGGTAAAGTCTTTCATGTCCATGGACACCCTTATACATGACACATGGAAAGTCTCATAGATACCTCATACTTGACCTCTTTCTTTATATAGCCATATCTACCCCTTCCCAACTCCCAATTCAAAAACTCTTACTCTCCTTTATTTTCACTATCGTAGAGCATCATTCCTACTCTATTTTTCCATGAAGGTGCTATCCCAAGGTAAAAGGAGGTGCCTACCTTGCTGAAGAAGGCTCCTAGGATTCAAAATTTCTCTATTTAGGATCTCTTAAGCTCCTCCTGGGTGAATTTGGCCAAAACTATTAAGTATCCTCCTTTACTTCCCCATTTTCATCTTGTTAGTCTTCTTTCCACCTTCCTCCAGGTCATAACCATGGCCTTCCATGGTGAAACCCCACCTAGAACCCATAAACACCTCATCTCCATGTTCTTTTGTTAGGGTTTTTCACCTCTAATGTGGAGAAGGTGCTTCTTGCTCAAGAAAGGAGCTTTGTTGCAGAAACCAGTCTCTCTATGCTTGGGAACCTTACTTATTGGACATGTCCACCTTCCTTATAGGCTCTTTGGAGGCCTAGGCTTGGATCTAGGACTGACTTGGACTATTTAGACTCTAAAGTTGAGGTATGATGTATCCCCTATTCTTCTATGTTGAGAAATTCACCTATGCTTATTCATTTTTTGTCCTATGGACATTAGCCAATACACAATGTTTTTTTCTTTTGAAAGTCATGGTTCATGAGAACTACCTTATTTGATATTGATCATGTGATCATGGATATTCTTTTGAAATCTTATCTTAAGATTTGTTCATGATGGAACTCTAAAGGATGACATGTGATGTCTTTTGCCCACTTATGAGGTGGATGTATATGTTGGTCACTTATGTGGTGACTAGTATATTTATTCTGACTATACTTTCTACTTGCATCTACATTTAACATGTTATGTCATTTAGTAGCACTAGAGTAGTGTAATTGCATTGGTTTTTATGGCAGAAGTGTTATTTCCTGCCGAGCAAATGTGATATTTCCTTCTCTTTTGGGATGGTAAGGAACCTCATACCCAGGGCAAGATGTGTGATTCTTTGGCCATGTTTTATTTTTTTGGGAGATTGGCAATATTCCTTTCTCTATCAGGTTTCAAGTTTATGAGACTTGGCCGCCATTGTGTTTATATTGTTCTAGGGCTATGTTTACCTCACATGCATGTAGGTTGATGATATGGGATGTGTGCCCTAATTCTTTACATGTGTTTGTGTGGCACAATCTTTATGTTATATTAATGGCAAGTATTCTTTTGTTATCATATGATTTCAATTCCTTTTCTGTTAATACTCATTTTGGTGGTCTTTATCCTTTCTATGGGAAGCCTTTTATATTTGATGTCCTTTATTCAATATATTTCTCAATTTCCTATTTAGTATGCACATGCCAACCTTTACTAATGTCATCTATTTTCTCTTCTTGCTAGGGTATGCTTCAAACCCTAGGTGGAGGATAATGAGGACATGGCATGAAAGAAGTTAAAGCTTGGAGACAAAGTTGTTATGATTTATATTTCCCTCTTCTTAGATCCTTATGTTGTATCATACATGTAAACCCTTATTGGATATTATGATGTACTTTTGTAATCTTTTATGAAAGTTGAATATAGTCAGTTATTTTTATTCTACTGCTACACTTTAGTCTTTTGCATACCATTATAATAAATTTGGAAAATTTATACCTATTCCAACATACCTTTGAGTGTGTTTAGAATTGATGTTTAATTCTTCAATTTTTCTTTAGTAAAGGGGTGATCACGCCTCCTTACAAATTTTGCTCTTGAGAGTCTATATAGAATATCTATATTGTTGGAGGTTCTCCTTGCAATTTGCACATATCATGCTTGCCTTCTTTTTCTTGACTTCGTTTGGACTTGGTTTGGTAAGCTATGATCACCAACCAATGCAGGTTTTCTTACCATCAAATAAGAGCCGATGGAGGTCCCTACCTTCTCACCAATTGAGAACCATTGGAGATTGTTTATCTTGTATTACTTCTTTGTTTCGATGATTGTTGGGGGTCGGGGGATAGAACTCGATGGAACATGTTGGTCATCAACCAATGACCCATTGCCTAGGTTGAACATCGATGAGTCCTAGTGGTAGCTGGCCACTGACTCTTCAAGGGTTAAGGACCAATGAGAGATGGTGGGTGTACTGATGACTCTTTATCTATTGGAAACCAATGGGGAAGGCTTTCCAATTGGATGTTGATGTTTCATTAGTTAAAACTGATGGAAGCTAGTGTCTATGAATCTGACTAATGAAGATCTAACATATGAGAGTTATGAGCTTGACAACTGATGAGATCTTTGTGCACACCAAACAATAAGAGTTAGGCGTGCTTAGATGATGGTAGTGGCTGATGATATCAATTGATGGATCCAATGTGCTTGAGGACTGATGAGAACCTAGCTTGCTATCTAATGGTGGGTCTTATGTTACCACCTATCGGTAGGAGATAAGAGTCATCCTCCAGTGAAACTACTTACTAATGAAGCCACATATGTTTATACATCTTGCTTTGATCGCCTTTTAGCCTCACCTATAGAGATATATAAATACTCACCTTGATCCACCTTCATTACCTTAGTTACATGAGTTATTATCTAAAGAGTCACCTATGCAACAATGTGATGCCATTAGTTGATATCGATCCATGAAAAGTCTACTTTCATCAACTTCCTCTGATGTTGTTTTTTGCCCCACTACTCTTCTTCTGTAAAGATCGATACCTTCCTTGTTTCTTTTGGATCTTGATTCATGTAAGTGAGGTTCAATTCTTTCACGGTCTTGGTGATTCATCTTCTTCTTTCACATTGAATCATGTTGTGATGGTTCTTCATTTAGGTTAACATCGTAAGTATAAACCTATTGTTTATGTAGATTTGTGCTTGCCAATCCAGGTTTATCGGTTGAGCCCTTGAACTGGTCATCTCGCCTCTTGGTCGTTTGGTTGGTTGTCAGAAACGATCGACTGACCTCCTGTCCAATTGGTTTTTGGACACCTCTAGATAGTTAGTCAGTTCACGCCTCCTGCATTCTACCCTCCTCGGTCCTTCAGGCGGTTAGCTCGTAAAGTGAAATGGTCAGCTCTCCTTTCATTGATCATCATCTTCATCGTTGCAAGAAAAGAAACTATCATGTTTCTATCAAATGTATTACATAATAATGAAAAACTCTAGTTACATTTGAGGGGAGAAAAGGTATGAAAGAATAATACTTTTACATTGGGAAAAAGAAGGGAGAGGCTCAGTATGATAATTGAGATATAACATGAAATAAACACGCAATCACTGTACACAAATATTCCGATTATTATCCAAAACCATGCTACACATCCAACATCAAAATCGATTTTAGGGTGAAGCATGCAAAATACATACATATATATGTGTGTGTGTGTGTGTGTATTTGGGATTATAAGTAATCTTTCATTGGATTTGCACATTGATCAATTCAAGGATTCACATTGCAAGTAATAAATAAATGATGAAAACCAAAAATCCGATCATATAAATTATCCCAAAACATAGTAAATTGACGTGCATATACCATTGTTGGGAAATAACGACTCAGAATAGTTAACAAAAACAAAAAAAATCTATTTTCATATACTCATGAACAGTAAGATCACGTCAACAACTATGTATTGGGAATGATGGTTTGACAAGTTGATACCTAGTTTGGGAGCAAGCCCAACGACTATAACTTGTTGTAGTAGTTGTGCAACTATCTTCTAGTTTCTCTTAGTTGATGTTTGTGTAGCTCCTGGTCTTCACTACTGACTGTAGTTCGACATTGTCCTCCTAGAATCAGACAACAACTTCCTCACCTCTATAGTAGTCTACACATACTACCTAGAACTCATGTCCTTCTACTAAAAAAGATAGGAAGGAGTTGTCCCTCATGATGATGTACTAGTCACCAACATGTTCTCTCACAATTATTTCTCCCTTACAATCCCTCCCTTTAGTAGGTAGGACTTGTTCGAGCTCTCTATTGGTTATCACAACCAAATATGAAAACAATTTTCAAAGGAAAATGAGTCATGTAATGAGAAGGCCCCACTACCCCTCTATTTATAGGAGGGGTTAGGATCTGGGTTCCCAGTTTGTATGGGAGTGGAAGGGATTGAAAGATCATGGATTTTCACAAACTATGAGAAATGAACTGGTCAGTTCGCAAGCGAATTGGTCAGACCACGTGTGAGTTGATCGGTTCACTATGTGAATCAGTCATTTCACCATGTTTCCCAATCTCATATGAATTGGCAATTCAAATCTAATTAATGCACAGCATGATGTCAGTACTAATCCTTGATGCATCTGAATTTCTCCCCAAACTGGTGTCTCTCCCTTGGGATTCAGTCATCTCACAAACCAAACCGATCATTTGGTGAGCTGAGTCGATCGATTCACTAAGTAAATCGGTCAGTTAGCTCTCCAGTTTTGGCAAAACTCAACCAATTCAATGTCTAATCAATCTATACTCCAAACACTCATTTCATCACATGAGTCCATTGGTTGGAAGTGATGTTAGTTGATTTGTTTCTTGAATTGAGTATATAAACACTTTATAATCAACCCAGTCATCATTCATGATTAAAATCCTCTTCTAGGTGCATTCCTATATGTGTGACATTATAGGTCTCGTATCATGTTGGCAGTGAATGTCCATAACTAGTTCATGACAACATAAGAAAAGAGTGGTGCCTAGTCACACATAAGTGCTACCCAAGTGAATAGGAAGTTGGAGAACAACTTCAACGTACAATGAATGTAAGGTGTTACAATGATTGTATTATTCCTTTGTTTTTGATATTCGAAATGTACTGGATGCATGGAAATGTCATCCTCTCAATCTTCAATCCATCTTCCTTGAAACTAGAGCAGACTGTCTAAGATAAATGTGTCCTCAATATCATATATTTATTCACATGTGCATTCGCATACATTTTTTAGTCTTTTTACCAAGTGTCCAAGATATCAATCTTCAGTAGGAGGGACAAATCCCATCTACATCACTCACATCTAGTCCCTGTCTATCACATCTACCCAATTATCCACGTGATGTTAATCCTTATTCAAGGTTATGTTATAAGATGTCAAAGTATACCAAACTACATGTTATGATTGTATTAGTTTCATGTCTAATAACCACAATCATCACCTTCACTATGAGAGAGATAACTATGACCACAATACATGGTTTTCATGTGTCACTCTCAAGGTGGGTCTGTCTGATAGACTATGCTCTAAAAAGTATCTATGTGTTTGGTTTGATATCACATATCATGACTGATGACATTCTATCATCAACCAACACACACTCTAATCTTGTGTGTTACTATTTTCTATCTACCTTCCATAGTAACTGTAATGACCCATTTTCAAATTAGTCATCCGATTAGGGTTTACTTGGATAATTGTATGCTTAATTAAGTTGATCATTATTTAAAGCTTAATTAGTGATGGTAGTTAAATCTTAATTATTTAAATATAATGAGAATCTTTAATCATACTTTGATCCACCTAATTAGGGTTAACATTTCAGAAACCCTAATCGGCCCAAATTAGGGTTTTGGTGATATATGAATACAAAATTTGATAAATATAGTGTCTCACTAAATGATTTTAGTATTTTATGTGTAACTCTAATTTAATTAAAATTTTGATATCATTTGTATATATAAAATTTGAACAACATTGAAAAATATCAGAATTTTTGAAGAATGGTATGACCTGTGTATCGGTCGAGTTTCAAACTCGACCGATCATATTTTTCAGATTGATATAGTAGTGTGGGAATTGAATTTTATCTTTTTATTGGTATATCCAATTGATCTCAAATTTTAATTGTACTTAACAAACTCAATTGTAGATAAACTGTTAAATTGACGTAATTTTTGGATGACTTTTGATCTCTACAGAGAGGGTGTCAGTCGAGTTCAGTGAAGGACAAACTCGACCAACTACAGAGAGGGTGTCGGTCGAGTTCAGTGAAGGACAAACTCAGCCAACAATGTCGCTGACTACAATATTGCAGTGTAGTATTTGATTTTTATTTATTTATTTGTAATTAAAAATGATCTAAATTTTTTACTGTATCTTAAAAACTCAATTTCCGACATTGGGTTAAAGTTTCATAATTTTTGGATCAGGTTTGAGTTCTTAAACATGTGGTTTCGGTTGAGTTTATAACTCAGCCGACCAACTAGTCTGAGGAAAATAAAAATACATTGAGGGGCTAGTTTGCAAATGTTCTAAGCACCTCAATTCATTTATATCACTAAACTAACACACAAGGAGCTCTCATAACTCATCCTTTCTGTCAAAGAAACGAAATTCTTGAGAGAGAGGAGAGCTAGGGTTTTGAGTAGAGAAAGTAGAGGAGATGATGACCTAGGGTTTCTCTATCCAAGATATGATGAAATCAAGTAAGTTTAGCTTCTTTGCATAGCATTTCATGGTGAATCTTCTCTCACATGTCAAGATTCCGTCCCTCCTCTGATTTGATTCAAAATAACATCAAATCTCCCCCTTTTCTCACTCTTTCTCTTCCAATCCCCATTTCTAGGGTTTACGAGTTGAGAGGAGAAAGAATTGGATTCTTCTGTGAGAGTTTGAAAACCCTAAAAGTTTATTACTAAGACAATTATGAGTTATAAAGCTAGAACTTGTATATGATGTTTGAAATGTGATCAAATGCTGAAGTTGGAAGTATTAATACTTCAATTGAATATGATGAGTCTTACTATATCATCTAAGTCTAATGCATTTGTTTTAGTATAATAAATAATGATCATTGTTGATTATGGGAATGACATTAGTAGTCAACGTCAAGGTACACATATCTAAATATAAGAGACAATATGAATAAGATGTACTTAATGGTGATTGCAAGATAAAGATGAAACTAATGAAGATAGTATGATGAAGTATTTTATCTTTTATTTGAATTAAATGTGGCTAAACCCAAATTAAATGGAATATGCTAAGAATTGTACTTTGATAAATATTATGTAGAATAGAAGCATTATATGTAAAGTGAATCAAGAAAGATTGGTCCAAATAATGTAATGAATGAAATGAAAGAAGTTGATAGTACTGAGTATAAAATGAGGGAAAAAGATATGAATTAGTAGATGATTCTAAGAATGTAACTCTTACCCTAAAATGATGAGTTTGATGATGCTAGTGAATGATAATATCAAATGGGGAATTAAGAGATGCACATAACTGTAATTGAATTCAACTAAAAGATGAAAGTCAAGTACTTGAATTGATTTACAAGAATGTGTTCTTGAATTGTGAATTGTACTCTTAGAATGAACTAATAGTACAAACTTCAATTGACAATCAACATGTGTTGATTAGTAACCCCAGATGAAGAATGTGAAATAAAAGAAGAAGAGAACTTAGTCTGGTATGCATGTATATGCATGAAATTTATTGGCATCTATTCAAATTGGATGGAACATGTATATGTTGTATGATAGATCTATTCAGAGTATGAGGAATGATACATGATGTCTACATGCTTTTACTATTGCTAGTTATAATGCATGTACTAATATTTGTTAAGAACCATGGTATACAATGAACTGATGAGGAATATGTTGAAATGGAATTTAATATGCACTCCTTACATTGAGAAACCATGATATGGGTAAATGTTGTATAATGTGATTATGTCTAGGGATGAAAGCCCACTGATGATGATAAAACCCTGATGGGGTAAATGATGGAAAATAAGATTATGTCTTGGGATGAAGGCCCACTTTTGATGATTGCTATAAGTTGATGTAGAAGATAGAAATAATCATGTTTGTTGCAACATATAGACTTATTGTGATTCTTGCTTTGATCATTGTCATTATTGTTAAACTTAATCTATTTCATGTTATAGTTATGCGAGAATACAAAAATATGATATATAATGTTTTGAATTCTTGTAAGATGAGTAAAAGAGATTAATAACAAGTGAAATGATGGAACATCTAGTTAGGTGCCCTGAACACCGTGAGTTCCCTCGAGGACCACACTAGGGAAACAAAATGGATCTCCTTGTAGTAATCGATGAATTATGAGAAGGATTTTTGGAGTGTGGATCGAGACCTTAAAGGTTAGACCAATAGGATTTAGGAGTGAGTCATCT
Source organism: Alisma plantago-aquatica (assembly GCA_963693085.1). NCBI lineage: Eukaryota > Viridiplantae > Streptophyta > Magnoliopsida > Alismatales > Alismataceae > Alisma > Alisma plantago-aquatica. The sequence goes on along the minus strand of OY856411.1, from coordinate 946,340,424 downwards.
AGAGTGGCTCTGGCCCTAAATCCTTACTGTGAAATTCTATGTCCAGATGGAATAGACTCTGTTGAAATGAAATATGTGAAATGTGTAATGAAAAATATGTGAAATATTGTGATATGTGATATACTATTTTGCTGGTTCCTATCTCGTGTAACCGAGATGAGGACGTGAGCCACTTTAGGCAGCCCTGAGGTGTCCAGGGCCTGTTGTTGATATCTTAGGGTGGTCGGCTAAACCCTAATATAGTGACGGTGAGTCGTTGAAATGAGAATCAGGCATGGAGACTTCTACTTGGTGAGGTACAAGCCAAGAAGATTCAGGGCAAATGAATAAAATATGATAAGCCATGTAGAACAAGATTTCAATGGTTGTTACATTCTTTGTACTACTACTTGATGATTTGTTATTGTTGATTATGCTTCTTGTTGGGGAAAGTAATCATGTTGATATGGACATTTTCTATTTCACATTATGATATGTCATGCTGACAACTTATAAATGATGGGATTTACATCCATTCTGAATATGAGTTGAATTGCCTTCTATTTGATAGTATTGTTTGGTAGATATGTATTATGTGTACTTCAGCTTTAGGACTACATGATGTGTTTCTGGTCCAGCTGGTGGAGTGTCACAAGGGTAATGTTATTGTTATTTATTGATTCAAAAAAACATAGAACTTATCTTATTTCACATGCAATAGGGATCTTAATCTGAATTGAGAAGTATTTGTTGATTTGTTCATAGACATGCTCTAAAAGATGTTTCAAGGTTATAATTGGTTCAAGTGATTGCCTTATCTGTTGGATTAGATTAACATTACTATATAGATTTGACTCATTATAGAACTATTTTCTATACATTTCAATATTTGCATGTTTCTTTTAAGTTTTATTCTTAATCTGATGTTGATGCATGTACCTAGCTTGAGTGGGAGGTATCCACTAACTGGGGCTCTATATGAGTCTCATGCGGTTTTTTCAAATGTTTTTAGGTATAATGATGTCCAGCGGAGAGGTCGTGACAAAGAACATATAAATAGTATAATCTAGATAGATTAGAATGTCCCTGTACTCTCTCTTTCCCATGATGGGTTCTAGATTAAGTTTGTTCATCAATGTACATGTATCTGATGTAAACTGAACCGCATATGAGAACAAGATTTGATTCTAGATTTAATGGAGTTTAATATGATTGTGATATATGAATGTGATGTCCTTGATGTGACATTGATTTATGAATTTGTGAACAAAGAAAAAGGAAAAATTTATCTATGTTTTTCATATATTATTTAATCGCCTTTGTCGAGAATTCATTGTATTATTCCATAATTTGGGTTTAGGTTTTGGGATTACCTCTAATGGTTGGTATTTGTGCTGATCAAAAGATTGGGTCCCGACATAAGTGGTATCGGAGCCTAGGTCAGATGAGTCTACAGGGACAATAGGATCTGGGACGAATTGATAATGTCGATGTTGAATATAACCTAAATGATGTGGATACTGACTGAACTCAGTATCCAGATACTCTGGTCAAGTATTTGGGTATTGAGCTAAGTTGGTATGGAAGTACCGACTATACTTCTTCTGGATGCCATGACCAAGTATCCAGATGAATATAGTTTGGTAGTATAATAAAATACATGATGAAAAAGAGAAGAATGGCGATAAAATGGTGAATGAGAAAAGGATTTTATAATTCAATATGGAACTTATGGAGAACATAAAATTTCATATAATAAAGACAAAAGCTTAATGGATTATGAAGACAATCTATAATGAGTTTGAATTTGAGTATGAAATCTGAAATTGTGAGAAAAAGCTATGAACTAAGATGCACACTAGATGATATCCATTATAAAGCAAATTGATGATTATAGATGATAATATGTGAATGAGTCATAATCTTAATCCATGAGATACAAAATCTAATTAAAAAAAAGGGATGTGAAAGGTGATGTGAATTAGATCTTGATAAATGATATATTACTAATATCTTTGAAGTAAGTGTTTGTAATACTCAAGGAGAGATATGACGATGACATAGTATGAAATATCCGTCTACAAAAAAGATGTCATATAAAAGAAAGATAAAATGGAATACTTTCTAACTATATATTGAGAGAGATGAATGTTTATATGATATGATATTCTTTTGTATCTTTTCTTGGATTTTGGGATGAAATCCTAAAAGTCGGGGAGAATTTGTAATGACCCGTTTACAAATTAGTCATCCGATTAGGGTTTACTTGGATAATTGTATGCTTAATTAAGTTGATCATTGTATAAAGCGTGATTAGTGATGGTAGTTAAATTTTCATGTTTTGAATATAATGAGAAGTTTTAATCATACTTTGATCCACCTAATTAGGGTTAACATTTCAGAAACCCTAATCGGCCCATATTAGGGTTTTGGTGATATATGAATAAAGAATTTGATAAGTATAGTGTCTCACGAAATGATTTTTATTATTTTAAGTGTAACTCTGATTTAATTAAAATTTGTATATGAATTTGATATATAAAATGTGAACAACATTGAAAAATATCAGAATTTTTAACGAATCTTCTGACCAGTTTATCGGTCAAGTTTCAAACTCGATCGATCATATTTTTAGATTGATATAGCAGTGTGGTAATTGAATTTTATATTTTTATTGGTATATGCAATTGCCCTCAAATTTTTAACTTACTTGATAAACTCCATTATAGAAAAACTGTTAAATTGGTGTAATTTTTGGATGACTTTTGATCTCTACAAAGAGGGTGTCGGTCGACATCTGTGAAGGACAAACTCGACCGACCATGTTGCTGACTACAATATAGCAGTGTAGTATTTTATTTTTAAATATTTATTGGTAATTACAAATGATCTAAATTTTAACTGTATCTTAGAAAATAAATTTAAAAAATTGGGTTAAAGTTTCATAATTTTTGGATTAGGTTTGAGTTCTGAAACATGTGGTTTCGGTCGAGTTTATAACTCAGCCGACTAACCAGTCTGAGCAAAATAAAAATACATTGAGGGTGTAGTTTGCAAATGTTCTAAGCACCTCAATTCATCTATATCACTAAACTAACACACAAGGACCTCTCATATATTGTCCTTCCTGTCAAAAAATGAAATTCTTGAGAGAGAGGAGAGCTATGGTTTTGAGTAGAGAAAGTGGAGGAGATGATGACCTAGGGTTTCTCTATCCAAGATATGACGAAATCAAGTAAGTTTAGCTTCTTTGCATAGCATTTCATGGTGAATATTCTCTCACATGTCAAGATTCTGTCCCTCCTCTGATTTGATTCAAAATCACATCAAATCTCCCCCTTTTCTCACTCTTTCTCTTCTAATCCCCATTTCTAGGGTTTCCGAGTTGAGAGGCGAAAGAATTGGATTCTTTTGCGAGAGTTTGATTGGGTTTCCAAAAAGTCAAAGGTTGACCTCCGTTTCTAAGGTGCTTGGCACCTGAGTTGAGTGTTTTTCTCCCTCCTATGCTTTGTATTCATGTTGAAAGCCTAATTCAATCTGGCTAAAACAATCAGAAACCTTATTTGTATATGTATGTGATTGGATTTGATTTGGGAAAGATATTGGTGAATCCTATTTTAGTGATTTTGATAATTTCTCATTGATTGAAACTTGATTAGCTCCTGTTATATTGATTGAAGATGCATGGGTATTCCTAGGGGTAGATGACTATCGTATTTCATGTGAATTTTGCCTAAAAATCAGCCTGATGGCCGATATACTTGGAATTGAATTGACATGAATAAAGTCATATTTGAATTGTACTACATTGTATTATACAAGTGTATTGTTGAATGTTAATGGAATTGAATGACCACATATCCTGATTAGGATTTTTGTTGAGGAAGTGAATCAAATGAGTCAATTAATCAATGTATACTTGTGATTGATGAATGAAATGTGTGAAAATGGAAACTAGGGTTTCCATGTTTGTGAATAACCCTAATGAACCCTTGGGTCGTGATTGGATTATTGAATGATATGATTCTGATGATATGTTGAACTAAGGAATGAATTTTTGAAAATCCTAAAAGTTTATTATTAAGACAATTATGAGTGATAAAGCTAGAACTTGTATAAGATGTTTGAAATGTGATCAAATGCTGAAGTTGAATGTATTAATACTTCAATTGAATATGATGAGTCTTACTATATCATCTAAGTATAATGCATTTATTTTATTATAATAAAGAATGATAATTGTTGATTATGGGAATGACATTAGTAGTCAACGTCAAGGTACACATATCTGAATATAAGACACAATATGAACAAGATGTACATAATGATGATTGCAAGATAAAGATGAAACTAATGAAGATAGTATGATGAAGTATTTATCTTTTATTTTAATTAAATGTGGCTTATCCCAAATTAAATGATATATGCTAAGAATTGTACTTTGATTAATATTATGTAGAAGAGAAGCATTATATGTACAGTGAATCAAGAAAGATTGGTCTAGATAATGTAATGAACATTAAATGAAAGAAGTTGAGACTACTGAGTATAAAATGAGGGAAAAAGATAGGAATTAGTAGATGATTCTAAGAATGTAACTCTTACCCTAAAATAATGAGTTTGATGATGCTAGTGAATGATAATATCAAATGGGGAATTAATAGATGCATATAACTGTAATTGAATTCAACAAAAAGATGGAAGTCAAGTATTTGAATTGATTTACACGAATGTGTTCTTGAATTGTGAATTGTACTATGAGAATGGACTAATAGTACAAACTTTAATTAACAGTCAACATGTGTCGATTAGTAACCCCATATGGAGAATGTGAAATAAAAGAAGAAGAGAACTTAGTCTGGTATGCATGTATATGCATGAAATTTATTGGCATCTATTCCGATTGGATGGAACATGCATATGTTGTATGATAAATCTATTCAGAGTATGAGGAATGATACATGATGTCTATATGCTTTTACTATTGCTAGTTCTAATGCCTCTACTAATATTTATTAAGAACCGTGGTATACAATGAACTGATGAGGAATATGTTGAAATGGAATTTAACATGTACTCCTTACATTGAGAAACACTGATAAGGGTAAATGTTGCATAATGAGATTATGTCTAGGGCTGAAAGCCCACTGATGATGATAAAACCCTGATGGGGTAAATGATGGAAAATGAGATTATGTCTTGGGCTGAAGGCCCACTATTGATGATTGCAATGAGTTGATATAGAAGATAGAAATAATCATATTTGTTGCAACCTATAGATTTATTGTAATTCTTGCTTTGATCATTGCCCTTATTGATAAACTTAATATGTTTCATGTTATTATAGTTATGTGAGAATACACAGATATGATATATGATGTTTTGAATTCTTGTAAGATGAGTAAAAGAGATTAATAACAAGTGAAATGATGGAACATCTAGTTAGGTGCCCTGAACACCATGAGTTTCCCCTGAGGACCACACTAGGGGAAAAAAACGGATCTCCTTGTACTAATCGATGAATTATGAGAAGGATTTCTGGAGTGTGGATCGGGACCTTAAAGGTTAGACCACCAGGATTTAGGAGTGAGTCATCTAGAGTGGCTCGGGCCCTAAATCCTTGTTGTGAAAGTCTATGTCCAGATGGAATAGACTCTGTTGAAATCAAATATGTGAATTGTGAAATGAAAAATATGTGAAATACTGTGATATGTGATATATTGTTTTGTTGGTTCCTATCTCGTGTACCCAAGATGAAGACGTGAGCCTCTTTAGGCAACCCTGAGGTGGCCATGGTTTGTTGTTGATATCTTAGGGATGCTGACTAAACCCTAAGATAGTGACAGTGCGTCGTAGACACGAGAATCAGGCATGGCAACTTCTACTTGGTGAGGTACAAGCCAAGTAGTTTCAAGGCAAATGAGTAAAAGATGATAAGGCGTGTAGAAAATGATTTGAATGGTTGTTACATTCTTTGTACTGGTACTTGATGTTTTTTTATTTTTGACTATGCTTCTTGTTGAGGAAAGTGATCATGTTGATATGGACATTTTCTATTTCACATTATGATATGTCATGCTGACAAGTTATAAATGATGGGATTTACATCCATTCTAAATATGAGTTGGATTGCTTTCTTTTTGATAGTATTGTTTGGTAGATATGTATTATGTGTACTTCAGCTTCAGGACTACAGGATGTGTTCTTGATCCAACTGGTGGAGTGTCACAAGGGTAATGTAATTGTTATGTATTGATTCAAAAATTCTTAGAACTTATCTTATTTCACATGCAGTAGGGCTCTTAATATGAACTGAGAAGTATCTTCTGATTTGTTCATAGACATGCTCTAAAAGATGTTTTAAGTTTATAATTGGTTTAAGTGATTTCCTTATATGTTGGATTCGATTACCATTGCAAGATAGATTTGACTCATTATAGAATTATTTTCTATACAGTTCAATATCTGCATGTTTCTTTTAAGTTTTATACTTGATTTGATGTTGATGCATGTACCTAGCTTGAGTGGGAGGTATCCACTCATAGGGGCTCTATATGAGTCTCATGAGGTTGCTTCAAATGTTTTTAGGTATAATGATATCCAGCGGAGAGGTCATGACAAAGAAGGTATAAATAGTATAATCTAGATAGATTAGAATGTCGACGTACTCTCTCTTTCCCGGGATGGGTTGTAGATTAAGTTTGTTCATCAATGTACATGTATCTGATGTAAACTGAACCGCATATGAGAACAAGATATGATTCTGGATTTAATGGAGTTCAATATGATTGTGATATCTAAATGTGATGTCCTTGATGTGACATTGATTTATGAATTTGTGAACAAAGAAGAAGGAAAAATTTATCTGTGTTTTTTGTATATTGTTTAATCGCCTTTGTCGAGAATTCATTGTTTTATTCCATAATCTGGGTTTAGGTTTTGGGATTACCTCTAATGGTTGATATTTGTGCTGATCAAAAGAGTGGGTCCCGACAGAAGTGGTATCATAGCCTATGTTAGATGAGTCTACAGGGACAATAGGATCTAGGACTAATTGATAATGTTGATGTTGAATATAACTTGAATGATGTGCATACTGACTGAACTCAGTATCCAAATACTCTGGTCAATTATTTGGGTATTGAGCTAAGTTGGTATGGAACTGCCGACTATACTTCTTCTGGATTCCCTGACCAAGTATCCATTTGAATTTAGTTTGGTAGTATAATAAGATACATGATGAAAAAGAGAAGAATGGTGATAAATGGTAAAAGAGAAAAGGATTTTATAATTCAATATGGAACTTATGGAAAACATAAAATTTCATATAATAAAGACGAAAGCTTAATGCATTATGAAGACAATCTATAAAGATTTTTAATTTGAGTATGAAATCTAAAATTGTGGGAAAAAGCTATGAACTAAGATGCACACTAGATGATCTCATTTATAAAGGAAATTGATGATTGTAGATGATAATATGTGAATGAGTCAAAATCTTAATCCATGATATACAAAATCAAATGAAAAAAAGGGATGTGAAAGGTGATGTGAATTAGATCTTGATAATTGATGTATTACTAATATCTTTGAAGTAAGTGTTTGTAATACTCAAGGAGAGATATGATGATGACATAGGATGAAATATCCATCTAAAAAAAAGATGTCATATGAAAGAAAGATAAAATGGAATACTTTCTAACTGGATGTTGAGAGAGATGAATAATAATATGATATGATATTCTTTTATATCTTTTCTTGCATTTCGGGATGAAATCCTAAAAGGAGGGGAGAATTTGTAATGACCCATTTTCAAATTAGTCATCCGATTAGGGTTTACTTAGATAATTGTATGCTTAATTATGTTGATCATTGTTTAAAGCTTGATTAGGGATGGTAGTTAAATTTTCATGTTTTAAATATAATGAGAAGTTTTAATCATACTTTGATCCACCTAATTAGGGTTAACATTTCAGAAACCCTAATCGGCCCAAATTAGGGTTTTGGTGATATATGAATACAGAATTTGATAAGTATAATGTCTCACTAAATGATTTTTAGTATTTTATTTGTAATTCTTATTTAATTAAAATTTGGATATGATTTGTATATATCAAATTTAAACAACATTGAAAAATATCAGAATTTTTTAAGAATGTTCTGACCTGTTTATCGGTCGAGTTTCAAACTCAAACGATCATATTTTCAGATTGATATAGCAGTGTGGTAATTGAATTTTATCTTTTTATTGGTATATGAAATTGATCTCAAATTCTAAATTTACATGAAAAACTCAATTATAGACAAAAATTTAAATTGGAATAATTTTTGGATGACTTTTGATCTCTCCAGAGAGGGTGTCGGTCGAGTTCTGTGAAGGACAAACTCGACCGACCATGCTGTTGACTGCAATATAGAAGTGTAGTATTTGATTTTTAACTATTTATTGGTAATTCCAAATGATCTAATTTTTTTACAGTTTCTTATAAACTGAATTTCAGAAACAGGGTAAAATTTTCATAATTTTTGTATGAGGTTTGAGTTTTGAAACATGTGGTTTCGGTCGAGTTTATAACTCAGCCGACCAACCAGTCTGATCAAAATAAAAATACATTGAGGGGCATGTTAGCAAATGTTCTAAGCACCTCAATTTATATATATCACTAAACTAACACACAAGGATCTCTCATAACTCGCCCTTCCTGTCAAAGAAATGAAATTCTTGAGAGAGAGGAGAGCTAGGGTTTTGAGTAGAGAAAGTGGAGGAGATGATGACCTAGGGTTTCTCTATCCAAGATATGATGAAATCAAGTAAGTTTAGCTTCTTTGCATAGTATTTCAAGGCGAATCTTCTCTCACATGTCAAGATTCCGTCCCTCCTCTTATTTGATTCAAAATCACATCAAATATCCCCCTTTTCTCACTCTTTCTATTCTAATCCCCATTTTTAGGGTTTCCGAGTTGAGAGGAGAAAGAATTGGATTCTTTTGCGAGAGTTTGATTGGGTTTCCAAAAATTCAAAGGTTGACCTCCGTTTCTAAGGTGCTTGGAACCTGAGGTGAGTGTTTTTATCCCTCCTAATATTTTTATACATGTTGAAAGCCTAATTCAATCTGGCTAAAACAATCAGAAACCTTGTTTGTATATGTATGTGATCGAATTTGATTTGGGAAAGATATTGGTGAATCCAATTTTACTAATTTTGATTATTTCGCATTGATTGAAACTTGATTAGCTCCTATTATATTGATTGAAGATGCATGGGTATTCCTATGGGTAGATGACTATCGTATTTCAAGTGAATTTTTCCTAAAAATCAGCCCAATGGTCGATATACTTGGAATTGAATTGACATGAATAAAATCATATTTGAATTGTACTACAGTGTATTATACAAGTGTATTGTTGAATGTTAATGGAATTGAATGACCATATATCTTGATTAGGATTTGTGTTGAGGAAGTGAATCAAATGAGTCAATTAATCAATGTCTACTTATTATTGATGAATGAAATGTGTGAAAATGGAAACTAGGGTTTCCATGTTTGTGAATAACCCTAATGAACCCTTGGGTCATGATTGGATTACTGAATGATATGGTTCTTCTGATATGTTAAACTAAGGAATGACTTCTTGAAAACCCTAAAAGTTTATTACTAAGACAATTATGAGTGATAAAGCTAGAAGTTGTATATGATGTTTGAAATGTGATCAAATGCTGAAGTTGAAAGTATTAATACTTCAATGGAATATGATGAGTCTACCTATATCAACTAAGTCTAATGCATTTGTTTTAGTATAATAAAGAATAATCATTGTTTATTATGGGAATGACATTAGTAGTCAACATCAAGGTACACATATATGAATATAGGAGACAATATGAACAAGATGTACTTAATGGTGATTGCAAGATAAAGATGAAATTAATGAAGATAGTATGATGAAGTATTTTATCTTTTATTTTAATTAAATGTGAATTAACCCAAATTAAATGAAATATGGTAAGAATTGTACTTTGCTAAATATTATGTAGAAGAGAAGCATTATATGTAAAGTGAATCAAGAAAGATTGGTCCAGATAATGTAATGAACATGAAATGAAAGAAGTTGAGAGTACTGAGTATAAAATGAGGGAAAAAGATAGGAATTAGTAGATGATTATATGAATGTAACTCTTACCCTAAAATGATGAGTTTGATGATGATAGTGAATGATAATATCAAATGGGGAATTAAGAGTTGCACATAACTGTAATTGAATTCAACTAAAAGATGAAAGTCAAGTATTTGAATGTATTTACAAGAATGTGTTCTTGATTTGAGATTGTACTCTGAGAATGGACTAATAGTACAAACTTCAATTGACAGTCAACTGTTGGTATGTATGCCCTGAGAGCCAATCATGGGATGATTGGTGGGATACATTAAGATTGATTTGATAAACATCAAAGGCAAGCTTCCAATTCATTCTGGTTCAGTCATACGAGATATTGATAGAACAGATTGAATGTCTAGAGAATGACAGTACTCAATGACGTATGCTTTCAGGTTGAGGACCTGAACGATGAGATCATACGAATGCTAAGAGTTTGTACATTCTTGTTATGTCCCTCGTCGGATGTCATTGTGGAAGGTAGATAGACAACAATGACACACAAGACTAGATTGTGGTGTTGGTTGATGACAAAATCTCATTAGTCATGATATAGAGATATCAAACCAAACACATAGGTACTTGTTAGAGAACAAGGTACCGAATAGACCCACCGTGAGTTTGACACATGGAACCATGAGATGGTAGTCACAGTCAGTACTCACAGTGATGGTGGTGAGTGTGATTCTTAGACCTGAAATCATTGCACTCAACACATGTCGTTGGGCACACTTTGACATCATCAAACGCAGTCCTGAAACATGGGTTGTTATAAAGGTGATGATTGGGTGGCTTTGACACATGGGGCTTTTGAGGGGTGAGTGATAGATATGGGATTTGTCCCTCCCGAGGGAGTTTGATATCCATGGCCACTTAATGAGTAGGATTGAGAAAGGCGTGCATGCATGTGTGAATCAGTATATGATACTGATGTCATACATATCTCTTCCAGTCTACTCTGAGATCAAGGAAGTGAATGAACGTTGACAGGATGACTGTTACATGCCTCGAGTTCATTCGGGATATCAGTGACAAAGGAATTATACATTCGCTGTAACACCATTCACAGATTGTAGGATGAAAGTTGTTCTCCAACTTTCTACTTTCACTTGGGTAGCACTGATGTGTGACTAGGCACCGCTCTTTGCTTGTGAAGTCATAAGTGTTATGGACTTTCACTGCCAACGTGAAATGGACCTGCAGGGTCACACATATAGGATTTAACATGGAAGAGGAGTTTTGTCCACAAGCAATGTTTAGATTGGTTACTAAAGGAGTTTAGTAGTTCAATTAAACACTCAATCAGTCGATGGCTCAATATCGTATGGTTCAAGTTGTTGGACGCATTGATTGGAGTATCAGATTGATTGAAATCGCATTTGACTGATTCTGCACAACCTGCATTCCCAACCGATCGGTTCATGTGATGAACCGGTCGGCTGAGGTTGCTGAACCGGTCGGTTCAATTGTTGAACCGATCGGCTCATGCACAGAGTGAAACGACCGGTTCAAGTGTTGAACCGATCGGTTCAACTGGTGCAATCGAGCAACTTGGGAAAGTAGGATTGGTGAGAATTTTCCTTTCATTTCAAATTGCCCAATTCGATTGGGAATAATATTGGTATTCGATACCAATTGGGAAAGAAACAAGGAAAGTCAATGGGGAACCAACCTGGAACCCCAACCGACCGGTTCATGAGTGAACCGATCGGTTCAAGGGTCCCAAACGATCGGTTCAGTGGTGAACCGATCGGTTCAGGTCCCCAACCGACCGGTTCAGGTTGCGAGATGGTAGCTTTTGGTGGAAAATCCCGAACCCTTCTACTCCTGCTTTTAGTCCCGCATTGCCCGGGATGGAGAACCCTGTCCCATGACTCTCCTATATATATAGGGGTATTGGGGGCTTCTCACAGTACAGCTCAGTGCAACCAGTTGCTCTGCAAGTTGTCATTCTCTCTGGTTTTGGTAACCGTGAGAGAGCCCGAGCAAGTGCTTCCCGCAAAAGGGAGGTGCAGCAAGGGAAGGACAACTGCAGTTGCAACAGGAGGCAGGAGAGCGTGTTGGCGACTAGTACGTCAACAAGAGGGTACGACTCCTTCCACTTCCTTGTGGGACAAGGAGAGTGGAGTTCCAGGTGGTCCGTGTGGACTACTACAGAGGCGGGAGGACACTGCCGCTTAGGAGGACAACTGTCATCCGACAGTCTGGTTCGAGTAGGAGTTGTCAGTCCCAGTGCGACCACGAGCTGCACAGACACCGTCGAAGTCCGGAGTTGAAGACCGTGCATTGCGCGAGGTATTGTCGCCGAGCAAGCCTCGGGACAAGGTATGATTCCACAAACCATCCTTTCCTATTATATAGATGTTGACGTGTTTCCTCGGTATGGGTTGGGGGAGAAAATTTTTGTTTCCGCTGCCTTCTGTGTCTCCCCAAAAACCCAACAGTGGTATCAGAGCCACGTCAGCTGTTCTATATTTTAGGAATATCGATATGATCAATTTTGGTTTGTTGCCTTTATTTATTGCATACGATGTGAATAATATCGGCTTTATGCATGTCCAATCCTAAATCCACAAATCCCTAATTACATATATGATATGTATTATTAATGCACTCGATACGCGTCGCCCTTAAACGAGTTTTGTGGTGGATGTGTGTAGCGTGATTATGGCCTATAAACCCCTATCTGTGTGTGGTTGTTTGTGGTTGCATGCATCTCAGTCTGCGCACCGATCTTCCCTCTCTTATTCCTGATGTAACTCGAAATAATTCAAGATTCTTTCCTACCTTTGCTCCCCCCGAATGTAACTCGGGGTTTCCTTTTAAAGCAATGTAATAAATAGAATAGGATTTTATTTCCTGTTATGTCAAAGACTGGCGGACATCAAGACGACTGCTCAGACGATCGGTTCAAGGCGTGAACCAATCGGTTGACCTTCCAGACGGTCGGTTCAAGGAGTGAACCGATCGGTTGATGACCGGTTCGAGGAGCGAGGAGATCGGGTGGCGGACATGATGAGATGCACGACGACCAGGCGAACCGATCGGTTGGAGGAGCCAACCGATCGGCTGGTGGCACCCAGACGACCGGATGGAGAGTACAGATCATTCATGTGATGAGTTGATCAACTCGGTTAACAAGGCACAGATGTTCATCTTATACAGGTTGCATGTGATGTTGACCTAGATGACCGTGATTCCTCTTGGATCGAGGAATCACATTAGGATGGCCATAATCATTGCTTTTTATCATTTGTGCATGTTTTCTGTGGGATATAGCATGTATATGATACGTACTATGTATTGTGGTGATTGGATATGTATATGTATATAAAACCAAATCCCTCATTAAATATTAAGTTTTAGATGCCTTCCAAATGCGACACACGTGAAAAGCTTGATCGACCAAGTGTGGGCACGCCCAAGCGTGGTGCACCGTCTATCTCGTGGAAGCGTGAAGGATGAATGTGTGGGTCTGCCCAAGCAGGGTGCATGTTCATCGTGTTTGCTTTGGGTCGGACTTAACAAGGTGACCTAGATAGGATCTAGCACCTTGAGGCATGGAGATGATCATTGCACGGAGTTGTAGATGACATCTTATCAAGAGTTGCATATGATGCAATTGGCAAAAGTTGCCTACCTGAGAGATCTATGTTGTGGGTGACAGCCCAAGCTGGTCCATGACTTAGAGGATTTCAGGATCTTGCCCACTAGAAGGTTGTACGCTGCAATCTTCCGAATTGATGGTGAGGGCTATCAATTTGAAGTAAAATAGTAGGAGCGATAATTAATTAAAGGCCTAATTATATCGTCAAACTTTCAAATCAATCAAATAAGTCAAAAATGAGTTTTGGACTAAAATTGCATATTTTCCATTTTGTAGTTCAAATGGCAACAAACAACAACAACTTTTCTTTGCGATCAGTCCTTGACAAGGACAAGCTAAATGGGACAAACTTCCACGACTGGTATCGGACATTGAGAATTGTTCTCACTCAAGAGCATAAGCTCTATGTCCTGGATACTCCAATTCCAGAGGAACCCGCTCCTAATGCACCAAGGACAGAAAGGGATGCTTACAAGAAGCATTCTGATGATGCCATTGATGCAAAGTGCTTGATGCTATGTTCAATGAACCATGAGTTGTAGAGGCAACATGAGAACATGGGTGTCATAGAGATGATTCTGCATCTCAGGAACATGTATGAAGATCATGCACGACAAGAGAGGTACAATGTTTCTAGGGCGCTGTTCAAGTGCGTCATGACAGAAGGAGATCCAGTTGGTCCTCACACACTCAAGATGATTGGGTATGTGGAGAACTTGCAGAGACTGGGATTTCCACTGAGCCAAGAGTTGGCTACTGACGTGATACTGCAATCGTTGCCAGAATCTTACAGTCAGTTTGTGATGAACTACAACATGAACAAATTTGATAGGCCACTGTCAGAGTTGTTGGGCATGTTGAGGACAGACGAGTTACAGATGAAGAAGGACAAGCCTAAGTCCGTGATGGTGATCACGAGCAAGAAAGGCAAGTCCAAGCGCAAGGGCAAGGGCAAAGCTAAGAAAGGTTCTGAAGCTAGCCAGGAGTCCAAGCCATCTTCAGCTCTCAAGGCCAAGGGAGGCGTGACCAAGAAAGGAAATTGCCACCATTGTCAAAAACCAGGACATTGGAAAAGGAATTGTCCTCTCTACCTGGAAGAACAAATGAAGAAGGAGGCGACAGAAGCCTCTACTTGAAGGAGTCATGTAAATAAACTTGTAACACTTTTGAGATATATGATATCAAGATGTAAAGTGTAAAGCATTCTTACTTGGGGCAAGTGTTGCCTTTATAGATAGGAATACTTTAGTTTATTTTCAGCCAATAAGGCATGTAATACAGTTATGAACTGCTATTTCATACTTGCCAATAGATAGAAACACTTTATTTTTGCATATTGTATGACAATGATGGCAATAAATAAAGTTGTGTTTTCAATCTCAAAGATATGATCTTTGTGGCAATGCCTTATTTATCTTGTGATATTTGATATGCATAAGATAAGACAATACCTGAAAGTTATAGATAACTCAAACAATCTAATTAGCATTAATCATGAGAAATTCATTTCTAGTTTCCATGTGATGGATAAAACTAGACTCTTTTGGTTATAGAACCAGTAAGAGACATGAATATCTTGGACATGATTAATCAATCTTCACTAATGTAGTGGGAGAGTGATTATCCTATTAGGTATAATACATGTGATGTATTTACATACCTATTGGAATAAATGCTAATACTTCAAATGGTGTTTAGAGAATATGAATATCTTGAAGTGTTCAAGATTATCATAAATGAAGTACAAATTTGGTAAAGATTAATTCTTGATGAGATCAATGAATGAAATACTTGGACCAAATGTTTGAGATCCTTATGAGTGATTATGATAGTGTATCATAGTGAACTCATGATTAAGGCATGGTGATGTCTGAATCAAGAAGGAATCATACTCTAAAGAGTTAGAGAATGATTATCAAATAACTGAATTCTTCTTAATAAATGAATACCCCACACTAATAAAAGAAATTAAGAATCACAAGGGTTGTGAGTTCTTATATCTTTAACAGATACACCTCAATCATCTATGTGATGAGTTGTTCATATGATGAGTCAACTATCAAGATGAATATGAGGAACCGAATCTTGAGTTATGGTTTATGACCTTTACATCCTAAATGACTTCCATGAGAACCATAAGGTATGACCTTGATGGTAGCACTCATTGGATCATATCCATAAGTGCAGATGAGTCTTAAGTGTTAAGACACATGGATAACATTTTGAGAAGGATGATGCTTGTTGATTGCAACTTAATGACTAAGACATTTGGCATATGGATACTAAAACCGCATTCCTATGAGGAATAAAACCAGGATGTGTACGTGACACAGCCTATAAGTTTTATGAATCCACTAATGCAAATGAAGTCTATAAGTTACAATGGACTAATCAATATGATTGATTGAGTACAAGCAACTCAAAATTGGATCTTTATTTTGATGATATAGTCAAAAGGTTTGACTGATATGTCAAAGATAAAGAAGGGATCTGTGATTTAGTGGGAGCGTGTTCACATTCCACATATTGATGTGAAATGGAAATGTTCTAGATTGGAAATCCGAATGTGGAAATTATCTTTAAGGAAGATAGAGATGTTTCCTATGTGATAGGAATAGAGATCTATAGAGATAGTTCTCGAAAATCTCTTGACCTGGAAAGAGAAAGCATACATTGGCAATCTATACTGAAGTGTTCAGTATGCACAGATTCAGTGGGAGAAAACTTGTCCATGTTACATGGAGTTAGTATCCCAAGGCCAAGTGTCCAACTCTTATGAAGAATGGGAACACTAAGAATAGATATGGATCTATCATGTATGTAATCATCCCATTATCTTGCATGTATGACATGGCAAGAATAAAATGCATTCATCATCTTGTATGTAGGACATGGCAATATGATATGCTCATCCTGATAACTCGTATGTGGGACATGACGAGTGGATGTCTGTCTATTTCCAGTAAGGGTTACTGGAATACCATGAGAACTTGATAGGTGCTTGTGAAGTACTAGTTCTATGGAGATAAGGAAGAGTTCGATGTAAGGAGTTACATTGATGCGAACTTCCGAAAGGACAGAAAATTAATCGCAAAATATACATAAGATGTATAAAAGAGAATGTTTGTTGATAATTGGAAGTGTTCCAATAAAGCCATTTAAAAGGGAAATGCCGAGTATCTATGTGTTAGTGAACAGAAGTGGATACTATATGGATTTGAAAGTTCATGAGATGAACTTATATTCCACTCATTGATGACAAGTTTGGAATCCTTGATCATGCAATGTGGCTAAAGGTTAGCAAAGGAATACTAGATCGCATATTACGGCAACTCCATCTCATACGTGCGACGTACAGCGAAGAGATGTGAGGCATGCAATTTGTTCAGACTTTGGCAAGGTGTTGCCATTACTCACTATGATGGCACTAGAGCACAGTAACATGTGGGACATGTTTGAAGATCACTATGAATATAATTCATGGGTGATTGGCTCGCAGTGCAAGTGGGAGTCTGTTGGTATGTATGCCCTGAGAGCCAATCATGGGATGATTGGTGGGATACATTAAGATTGATTTGATAAACATCAAAGGCAAGCTTCCAATTCATTCTGGTTCAGTCATACGAGATAGTGATAGAACAGATTGAATGTCTAGAGAATGACAGTACTCAATGACGTATGCTTTCAGGTTGAGGACCTGAACGATGAGATCATACGGATGCTAAGAGTTTGTACATTCTTGTTATGTCCCTAGTCGGATGTCATTGTGGAAGGTAGATAGACAACAATGACACACAAGACTAGATTGTGGTGTTGGTTGATGACAGAATCTCATTAGTCATGATATAGAGATATCAAACCAAACACATAGGTACTTGTTAGAGAACAAGGTACCGAACAGACCCACCGTGAGTTTGACACATGGAACCATGAGATGGTAGTCACAGTCAGTACTCACAGTGATGGTGGTGAGTGTGATTCTTAGACCTGAAATCACTGCACTCAACACATGTCGTTGGGCACACTTTGACATCATCAAACGCAGTCCTGAAACATGGGTTGTTATAAAGGTGATGATTGGGTGGCTTTGAGACATGGGGCTTTTGAGGGGTGAGTGATAGATATGGGATTTGTCCCTCCCGAGGGAGTTTGATATCCATGGCCACTTGATGAGTAGGATTGAGAAAGGCGTGCACGCATGTGTGAATCAGTATATGATACTAATGTCATACATATCTCTTCCAGTCTACTCTGAGATCAAGGAAGTGAATGAACGTTGACAGGATGACTGTTCCATGCCTCAAGTTCATTTGGGATATCAGTGACAAAGGAATTATACATTCGCTGTAACACCATTCACAGATTGTAGGATGAAACTTGTTCTCTCCAACTTTCTACTTTCACTTGGGTAGCACTGATGTGTGACTAGGCACCGCTCTTTGCTTGTGAAGTCATAAGTGTTATGGACTTTCACTGCCAACGTGAAATGGACCTGCAGGGTCACACACATAGGATTTAACCTGGAAGAGGAGTTTTGTCCACAAGCAATGTTTAGATTGGTTACTAAAGGAGTTTAGTAGTTCAATTAAACACTCAATCAGTCGATGGCTCAATATCGTATGGTTCAAGTTGTTGGACGCATTGATTGGAGTATCAGATTGATTGAAATCACATTTGACTGATTCTGCACAACCTGCATTCCCAACCGATCGGTTCATGTGATGAACCGGTCGGCTGAGGTTGCTGAACCGGTCGGTTCAATTGTTGAACCGATCGGCTCATGCACAGAGTGAAACGACCGGTTCAAGTGTTGAACCATTCGGTTCAACTGGTACAATCGAGCAACTTGGGAAAGTAGGATTGGTGAGAATTTTCCTTTCATTTCAAATTGCCCAATTCGATTGGGAATAATATTGGTATTCGATACCAATTGGGAAAGAAACAAGGAAAGTCAATGGGGAACCAACCTGGAACCCCAACCGACCGGTTCATAAGTGAACCGATCGGTTCAAGGGTCCCAAATGATCGGTTCAGTGGTGAACCGATCGGTTCATGTCCCCAACTGACCGGTTCACTTGTGAACCGATCGGTTCAGGTTGCGAGATGGTTGCTTTTGGTGGAAAATCCCGAACCCTTCTACTCCTGCTTTTAGTCCCGCATTACCCGGGATGGAGAACCCTATCCCATGACTCTCCTATATATATAGGGGTATTGGGGGCTTCTCACAGTACAGCTCAGTGCAACCAGTTGCTCTGCAAGTTGTCATTCTCTCTGGTTTTGGTAACCGTGAGAGAGCCCGAGCAAGTGCTTCCCGCAAAAGGGAGGTGCAGCAAGGGAAGGACAACTGCAGTTGCAACAGGAGGCAGGAGAGCGTGTTGGCGACTAGTACATCAACAGGAGGGTACGACTCCTTCCACTTCCTTGTGGGACAAGGAGAGTGGAGTTCCAGGTGGTCTGTGTGGACTACTACAGAGGCGGGAGGACACTGCCGCTTAGGAGGACAACTGTCATCCGACAGTCCGGTTCGAGTAGGAGTTGTCAGTCCCGGTGCGTCCACGAGCTGCACAGACACCGTCGAAGTCCGGAGTTGAAGACCGCGCATTGCGCGAGGTATTGTCGCCGAGCAAGCCTCGGGACAAGGTATGATTCCACAAACCATCCTTTCCTATTATATAGACGTTGACGTGTTTCCTCGGTATGGGTTGGGGGAGAAAATTTTTGTTTCCGCTGCCTTCTCTGTCTCCCCTAAAACCCAACATCAACATGTGTTGATTCGTAACCCCATATGAAGAATGTGAAATAAAAGAAGAAGAGAACTTAGTCTGGTATGCATGTATATGCATGAAATTTATTGGCATCTATTCAGATTGGAAGGAACATGCATATGTTGTATGATAAATCTATTCAGAGTATGAGGAATGATACATGATGTCTATATGCTTTTACTATTGCTAGTTCTAATGCCTCTACTAAAATTTGTTAAGAACTGTGGTATATAATGAACTGATGAGGAATATGTTGAAATGGAATTTAATATGCACTCCTAACATGGAGAAACCCTGATAAGGGTAAATGTTGCATAATGAGATTATGTCTAGGGCTAAAAGCCCACTGATGATGATAAAACCCTGATGGGGTAAATGATGGAAAATAAGATTATGTCTTGGACTGAAGGCCCACTATTGATGATTTCTATGAGTTGATGTAGAAGATAGAAATAATCATATTTGTTGCAACCTATAGACTTATTTTGATTCTTTCTTTGATCATTTCCCTTATTGATAAACTCAATCAATTTCATGTTATTATAGTTATGCGAGAATACACAGATATGATATATGATGTTTTGAATTCTTGTAAGATGAGTAAAAGAGATTAATAATAAGTGAAATGATGGAACATCTAGTTAGGTGCCTTGAACACGGTGAGTTTCCCCCGAGGACCACACTGGGGAAACAAAATGGATCTCCTTGTAGTAATCGATGAATTATGAGAAGGATTTCTAGAGTGTGGATCGAGACCTTAAAGGTTAGACCACCAGGATTTAGGAGTGAGTCATCTGGAGTGGCTCTGGCCCTAAATCCTTGTTGTGAAAGTCTATGTCCAAATGGAATAGACTCTGTTGAAATGAAATATGTGAAATGTGAAATGAAAAATATGTGAAATACTATGATATGTGATATACTGTTTTGTTGGTTCTTATCTCGTGTACCCGAGATGAGGAAGTGAGCCTCTGTAGGCAACCCTGAGGTGGCCAGGGTCTGTTGTTGATATCTTAGGGTGGTCGGCTAAACCCTAAGATAGTTACGGTGAGTCGTTGACACGAGAATCAGGCATGGTGACTTCTACTTGGTGAGGTACAAGCCAAGTAATTTTAGGGCAAATGAATAAAACATGATAAGCCGTGTAGAACATGATTCCAATGGTTTTTACATTCTTTGTACTACTACTTGATGATTTGTTATTGATGATTATGCTTCTTGTTGAGGAAAGTAATCATGTTGAAATGGACATTTTCTATTTGACATTATGATATATCATGCTGACAAGTTATAAATGATGGGATTTACATCCATTCTGAATATGAGTTGGATTGCCTTCTATTTGATAGTATTGTTTGGTAGATATGTATTATGTGTACATCAGCTTCAAGACTGCAGGATGTGTTCCTGGTCCAGCTGGTGGAGTGTCACAAGGGTAATGTTATTGTTATGTATTGATCCAAATTAAAATGCTTAGTACTTATCTTATTTCAGATGCAGTAGGGCTCTTCATCTATACTGAGAAGTATCTGTTGATTTGTTCATGGACATGCTCTAAAAGATGTTTCAAGGTTATAATTGGTTCAAGTGATTGCCTTATCTGTTGGATTAGATTACCATTGCAAGATAGATTTGACTCATTATAGAACTATTTTCTATACATTTCAATATTTGCATGTTTCTTTTAAGTTTTATACTTAATCTGATGTTGATGCATGCATCTAGCTTGAGTGGGAGGTATCCACTCACTGGGGCTCTATATGAGTCTCATGAGGTTGTTTAAAATATTTTTAGGTATAATGATATCCAGCGGAGAGGTCATGACAAAGAACATATAAATAGTATAATCTAGATAGATTAGAATGTCCCTGCACTCTCTCTTTCCCGAGATGGGTTATAGATTAAGTTTGTTCATCAATGTACATGTATCTGATGTAAACTGAACCGCATATGAGAACAAGATTTGATTCTGGATTTAATGGAGTTGAATATGATTGTGATATCTGAATGTGATGTCCTTGATGCGACATTTATTTATCAATTTTTGAACAAAGAAAAAGGAAAAATTTATCTGTGTTTTTCGTATATTGTTTAATCACCTTTGTCGAGAATTCATTGTTTTATTCCATAATCTGGGTTTAGGTTTTGGGATTACCTCTAATGGTTGGTATTTGTGCTGATCAAAAGAGTGGGTCTGGACAGTAACAACCAACTAGGGACATAATAAGAATGCACATACTCTTCACATTTATATGATCTCATTGTTCAAGTCACGTACTTGAATACATATGTCATTGAGTAACGTTATTCTTTAGACTTTCATTATGGTTCCTCATTTTCTCATAACTGATGAAACAAAATGAATTGGAAGCTTGCCTTTACTATTATTAGTCAAATCCTATATGTAATATTTCACCACAATCATCAAATGATTGGCTCTCTGGGCATACAATTCCAACAGACTCCTACTTGCACTTAGAGTCAATCACCAAAAAATTGCATTCTTAGTGATTTTAACATGTCCATCATGTTTTTGTTGTGCAAGTGCTAATTCACTAGTATGGATTCTAGAAATACATTTCACATATATGTGCTCTAGGAGAAAATGCTAAAGATTGTTTGAGTTTTCAATTATAATCCTCTAGTGTTAACATTATAAACATTCATCTTTAGATTCTTTCATATAAATATCACTAGATTCTTGGGTATTTTCATACAAGATCAAATCTTTGAAATAGAAGCATTAGTAACTCTTTATTGATCATCCTTGTCATACACGATGTATAAATTAAAATGTTTCTTTTATTGGCATATATGAAATAACAATTCAACTAAATCTATTACATGCCCAATGGACTAAGACAAATTCTAAATGTAGAATAATGTTGCAGCAACTCTTTCTTTGCATAGTCCATCTTTATCCTTTTATAAAGGCTTTACTTCTTATAAGATCTTGCACATCATGTATGTTAGGTATACATCCAGCATCACATACCATGATGAAGAAGTAATCAATTTTATCTTATTACATTTATACTTGAAGTAGAGGCCTAAGCCACTTCCTTCTTCATCTTAAATTCCTCCATAAAGAGAAGACAATTCCTTTTCCAATTCTAGACCGGTGGCAGTGGTGACAATCACCTCTTTTTTTTACTCCTCCCTTTGCCTTGAGATCTGAAGATTTGGGCTTATGGATAGCTTTAGAACTCTTCTTAGCTTTGCCTTTTCCTTTGCCTTTGCCTTTTGACTTTCCCTTGGTCTTGCTGATCATCATCACATAATTGGGATTGTCTTTCTTCATTTGTGCCTCAGTTGTTCTCAACATGCCCAATAACCCAGTCAAGGGCTTCTCAAAGTCATTCATGTTGTAATTCATGACAAACTGAATGTATGATTCTAGCAGAGACTACAGAATCACATTAGTGACCAACTCTTAACCCAAGGGGAATTTGAGTCTATTCAGGTTCTCCACATACCCAATGAGCTTGAGTACACGAGGACCTATTGGATCTCCTTCTGCCATGTTATATTTTAAGAGTGCCTTAGAGGCATCAAATCACTCTTGTCTTGCTTGATCTTGGAACATGTTCTTGAGTTGCATGACCATCTCAATAACATCCTTGTTCTCATGCTGCCTCTGTAGCTCATAGTTTATGGAGCATAACATCAGACACTTGACATCAATGACATCTTTAGTATGTTTCTTGTAAGCATCCCTGTCAGCCATAGGTGCATTGGAAATGGGTTCATCTGGATCTAGCGTCTCTAGGACATAAAGCTTACACTCCTGTGTGAGAATGATTCTCGGGCGTCCTAAACCATTTGTGGAAGTTATTCATATTTAACGTGTTCTTATCAAGGACCGATCGTAGAGAAAATTTGTTGTTGTGTTGCCATTTGATTCTACAAAAGAATTTTCAATTTTGTCAAAACTCATTTTTTATTTGATTTGATTTGATTAAAATTGAAAATGTTAATTAGGATATTAATTAGCTATCTGTCTCATTATTTTGATCAAATTGAAAACCCTCAATTATCAATTTGGAAGATTGCAACGAACAATCTTTTAATAAGCCAAGATCCAAAATAATTCAATTATTATCCAGATTATGTCGATGCCCATAATCAATCATTAAGGTAGGCAACATTTTCCAATTTCATCTTATGAAATTCTTGGATAGATAACATGAACAACTCTTTGCCATAATTATATGTATGCTTCTGGTACATAATCTCATTAAGGTCACACAGTTAAGCCTGATCCAAAATCTGACAGGATAACAATGCACCCCACTTGGTAGACACACATTATTATCATCACACTTCCATGAGATAGACATCGCACAATGCTTAGGATGCCTGCCCACACTTAGCCGACCAAGCTTTTCATGTGTGGCACTAATGGAAATCATTTTAGACTTAATATGTTTCATTGAGGGATTTATATATCACACACACACAGATATATATATATATATATATATATATATATATATATATATATATATATATATATATATATATCCAATCTCTGCATACTAGTACGTATCATATACATAGTATATTCCACAACATACACAGGCAATATAAAACATTTGTGATCCTTATGTCCATATCTAATGTTATTCCTTGGAGACACAAGGAACTACTACCACCTAGGTCATCATCACATGTATAAACCTGTTGTTGGAGTATATCTATGCTTGTCAATCCGGGTTGATTGGTTCAACCCTTGAACCAATTGTCTTGCCTCTTGGCTAGTCAGTTTCTCATAAAAAATGATCAGTGGGCCTCCCGTCCAATCAGTGTATGGAAACCTCTATATGGTCAGTTGGGTCCACCATCTAGTTGGTTCACGCCTCCTATGGTCTACCCTCCTCGATCCTTCAGTCAGTCAGCTTGTCACATTAAATGTTCAACTTGTTTGACGTTGATCATCATCTTCATCATTGGAAGAAAAGAAACTATCCTATTTCTATTAAATTTATTACGTAATAATGAGAAACCTCAAGTTACATTCGAGGGGAGCAAAGATAGGAAAGAATAATACTTTTACATTGGGAAGAAGAAGGTAGAGTCTCGGTATGAAAATCTAGATTTAATAGGAAATAAACACACAACCACCTTGCAAAAGTAATTGGGTTATTGTTCATAACAAGCTACACATCCACCATCAAAACCGATTTCAGGGTGACACGTTTAAATTTCCATATACATACATATATATATATGTATATATATATATATATATATATATATATATATATATATATATTAATTTGGAAGTATATGTGGTATTTTATTATATTTGTACATTGATCCGCTTAAGCATTCACATCGTATGCAATAAATAAATGATGAAAACCAAAAATCCGATCATATTGATTACCCCAAAACATAGTAAATTGATGTGATCTGATACCACTGTTGGGAAATAATCGCTCAGAATAGGCAATGAAAACAAAAGATTTATTGCCAGATTTCCAAGAACAGTAAGATCACATCAATAACTAAGTAATGATAATGATGTTTTAACAATGTCATACATGGTCTTGGAGAAATTCCATCGGCTATAACTCATTGCAATAATCATGCAACTATCTTCTAGTTGCTCTTTGATGATGTATGTGCAGCTCTTGGTCTTCACCATTGATCGTAGTCTAAGGTCGTCCTCATAGTAGCATACAATATCCTCCCCACCTCTATAGTAGTCCACACAGACCACCTAGAACTCCTTTCATTCTACTAGAGCAGATATGAAGGAGTTGTCCATCTAGTTGGTGCACTAGTCACCAACTTTCTCTCCTACAATTGTTTCTCCCTTTCTATCCATCCCTTTAGTGGGTAGGACTTCCTTGGACACTCTATTGGTTACCACAACTAGAAAGGACAACAACTGTAACATGAAATTGAGTTGTGTTCTGAGAAGTCCCCAATACCCCTCTGTTTATAGGAGGGGTTACCATTTGAGTTCCCAGTCTATGTGGGAGGGGAAGGGACTAAAAGATCATGCATTTTCATAACCTGTGAGTGACGAATAGGTTGGTCTGTAAGTGAGTCGATCGGTTCACATGTGAGTCGATCAATTCTATATGTGAACCAGTCATTTTGCCATGTGTCCCAATCAAATATGAATTGGCAATCTGAATCCAATTAATGCAAAACATGATGTCAACACTAATCATTTATGCAATTGAATTTCTCCATGAGCTATGTGTCTTGCCATTGCAATTCGATCATCTCACGATCCCAACCAATCAGTTGATGAGCCAAGCCAACTGGTTCACTAAGTGTCCCAGTCGGTTCACTCCCCATTTTTAGAAGAACTTAGCCAATTCAATTTCTAATCAACCTAACACTCTAAATGCTCATTTCATAACATGATTCGAGCGGTTGGGAGTCAAGTCAATTGATTTTTTGCTTGATCCGAGTACCTAATTACTTTAGTAATCAATCCAATCATCATTCATGACTAAAATCCTCTTCTAGGTGCACTCCTATGTGTGTGACCTATAGGTCCCATATCACATTGGTAGTGAATGTCCATAACTAGTTTATGACAACAAAAGCAAAGAGTGGTTCTTAGTCACACATCAATGCTATCCAAGTGAATGTAAAGTTGGAGAATAACTTCAACCTAAAATATATGTAAGGTGTTATAGTGACTGTATAATTCCTTTTTCTATGATATTCGAAATAAACTAGATGCATGGAAACATCATCCTCTCAATTTTCATTCCATGTTCCTTGAATTTAGAGCAGACTATTTGAGATACATATGTCCTCAATATCATACATTACTCACATGTGCATGCACATACATTTCTCAGTCTCACTTATCAAGTGGATAGGATATCTAACTCTAGTAGGAGGGACAAATCCCATCTACATCACTCACAGTCAGTCCCCATGTGTCATAGCTACCTAATCATCACCATTATGGCAATCCTTATTCAGGTTACATTAGAAGATGTCAAAGTATATAATATGTGATGAGTGTAGTGACTTTAGGTATAAGAACCAAAATCACCACCTTCACTGTGAGAGAGATGACTATGACCGCAATACATGCTTTCATTGTGTCACTCTTAAGGTGGGTTTGTTTGATACAGTGTTCTCTAACAAGTATCTATGTGTTTGGTTTGATATCACATATCATGACTGATGTTATTCTATCATCAACCAACACACACTCCAATCTTGTGTGTTACTACTGTCTATCTACCTTCCACAATAACAACTAATTGGGGACATAATAAGAATGTACATACTCTTAACATTCATATGATCTCATTATTCAAGTCACATACTTTTATACATACGTCATTGACTATTGTCATTGTTTAGACATTCATTATGTTCCCTCATTATCTCATAATTGAGTAAAACAAAATGAAGTGGAATCTTGGCATTACTATAATTAATCAAATCCTTTGTGTAATATGGCATTACAATCATCATATGATTGGCTCTCTGGGCTTACCATACCAACAATCTCCACTGATTGTAAGGGGAGTGATGCAATATAGGATGCATTTAGAACCTAATTGATACATGAAAATCATTATCTTATTGTGAATCTCTCCCTTATATGAATAAAAGTGGAGCCTTGTATTGTTCTAATCTAGTATAAAGATAATACGACGTGGAGTTTCTATTTCAACTTTAGAAAATACTTTCTTGATTTTAGAAACATGATTGTTTAGCATGCTTACACATACATTCATTCTATGAGGAGAAATGAGCTTAAAGGTGTTACTTTTATGGGTTGAAGATACCCTATCTTATGAAGTGTGAACTAAACGCTATCCCAATGTATTGGTAATCCATCTCTAAAATATTTTGAAGCTTTTAATTGACTGATATGTTGCCAAAATCATGTGAAAGTAGAACTATTGTGTAGGAATGTACTATATATTGTGGAAATCATTATCTTATTGTTAAAATATCTCTTATATGCAAAATTGTGGAAAATTTTGTTGTACTGAGCTAGTATAAAGAGAATAAGATCATGAATGTTGTTTAGACTTCAAAAAAATACCTTATTGATTCTAGAAACATGATAGTATAGCATGCTTACACATAGATTCAGTATATGAGGAGAAAAATACTTCAAGGTGGTACTTTTTTGGGTTGATGAATACCTATGTTATGAGGTGTGAAATAAATGTTATACTCACCTATTGGGATTTCTCTCTAAAGTGTTTCTAAGAACTTTGCTAAATGACATGTTGCCAAATTATGTAAAACTAGAACATATGGTTAGGATGGATTACCTATAGATGTTACAAGATCCTTGAGAGTATTGGAACTCGGTATGGTCTGTGATGTATATAGGGCCTAGAGGTGCCCAAATATTAATGAAGGGCCTTGATGCGGTTGTGGGACGTTATAGTTAACCTTGTTTTATAAGTTAAATTTGACAATGATCTGATTTATATCTTCTGAACTGGTGTTGCCTTGTTTAATTTTGACATCCTTCTAGTGTTGATTGTATGTAATTGAATTGATGTAGCTGTAAAAGAGTAATGTATATAATTAATCAAGTGGATCATTAGTTTTATAAATCTATGAGTTTGTAGGACTATTTCTTTGGGTAGTTGGGTTAATTAGTGAAATGGGTCTATCTTATGGCAATTTGTGAATTGTAAAAGATATCAAAGCCAAGAATTAGTGAATATATGGATACCATGGGGTTGGCATATCCTGATATCATTAAATTTTGTTAAGAACACAATTATGGCATATCTTGGTGTTTTAGTTTTTTTTTCGTGACAGGTGTACCCAGGATATATTTATGATGTGTGGGTCCTCCATTGAGCAATTTTCATTGAAGACCTGACCAATGTGCACTCTACCTTTTGTTACATGGCTTAAATTTGAGGTCAAATGGAGAGATCTAACAAAATTCAAATATCCAAAAAGTTTATACAGATTGAAGGATGGCTTTATAGCATTAAGTTGACTAGTATGACTTGAACTGTTGGGGCATTTTATATGTATAGCTTAGTCGTGTAGAATACCTATTAGGTTTATTTTGCGAGAAACATGGAAGTGGTCATTGTGTTGAGTATATTATTGCAATATGTATACATACTTTGTATCTTATTTAGGTATTAATGACAACACATGTATAACCATGGTGAGAGTATGCTTTTTAATCAAACTACTTATTTAGCCATTTATATGTTTATTGTCTTGTTTAAATTATTTCATAAACCAATTGCAAGTACTAGATTTTTTATCTATCGCCTAATATCATTGGTAATCGAACTCTCACATCATGGTTAACCACATCTTGTAGGTGACAAAACAAGCTCCTAGGTAGTTGTGGTGAGGACCAACCTAGTGGTGGATGCCAATCACATGGAGGTAGGTGAGGTGTGTGTGTCAACTAGTGTCTTGCTCTACCTAACATCACTTGGAGATAGGTGATGTTTGAAGGTTAAACTTATTGTCTAGTTTCCTGTGTACTAAGGTCTGAGCTTGGAGCTTTTGCTGAATAATTACATATCCAACTTGATATTTTAACATGTGTGCCTTATATATGTAGCACTAGCTATTGATTTGCAAGTCATCTCTTTATGTATTGTATTTAACTTCATCTCTGATAGGAGTGACAAAGGTCACTATAAATTATGGAATGTACATCTAATTGTGGAAATATTATATAAAAATTCAAAAGCTTTTTTGATCTCTCACTTTGTTTATGTTCAAAAATTTGGGATCCATGTTGTGATAATATGCTTATGTGTTTATAATAATCATTTGTTTTAAATCATGACTTTTCCAGTAATCTCGACCTTGTAATGGTGGGATGTCACAAATAACATATGGGATGTATGATGTAAATGGTTTGTCTACTATCAAAATCTATAATAAAGGATGAATGTCTTTTTGGAATTTGATATTTTGACATTTTTCTTTTCAGTTGTTCTTGTGCATGAACTACACATATATGAATCCTATTTCACAAAATTCCATTGAATATTGATGTACCCACGTTTGAATATTGAAAAAAGTTGAATCCTAGTGCACCTAGTACCAAAAGCATGCACCTCCTACCATCAATTTTTGCTCTAGTCACATACTAATTAAGATATACAGAACATTCAAATTATAGCACTCTCAGTAGAGTTTCTATAACCTTAGTTCACTTTCTACTTAATCAGACGGCTATAGTATACCCACTATTAAATCTTGGTGCACCTTCTATGAATATCATTGTACTCATGCTCAAATCATTGTTCACACACAAAACACACTGCTACAGAAACGGCTTATAATGTCACTTTTAAAGTCGTCGATTTAATAATACACCGAAGCCAAAACAATACAACGTCAGTTTATAAAATAAACCGACATCAATCTGTGAAGGGCGACCAGACACGGGTATCACTTTTATTCAGTGTCGGTTCCTTAATAAACAACCAACGCCTAAAATTAACCGCCAAATCCAAAATTTCCAGTGAAAAAAATTACCTCCAAAATTTAACATATTGTGTCGGTTGTTAACTAATAAACCGACGATTAAAGGTTATTCGTGAGACAGAAATTGGGCACATTTTGGTTGTCGGTTTTACAACAGCGACCGACGCTTATGGGTTTTCCCGCACCGTCTGCGGGAAATTTTTCACACCCTTTGGGCGTCGGTTTTTGATATAAACCAACGACTATGGTCATTAATCGAGAACAATTTTTTTAATTGGCATATGTAGATAGACGTCGGTTGTTTTATAGTTAAAACCGACACCTATAGTTGAGAATATGTGTCGGTTTTGCTGTAGAACTGACACCTATCATTTTATATGTCGGTTTTATTTAATAACCGACACATAATGTTAACTTAATAGCACCGCGCGAGCCCGACTCTTCCCCTTTCTTTGTTTAATTCATCTCAATTTCGAGGGGTTAAGCTTCGATGATGATTCCTCTGCTCACCGCTCCTGTGTCGTCGCTCGCCTCCACCGCCTCTGTTTCCTGGTCCTCCGACCACTGCGCTCCAAGCCGGCCACCGCCCTAGCTCGACGATTGCCCAACCTAACTCTCTATTCTCCGCCCACCTCGGAGCCACCTATAGCTACGTGCGGGACTGATGTCTTTGCCTGCTATCACGTGCACTGCCGCCGCTCCTGCTACCGCCTCCGCCTCCTACCGCCGTTGCCTTCTACCACCTCTTCCTGCTACCGCCGCCGTTCCTGCTCCTGCTACTGCCGCCGCTCCTGCTCCTGCTCCTTCTACCGCCGCCTCTGCTTCCGCCAGCCGCCACCAGTACTCCGACCGCTGCTCTCCAGGCCGGTCGTGGCTCCTAGGGCTCTGCTCCCTACTCTCCAGGTCACTGCTCCGCTCCAACCACAACTCCTGCGTGCCCAACGCCACCACAAAGGTACCCTGCTCCTGCTCTTCTTCCTCCTCTTTTTCCGCCGCCCTCAAGCAGCAGGTACCCTGCTCCTTCTCGAATAATGTAGGAAATGCCTAGATTGTGAATAAAAAATGCTCTGATTCACATTAATATTACCAATAATGTAGGAAATGAATGCTAGCTCCAATTATAGACATGTTGTATATGGTTTTGATCATAAAAATGCATAGATTGTGAATAAAATATACTTAAAGCTCTATTATTCTTCTTGTTATAAAGGTATAGTTAGTATATGAATATTAGATGATATTCAAGAAAACCTTAGTTTGATGAGAATGTTATTAATCATGTTAATTATGATTCTTTTAGTTATTCTGATGTCTATATATAATTATGCAATCCCAACATCTTAAATTGAATTATAATGATTTCAATGATTTATAGGGTTTTAAAGTTGATAATAATGTACATGCGGAAATAGGGTTATTAATAACGTAGTATGTTAAATATGATGATTAGGGCTATGTATATAATGTCTAGTAAAGATTCCCAGACTTTTTGTGATTAGGGTAATTTTTATATATGTTTGAGTCGATTAGGGTTTTAATAATGCTCTATAGATTAGGATTAACCATGTTGCCTGTAGTTTATACACATTTATTATATATAAGAATGACAACACATGAATTTGTTGGCCTAGAAACCCGTCCAAGATTTACTCATTAGGAGTAAATCTTGGATAGTCCCCACTTTGGGACTGTTCTTGAACACCTAATCTCACTTAGGATGTAAGTGTATAATGTGTATTGGGTTTTCAAGAAAATTTCAGCAGCATTTCCCCGTTTGTTCTCTAAGTACATATGTACTTAGAGAACAACGGGGAAATGCTGCCGAAATTTTCTTGAAAACCCAATACACATTATACACTTACTAGTGAGATTAGGTGTTCAAGAATGCGATAGGTGGTACACATTTATTATATATAAGAATGACAGCACATGTATTTGTTGGCCTAAAGTTTTAACCATGCATAAACTCTAATTTGTTAACCCTAGATGTGAACTTTACAATGTGAATGTGAACTTTACAATGTGAATTACTTTACAATGTGAATATGTACTTTACAATGTGAACTTTACAATTAGTGTTACTTTATAATGTGAAATTTATAATTTGAATGTGAACTTTCAGATGGCTGATGAGGACAGTGCTTATGATCACCATGAGGGTGAGGACGTGCTTGCACCGCCTGAAAATGTAAGTTTTAAGAATATATCCCTAAGGTTTCTATCTATATGTTCATAGCATAATTACATTATGTAAGTGTGTTTTTTATCAAATTTGAGGTTGGTGATGTACCCGCTGAAGAAATTACAACACTTGATGAGCAGCAAAAGAAAATTGAGAAAGTGAGGGGCATTACAATGATGAAATAGTTAATACAGCAAAGGGACAATGGATCCAAATTGGCTGTGGATTTTGATCAGGAAGGAAATCCATATGGAGTGAACCACAACTCATTTGTTTCATATCTTGGGGTTCTTACTCGCATTCATTGCAGTCCTATCCTAGAATCATGTCATAGAGTTCATAAGGGGAAGAAAGACCACATATGAAAGGAACTATGCATGAGTTATTATTATTTGTAATTCTATTTGTGTAGATTACTAATTTTTAGGATACTAGTTAATAGCAATTCTATTTAATTTACATAGCATATTTGATCTGGATGAAAAGTTGCATCGTAAATGTGTGATGCAACATTGTGGGAGGGTCCTAAGGAACTATAGGACCAATATCACCCGAGATTACATACGCGCTGCTGAGAATAGGTTCTTGATTGATTCCAATTCTAGACATTGATCAGTATTTCACTAACTCTACACTAATAATTTTTGTTTGTATTCTCTTTGAAAAATAAATATAGGAAGAAGGAAGCCACACAACAATGGAACTACTTGGACCCCAAAGAATGGGAGGAGTTTGTTACCCACAGAAAAACAGATGATTTCAAGGTATTAAGCGCCACTCCCAATTTAATTAATTTACATTTTTATGTATTCACCTATTCAAGATTAACCTTTAATGTTACTAACCAAATCAATGTGCTAACTAACTAGGCTATCAGCGATGCTCAATGAGCAAGGCGTGCACTGAATCTGCACGACCACACAATGGGTCTAAGAGGATATGCAGGTGTTCGCCAAAGACTATAGGCTGAGTCTACTCAACCTACTACTACTCAGGAGACTGCAGAGTCCTCTACTGTTGCTCTCGCACCTCTGTCTCATCATGTTATATGGATAGCTGAGAGGCAAAACAAGAAGGGAGAGATACCGAAGCCCGCAACCGCTGAGGCGGCTGCAAAAATGGTAAAAATCAAATGCTTTGAGCAATCTATCGATATTGATTATTGTTATGTTTACTTACGAATTTTTGTTGATGGTGCTTAGCGGGAGCTGCATGAGCAGAGGAAGGAAGGAAAGTTCATCCCTCATGGCACAAGGCTTGAACTGATAGTTGCTCTGGGTAACCCAGAGCATCCTGGATGTGTAAGGGGTGCAGGCACTGGTGTCGGCATCAAAGCGTTCTTTGGGCCATCCCAGCGTAAACCTGTCCCAAAAGCAGGACTTTTACAAGCTGAGGTAACTTATTCTTATTTTAGAATGTTATTGCGAAAGGGAATTCAATAATCAGAAACTAGCATTTCTTTTATCCATGTATAGGTAGATTCCTTAATTGATAGGAGAGTCGAGGAAGTAGTTGATAAAAGACTCCATGAAGTATTTAACAAGTGGCAGGTGTCTCAGACTGGCACTCAGACAGTACCTGTGGCTAACCTCTCTTCTCCTACTCCTCGTACTGCAGAGGTTGGGAGTAATCCTATAGACGCACCTAGCACGTCCTCAGTAAGTATTTTTATGGCATATATAATAGCTAGTCTGTTCGAGATGATATGTTTGTGTATATATGCATGTAACATTCTTTACGTAAATTTGTAGGGGTTGAAGCCATGCCGATTATAAAGTGAAGGATATATCGTTGCAGATGCATCGGCTTACCCACCCCTTAAAGGGTGCATGTTTCATGGGAGTCCAGTACCAGATGGCATGGTACGTGTGAGCCTGATACATATACTCACTGGCTGGATGAATCTTACACTGCCTCATGCACACCTAGATGTTGAAACGCTTGGTCAGGAAGTAGGCAGAATGATATTGTGGCCCGAAGCGGATGTCCTCTATACTGATATTGTATGATAAATTTTCATTACTTTAATTTGTTAGTGTGTATATATATATATGAGTTAATTGATATGAAATTATATATACATGTCAAAAAGACGAGACCCACTACATCTCGGCCTCCACCTCCTCGACTACCAAGTTGGCGTCCAGGGGACCTACATGCCTCGATAGGTCCTAATTGTAGGAGTGTGGTAGTATGGATCGGCAAACATAATCCAAATTGCCCTATAAATGTTACTGTTTCAGAGACTGTTGTAGGTAAATCATACGATAACAATCTATTTATACAAGTTTAGCATACATATTAATGCATACGTAATAGAAGTTCTGGATACATATTAATGCAGGTCAAACATTCAGAAATAACATATTTATACAAGATATTTTGGAGTTGTTTAAATATGAATGGCTGAACACATCTATGATAGAGCTGTGGATATGGTGAGATTAATGCATACAACAATCTGGTTTATACATCCATATACCTTGTTTTATATACGGCAATTTGGTTTATTATATATTAATGCATACATAATACATGCTTTGCAGCCACTAACATAAGACATGTACAGATTTTGGGTTTTCCCATGTGGGATTTTGGGTTCCATCTTTGATTAGTCTTGTAGATACAGACCCATCTTCAGTTACTTCATACTGTTGTGATGCTTTTCAATAACACGGTGATAATAGCTTCATTCAATGTCGGGTAAGTTTACTTTGCTTGTAATTTGGACTTAAGTAAATTACATTTTTATTGCGGATATTGAGTTATTAATTTTATACTTTCTTACCTATAGTGCTAAGCATTGGGAGTTATTAGTTATTGTCCCCAAGACATTCACCGTCTATTATCTAGATCATGTGGGGAGTGAGTTGGATGTATTATATAGACATGCAATTAAAAGCCATTATTCTCGTAAGAAATATTTTATGTTTTTATATCTATTAACATTTGTTACTGCATTACTATTTAATTATGCAATTTAATGTGTTACATTAACATATATAGGGCTTTACAAGAGTACAAAAAAGTTGGAGGAAAGGTCCCCAGGAAAAAAATCTGACATTCATTTGGGAGAATGTGAAAGTAATTTCCTGACTCCAATGTATATATTATTTATGTGAACTGTGCTTATTTATATTTTTGAATATTTTGTATGCTTCAATTTATAGTGTGCTGCACAAGACAATGGCTGGGCATGTGCCTACTATGTGATGTGATTTATTGACCTAATCATCAAACATGCCGTATTGGAAATCGATAACATACAAAAGGTATGATGCATAGTCTCGTTAGATAATATGAAATATATGAATCTTATTATATATTATTATAATTATGTATGTACGTCATTCTCTTTGTAGGTCTTTAAAATTGAGGACTTCGACATAGGTGCAAAGAGTTTCGATGTACATGCTCCCTATACGAGAGATGAATTAAATGTTGTTAAAGAAGATTGGGCAAAATCCCTGCAATGAGTGGGAATTTTTTAATATGATTTTTCTGACAATGATGACAATGATGAATAAAGAATAACTTTGTTCTCATAATTAATTTTGTGTGAATGTGAATGAATTTTTATGAATTGTCATATGTGTGTGAAAATCATCAATACATGAATGTTTCTACATGTGTCTGAATGTGAAAAGAGATGAAATAAATGGAACTGCAGGTTGCTACTGGTTTCTACATGTGTGTGGTGAAAAAATAATATGAATTAAATGTTCTTATACATGAGTGTGAATCACATATATATAATATTTTCCATCATGTTAATTTTGCATGTTTGTGGCCTGTTGTGGGTTGATATCAATGGATGTCATAAAACCTACAGTTCATAACTGAACTGCAGGTTTCTCATCATGCAACCATCCATAGCAGGTCTGCAGACTGATCCAGAAAAAAAACATACAATAGGCGTCGATTATTTGTATGAAACCGACGACATATGCTTACAGTGTCGGTTGCCATACTAGTAACCGACGTTGATTTCCCTAATGATTCCAGACACCATGGCCATGCTAGCCAGCACGACTGTGTCAGCAGACCAGACATAAAATAGGCGTCAGATATTTGTATACACCCAACGGCATATGTTTACAGTATCAATTTCCCTACTAGTAACCGACATCGATTTCCCTAGAGGCCAGACACCACGGTCGTGCTGGTCAGCACGGTCGTGGCAGCGGGTGATATGGTGTCGGTAATCACTAATAAACTGACATAGATAGTGCCCCAGATGGCACCCTTTCTTTGGCGTGAAGGTATATGGCATCGATTTCTAAGCTAATAATCGACGCCTATACCCCCTGTTGGCGCATTTTCAACATGTTTTTGATGGTGCGTGAAGGGTTGTGGCATCCGTTGGAGAATTGACGAGTAACAGTTCGGCTTTTAGTGGCTCCCACATAGGTGTCGCTTAAAAACCGACACTAAAGGCCTTAAATAACCGACACTAAAGGTCGGTTATGTACTAGTGAAGATTATTATTACACATGCTACCAAAGCATGCACCACTTAGTATAAGTTCTATATTCACAACATGAATCATGGTGGATGTAGGAATCAAATCCATGTGCTCATAATCATTTTTACAAACCTAATTCACAAATAAGACTAGAATCTAGGTGGGCCTATTGCATTACTCTTGGTGCACATACAAGACTTGATCCAGGCAAACATGCTAATCTTTTTTGCAATCATGAGGTACATACATTTGAATCATTGTGCCCATACAATTCATATACTTGTACACCTTCTAGTAATCAGGCGTCACCTTGAATTAATAGTTACTTCACCCGCGTATGAGTCATGGTACACACATGACTTGAATCCAAATGCACCTGATAATATTTTTAGCAATCCTAGTGCATATGCTATAAAATCATGCAATTCTTGTGCACTGCCATTCAAATTCAACATATTTGTATTCAAATTCTTGCATACCCTTAATGGGGTTCTAGTCCTACCACATCCTATTTTTAATCCTTACAAAAATGCTACCAAATTCTATTGAAAACACATTTTTAATCCTAGCTCACATGATATTGAGTTCTACTGATCATATTTTTCATGTTATAGCACACCTACTATTGAATTTGAGTGCATTTTATGGTGCACTCTCATTTGATATGTTTTACCATATCTTCTTTGGTATCTAGTCGTGAATACAGTTGGTCATGAAGTTTTTTTAATAGATGCATTCACCCACCATTGTTGGTGAAGAAAATTGATAAATACTAATATTAATATTTTTCCTATTCCTCTATTGTTCGTATTCAAAACATAATTGAAATATTATACATATATATTATTTTATTCCCTTTAGAAAAAGATATTATGGTGGTTGGCGTGTGGAATATCCATTTATTTGATAAAGTAATGCAACCTTGCACCCTCACTTGATGTGTATAACCTAGTTTGCCCTCTACATTTAGACATATTAACTTTTTATTATATATATTTTCCTTTATGTATCCACCTTCTAGGTGAAGAACATTGTGAAACTTGAGCAATTTTAATATTAGATATTTTCTCTTTTATTTCTATACTTAAGGTATTTTGAACATACTTAAAGTATTGAATATCAAAAGCTATTATGAAAAGACATTGTGAACTTTACAATGTGGGATGTTCCATTCATTTTATTTATAATGGTAGAACACTTTTTGAACACACATGTTGAATCTTAGTATACATTTTAAGAACACATGTTGAATCTTAGTATGCATGAAGTCAAACACATATTTTGAAGCATAGTGCATTGATGAATGCATATTAGCAAGGATGTTTATGAGATCTTGGGTGTAGAGATCTTTGAAATTGTTATCTAGGATATCGATGGATTCCTGATGAACCCTTGATGATAATGTCAGACAGATGCTTTCAGAGGCAATAGATTCATGATCTCTAATTAACTTCGTAGTGAACATAAACTAATATCTTCATGAGTCTAAATCCCAATGCCAAAAGGGGGATTTTCCTAACCTCAACATATTAATTACAATGCATAACATGATGCAGTTAGAGAGTGGATGATAAGTAGAAGTGGTGGAACCCATTCCACCCTACTTTTCCCATCCATTGATAAATCTATACTTCAATCCAATAATTTTTTAACCACAATTCTGAATTTATCAACAATCAACCATGTTTGTGTTAAATACTAATTCTTTTTTGATCATATTGATTAGATAATTCTTATATACATTATCTCTTGGGATCTATGATGAACTATACTATGATACAATATGTATGCTTGTGGGTGTTGATTATTGTACTTAGTCTTGGTAAAAATAAAGGAAATTTTGCCTAAGTGAATTTTCCTATGCAATAACACACACGCCATGCGCCCACTATAGATTCCAAGTGCAAAAAGTGGTGCATCCTCATTTAATGTGTATTACCAAAAGGCCCTCTACAGTCAGTCATGAAACATTTTGATCATAAAATTTTCCTTTATGTATCTACCTTTCTTGATGAGGAACCTTGAATAAGTCAAGAAATTGCATTAGCTAGTATTTTTGTTCTGATATTATATGTTTGGTATTTGATAACCTTTATGAAGAATATTATCATACTTTCATGTGATGTTCTATTCATTTGTCAAGTAATGTAGCACACATCTTGAACATACATTTTGACATGTTGATTTTATAATGTTCATTCTTTTGTAAAAATAATAATGTGGCATTTTGCATGTAATATGTTCCATTTATATGATCAAATAATTCCATTTCACAGCTTTAACACATATTTGAATAATATTGCTTTGTTGCAAAATACCCACATTGGTGAAGAATGTTGATACACTTAAATAATGACATATTTAGATTTTTTTCTATAGATACTATACTTTTGTACTTGAAACATACTTTGATATGATATTGGAATATTCATCTAGTTATGAAATCTTGTTGCATTCTTTGCATTTGGGATTTATTTTTTGAAAGAGTGATTCTGGCACACATTTTGAACACCCATTTTGGAATATTTTTATTATAATGTCCATCCATTTTTTGAAACATTTAGTGGTGTTTCACTAGTGGGTTATTTAATTTATTCAATTGAGTAATGCTAGTGTCCATTTTGAATAGAAACTTTGAATCCTAGCGCACATGTTGTCATGTCTAGTTGAATCTACTGTTATGGGTATAGAACCTTGACAAATTTGAGTAGTTGTAATATTACATTTTTTCTTCCACAATACTTTTTGTATTTATATTTACACAAAATATTAATTATTATGATTTTTTCTTATCTAATTATCCATTTATTTGATCGAGTAATACAATCACACATTTTGAACCATAAGACACATATTGGTGAATCCTTTTGATACTTGAAACATATTTGAAACATATTTGTGAATCCTTTTGAAAAAAATTGGTCTTTTCCATGTGGAATGTTCTATTTATTCGATCAAATAATCCAATGTTGCACCCTCATTCGATGCAATCTTGAATGGTTCTCATTATATTGTTTTTTCTTAATGTATCCACCCTTATGGGTGATAATTTGATAAACTTGAGCAAATATTTTTTTATTCCTATGCTATACTACAACATTTAAAGCATGCCTAAAATATTTAAAATTGGAGTGCTCATCCCTATGTGAAAAAATTATTGTGGGTTTTGGCTTGTTGGATGTCCAATTAAACTAGTAATTCTAGTGCACATCTCGAATCCTAGGTTACACTTTCTGAAAACATGTTGGACATAGATATTGAATATAGCAAACCTATTACTGAATCCAAATGCTCATTGTGGTGCACCCATATTTTATGTGTATTACCTAATTTTCCGTCTTTATTCAGTCATTAAGAACTGTATTTATGAATTTTTGCCTTTATACATTTGCCCTTGTGGGTGAAAAACCTTGATAGAGTTGAGCAGTTTTAATACTAGATATATGTTTTCCAACTAATGTAATTCTATATTTCAATAAATAAATATTCATCACTTTTAAAAAAAATTATAGTGGTGTTTGGCATGACATATGTTCTATTTATTTGGTCTATTAGTGTTAGC
Source organism: Alisma plantago-aquatica (assembly GCA_963693085.1). Classification (NCBI taxonomy): domain Eukaryota; kingdom Viridiplantae; phylum Streptophyta; class Magnoliopsida; order Alismatales; family Alismataceae; genus Alisma; species Alisma plantago-aquatica. The sequence continues at coordinate 946,300,281 of OY856411.1, read as the reverse complement.
ACACATATTGAACGTACATTCTGAGTCCTAGAACACATGCTAGCAAATCATGTTGAGTATATATTTTGAATCCAAGATGACCTACTACTGACTATGAGTGTAGTAGTAATTCAGTGCATTTGATGCGTATTGCACATGGTGCATACTGTAGAGAATCATATATCATTTTAGTTATATAGTTTTGCCTTTATGAATCCACCCTTGTGAGTGAAGAATTTGTTGCAATTATAATAGTTAGATTTTTTTTGATAGGAAGTTAGATTTTTTTCTTCCCTTACAATATTTTAGTTTTTGAAACATACTTGAAATATTGTTATTTGAGTGTTCTCCCCATTATAAAAAATTATAGTAGTTTTTGGCATATGAAATGCTTCAATTATTCGATCAAGTAATGTTCTTATACCTTTTAAAAGTACGTTTTGGAATATTGATTTTAATATATTTGTTCCTTTCGAAAAGTTTAATTAGGTGTTTGGCTTTTATGATGTTCCAATAATTCAATGAGTAATTCTATCATGTATTTCAAACAAACATTTTGAATCCTAGTTCACATTATGGAATCATTTTGAATGCATCTTATGTTTGAAGAACCTTGATAAAGTTCAAAAATTGTAATAATGAGATCTATTTTCTTCCATTACACTACTTTTGGTATATGAAGCAAAATTGAAATATCTATATTGGTTGTTAACCCCTTTGGAAATTATTATTTTCTATTTAAAATCTAGCTTATTACATTTATTTGGTCTACTGATGCAAATGCAGATTTTAAATACATTTAGGAATTTTAATATTGGAATGTTGATCTTTTTGCAAAAAGTATTGTCATACTACAATTTATATTTCTTTATTAAGAAATTCAAGAGCACATTTTGAATCATCAAGCACATGTTGAATCTGTGTTTCACCTACTATTTACAGTAAATTCATGTAGTGGTGCACCCCCATTTCATGTGTTAAATTGGTATTTTATGTTGATATACTTTTGATATTTGAAATATTAACATTGGAACATTCATCACTTAGTAGAAGTTTACTATGGTGTTTGGAATGTGGGGTGATCTACTTATTAGATCGAGTAATTCTAGCACAAAAATAAATTTTAAATATTAACATTAGTGCATTCACCATTTGTCAAAAAATATTGTGGCATTTGTCATGATCAATGTGCTCGTCGAGTTATGCTATAGAAAATTTTGAACACATTTTTATTCTTGACATGCATGTCATCAAATCATGTTGAATCCTACCTTTTTGGTGAAGAACCTTGATAGACTTGAGAAATTTTAATTGATGAATTTGTTTCTTCTGTTACTATATAAAACATTGACATTAATATTAAGATGTTCATCCCTTTATGTGTAAATATTTTGTTGTTTGAAGATGGAATGCTCAATTTATTTGATTAATTAATTTTAAAGAATAATTTTAAGTCTTTTTAAAATATGTATATTTAGAATGTTCTTTGGCATGTCATATTTTCCATATAGTCAATGAAGTAATGCAAATGCATAGTTTGTACCCTAGCGCACAAGATGTTGAATCCTACCGAATCCATAGCACACCTACCACCTATACCAAATCCATGTAGTGGTGCACCCTCACTTAATTTGTTGGGAATTGATACACTTTTTGTATTGAAATACCTTTAACATTTAAAACATCCTCAAAAGAATGATGTTGGGATTTTTGTTACTATATATTGATACTAGGAAGAAACACGTACTATGCACCAGCTTAAGCTCAAACTAGAGACAAACCTATCGTGTTCAATAAGGGTGGAAATGTGTAGCCATAAGGAAAATAAGAAATGTTGGTCAATATATGATTCTTTAAACTCATAAACCACATTTGTGATAAAGTGACTTTTCTAGTTTCTTTTATACTTTGTTCATTTAATCTTTAATATATCTCAAAACCCTAATTCTCCTAAAAATTAGTTAGTCCCTCAAAGATTGGAATTTCGAGCCCAAACTTTACCAACATGTGGGGTATGCTATGGTGAAGCTATGTTCCAAATTTCATGTCATTCGGACATTCCTAGCTCCCTCTACGATTTTTACAAGTTCTATTAATAATTCGATCAATACATGTCACGATTTCAATCCTTAAGCTATAGTTTTGTTATTTTCCTTCTTAGTTCGCGGCGCTGATGTCAGCAACCTATAGCTATCTCCCCGCGAACCACCCTGACCATCCGATGGCGCGTCCACGGATCCAGGACGGATCGGACGGCCATCTGGTCATCATCAACCTCCGCCTGACCTGGGATGTCGTGGCCACAGCCACGAGCCCACTACCCCGACAACTCCCCCTCGTTCTGATCCACTTAGCGTGAAACTAACTGAGGGAATGGACTCCCCTCGCCTCCACAAACTCTCTGATCCCCCGCACGACCTCCAAAAGCGAGAACAACCCCGCGCACAACCTTGCCGGTGAGACCCCTTCTCCAACCACCGCGGAGCCCAATTGGGCGTTTGCGATTCACGCACCCCCACATCTATTTAAGCACTCCATCTCCTTCCCCGACCTCCCTTTGACGTCCCTCGAGGCTCAATTCGCCTGGAATGAGTACCCCTTGCCCCGAGCTCTGTGCTCCTTCTTCTAGCCATGTCCGCCGCTGTCGAGCAGCTGGGTGGGCTGCTCCTGACCTCCTCACCCACCATCAACTGACCCTCGAGCTCCGCAAAGCTCCGCTCCATCCAACTGGCACCTCAAAGCTGAGTTTCCCCACCTGGTGCTCCCCCTTCTATCTTCTTCCGCCGCAAGCCGTGAAGCTCGCCGACCTTCTAGCCGACCCAGCGTCTCGCGGGGAGATACGACCTGCGAGCTAGCCGTCTGAGCTCGGATTTCCCTCACGAAGGTGAACCCGACCTCCTTCTCGCACAAGAACGAGCATAGCCATCGCCCGAGCTCACCGGAGCTGAAGGCAGAGCAAACCCAGTCTATCTGAAGACAAGGGAGAGCGGGACCCACCGCGTCCAGTTGGACCAGTGAGGTAAATCCACCTCAGCATGTAGATCTTTTCTTTTATACGCAAGTGAGATCTCGACCGTTGGATCTAAGCATCCAACGGTCCTTCATGAATCTAGATTTCGTTTTATTAACTCAAAATTCAGTAAATAACCTAATATTGGGAAATTCGTAAAAATTAGTAGGAGTATCAGAAAAATACGAATAAGTACTCTATTTTGATCAGAAAAATACGAGGATCATGATTTTGACATCTATTGACCCTAAATCTGACTCGAGTGAATATTCATGCTTATGTTTGTGTATATCTTGATTAATTATTTGGAAAATACTCGAATCTGTTTAAATTACCAAAAACCTGTGATCATCATCTTTTTGCATCTATATCATCATGAAATGATTAGATCCTTTTATTATGGCTCAATTATCAATAAAACCTATTTATCACTCCTTTCCCTATTTTGACCTACCAAAATGTGCATAATTAATTAATATAATCTCTAGACCATGACTCTGACTTTATGAACCTACTCTGATGTGGCAATAATAATCTTGGACTCAACTCCATACTCTAAGATCCGTACTCAACTCTCATGACTCCAAATCTATAAAGGGCCTTTTTATATACTCTTTAGAATATGTGTAATTCAAACAATATATCTAATAAATACCAAATCTCCAATAATTTCAGGAAATCGAAGGTACCAGTGAGGAGCATCTCTGGACTCCCCACTTCTGAATAGAAGGTACGCCATTAACTCTCACTTGGCTTATAATAATGTATGGTTGTAAAATAGTGTAAGAACTTGGCATAGGGTATTGTTTGAAATAAAGCTATATGAGTACCCAACTTTGATGATGTTTGCTTTAAATATATATATGTTGCAAAATGAAAACATAATATATTTATGTCCATTATATGAAAAGCACTAACTCTTTGGCAGTGTGCTTGGAAGTGACCTAACTCTTTGGTAGTGGTCACACTGTACATACGACCTAACTCTTTGGTAGTGGTCAGACCTAACTCTTTGGCAGTGGTCACCATGTACATATGATCTAACTCTTTGGTAGTGATCATACAGGCCTTGAGATATAATGGAAAATATGCTTAAAAGATGTTTGTGCTTTGTTGTAAATAAACTTTCTTTCAGTTTGAGAATGATTTTCCGTACCATATTTCTTATTACTGCCAAGTTACTTTTAATGTTATTGCCAAGATATGATGAGAGTTAAATTATATGACGCGGAGGCGTACTCAGTACAATATATTTATATATTGTGCTGACGCGTACCAATTGTATATGTTTTATAGGTACCTTCTGCTTATGATGCTTATGATGAAAGAAAGATGATGTTGCTACTCTATATGCTGGCCCACAAATCATATCTATCATGGGGATGCTAAAGCTAAATGAGACTCTTAGATTATGTTTCGTTTCTTCTGTATTTAGTTTCTCATGTATTAAGTTTCTTCTGTAGAACTCCTATGCCTTCGGGCCCCTATGTAATGAATACTTTTGGTTTATGTATGGAAGCTTTTTATTCGGTGCATTTATATATTCATGTGTTTGATCCACTCAGGGACGGGCAACTTTAACTCTATTGTACCCCTTATGATGGCGCCTGAGGTGTACAGTGAAGTTAGGTTGTTAACCCGTGACAAGATTAACCCTTTCTCTCTCATTGACAAAAGAAACCACGATGACATTGTTTGGCCACTCTCTCCAAGTTTGTTCTAGCATGACCAATTTGGTAGTAAAATTCCTTTCTCCTATGAGCTGCTTTACATGACACTGTCAAAATGAATTCAAGATGAACAATATCAAGTTGAGCACCTGACTAAGAATATTTTCTAGAAACAATTCCAACACACAACAAAGCAACAACTTCATCAAGGAGGGCATAGATAAAGTAAAATTCATTAATGACATGATTATAAACTCATTTAGAATGCTAAACTATGTCTTCCACCAAATGGTATACATCAGTACCAGGAAAACAAATAGTACAGTCCACAATCAGCTGGAACGATTTAGTCTTTGGAGGGATTATGAATGATTGGTTTTTGGATTTGAGGAATCAAACCTCCACCATTAATAGTCTCTTTAAAGAGAGTATGGATCTCCTTATCCCCATGAATTTCCAACTACAAACACCTGGAGAGTTATACACCTCACCTTCAAGTCCTTTCTAGCATCATCGTCCAACTCCAAAAATGCAACGGTGGGGTATTGCAAGATAAAAGAATCATAAGAAGTAGAAGTAGTTGTCACTCTCCCATTTACAAACACCCTTAATTTTAGAATATCGTAGACAAGACCCACCAGAAACTACACAATCAACTACAAAAATAGCAATCATAAATAATTCAAAATATTTAGCTCAAGTCTCTACATTGAACGACATAGATAACTAAATATATTAGAAATCACTTGTCTACTCTATTGATTAATTTGTAGGATATAATTAAAACATAAATGACATATGAAGTAAGCATCTTGGCAGAGAACCAAATTGGCAATACATATAAGTCTTTCTTCTACTATAGTTATTCATGCTCTCAAATCTTCTAGCAGAGGCGAATGATCTTCTCAATAAAATGAAGTTTCTGGTGTTGACCATAATAAAGAATTCTATGGATCTTTAATAAATGCATTTTCTAAGTCGAGTAATGTGGAAAATTCCGTTCATTATTTCCGATTGATGAAAGCAACACAGGTTCCCATCAATTAGATGATATTAATTTGCTTAAAGGTTCTGTAAAGTAAATTATTGGAAGGAACTGTGTAAACTTCATGAAAAATTGAAAGATTTAGATAATGGTTTATATAACCAACCTTTTTTCCAAACATGTAATAGTAGGTTTTGTAGACTTAGAGTGGTATTTAATGCTAAGAGTAGTTTTGTTAATGTAAGATGAGGTTATGGTGACAGAAATACATATTCTCAATATAAAACATCTTCTAACAACATGGGAATGTTGAATGAAAATGTGGAAGGTACATAGCTAGAGCATTGATATAATTGTAAAACTTTAGGGAACATAGTTGGACATCCAATGCTTTGAAAGCTTAAAAATTATTGAATGTAATCTCAAAATACAAAAACACTTAAGCAATGTTATCAACAGAGATATGTCAATCAACACCTTTAAGGTACAACAATGGAAGTAGAATAGTGAAGTGCCACAAGGTAGGTCAACCAAAAAGTTTAGGGAATATTGTGGTCTTATTTAGAGAATAGAAAAAATCCAAGTCATTCAAATTTTATTCCATAATCAGATCCGAAATAGTGTTAATAGCTGGTGCACAATACTACTTAGCGCACACACTTTGCACATGTTATTTTTTGTACATAAAGTTTAATATTTTTAATAAGTACCTGTCTCTATAAGAGAGAATGAAGCTTCTTAGGTGGGTATTAAATATCTCTTTGGGGGATTTCATTTCAAAATACTTCCCCATATATATAGTAATCAAGTTTTTACGATCCATACAAAATTAAATTTACAACCATACAACTATAATATAACAATATTGTCTCGAATTCTATGACTATTTCAAATAATATTATTACATGAGTGTTATTTGGTTAACCAAATTTACCGACCGAATTAACCATTAACCGATTGGACAATAACCGAATTAACCGACTCAATTTGGTTAGATTAATGGTTAAAATCTCAAACCACAAATTAACCGTTTAACCGAACCGAATTAACTGTAACCGTCTGAATTAACCGAATGCTCACCCCTAATTGTGAGTCATGCAATCATTAATATATTTTTTTCTTGTAGTATTTAGATCGGTTATTGTTGGGGATATGTATGGTGGGGTGAGGGAAGATGGCCTCATGATGGGTCATAATTTTAATTTACTTTTTTTCTAATAGTATTTGGATTATTTGTTTATGGGACTATGTATGATGGGGGTGAGGGAGGATGGTCTCATGGCGGGTCAATTTTAAGAAATGTTGAAGGTGTTATGTTCCAAGTGAAACATCAAATTCAAACATGTTGGAAAAATAATAATTGTTTCCTTAATGAGGTAGCCAACCAACATTGTGTGGGTATTCTAAGTATAATCCCATGTCATGAGAGATAGGTGGTTGATCAAAATGTGGAAATCTACATCTCATGATATTACTAAATAACAGATATATGAAGAACATAATAATTTTTAATAATCAATTCACTTATGTGGGTGGTATGTATTACATATTTATTTAGATTTCTCCTTCTAAGCATCATCTATTCTATTTTACATGAAATATGACATACACATATTTGTAAAAACTATAGCATAAGCCAATACTATGTATGATAAGTATGTGTTTTTATTTTTAGTTGTAATCTCACATAAAGACCCCTATCTTTGCTTTTGTTTGTTACATTGTTTAGCCATATTTTTCCCTCAAATAGACAGTTCACTTTGTAGAATACTAATAAAACTAACTGATTTTTTCTACAATGTATACAATTGACTAGATTGTGATGTATACTAGTTTCCACCAAATTCAATGGCTTGATATAAAATCAAGATTTTTACGATAGCATGAAAATAAGAATATGTACGATAGCATGGACTAATAACTCTGCAATACAAGATTATTAAAGAAACAATTTTTAAAACATTAATCTCACATCATTTAGTTGAGTAATTGAAATGAATGGTTTGAAGATTGGTTCTTGTTGAATAGATATAACGATTGGTTACTTATGTGATAATAGTTTCATAAATATTATATTTGGAGCTATCTACGATTTTTATCTATTCAAATATTAGAATCCGATTAGGTTCACAAGATTTCATAGATTTAATAGTTCACACAATGTTCTCTAATTGTTTGCAATACAATTTATTATCATCATAAATTATTTAATTTCGTTCATAAATTTGATATTTCACCACTTTTCTTGATGACTTATGAAAATAAAAATTATGCGATGTTCATAATTGAATAGGAAATTTTAGCTTAGTAAAAGTTGACCATAACTAATATTTATGGTACTTGATCAATATATTCCTAAAAAATATTTATGTATACACTTGAAGCATATCATTAAATAACAACATATCTTTTCTAATACCAATAATAAGAAAGTTCATTTAGATATTGTATCCGACATCAATGTTAGTCTTTATAATTAAATAAGACAGATCTTTCATTTCAGCTTAAAAATCATTGTTCATATTCAAAATCATGGTTTAAATTTAGATGTATATAAATAAACATTTTCTTAGCAATCAAAAGGTAAACTATCTTAATAGTACCTATCATTTTGATATGAATACTTTGAATCGTTTGTGAATTAGAAACATCTAACTTTATATATGTTCTTATTTAAACTTATTATATCATTTTCATGATCTACATTGACTAAATAAAGAAAAAATCTAGATGTTTTTCTTTGAACAAATCTAAAATAATTTTTGATGAACAATGCATATGAATATATAGTATAAATAGATACTATGGTAATGAAGTGCATATCATTCCTAAAAAATGCCATCGGTAATTTATCAATTTCATTTTGTCATGTTAGAAAAACATGGAGTAATTTATACAAATTCTATATGTATCTCTATTGTAATTAAATTTAAAATAACCAACAACACATACATTTATTTACTTTTATAAATTTACAGTGCTTACAAGAAAGTTTGACATTGTTTTCATTGAAATCATAACAATTTTCGTCTAATAGGGATATATTATATTGATGAATATAACAACATTTGTAATGTTTCTTTACAATTGTGGATTTGCTTGGAAATAATCTAATAGAGTATATTACACTAAACTTACATTGAGAACCCATTATGGCATGCTTGAATTGTAACAAACATAAGAAATTTTCAATAATACTTTAGTTCTTCATGTTTTTTTTAATAAGAATAAGAATCTTTAAATCCCCCATTTTATGCACACCTACAATATGCACATAACTCAAAACCAATTTTAAGAATAAAATTTGCATTACTGATTGACTTGACGAATTTTGTAGCTTAAACATGTTTCTATTCATATGTGATTCAAAATGATGAAAGTATCATGAACTTTATTAGTTCAAAATTTACGATATAAAATTAGAATTATCATATATTTAATGGAGATGAATTTTTACAAGGAAAATAATTTTTCAACTTATAAAAAGTTTACAAATTTGTTTTTTGGTTTGTAAGGTTCTAGGGATACTATTACTACTAGGTTATTGCTTTCATATCAACCACTTTCACAATGTATAAAACAAAACGGTTTGTATCATTATATATGGATTAATTGTGTTTCAAATGGTATTATGAGAAGTTTTATAGAAACTTTTTTTTTGGAGTAAGGTAAATATATTCCAAAAGAGATGTATAGAAGACTATATGAACAAAGCAAGGAACCCTAAAGTGGGTCCTAGAAACAAAAGTATACAAGGGGATCTAGTTACAAAAACCCCAGTATAGACAAGTGTTGGCACTGAGTATCAAACTTTTACTTATATATACATTGTATGTAATTCTAACATCATTACTGCATATAATATATGCACGTAAATATCCAATTTAGCAGTGCATATTGATTACATTGAAATATCAATTATTCATGGTATCACTCTATTTATTTTACATATGTATTCAATATCCACAAAAAGAGGAATGATGTGGAGTATAATATCAATTGTGATACCAATACATTTATTGATACATTTGGAACACTATCCTCTAGTAGGAGAACTTCCTTAAACATACAAGTAAAAAGGAATTATTTCTAAGAGTGTATATTTAATGTGCTTATAAATATAAAAATGTATAATATAACAAGATATAAAACCAAACTTGAGAAGAAAATAAATTAAATTGGACGACTGTCATTCGCGTCACTACTCCAATATGCTTTATGTATGATTAATCTAATTTATGACCCACACCAATTATATTCACCCATGTAAACCGATGTATGGATCACATAATTTTATTTACAAAAAAGTGAGGAATACTTGATAGTGTCTAAACAATTATAAAATTAAACTTATTTATGTAAATTTAGCTTGTGTTATTTCTATATAATTCTACCATTGACATTTATAGGTAAAATATATCCGTGTTCCTAATATTTTTGGTCCCTGAGAAGGGGTTGTTTCCTGAAGGTCATACTTTTCCCCCATTTGGGATGCCAAGTTTATTAATATAATAAACATTATATTTATTTTAAAATACAAGGATCAAACATCCGTACTATTGAAAACTAAACCTAGAATATGTACAAATAATTTAATTGGATTTGAACATGGACATCGCCCTTGTTAATTAGGATGTTCAAGATATTATGGATTGGAATGTACGAAACATATACCCAACAAATAGACAAATTTTGCATTAATTGACATGAAACAATAATCTTTTGTTACTTTCACCTTTTATATAAGTAAGTTATCTAAAAATGTTAGACTAATAGAAGTATTTTTCATTCATCTAGTTATTATTCTTTCAATTTCCATTTTATAAATATTGTGCAATCTAATTCATAGGATCAAATAAAGTAGCATACAAATTTTATGACTAAACTTACACTGTAAAATGTCATTGACAATCATGATATAAGGTAAACTCACATGATAAGGATACTGAAGATTTTACCAGTTCGAGGTATTATATAGATAGAGCATATTTTACTTGTGCGTGTGGGGGGTAGCTAAAATCATAACCCATGATGCACCATAACTAATACCGGAAGAATGAGTAGAAGGCATCAACCATCTTTCAACAGTCGAAGGAGATAATCTCGGTACCCAACAAATAATAATCTCAAGTGACCAACACAGACTCAATGCAAAGTACCTACAAAAGACCAATATGACTGGCTTGCCCTCGAAACAATCCCATCGGTGAAATTGAATACTAACCGTTGGCTTGAGGCAAACATACACCACAATAAAGAGTGAAAGAAAAATGTGTTGGACTTTTTTTGTCGTCTTACCAGCACATGAATGCCGAGCATGGAAGCAATTGTGCAATTAGAGGGAAAATCTCATCTTTCATTCCTCTTATATCATATAAATAGGAGGTCGGAAATGTTGCTAATCATTGAGATCAACCACCAACAACAAGCACAAACTCTAATGTCAAATAACATATTATATCCTGTGTCCTATCCATTTTGGTCTTTTTTGTAGCCCAGACACAACTGGACACTCCCCAGACAATTCATGCATCAACAGCTAGTAACATGTTTTAGAGTGTAAATTTGAGAAATACAACCACTTCTAAGTGTTCTTGGGATTGAGAACATATAATACAATGAGATTTAATCAAAAAGTATTTAAAAGAGTCAAAATTCAAAATAGAAAATGAAATCTATATCATAAATCACATTTTGGTCTCATAAATTCATTAAATCAGCATTTATTCATTCTAAAAATCTAGTGTAGTACCTAAATAATGCATCAGGTTCATTTGTCGACTTCATATTATTTGTACTTCACATAATCGCCTTACATTCATATTCATATACTATTATACATACATGTATTATACACTCGCATATGTATATATTAGAAAATAATAGTCCTCATTAGCGTCATGTTTGTGTCCTATATTTTAGAAAATTGTTGTGTCACGTGTCTGTGTCAATGTCTATGTCTACAAACGTGTCCATACTTCCTTGATCATTCTAGAAAGAACTCCTTGATTGACCTTGATAGGCCAACAAGCGGTGCTATCTACAAGTAACATGACATATTGTTGCATGGTCAATCTAAATTATGGTAAGAGAAAAAGACCAGAGACACGACAATTCATAATAAGACAAGACGGTTGGGAAAATTATATATCTCCATCATAGATCTTATCCACTAAAGTATCTGCTCCTTTGGCCCTCGATGCCATAGGTTTGTCCCTTCTCCGAACTCTACCTACTCATTGGTATTGTGTGGTCAGTCTTGCCACATCTTCTTTCTTCCAACAGTTGACAACTTCACCTCTGCATCTGTTGAATTTCGTAAGCAGTCTTGCAACCTCGCACGAGACTACCCTTGAGAGTTGAAGACATGTAGCACGTTTTAAGCTCACCTCAGGTGTCAATGCTTCATCTATGCCTCCAGTGGTAGAACTCCCGTCAACTACTCCTCTTTTAGTTAGAACCTCCCCACCAATCAATATGCACCTTTGGACTAGGTACCCTTCATGATCACTTACCCCTTGCATATGACTTGCATGACTCCACCTTGTTTTGAAATCTTACAACTGATGGATTCATGTGCCCTCTCAGATATTAGTTTTCTCTTGAGACTGGGGACATATTGGACCCTCGACAATGTACGATGTGCTCCATCATGCATCCTAAACGTAATTGTTCCAATTCTGACGATTTGGTAGAGTTTGTCATCTATCAGTTGAACAGTCCCACATGGCCGATGGAGAGATCCTTCATCAAATATATATCTCTCTGGACATATGACATAGTGAGAGCCTGAATCATATATTCACACATGATTGATACCTGCTTTCGTGATAGTCAGTACTTCTGAATATCCTTCTATTAACGAGAAAGCAACACCTTTCAACTTCTTCGGTGTTGGACAATCTTTTAATATGTGGTCCTCCACATCACCTATATAGCATACGCGTCTGCCTTTGCCATTTTTATTCTTCTTCCCGTGACTCTTTCTTTTATAGCTACTATCTGTAACAGCCAAAACTTTACCACTTGAGGAGGATGATTTAGATGGCTTCTTCAAAGATTTCGCCTTCAATAAGTATGAAATTGCCTCGTTGAAATCAAGTGTAGTCTTCCCGACAAGGATGTTCATCACTAGTTGTTCCCATGGATGTGGTAGAGATGTTGTTAAGAGAATGACCTTATCGCTCTCGCTGATCTTCTCCTCCATGCTAACCAATTGTGTGATAAGCTTGTTAAAGACACTGAGATGGTTGAAGAACCTTGTGCCTTCTTCCATGTATAATTTGTACAATTTCCATTTCAGCACCCACCTATTCATCAGTGACTTCGGCATATACAACTCTTCTAAGACCTTCTATAATTTCTTCAGTGAATCTTCATTGATCACTAAATACTTTACCTCCACAGAAAGACTCAGATAGATTGTACTGACTGTGTTGCACTCCATCATCCTCTCGTCGCCTTCAGACATCTTGTTCAACTTTTCCCCTTCAAGATCTTCGATTATCTCTTGTTGGACTAAGACGTCATTCATCGTTCTTTGCCACACACGGAAGTTGCTTCTACCATTAAATTTGTCAATATGATGACTCCCCACGTTACTAGTTGACGCCACCATGCTTCATGTGCCTCTGGTGCTCGTTGATCGTCTCGTAGTAACCTTCGCTCTGATACCACTGGTTGGGATTTGGCGGATGCCCTCCAAGCTCAAGAAAACACCACACGAGATACAACCCTCACTACAAAAAAATGATGTTCTAGTTATATTTATTTTAATTACATCTAATTTATTTATAGCCAATGATAGTTTTAATTAGAAAAACTAAAAGTATAAAGAATAAGATGTAGCCAATGTATATAATTACCTAGATACATTTTCCCTCTAAGATTTAATTATAAACATCTTTATGTAGCTAAGAATCACATATTAGATTAAAAGAACCCAAATTATAGTGCCAGAAAATTTTAGTGCTGATTCCTCCTACCATGTCTCCCGCCCCCTCTCCCCCCACTATCCTCTTCTTTCCCAACAAAGTGATCCACAATCTCGATCAATTGCATCCCATTCAGGCCCCTCATGCACCCCATCCCTTCACGTGCCCTCTGTGTCCCTTGGATCGGCTACAGATCGTTGGAGACGTTTCCTTGTTCTCATCAGCTGGCTACTGATTGGTGTCCAGGCGGCCTCACTCGAGCAAGTTGATCCTCCGCTCCTCGTCTTCAGACTCCTCGCATTGCTGGCCTATGCTCCGGTGGTGTCTGTTCTTCCCTGTGCCTAGGATCGTAACCACCCCTTCAAGCCACGGTCAGGTGTTCTCCAGGCACCCTGGTCCTTTCCGATTGCTAGTCTGCTCTAGGTGATTCAAATCTCAATTCAGTTGAGGCAGATTGTTGGAGGCGGTTCCTTGTTCTCATCTACTGGCTACTGATTAGCGTCCAGGAGGCCTCGCTCGAGCAAGTTGGTCCTCTACTCCTTGTCTTCGCTCTCCTCGCATTGCTGGCCTGTGCCCGGTGGCCTCTGTTCTTCCTCGTGCCCAAGATCGTAGCCACCCCTTCAAGTTGTGGTCAGGTGTTCTCCAGGTGCCCTGGTCCTTGCCGATTGCAGGTCTTATTCAGGTGATTCAAAGCTTAACTCAGCTGATCCTATGCACAATCATCGTGGTCATTCATGTCAGTACATTAATGATACAATATCATAATTGACGACTATCAACAATTTTTGACTATTGAGCCTTGATCAATTAAACAAGGTATATATAAAAGTAGACACTACGTAAGATCTAGATGGTTTGTAATTGTTCTATGATAATAGGTAAAATACTTAAAATGTGTATTCTACCCATCTTCTTGTCATTTCAATAATTTGGTGTTCTGTATCTACTTAATCCAAAGATATAAAGAATATATATAGACAACACATGGAGCCTCCTTCTCCTTAAACCAACGACATCATTTAGGTTGGTAATAGCTTTATGAAGAATAAAAATCTTCATGGACCTTTCTCACAAAGCATGTGTGTGGCCTTCACAAGAATAAATACTAAGTATAGAATCATCTTGATCGTGAAAATCATTGAATCGAGTCTCCTTCATGCATAGTTTACACAGAAGTGTCATACTTTTTATTGTGCATGTTTTTTTGGATAATTGTCATGTCTAGATGCTTCTGGGAACTAGGAGTTAAACCCAACCCCTCATAGTCCCCCAACTACACGTTGCCACATAATCAAAAGATCAATGACATGGGATTCAACCAACTGTAAGATTTTATTCGAAGAATAAGAATAGGTTAAATATCAATTTTAACAATCTCAAATTGCTCTTATGGCGTGTTTGGGGCAGGAAGAGGAAATGGAGTTGAACACCAACCAATACAGTCCATTTTGTTTCCTCTAAGTAAACATTGATTGGAACTACTTTTATTTTGGGTCAACCATGAGAGATTTCAAGAGTCATCTAACAATGATCAAGACTGAACAGTTGAATTCCTTGATCTTGCATATAGCTAATGTATTCTATAAAGAAAGATAATATAATCTTGTTTTCTGATACCTTATAGATAAATATGTTAATTTAGTGTAAAGTCATACTTGAAATTGACTTATTATTAAAAGTTTTGTTGGCAATATTAATCCCTTGGGCCTCAATGTCTGAGATGACTTTTCATTTCCACTAGATGATAGACTTGATACTGGAAGTATCATACTACATATTAGGAGTTTTTGTAAATAGGGAACATTATAGAACCTCATCGTTCATCCTTGAGTAGCTTCCTTCATTTAAAAATGTATTGGCAACCTGTGCGATCCATATTCTCATTAGATCCATTCTAGAAGCACACCTTTCCAACCAAGCATGTGAGTTCTTGACTAAGATGTAAATTCCACATCCAACCAAAACTTTAATTGCAAAATGTAGATGAGCATCACACACGAATCTGACAGGAGCAAAGAATTTAATAAGTTGTTATTATGGCATCCAACCTTAGAAGAAAGGAAACGAAATGGACTCAGACATGAGAATCGATCACTTTTAAAAATATGGTTTGAAATGGGATACACACATAAAACATGCTATACATTTGAAATTCATATATGTAATATGAAAATGACACAAACAACATCCATCCATTTAAAGTAGTGGAATTTATAAAAACAAACACAAGAATAACAAAAAGTTGAAATTTTGTTTACAATATGAATACACACTTTATAATATTCAAAATGATGAAATCACTGATATGTGTACATAATGAAATCAAACATAACCTATGGAGACTATTAGTCCACAATACATATGTAATATAAGACCAATAACACAACAAAGAAGGAAAAGAAA
The DNA here is from genome assembly GCA_963693085.1 of Alisma plantago-aquatica. Taxonomy (NCBI): domain Eukaryota; kingdom Viridiplantae; phylum Streptophyta; class Magnoliopsida; order Alismatales; family Alismataceae; genus Alisma; species Alisma plantago-aquatica. The sequence continues at coordinate 946,284,300 of OY856411.1, read as the reverse complement.
TCTGCATGTCAGATTCCCTGAATATTCCTTATAAGAATATTTTTTTTGAAAACTACACTTACCTTCATCAACTAGTCATCATATTGCCTTTAGAATGCACTACTAAGTCCTACCTTTTACCCATGTCACCTTTAGCATGCACTACTAAGTCCTACCTCCATTCTGACCATGCTGCAGCACAAGCAGCACAAACAACACCAAATGAGAAAGAAGACATGTATAGTATTTTAGTTTGGTCCTTGCAGGTTGTTTTCCATATAAAGGTACTAAGTGATTATCTTTATTGTCAAGTACTTCATTCCTATCCCCTAGTTTCAATTTAAATTAATATAATTGCAGGATTAGAGGATACAAAACTTTAGTGGCACAGCTTGAAACTGCATTATAAAACCACTGTTACACTTATACATACATGGTTTGTATAAGTTGCAACCAACCTCAAGTCTCTATCTTGAATAAGGATCAAGCATCTATCAAATCAGATCCCTATCTAGACATAAACATCAATCAAGTGATGAATCCTCCATGAGCCTTCAAAGAGTCCTTCTGTCAGTAGGAACTTGAGCTAGGCATTAAGGTAATATCAGTAAAAGATATACAAACATGTAACACCACTGACTAGACTAAGGATTTGCAACAGCCCAACCAAATAGGGAGCTTTGTACTTCGACTGAAACCAACGTAATACATGTTCACAGAGTCTATGAACTAATCGAAACTTCGCACACTCCAATCCTCGAATTTCTCCACCCTGATTTTCCCTCTTTTTCTTGTTTTCTGTTCTGATGTTCACTCCATCCTAGTCCTACAATAGCCAACACTGTGAAGACAAAGTACTTGACCCTGTAACTTAGATAAGAACCATTGTAAACTCAACATGCCTCCTTCACCTTCCACTCTCTCTGCCAATCACTCCACCTCTGTGTCAATCCCAGCAAATAATATTACAGATGGAACACCCTACATCTTGAGGAATATGTCTTGCAAGGGGTATGGATTTTCTTAGAGATCTGATCAGTGGAAAACATTCATTTGAATTTTCTCAATTGTGGAGGGGAAGTGAGCTTCCATATATTGATCGCCCATATGTTCTGACCTTCCATACATATACACATAGATATATATACATCATACACACATTTCTATATATGAAGAATAACCTCATCTAGAGACGTGTCTGTGTCCTATGTTTTAGAAACTTGACGTGTCTCGTGTCCGTGTCGATGTCCATGCTTCCCTAGTTGAACCTTATCATCATAGTCCAACAAGACAAAAAACTATTTTGATATTTATTACCAATACGTCATAGATAAATAGATATATACATGGTTTGTCAAAGTATTATGTATACTATGATTGGTATTATACTTTATTGATTTTCTACTTATTTGTATATTTAATTTTTCATTGTGTTTAATTATGTATAATTTTTTATCTTCTTTATTATTTTTTTAAATCTTTTCATTTGATTAACAATTTCTAATTATTTATACATTTATTTTATTGATGTGTTTACTTACATTTATCTAGGGAAGTATGATTGGCAAAAGCTAGATTATTGAGGAAGACAGAACCAGTACAAAGTACTTAACTGGGGTAGTCAAATTCATAGAGGATGCTTTCGAAAAATATAGTAGGAATGAGACTATCTTATCCCCTTGTAAAAAGTGTCTAAATACAGAAAGACACAACCGTCAAGTGACAACTGAGCACCTGTTATGGAATGGTTTTTTCAACAGCTACACTGATTGGATTTTTCATGATGAGACTTCTTCTGATGCCAAGGAAGATTCTTCTATGCAAGACAACATGCCATTTGATGATATGAGAGACATGTTGCACGATGCATATGGAGTCCAAAACTGTTAAGAATCTATGGACAACGATGACGATGATGTAATTGTATTTGTTGACGACGAAGAAGCTAAGCAATTCTACAAATTGTTAGGGATTGTTGTACAAGAGTCGTATCCTGGAAATAAGAAGTATACCAAGCTGTATATTGCCGTGAGGTTGTTCCATATAAAATGTAGCAATTATTGGAGCAATAAATCATTTACTGAGCTTCTCAAACTTTTAAAGGATTTGCTTCCCGAGGGTGACACATTGCCTGGTCCATACTATGAAGTAAGGAAAATTAATAGGGACCTTGGTCTTGACTACGAGAAAATTGATGCATGTATAAATGATTGCATTTTGTATCGCAAGGAGTTTGCAAATAATACTTCATGCCCACATTGTAATTCTTCTAGATATAAAGAGACCGAAAGTGATGTAGAAGGTGCACAAAGTATGGGAATTAAAAAGAAAAGAGTTTCTTGTTAAATTCTACGCTACATTCCCTTGACTCCTAGGTTGAAGAGATTGTTTATGTCCTCTATAGTCACACCACTAATGTGGTGGCACGATGAAATTCACACCAAGGATGGATTTTTAAGACATCCAGTGGATTCGCCTGCATGGAAGCCATTTGATAACATACATCCTGATTTTCCATATGATTCTCGTAACGTGTGTCATGGTTTATCATCTGACGGATTTAATCCCTTTGGCATGATGAGTCAATCATATAGTATTTGGCCAGTCATATTGATTTCGTACAATTTTCTACCATGGTTATGCATGAATACACTTAATTTTATCCTTTCTATGATTATTCCTGGTCCATATCAACCAGGAATGAAGATAGATATCTATTTACAACCTTTGATTGAAGAGTTGAATGAACTGTGAGAAGTTGGTGTTGATACCTACGACGTTGATCATAAAGTTGTATTCAAATTATGTGCCACCTTACTATGGATGATAAATGACTTCCCTGCATATGGTTGACAAACTAGTGGGTATGATGCATGTCCTATTTGCAATAAAGACACGTGGTCTATTAGACTACCACATAGTAAGAAACAATGTTTCATGGGCCACAGGAGGTTCTTTTTGATGGATCATAAATATCGTCGGGATATGTCCTCCTTTGATGGAAAAGAAGAATTAAGAATTGCTCCAAAGATGTTGTCCGGAAATCAAGTTTTAGTTCAAACCAAAGATGTAGACAATATGCCTTAGAATTGGAGAAAACTATGAATTTTCGTTGAGTTGCCATACTGGAAGTACTACCTTTTTCGTCATAATCTTGATGTAATGCATATTGAAAAGAATGTATGTGAGATTTTGATTCACACGTTACTTGGGATGGATAAATCAAAAGATAATGAAAAAAATCTCGTTATGACCTTTTAGAGATGGGAATAAGACCTAGACTGTACATTATCAAGAATGGAAGTAAGAATATTATTCCACCTTCTTGTTTTCTTTTGAAAAAGGAGGAAAAAGAATTATTCTGTAAGTTTTTGAAGTTTGTACAGGTTCCAGATGATTATTCCTCCAATATCTCGTTAAATGCATGCATCAAAGAAAGAAAATTGTTGGCATTAAAGAGTCATGACTACCATATATTAATGCAACAATTTTTGTCATTAGCTTTACGGGTAGTGTTGCCGAGCAAGAACGTCATAACTGTGATAACTTAGTTGTCTAGGTTTTTCAAAGACATATGGTCAAAAGAGACAAATCCATATGCTATTGAGAAGTTAGAATCTAGAATTGCAGTGACTCTGTGCAACATGGAGAAGATTTTCCCACCCTCATTTTTTGACATAATGGAGCACGTGGTCATTCATCTTCCACGAGAAGCTAAGATAGTAGACCACCATTTTATCGTTGGATGTATCCAATGGAAAGGTAGTATGTATTACTATTTGTTTCACTAAAATTTTATCAAATGTATTTTTTATTTTAAACAAATTCTATTTATCATTATAGATACTTGAAAACTTTGAAAGAATATGTGAGGAATAAAGCTGCTCCAGAAGGTTCCATAGCAGAATGTTTCCTGGCAGATGAGTGTTTAACATTTTGTTCAAGGTATCTCTCCGGGGTAGATACGCAGTTCACAAAATTGGCTAGAAATGATGTTGAAGATGATGATATTGATACTGATGATTAGTGGTCTATATTTTCACACAAAGGGCATTGAATAGGAAAGAGTGTTCCTATTTTTCTTGAACATGTGATGCTGAAAACTGCACATCAATATATTTTATCCAATTGTGTTGCAGTTGAACCATTCATGGAGTGAGTTCATTAAATTATTAAGAAATATGCATGCTCACCATTAGATGTATGTACACATGACTTATGTACTTGTTAGCAGGGAGCACATTCTCCACGTGAAGAAAATGAATCTGCATGCAAGATAGTGGAAAATCAGAAATATTTATATGAACACTTTTAGTGATTGGTTTAAGAAGCATGTAAGTCTATAAAATTAATTTTATTAAATATTGTTAGAGCATTGTATTAATAACTCAATTCCTAATTGATAACACCAATTTTTGTGATGTTTTTGGCCTTTATTCTGTTATCAAAACTGCCCTTTTCTGCTGTTTTCCTCACTTTTATATGCATTTTCGCAATAATTGGCCAAGCAATGCTCTCAATCCAATACTTCCACCTTTTGCAGAGTTTCCTCCCTGTTTGGCCCAATTAGTACCAATAAGGCCGTTCCGGCCCGCAAATAAGTCCAAGACTGTCTCGACCCCCTGACGCCCGATACACACGCTAACCGGCAAGGCTGCGCGATACGATGACGCACGACGCAAGGATGCCGCACGAGAAGGTACTGATGGACGACACGCCTCTTTACCCGACGGGGAGCCAAGCGCGCCGCAACTACTCCATGTGCCGCGCGATATCGGCCACCCACCGGCAGGCGCTCCTCGCCAAGACGCCCGACAGCCGACCTCCTTGTACCAGGCGATACCCGCGTCAGCCGACCACCAAATGAACGGCGGAAGGGAGGGCACGTGGCGCTTCGAGCACCATATCTGCTCCCGACGAGCTGCCTATAAATAGCAGCTACAGGGAGCCGAAGAGACAGGTTAGACAATTCGGACAAGCTTGGTCACTTCAGGTTTCGGATAGTCGAGTGATCTTCGGAGGAGGCTGCGAGAGCAGGCGTATCGTGCTCTAGTGTTCGTACCGGGCGACACTAGGTGAGCTTTTCCTCATCCCGAGAGGGAGGGGATTGGTTCACCTAGGACTGTACCGGGCGACACTGGGAGCCGATATCGGCCGATGTAGATACACGACACGAGTGCCCGACGCCAGTGCCTGGTAGTAGGATACGCAGCTCCATGCCCGACACGATAACAAACCCGATACGCTCCGCCTGTCAGGCGTTTCGCCCGAGAGGGTGTGTCGCCCGACTTGAGTGTATCGGCCAGGTCCTTGAGCGATACAGTCGCCCGTCGCGGTATGCCGCTTGAGAGAGCGTGCCGCCCGACACGGTTGTATCGGGCTTGGCCCCTTTATCCGATATCGCGCGGGATGGTTACTGTAGCTTGTCGTCCTTCTACATCAAGGAGGTGACACATATCTTTAATTCTGTTATTTAATTCTTTACTCATGCATTGTAATTAAGACCTTTAATGCTATAGAAATAGAAATGCTTACTTACTTGCTGCTCTATGCTTGGTGCAATATGTTGGATGATTGCTATGTTTGGTATCTGAACTCTAGCTTGCATGTTTTGGATCGCGTTTCGCTTAGCTATCAAATCGTGTTTTCCCGTCGCAACAACTTTGAGAGTTGTGTTGTGGCTCTAGTGTTTGGTCCGATTCTGGAGTACGAGAGTGCCCGGAACGGAGTTTCTTTAGTAACCTTTCCACTCTAATTTGAATCTGGTGACCCCTAGAGTGGAACCGATGCCTTGTTAGAGGTGCCCGCTTCGAGAGGAGGGGTACAAGGTTGGTCCTACCACCGCTTGCTTTACCGCAGTTTTATCCTTCGTACCTCGACTTAGCCCCGAGTGTATCCTTCTGTTTCTGTTGCATGAAAACCACTAAAAATTGTTAAATGTCTAAAACCTTAAATCTTTCTAGTAACTCCACTTGGAGATAGTTTTCTTGTTTTGTTCATGACATCTTTATGCTTCCCTCCTAGGGAATTTATCATCTCTTTATACCTGCTGAAGTGTAGCTTGTCGATTCTGGGTTCTCAACACTACCCCCCTTGCCCCTGTGTTCGACCCCGTAAACAAATTTGTGGGGGCCTAGAAGGATTCAAGTTTATAAATGTAAAAGCTCGACTACCTCAAATCTTCCTCCAATTTTAGGATGCGCGATTTAGGCCGGTCACTAATGTATACAGATTGAAGAGAAGGCTAAGTCTAAAAATTTTCCATCAAATCTACTAACTCTGGCTCGGGGACCACAAAATATGGCGAACAAATACAATGGATATGTAACAAATGGATATAGATTTCGAACCAAGGAGGGGGAACATGGTAAATAAACTTAGAATAGTGGGATAATGGTGAATGCCCAGACAAAAAGTTTTTCTAGTTCCAAGGACAAAAATCCAAAACTGGGTTAAATTACCTACTATGGGGTACTCCGAGAGATTTTTGAGATTAGTTACTATGAGAAACTGAAAGTTGTACTGTTCAACAGGTGATTGGGTCAATGCAAATAAAGGCATTAACAAAGATGAAAATGAATTTACAATGGTCAAATTAAAACTCATTGACTTAATTGAAAATCCACTTGTATTGGCCTCACAAGTACAACAAGTCTTTTATCTGACTGACATCAATCACCGTGAGTGGAGCTTTATCATGTAGACGACACCACGTGATACTTATGACATGGATGAGAAGCTTACTGAAAATTTCATGGATGAGACATGCGTACCTGAAGATTCTCATGCCGATGATTGGGAATCTATTTTTGGCGATGTTTTTGATGGATCTAATTTGGTTAGAGAAGATATGGAAGATGTAACTTTTTATGATGGCAAAAATGATGAGCAACTTGATTGAGATCATTGTGATCTATCATATGTAGTTTTTAATATTTTGTATCTTGATGTAGCCTTATAAGAATTTAGTTTTATTCATTTATTATTAATTATCAATATCATTGTTCTTCCTTTAATATGTGTACTATATCTCTTAAAATTTGCAAACTTTTTTTTGTTCTCAATAATCAAATCAGCAACTATTTTGTAATGTTTATATCAAGTAGCCCCTACAACCATTATTATTTAACTATGTTTTTATGGTTATAGTTTTTTTATTAATATTTGTTATGCATTATATTTTTAGGATGTTGAAAAGACGTTCACAATTGTTGTCTGCATGAGAAACTGTTGATGAAAATAATGGAATAATTAAACGAAAATTGGAGGGTACGATGACATATATTTTATCTATTATCATTTTGTATTTATAGTTGTAAGATTCTACCTTAATATTTATCTTTGCAGGAATGTCTAAATGATTACAAATAAATGGAGGCTATCTTGGTTCAGTTAATGCTGATTTGGGAATGAATGGAGGTTATCTTGGTTCTATTAATGCTGATTTGGGAATGAAAGGAGGATATCTTGGTTCAGTTAATGCTGATTTGAGAATGAAGGGAGGCTATCTTGGTTCAGTTAATGATGATCTTGGAAGTTCTAAAGCTGATTTGAGTAATAATACTAATAAAAAGGTTGGTGCATCATCTGTTTTTAGCAACAATGGAAGGATAAATCATTATGTTCCAATCAGTGGAAGGATGTCTCTGTTAAACAACCGTATGAGAACTGGTCATTGTGTTGATAATGCCAATATAAATTATGAGGTTGGATTTGATCATAGAAATTCTTTGACAAATAATAGCATCAAAGCTGGTCTTTCTATTCATAAAGGTAATTCTTTGGCAAGCAATGGTACCAGAGTTGGTCATTCTATTGATACAACTAGTATCAATCATGAGGTTGGAGTTGGTCCTAGGGATTCTTTGGCAAATAATGACATGAGAGATGATCATTCTGTTGATAATGGTAATATAGATCATGAGGTTAAAACCAATCATGTAAATCATGAGGACTTCGAATTGGTTGATGAAGAAACTACTACTAATCGTGATGAAGGTACATAAGTTTCTAATCAACAATTTACACCAATTAGCTATTACCTCATATTATAGCATTTATATGTATAATTTCCTCATATTGTTTTAAATTTTTAGGTGGTGTTGTGTATAATAAAAAATGAGGCTATTCTAAGTGTCTTCGATTATGGAGTAAGACAGGGGATGCAAAATTACCCATCACATTGGATGAAAATGGAGAACCAATTTGACCTCACAAAATGACTTGTCTTCTTTTTTGGGAACAATTGCTAGAAATTCACAACTGGCACCCTTGGATTACTTGGATTGGCAACAAGTACCAACTGGAAAGAAAACTAAAATATGGAATTATGTCTTGGTAATATATTTTTGTAATGTGTTATTTAAGCATGCATTTATTATATTCATTTTATTTTTCATATAATAGAAGAAACTTACCATCGACCCAAAGGGAAAGAAATCGGTTCTACGCACAGTTAGGGATTGTTGGAGAAACTTCAAATCTAAAATCAAAAGGAAAATTATATGCACCACAAAAACAAAACATACATACTTAATTATTGTCCTTCCCGTATTGATCCATTGCAGTGGGCTTTTCTTGTGAATTTTTGGGACTCTAATGACGAAAAGGTAAGATAATTAGTTATATATTATGGCTTCTCTTAGTTTTCATCGGTGATAAGGTTAATTGTTCATGAACTGTAGTTATGGAGTGCAAATAATAGTATGAGTAGAAAGTTTGTTACCACATGACATACATCGGGGTCAATACCCTATGCTTGTGTGAGAGCAAATGTGAGTAATTTTTCCACATAATGATAATAATATCATAACACATCCACACTCTACTTACACTTTATTTGTATGTTAATAATAGTTGCAACAAAAGAATAAAGGGGGTACCGTTAGTTGACTGCAGTTGTTTATTGATATCCATAAGAAGAAGGATGGTACTCCTATAGATACAAAATCAGCTAAACTAATTGTAAGTATAAATTATTCGTGAAATATTTGACTTTATTTGCTCAATTTTTATCATCATTATTGTTACTATTGTAGGACAAGTTACAATCACCAGTTGTAAACAACGATGCAAATCTTGATTAAGATGAAATTGCTGATCAAATATTGTGTGCAAAGAAGGCTCGTGTGAACCGTGAGGCTAATCAGTATAGTCAGGCATATGTGGAGGGTTTTGGAGGTACAATCAAAGACCTAGAACACATATGCGAGACACAAAAAATAGAATTGTCAGATCTGGAAAAAAAAACAAGAACATCTAGAAGCCATAATTTCTGGAAAATCAAGCTGGTGTGTTCCATTTCAAGCAAATCAAGTAATTATTCAAATTTTTAGTAATAATTATAAGTTATGATTTCATTAATGTGATAAGTGTTTTGTATTGTAGAATATGGAAACAACTAGGAATGAAGGAACACCCATGCTACAAAAGTCATGTACTGCAACCACCATTACAGAAAGATATGTTATTAAAAGAAAAAAAATCTCCTAATAACTTTGATTCTTGATATCTAAAATTTTACATCATAATTTGTACAACTTATAGGTCATGAGGTTGTTAAGTTTTGATGATGGAATGTCAATTGTAGCTCAAGGACAAGTGATAGGAGTGAATCCTGACCTTGTAATAGGAGGAGGAAAGTTAGGGTCTGCATTTGCTACTGTTTGCATTGGTGTGGCAATTAAACCTAAAGAGCAATTGGTTAGACCATTTGACAATTATGAAATCATTAAAGATGCAATCAGGTCAATAATAGCTTGGCCAAAGAAGCTACTCATTGATTGGTAAAAAAAATTTCACTGTGCTATAAGTGTAACATGCCCGTATAATGGTTTTAGATAATTATTTTTGTTATTGTAGGTAAACTACTTGGAGTGAGGCAACCAATAAAAGTTCCTCTAGGATTCTCTAGATGCTATTTGCCCTCTTTTTCTATAGGTTTAGAATAAAGTTTTTGATTGATGTAAAGCTTGTCAATTCATTAGATATAGAAAGGATTGTCATCTGAAGTATAAAGTTATTAATTTTTTTATAGATTGATGTCAAAGTTGTCAGCCGAATTATCAGACATTGTTTTCCTTTTCTCTTGCTAAATAAGATCGTGATATGAATATTCTATAGGAATTGGTTAACAATTAGACCACTTTTATGGCAAGGCTCAGTTTCACACTTATGTATGTGATGTTCTCTAATATGCAATGATGCATGTGATGTTTCTTTTGGCTCTTTCTTTGATTATAGAACTAGTTACAAAAGCTAGGGAGAAAGGTTTAATATTTAATGAAACACCTACTTTAAGTGAGTATTCCTATTAATACATGTTTGCGACATGTGTTATTGTTGACTTTGTCTTGAACTTGTCAATTCAAGTCTTAATTGGGAAGAACATCTTACCAATCATTCTGATCCGAGTAATCTGATCAACAATGGCTATAAATAACTCTATTTGTGCATTCATCTGAAATCTGACTGTCATATCTGAAATCAAACAATTGAGAGAAACTAAAAATAAAGGCCTTGGATATTAAACAAAATGTGTTCATGATGTATGTTACAAACTCTCTCTATTTTTATTACTTGTCCTCATGGCCATGAAGACCCACAATGAAGCAGAAAGGAGGTGGAGAGAGAGAGATCAATGGCCATCTGCAGAAACTATGTGGCCTCATTCCAACAACCACTAAGGTTCATAACTACTCTGTTCTTCATGTGTTATTAGTAGAAACTATAGAACACACTTCTAAAGTCAGTTGTTAAGTTACATTCAGAACTTCCTTTCTTTAGCTTTTCATTATGTTTATACTTCCCTTTACAACTCTGAATATATATTATATTCATTCAAAACTGACAATATATCTTGACTGATGGCTTCCCCTGGGCAACTTACAATCTATGCATATATTTCAATTTACATGTCTAAGTAACCAATTTGGGTATGAATATGGCCACTACCGAAAGCTCTCGTCAAATGACTTAAAGCTTTTGTGGCATCTTCTTGTTATATAATCCACCCATTCAAATAACTAACAGCTCTCGTCATTACCCATAGTGAAGTTCAAGGATTAGACTACCTCAATTCATCATAATCATCTAAGCCTCAGTCCCAACTATGTTGGGGTCGGCTACATGGATCCTTCATTTCCATTCAGCTCTATCATGGGTCATATTTTGATTAAGATGTAGAGATTCAAAATCTCTCTTTATAAGCACATCACATGTTATTTTAGGCCATCCTCTTCTTCTATTTATAGTGTTTGGCTCAACAGAAACTTAATTTATTAAAATCTACTTTTAATTGCAACTTCACTGATCATATCTAGAGAACTTATACCTAATACAATAACTATGTCAACTACATAATATACTAGCTACAATACACCCAACTTCATTTTTCCGTCATAAGCATATACAAGTCCTATATCTTCATCAACAAATGGCTCTAGAACTTTATAAAAAATTCACTAGATCCTTTTAGATCCCACAATTTATCATCAATAACGAGCACTTTTTTCCACACCTTTGTTAACATCATTGAAATATTAGTAGGGCACCAGTGAAAAATTCCAATATACAAATCTCCCAAAACTATAGACAAGGAATATGTTTTTCTATGAGCTTGAATTAGACTAGTGGATGCAACAACAGTTTAAAAATGATAACTAATACTGACTATCAATATGGTGTGCTGGAACACATTCTTATAGAAGTATGCGTTTGAAGTTGAAACATTAACTGAGACTGAAAAACTGGATGTATGACTGATTTGCTAAAAGAAAACAAACTCCAATGAGATTCTTAAATTTAACTCAGAATCTAGATAATGCACTAAAACAGTTCTAGGATTTAGTTCACTTCCAATTGTTGTTGGATCTTGGTATGGTATTTATACAACAACTGTGTCCAACTCCATTCATGTTCAATATTTTTACTCTTATGTTGATTACTCTAACTCGAAAACTAGCAAAAACTCGAATCGCATATTATGAACACATGTTACTATACTTTGATTAAAATCTCGATTGATATAATCATTTTAAATCAATTACTACTAACTATTTCAATAACAAATCACTTTCATTAATTTGAATATATACATTAGCAGATAATAATCACCACTTGATCAAGATGAACACATGATGAACTGATATATATTTCTAGTAAAACGTTGATGGACACATGACATATTAGGTAATTCTAAAATTTGTTACAGATTCATTAGATCATTTCATTTCTCATGCAAGATTCTAGCATGCTCAAATCCAAACATGTATTCTCTCCAATGGACTACCACACTGAGGGGCTAAATCTAAGGGGGAGTCCTTTAAGGACTGAAGGAGTATTGATGGATTACAAGGAAGCTTATTTATCTCACCATAGCCTGTCCATACATTGCCTTTGCAGTTACCATAGTAGAAATGCCCCTCGTATGTCATTAGATTCATATATGATGAAACATGCATCAGGACACAACCTTTTCTACAAAAAGCCTTCTTCTTCAAACATTACCTTGAAACATTGTTCATCAGATTTCTTTCTAGATCGCCAGAACCACATTTCATTACACACAACTCCAGGAGAGAGAGTTACTAAGAGATAAACTCATCACTATTGGCACCTAAAACATTCATCTACATTCATTCATATGTGCAAAAGCTACATTTGAAATCCTTAGATCTGTATCTTTCTTCATCATATGTTGATTACCTCACATAGACTGCCATCTATTTTCCTGGTGTCATACTTAAGAAACCTTCGAATTATGGGCCTGCATTTTGCAAGGAAAAAACTCAAAGGAAAGACTTTAGCCAGGCTATGCTAATAATACTACAGTGCGAGGAGTAGAGAAATAAATGTACAAATAATCCTATAAATAGGAATGGGACAACATGCATTTAAAGATTATAATTTGTTATTTTGATTATTGTGTAGAATGTTTTGGTGTAGAGCAGATAACCAAAGAGTATGTTGGTAAAGACCAACATATAATATCCCAATAGAAAGCATAATTATCTATGTGACCTCGACCCTTGTAGCCACCCTCTAAAAGCATAATTATTGATAGAAAGGCATTGTTGAAACAGTTCCCCTAACCCCAACCATCCGTGGTGATTATCCTGCTCAAATGGTTCCATTTGAAAAATGAATGACCTCTTGTGGTCATTTAGGAACCCACTTGCACCAAGAAGATGTTTAGGATAAACCTCCTATTTTGCCTCACCTGTAACTACATGATCTGTCAGACACTTAGACTAGTATTACGATCTTGGTTTAGGACATGGATATTATAGATAGAATGATACAATAATTCGACGTGATGATAATTAACAAAGCCTAATAATATGCTTTGTAACAAAGCTAATGATATAAATTTATATGTAAGACGATTATATAGTTCACAGTTTATGACTTGTAACTGAATATGGATTTTGTGTGTCTAATCATGATGAGCCTCTAAATCTCATTTTTGATATTTGAATGTTCTGTGTACCTCACCAAATAAAAATTTACAATTTCACTCTTGTAGGGAAATCAGACTTAGGAAGGGGGAACAATTATGTCCTTGACTGAACCGTACTCCCTATTTACAGGGAGAGGTTACACTACCAACTTGACCAAAATAACCAATGGGCAACTGACACAAACCCAATATACTTAAGCTATTTAAAAAAGCTACATAACTTACTATCAACAATTTTAATGTGGACTGCGAAGGCATTTGATCAAATGTTACTCAACTTTTAAACTTGAATTTTGATTAACCAATTTAGTTCTAAATTTAAAGTAGAGCTCAAATAGGCTATGTATAGTGAAAGACATATTCAAACACTTCCTCTCTTTGGGAAACTGTTGGCACTAACAAATTGTTGGCACAGGAATCCAGAGGAACTACTCCACTCACCATGCAAAATGATATAGTGGATTATATGGCGGACAAGCTTTCTTTAACAGATACATATCCCGACCATGACATGTTTTCTGAGGAAATGGTGAGGTGCATTGTTGTTCTTCCTATCATTTTTTATGATGCCCACAACTAGATAGCCTATAAGTTTAATTTGACATTTCAATTAGCTTTTCTTAGCAGCAGTCAACATCTGTCAGTTCACCTATCAAAGAGTAAGATGATATTGGTTCTTTGCAGCAACAACTTTCTGCTCATAGGGACTAGATTGGCCTCTATCTACATCCTAACAATCTTTCAGAAGAAATGGTTTACTGGATGAGAAACATCTTCCTTTGCCTCTCTGGATCATCAAAAGCTCCTCATACAAGAGGGGCTCTCCCTAACCAAAAAAAAATGTCCATCTCCTATTGGGCACCTTTCTTACTCATCCCTGACATCATTATCAGGATCATTTTCTTCAAATGAGTTTAGTCAATTTTGTGAGAATACTAGATCCAAAGGAAAATTTGATCCATATGGGATCTAGAGTCAAGGACATCAAATTTGCATCGGAGTGTATAGCGTGGAAGTTGAAGTTTCCTGGATGACTATTGGGAAGAAACAACTTGAATATGCAGCAGAGGCATTACAACGATTCAGGTTTGACTTTTCATAGTTTTTCATACACTTTTTATGTATGTGTGATGAACTGTATGGAACATGCATTACTTATCACTGATAAATTTAGTGGTTGTCCTTTATGAAGCATGTTCAAGTTTACTACCTTAATTGTACATTATGTTCTAAGAATTCAACAATTTGAGTTCATATAATGAGTTTTGACTGAAGTTAAAAGTATTCAATTATGTATTCCCTCCAAATGTTGCAATCTCAATTTAAATTTGTAGATATGAGACAAAAAAAGAAAATTCATAATTTGCATTTGTCTATATTATAGTATTCTTACGAATTCAACTGACGACAATCATCTTTATGGTGATATTCTTTAGAAGCCTGCTACTTCCATTTGACTGCTTAATTTCTCATTGCAGGTATCTTATCGAGCAACTGTCAAAAGTAAATCCTTCTCACTTGAATTATAATGAAAGACTAGCATTCTGGATCAACTTGTATAATGCCCTGACCATGCATGGAATTGCCTTGTCTGTAAAGCTACATTTTTTTGTTATTATTTAGGAAGATATTGTCTAAGAGATGCCATTTTAGATACTGACTGGATTGTTTTTGATAATAAAAAATAGTCGTATAGATGTTTTGGTCTATACACTACCTAGCTAGTATGATTTTTATTTAAAAAGATTGGTAGTTGGAAGATTCTATATACAATTCAGTAGCCAACTAATTAACAAAACCAGCTGCAAATATCATAGATATGAATATACAAGACTTTCACTTCTGTAAGAAGGATACTAATGGGAAGAAATTTCTTTTTTTTTAATCTTCTATTTGTAATTCTCACTTAACACAAAAGTATGGTCATCATTTCAGGCTTATCTTGCATATGGTGTCCCTAAAAATGATCTGAAGTACTTTTCCTGATGCAGAAGGTGTTCTTTCTTTATTTTTACTTATAATAATAATTATTAAGCAGTTTATAGTTCTAGCCGAGATAGGCTCTTTGATCTATTTCTTCAGGCTTATAAGGTTGGGCAGCAGTCATTTAGTGTGGCAGAATTTGAGTATGTAATTTTGAAGATGAAGCCTCCAACATATCGTCTGCAAATAGTATGAGATCTAAGAACTGTTGATTAATCATTTACTGTATATAAACATTGAGAATTTATTTACCCTTTATCCCAATTTTCAGGCCTTAGTTTTAACTCTTCACAAGTTAAAAATCACAGAAGAGCATCTAAAATATTCAGTTGATGATCCAGAGCCACTTGTATCCATTACTAATAGTCCAAAGCAGATGTTCAAATGGTCACAACTGATTTTCAGACCATCAATAGTCTATGTAATCATTAAAAAATATAATTTTTCTATCATCTTGAATGTTACACAAGTGCCAGTTGGGTAAAAAGCAAATATCTTAACTTTTTGTTTTCTAACGATAGTATGTGCCTTCTTTACTTATTTTCTACTAATGCAAGAAACTAACTCGTAACTAAAAGAGATACATCGGTTTAAATTCACACGGTTTACTGAGTTACATTCATTTCATGAGCTTTTGGTTAAACAAAAGAAGAGCATTGTCACAGAGGAACATATGAGTGGGTTTGATACAATCATTTTTCTGTAATATTAAATCTAAGCATTTCCATAATATTGTGGTTATATATCAATCCTAGAATGTGATCACCATGTAGTTTAATAGTGCAATTGTGTGAGACTGTAGCCACCTAACTACAATAATTACTAGTACTTGTTACATCTCACTATTCTTATTTGCATTTTCATCAGACATTCACCCAAAGCTACTGGACAGTCTAGTGTTGTAAAGGGAGTTTCTCAGTATCCTCACCTTGGGGAAGTTTTTCTTCACTTCATTTATTTAATAAGAATTAATCTTTCTCATAGCATGTGATGTGCATAGTCCATCACACAATTTGCATGCAGTCTACAAATTGAATCTTTATCTAAGCCGTAGATTTTTGGACCTAAGAACAGAACAAACAAAAATGCTACAATTGCAGATGTTTTAAAAATACTCAGATAATCAAGGACATGATGACATCCTTTTGTATGAAATTTAACTTGAACCAACTCTCAAATTGTTAAAGTTTCACCTGGTAACAATCTTTGTATTCTTGGCATACTTTGACATAAGGCAATTTTTACGTCATTGCACTACTTAAGTCTTTTCTTGCAACTATGAGATATCCATAAGTTATATGCACTTCGTTTTTCTTCCAACTATAAATATTAAATCTATAAGTCTTTCCGTAATATGTTAAGAGAAGGCTTTTACATATAAAAATGAATATGACAGAGTATTGTGACGGTTGTACATCTGGTATAATTTAGAACTAATAATGTTATTGGGTTGTACTTTCAAATGGTCTAAATAAATGACCTTATTGTGCAGGTTATAGACTGAAAATTCTGGACATGGCAAGCCTCAATGGTTCAAGTGAACTATCTTACAACTCTCCCATACAATGCTAGGGTTGCAACAAAACATGGATGAGCTGCCTAGATACTTCTCGTATCTTCAAGGTACTAATTCTGTCATCTTATTCTCATAGTAAACTTTATTTATGCCATGTATGAATGCTTATATATCTTTATTAAACTATTTGGATGGTCTTTACATTATTTTTAATGCCTCTCCATTTGTAAAACCTTATTTTTAGGATTAAGAGAAGTACACGCTTTGCCATTGTAGCAACTTCCATTACCTGAATTAGAGATTGAGCTTAACAACGTCAAGAATTCAGAACAACGTATAAGAAGTATCTAAGTCAGCCTCGACGCAACAGGTGCTCTCATGTGGAGCATGATGATGCATCTCCATTTGAAGCCCAGGCCCACCCAGTCACAACTGCAACAACAACCATAGATGCAACAATGTATCATGATATATTGCAATTTCATATCACTCTTTGCTTCTATGAGAAGGCTGCATTTCATAGACCTATGTATATATTTGAACAACCACTTTCAGCATCTGCAAATATAGTGACCAACTTCATACAGACGGTATTCCTTCTATCTCTGCTTAGAAAGTTCTTTTCAGATTCTTATCTCGGGTACTTTTGGGCAATGTTGGCCGAACAATAAGTGCTCAAACAAAAGAAGAAGACAATAAGGATGTTAAAACTGGTCGAGAAAGACACAACTCTTTCGCTAAGATGTTAGTAGACCACTAAATCATTGATATATGTATATACTTTTCTTTGTACACATTATGTAATAGGGGCAAGGTAAACACCCTCCCCATGTACATTCGACGTTTCATTATAAATGAAAGTAAGATTGTTGGCATAATGAGAATAACTTACTCTAAATACTACAATTTTGTTACTAAAAGATCTTGTGTACTAACAAATTACACTATATATATATATATATATATATATATATATATATATATATATATATATATATATATTAGAATATATAGTCGAGCTAAGCATATATGTATGTGTACTAAATGGCACTAAATATGTAGCTAGATGCATAATCAACTATATATATGTATATAGTAATTACTGCCTTTCCCTACACACTTAGTACATATAAAATGTATTAACTTCATGTTTTTGCTACATAATAACTATATATGTAATTATAGTCATACATTTATCTATAATTATACGTATATTTAAATATGTAAGGAAAATATCTAGGTACGCTCCCGGATACTTATGAATTTGTAGTGAATGGATTATCTAACTATATTTTTGAAAAATATAGTTAAAGGCTTTAGCTATACGAGCATATAATACAACTTGTATGTGTAAAGAAATATGTAGTTAAAGCCTTTAGCTATAAAATATGGGGTTTTCGTTACAATTTTTTTAATAGTTAAAGACCCTTTTTTTTTAGTGCCTAGCTTGCACGATAAAAGCGACAACATCCTCCCAGTCGACAGGACAAACTGACAAATAAACAACCATTGAGAGAACTGAGTTGGCGAAGAAGACTACAAAATTCTATTAAGCAACTCCACACAGATTACAATGATTGTCACTGTCCCACAATCCCATACCCATAATAGAATTCAGTACCCCACTCTCTCTCTCTTCCTTCTTAACTGTCTGTATGTCTTCTCCTATATTGGCACACAAAATGTTTGGCTCTATTTGACACACCGATAGCCCATGGTGTCTACCTCTATTTATAGGTACAAGACACCCCCCTGTAAGAAAGTAAGAGAGTTATGTCTATTCTATAAGGACTAGGAGAATGACAATAGAATGGGAGAAGGAAATAATGTTTGGACTCCACATTGGACATTACTATCCCTTTCCTAATATTGGTAGAGTTAATTCTAATCCAATTAGAATAAGAACAAAACCCTAACAAATCATACATACAATACTGATATACACAAAATTTACGTGAAATGAAATATCTTGTAATTCTAGAAAATGAAATTAGTATATGTGAATACAGAAATGAAATTAGATAGGGCAGCTAGGGTCTTCAACAGTGTCAATGACAACAATGTCACAAGGGATGAAGAATCTTCCAACATGTATCATAACATCCTCAACGACTCCTACAAGTCTTTTGAAGGTGTGGTCTTCTAGTTTGATCCTCATGTTGGTCCTGACCATATCAGTTAAACCCAACTATTGCGTGAGGCTTAAGGGCATTAAAATGATGCTAGCCCCCAGGTCGACGAGACCTTTCCTTTCGATATTATCCCCTACAGCAAAAGGTATAGTGAAGGCTCCTGGATCCTTCTTCTTGGTAGGTAAATCTGCCTTCACGAAGGCAGATGACATACTGACTAGGTGTACTGTCTCAATCCTTCCTCCTCTTCTTTTCTTGGTGATCAAATCCTTGAAAAACTAGGCATAGGTCGACATTTCTTCCAAAGCATCCAGAAATGGCACTTCGAGGTGAAGCTTTTTCACCGACTCCATAAACCTTTCGTAATGCTTTTTAAGATGTGCCTTTATGAGTTTGTATGGGAAAGACAACTTTGGAGAGTAAGGACTTATTTTACCGAGCAAGTCCTCTACAAGTTTAGATTTTGGTCCCCTCACACGAGCTCGTTGGTTCTCTCCTTCTGCTCGATATTCTTCCGCAACCCTTGGTTCAGGTTCTTCAGGTCTGGCCGATTCAGGGCATTCTACTGTCTTCCCTGATCTAAATACCGCCATTTTAGCAGACCCAGTGCTAGATGGTATCTTACCCAAAGGATTCTTCATTAACTCGACCATTTGAGCCAGCTACTGGTCTATCTGGTGTTGATGCATTTGCATATCCGCCATTTGAACCTGCATCGTATTCAGAACGCCTGAGTTGGACAGCGCGCTTTGTGCCAACTGATTGTTTATAGTATCTTGTCTCTTGACAAAGTCGAACAGTTGGCCCACCAAGTCCGGTTGACTCAAGTTCTTTTCCTGACTCTGCTCCGTAGCTTGTCCCTGGCCTTGGCTAGGATTAGCAGCTTGGCGGTATTCGTACTTCCCTTGCCGTTGAAAGTTCACCTTGTTTGACTGGAAACTGGTTGTTCTGGTGAACTCACCTAGTCCGCCTCTTTTCTCGAAACCTTGCGGTTGCTCGGGTGGATTATTCAACTGATGTGAGTTTTCCGCCACATCCTTGTTGCCATAGCTAAAACCAGGATGGTCCGGTCTTTTGAAGTTGACAAAAAAGACGTTCTCAACTTCCTCTGCTTTGAATTCGCTTTCACTTGACTCGTCGGGTCGGGTGTAAATGCAATTATCAATACCATGTCCACCTTTTCCGCAAGTGACACACTTCATCATTTTCTCAATTTGTTTCTTTCCTTTCCCTCCTAATTCTTTTAACTATCTGACATCAGTGGCTATCTTTTGGATTTGAGTGGTGGTTGCTTCAAGAGCCTTAGATTCGACCGACAGTCCTTCGTTAGCAGCCTTCTTGGCATATTCTCTATCAAGCCTGTCGTAGTCAGTACCGACTTGTAGTTCTGCCATGTTTTCAGTGGTCTTTTTAGATCAACTGGGCTTCTTCCCAAGAAAGTCACTTCCTGCAGCTAAATTTAGCGATACTCTTTCTTCAGGAGTTAGACCGTTGTACAAAGTTGTTATCAGGAAACCTTTCTTGTAGTTATGGTGAGTGCAGTCTCTTTGATACTCCTGATATCTTTCCCAGGCTTCATGTAGGTTTTCTCCTAGCTTCTGGGTGAAAGATGTGATCCTCTGTCTATTCCTAACGGTCTTCTCCGTAGGGTAGAACTTGTTTATGAAGGCATCCGCTAAAGGATTCCATACGTTCAGAGATTGATGTGGTTGTCCAAGGTAGCATGATAGTGACTTGTCCTCCAAGGAGAAGATGAAACCCTTACAGTAGATCACTTCTTCTGGAACTCCCCTCATTTTTATGGTATGACAGATATTTTTCAAAGAATCAAGGTGATGGTAGGGGTTGTCATTCTTGGAACTTCCCCTAAAGCTTTTATTTTGAATCATGGAGATCACGACTGGCTTCAACTCGAAGTTTACATCGTCAAACCTTGGGATCACAACTGGGCATCTTGAATTGTTGGCCTTCGTGGCAGCCAACTCCCAGAGAGTCTTTTCTTCTTCGTCGAAATCTTCACTGTTGTTGTTCCTCTGATTCTGCTCTGGATTATGATGATTCCTTTTGTGCCTTCGGCGATGAAGACGTCTCTCGTGATGATGATCATCCCCGAATTGTTCTGATTCACACGGAGGTGAGTGTGGTCCAACTCTAGCGTTTCTCTCATCCTCAAAAAGAGGTGGTGCCATGCGAGGTGGCATGATGAACGGTTCTCAACCGCACAGAGTGCTTATTCCCTGAGTACCTGAACAAAATGTATTATCAAGTTAGAAAACTTGTGTTAATGAAATGAACTATTCTATACACATTCAGGTTAGAAGATTAAAAGAAACTATGATGTCAAGCTTATTACTAAGCTTAAGGCACAGGAGTGTAGTTAGTGGATTCCGGTTCATTAACAGTACCACTTTGCCTTCTCCCCGGCAACGGTGCCAAAAAGTTGACCGGCCTAAATCGCGCATCCAAAAGGAGAGGATTCGAAGTAGTCAGACTTTTAAATAACCCGACTCTTAGGACCCCGCAACAATGACGGGGTCCGAAGTAGCAATCGGGGTCGAACCATAGGGACAAGGGTGGTAGTGTTAAGAACGCATAATCAACACTCTACACTCCGACAAAAGAAGGGTAAGAACAATGTTCCCAAGGGAACAGTGGTTAAAGATCGGTAAAATAAAAGAAAACTATCTCCAACTGGAGTTACAAGGATGATTAAGGTTTTGGCATTTATCACTTCTTAGGGGGGTTTGAGCAACAGAATCAAAGGAGAAAACACTACTGCCTCGGTAAGGACCGGAGGAAGAGAACTTCGACATAACAAGCGGCAACAGAAAACATCCAGTATCCCTTCTCTCGAAGAGGGTACCTCCAACTTAGCACCAACACCCTCTCTCAAGAGTAGTGGACTTGGGTTGGAGTGGAAAGAATATGGAAACGGCTCCGACCCTGGGCACTCTCGTACTCCTTGACCGGACCAAATGCTAGAGTTAAAACACCTCTCTCGAGGGAGTTGCAACGGGAAACATGATTTGATAGCTAGCCAAAACATGATCCAAGCATACAAGCTAGAGTTTAGATGCTATAAAGCAATTATCCAACAAATTAAACCAATCTTAAAGCAATAGGTGTTAAAACTCCTCTAATTCCATTAGCATAAGCATTATATAAAAGGTTTAGCTACATTGCGTAAATAAAGAAAGTAAATGATTGAAAAAGGGAAGATAGGTATCACATCCTTGATTTAGGAGGGTGACACAAAGCAGCTGACCCCTAAGGTGTCTCTAGCCTAATATCGGGCGGATGCTCTGGACAACATGCTCGTGTCGGGCGACCAGCCCTGTCAGGCAGTACACCGTGATGGGCTAGCATATCGGTCAAGGCACCCTCCCTCGATACGGTCGTGGTCAGGATACTACCCTCTCGGGCGACACACTGTGACGGGTATTCTGTATCCGGATCGATATCGCGTCGAGCAAGAGATGACTTAGGATATCGGGTTCTTGTATCGAGTGTGTAGGCGAGCCACCTCGGACAGGGGTCCCTCTAGGATCCCGACATGTCGGGTGGCCTTCTTGGTCGATATCGGCTGCTGCGGCTACTAGGACATATTCTAAGTGAACCACTCCCGCCCCTCTCGGGTTGGGGAAGTGCTCACCTAGTATCACCCGTCACGCCTCGGAGATGCAACACACTAGCTCCAGATACTTTTCAAGGTTAGCCTTCATGAGATTCTGACATGTCCCATCGAGGTCCTGTAGCTTCTATTTATAGGCAGTGGTTGGAAGAAGTCGCGGATCTCTAGGCACCACGTGTTCTCCATCGTCTCTATTAGCACGGCTGTAGGGATGATCGACGTGTGTGTCGCCCGACACAACGGGTTCCAGGTAGCAAGCATGTCGGGTAGTCGTGACAGGTGGGTGTCTGCCTGTGGGTGGCTTGTATCGCGTGACACGCTTCATCGAAACAGTAGTCGTGTTCGGTACAGGTCCCTGCCAGGTAAGCGGTGTATCGCACATTGGAGACTTCTTGCGCGGCACACCCGCGTCACGCAACATCTGTATTGGGCTACTGCACGATGGGTAATGAGTGTGTCGGCCGACTGGAAGGAGGGTCGATGCAGGTAAAACACCGTTCATGGGCCGGGACGGGCCTTTTGCTGATTTTTGAGAGGAAATGCGAGAAAAACTCTATAAAAGATGATAAAATTGAGTTAAGAGCGTAGAGTGACCTGTTTATTCAAAAACATGACAAAAAGGAGAGGAAAACAGTTCAATAGGGTAGTTTTGACAATGAAATATGGGCCATAAATATCCCAGAAATGGGTGTTATCAGTCGCTAACTCTCTCTTACCAAAAGAGAGCACCATCAGTTGTTCTTATTTTCTGGCTCTTCTACCACAGAAGGCACCAACAAAAAACAACTGATGGGATGATCCCAATGGCCTCCCCCAGGGCCTCTATTTATAGGCCTCCATCACATATAGTAACAATTAGAAATCCCACTCAAATCATATTCCAATTTCTAATCCACTTCCAATGTTACAAATAGAGAGCCATCTTCTCTCCTATTAGATTTAACTCCTACTAGGATTGGCAACACAAACCAACTCCTATTCAAACCCAAATACAATTAGGAAATGGGCCGAAATCCTATTCCTTTTTCCAACAATTTCTTTTATTACTTCTATTGTATACTCTTAACGGTGAATAATGAGAATAAGATCAGTACCTTCCTATACATAGACCAATACATTTAGAAAGGACTATCCTTGTCTGCTTTATTACTACAGATGCAACTCATGGTCATCGAAGACTTCTCTAAACTGCCACTCATCACATCGACTAATAGAAAAAGATGGAAACATGGAAGCCTTCATCATGTTCCAATTCTTTAAGGTAGCCACAACTACTTTCAACAAGAGAATTCTTCATACTTGAAAAAGTGATCACCAATCGGTGAAGGCCTCACTGGTGATATGTCTAGAGACCATGATTCGTAGAGAGGTGGCGGATAGAGTTAATGGGCTTTTTCCTATAGGTTGGGAGTGTTGTTCAAACCTCAATAGCATTGATGGGGGTAAGATCGTGAATGGGTGGAATCCTTTAATGTGGGATGTCCAGAATATAGGGGAGAGTGACCAGTTGGTCATTCTGAGCTGCATTAATAGAGGCGGGTGTCATTTTGTTCTGTCAGCTATGTATGGGTCCAATTCTAAGATGGACATGAGAAGGCAGTGGGATATGGTAGTCGAGTCTACCCAACAAGAGCTTCCTCAGTTTGTCATTGGTGACTTTAATCAAGTCAGGAAAGCCAGAGAGAAGTGGAGTGGGCTGCCTATACTCGACTCCATCCTTAGTAGATTAAATGAAGTAGTTGATGTGGCGGGGCTGTTTGAACTTAATATGAAAGGTGGTTTATCACTTGGAAAAATAAGAGGTACCTGCTAAGGAGAATATCTAGAAAATTGGACAAGGGTCTGGTGAATGATTCTTCATTGGATGTGTTCCCTGAGGCTGCGATTAAGTTGGGAGGCCATCCGAACAATTATCATTCTTGGATGGAAGTTCAACTTTCTGCACAGAAGCATCCTAATCGGTCGTTTAGATTCCTCAACCATTGGCTCTCTTGGCCCTCCTTTGAAGGTGTGGTCAAAGACATTTGGGATGTGAGGGTCGTAGGCAATCCCTTGGTCGTAATAACTGATAAACTTAAAAAAGTGAAGATGGCCCTAAAGGTGTGGTCTAGCAGCCTTGTTCATTTACCCAATCTCATCAAGGAGGCCAGAGAGGTCTATAACGCTAAGGATACTAACCTGAGATTGAATCCTACTGATCAAGACAACATGGTAGCAGAAGATCTGGCTGGGAAAAGACTAATGCAACTAGAAATAGCTCATGAGCTATCAGGATGGCAAAGAAGAAGACTGAAGTGGCTGAGAGATGGTGATTGTAATTCAAAGGTTTACCATACTGCGATCAAAAGAAATAATATGAAGGACCATATTCATAATCTGATTAATGAGAAAGGAGAAATAGTGGAAGAAGTTGCTAAAGTTGAAGACTTGGTTGTGAGGTTCTTTTCTGACTTATATAATAATGATGTTGCCATTGGCAGTAGAGATTCCTTATTGAATAGAAGAGTTACAAATAACATGAACACTGAGCTGCTGATATTAGCTACAGATGTGGAGATTAAAGATGCCACCTTCTCTATTGGTGCCTCTAAAAGTCCTGGTCCATATGGATTTAATGCCAAGTTCTTCCAGAGTTGTTGGCACATTGTGGGTATGGATATTTGCAACGTTGTTAGATGGTTCTTAGTTGGTTGGTATATGGTTAGACAAGTCAACCTTGCATTCATTAGAATTATTCCTAAGAAGTCTGAGGCTGCGGCTATGAGTGACATCCACCCTATTTCTTGTTGCTCTGTGATGTATAAGATCATATCCAAGGTGCTGGCTAGAAGACTTAAAAGTATCCTTTCGATGATTATCTCTCCTAATCAAGCTTCTTTTGTTAGAGGCCGCTCTATTGCTGACAATGCTCTTCTGGCGACAGAATTCTTGACAGACTTCCAGGTGAAGGGGAGGTCTAAGAAAGCTTGTATCAAGGTGGACATATTGAAAGCCTTTGACCATGTGTCTTGGTATGGTCTGTGGTTCTCCATGGAGGCTTTGTGGTTCTCTACCAGGTTCGTGAATGTTCTCAAACAGTGTGTTCAGACCACTTCATTTTCTGTGTTTATCAATGTCATCCCTAAAGGTTTGTTTAGAGCCTTTAATGGGTTAAGATAAGGCGATCTGCTATCGCCCCTTATGTTCACTATCATTATGGAAAACCTTTCCTGTCTTACTGTAAAAGATGAAGAGGAGGGGAGGATTAGAAGCTACAAGGTGAGGGGTACCAAAGTGCTGAACCATATGATCTTTGTGGATGACATCATGTTTTTTGTTTCTGCCCACCCCAGAGTCTTCAGAGGGGTTAGGATTTTGTTGGAGGTGTTTATGGATCTATCTTGTCTACATATTAGTGATACCAAGTCATAGGTCTTCCTGTCGAAGTCGTGTGAATCTAGAAGAGGAAGACTGAAAAATGCAATACAGCTGGAAATTGGTTTCTTTCCCAAAAAGTATTTCGGGGTGCCCATCTCGAGAGGAGTGGGCACAGGTTCTGACTTTCATACTTGCTTGGATAATCTTCATCTCAAGGTGGATAAGTGGAGTGGGTTGAAGATCTCTATGGAGGGGAGAACTGTGTTGATCAAAATTGTCCTTACTAGTATGCTGAGATATCGGTGCAGGTTGGATGCTATACCTGACTTTATCTTGAGCAAATACAGACTGATTATGGCTTGTTTTTTGTGGTTTGGTGGGCAACATGGTGTGGGGTGGTTGGAGGTGGCTCAGCCTAGGCATAGCGGAGGGCTGGTCCTATTTGACCCTTCTGATATTATGTGGGAAGCTACGGTGAAAAGGATGCATGATTTTCTTATTAAACCAGAGTCTACATGGTCTTCCTGGATGAGGAAACAATGTGGGCCTAGCTTGGAGGTTGTGTTGCGGAAGTTACTTCATGTTCTAGAATTTTGTGCAAGATGTGTTTGGCTTGGGATTCTTGCAAACAAGAGTATCACTGGGTCAACGGCAGCCGGACTGTTCGTGAGAGAGACAGACCTTGTAGGATTGTCCGCAGTCATCCACAGGTGCCTTGGGACCAGATTCTTTGGAGCAGTTACCACTGTCCCAAGTGGAGCTTTTGTGCTTATAGAGCAATCCTTAGTCAGCTTCCTACAAGAGATAGAGTTAGTTTATGGGCGGTTGGCTATAGAAGCGTTTACCTTCTTTGCTGTGAGGAGATGGGGTCTCACCACCACCTTTTCTTTGGCTGCTCGTATGCCAAGTACCTTTGGGTTCATTGCTCCCTTAAACTCAGTTGGGTGGGTAACCCACCCACCAACCTTATGGATACTATGGGTTGGATTTTGGAGTCAACGACTATGGATTGTCTTCTCAGGAGGTTTGTGGGGCTAATCTGGATGGGTCTCATGTTCCTCCTCAGGCAAGAGAAGAATTGTAGAGCCCATGGCAAAAGGGTGAGGGATAACTTCAATTTTTTGATCAGTTTGTTAATAGCTTGTGTTGGTTTTGTAAAGCTAACCTGGGTACCCTTGTTAGGGCCAAGCCAGAGGTTAGGTTGATGTGGGGTCTTTGATGACCTTGTACAGTATATGGGGTGTTCACCTCTATACTCTTTTTTGGGGCTCTAGTAATATTTTACCTTATCCAAAAAAAAAGAAAAAGTGATCACCGAATAACAAACTATATTCATACTTAATTTGCAAATCAGATACAATCACCAAATATAGTTGCCATGTTACATTTTATTGTGCTTCTCACAATATCAAAAACTCATGGATTTAGTAGCAACAACATTATGCATTATGTGGATAAAGAATATTAAATCAAATCCTTCCAATGAGTACCTCAAGTAAGATACCGAACATGCTAACTTTTTATTTAACTACGGAAATAGCGTCGTTTCTATTCTATTTTTTTCTAAAATTTATACAGATCATATTTTTTATTTGGTAAATTCCAAGCAATATAGTTATTGTTATTTATGGAATACATATATGAGTGTGCGGATGGTGATGCTTTCTCTCCTTGATAGGTGACATTGGGCATCCTCGTTGTTGAAGATGTATGTTTATAGGAAAGTACTAGCTTATGGTAATTTTTTCAAGTGGTGATCATTAGTTCTTATAAAGAACTTCACATTGTTATTGTTATAGGTGTTATGTGTATATGCGGTATAAGAAAACATTACATTAATAGAGGAGAAAGAGAAAAAAAGGATTGATTGGTGAATATTGCACTCTTATTGTGAAAGCAACTCCAAAATTATTAATATAAGTTGTTCATATCATTTTATATTATGTACCTTCTTTCTAGCGCTGAATGTGTCACATGTTGTATATATATTCAAAATAAAAGTAAACATTTTGTCATCTATCAATTTTAATGTTTAAGATATAGTTTAATATTCCATTATATTGAATATGATTTCTTGTTTCCATGTTATTTTCATTTAAGACATGAACCCTTATTTATTTCCTTACATGTATGATTGCCTTAATCGCTTTTGGTCTCATCATCCAACTTATTAGTTTTTCTCACAGATTCTTGCATTCACCCTTAGTAATTCTAAGGAATACATCAAATATTTTCTTAAACAATGGATTATGGACTTAACAACATAAAATATGATATAAACCAATCGTTCCTATTCTAAAAAACACTAGAAAGTTTCTTAGAAGTAGATATATAATTCTACATGCTACATTAGATTTTTTTTTTAAATTTTGATAGTTTCTATGAATATACCAAACAATATGTTTCTCATAATCTACCAGATCTAACCATATTTTACAACTACTATAAATGACGACTAAACATATAATTACATTAATAGTAAAAATATTCATCACAATAGCATGTTTTAACATAGTAGTTCAATGACAAATATTACTATAGCATTAAGAACACATGCTTATTATTCATGGAAAAGGTTTGTATGACTGAAAGGAAGTGTGTATTTTCTTTCATCAAGTCATAATTACGTTGGAAACCACATTATCCAATTAATATTGAAATTTATTACATTTTATAATAAATTTATTTTGCATCCAACTAGTTGTCAAAGTAGAAGAAACTTATCATTGTAACCTTATTACATTGATGTTGTTGAAATTCTAAAAAATTTGGTTATTTAAAATGTTGCAAGTAATTTATTCATGGCATTACATAATTGGTTTTTGAATTTTCCAAGTACAAATCTAGAATAAATCACTTAATTGGACTATTTTGAACCAGATCAACCAAAAAAATTATATTATATTTGGTATATGTTATTTTGTAAATTAAAATCAAATTCAAATAAACTGAAAATTGATATTTATAAAACATATATAGGAATGCATATTAGCACAATAGATACATCATTTAATTGGTAACACATTTAAACAATTAACCAATTTATAAGATCATTCACATAATGCTTTCTTTGATTTTGAAGAAGTAAATATCCATTTATATATGTTTGAAAGTTCTTTAAAATAAAAATTCATGAATAATACATGATCACCAAACTATGAAAACTTTAAATAGTACTACATTCTACAACTTATTCATTTTGTATTGACGCATGACCACAAATCTACCTTGTCATGGAGACTTCACATATGTGGATAACATATAACAAAATACACAATGCACTTATAACATCTTCATAACTTTGGTAAAATCTATACTAACAAGAATAAATTGAAATATAATCATAAAAATACATGCATATCATCTTTTGCATTTAATGTGTCATACATTTTCTATTATAATGAAATTGAATACAATTGAAACAATTAAATCATGCATTGTAATGTAAGGATGTATAAAAATTTTATTATTGTTATACGATATAGATAATAAGAATAGTGACCACTCATTGTGTTCAACTTAGTAGAATTGTGATGATGTATTAAGCATATAGTTTAGTTCATTACATATTATAGGTATTGGATTTAGTTATTTTATACAAAATTTCATTTGCAACAATTATTGTACAAGGTGGAGGATGTTACGATTTAGACTCTATATGTACCTATGTAAGATTAAGATATATGTTTTTTTATTTAAATATAGCTATACCCACATCATACAATCATAAAAGAGAGGGTGATACTATGCCACAAGTCCTAGAGTATGTAGCCATTTATTCTTACTTAATGCAATGCACGTACATCGATATGACCTCTCTTTTGTCTTCCAATTATATAAAAACATCATACTATTTTTTGAAGTGACATGTGTCCATATAAATGAACAACATGCAAATTTATATAACTAGCATATAGATGCTTACTAGTAAAGGCACACACTTTGCATGTGAAATTTATGTTTAACAAAATAAAAATATATATTAAAAATTTCATACAATAATAAAAGATATCATGCATGAACAATGCCTACAAAAATAAAATGTCATTCAAAAAGAGAAAAGATTCTATTGCCACTATTTTATATTTTGAATGAATTTTATCCATCTTATAATCTTAGTCTTATCATTTAGTTGAACTAATCATTTCTTTCTCTTAATTCTCATATGAATATGACTACTTCTACTTTGCAAAATATTTGTTTCTTTATTTTTTTAGTAGTAACATCTAAAAATTTGAACATTTTAATTATAATACTCATATATAGTTATGGTTTGCAAACTTAGAGTGTATAAATGCATGTTTACTCATTGATAGTTTTTGGTTCAAAATGTCAGTTATCTTGAGTAAATATTAGTTCCAAAAATTGAAAAATGTCTTTACTACTATGAACTTATTATTCATAGTCAACATACCGATGTAGCATGTGTGATAACTTAAGATGTAGAAGAAAATAAAATATTTTGATACAAATTGTAGTAAAGGAGAGTGCATATGAGAATCAATATAAAAGTTTTCTTGCAACACTAATTACAAGATTCATTTGAATGAGTTTAATACTTTTACTCATTATTTTAGAAATCAATAAATGTAAATGCAATATTTGGAATTAATGAATACACATTAGATTAGCAGAATCAACATTTACATGCATATTGTCATATAATGTTCTATGACAATCACATTTGTATTCATATTTCTTGCATTGTCATCTGTGGATGCCATTAAACCTATAAGAAAGGTAGCTAAACCTATTTTAACAACCAAGAGAATAAGTGAGAACTAATATAACAGTCAAAATGCAACAAGGACTGCAAAGAGTCAAAGAGTTATGAAATTGTTATACCACCAGTCACCATCCGAAAAAGTTTCTTTGGCATATCAAATCTCTAAAAATTGGTCTTTGGCCACATTAACACTTCATCACTCATTCACTTTTCCATTTTAGAATGGGAAATCAGGAAAATAGGGACCTCCTGAGTTTTATAAGGTAAAAATATTCACATTGCTCAACTTACTTATGAAGTGATGATGAAGATGAACCTGAAAAAATAGGCCTATGAAGGAAAATGAATTTCAAACATAGTAGCTTAGTAGGAAAGAAGAGTTAGTCAGAAGTAGATCCCTCCAACGATTGATTGGAGCAAAATTGATGTGGTGTTTCTGACCAAGAGACCAATCTCAACTTCTCCATTAGTTTTGTAGTAAGAGATACACAAGAGAGTGGATTAGCGCTAGAAGTATCCAATGGAATGGCAAAGACATCCTCAAAGTAGAAACCTATGCTATTCTAGAAGGTTTCAAACTTGCTAAATTATGCAATGTGACAAAGGTATCCATCTTCTTAAATTCCTCCTATGATATGATGATCATTGGGAAGTAATGAAGCAATATTGATGAAGTATGTGAATGATATTGTTTGTATCAATGATATCATCCATCTAATAACTGACATCACAATCTATTGAGAATGCAATATTCTCACTGACTCCTTGGCCAAATGGCATGTAACACTCAATGTGTGATAGACCTCTCAAATGCACTGCTTGTAGAGATTCAATCTATTTAATTCAAGGAAAAAGAAGGTTGTTATAGCTTAATGGAGACTTTCCATGCATCTGGCAAGCATGATCGATAGATAACACCTATGGTTTCTAGAATAAAGGTTTCTTGTGAGATTATTATGTGTATTAATTTTTACATCTAAATAGGATTCTAGTCAATCTTTGTAGTATGTCTTAAACTTTGATTGATAAATCATCTATTCTTAAATAAAAAATATAATTTACTTTAGTCCATGTATATAATAACAAACATCAAAATAATATATTACCTATGTGTATCTATTATTCATTGATATCAAGCATAGGATGTCATAATTTTGAGATATACTACACTATATCATTTCAACCCACATTCCATTATGAATAATTGGATGCATTTGTTGTTATATAAGATGCAGTTATGATACTATATGATAGTTTGGTTCTATTATATTTTAGAACTCTTATTCTACTCCAATGATAGTGATTGTTCCCTTAAAAATTTGTGCATCTTTAAAATATAAATATAATTTCTCAATGACATTATTTTACAACATCTCTAACATGCATATACTTATATTATTAGACTTTCACAATCTCAATGTTTTCCAAATTTAGAAATTTAAAAATAAAATTACTATTATTTTTTCTAATTTTGTCTCATGTACTTTCAAATCATTTTCCATTTTAATATGTCATGTCATCATGACTGTAAACCATATTATGCCTCAAATCTTAATGATACAATTTGATCTTCAATACTTCAATTGTTAACTTGCACCTTTGATTTACCAAGTTCACCTTAGAAGTTCTAGATGATAAATTATGTGTGACTATGTCTTACACATAAAACTCACATAGCTACATATTATCTTGAGCAATGATTTGCTCCCAACCTATAATTTCTAGTTGGTAGGCTTCCTTTGACTAAGAGGAAGGAAGTTTATGTCACTTATCTTTTGGTATGTGATGGAAGATGATGACTTGGATAACAAAATGTAAAAGTTGCATGTTCTTGTAACTGATTTAAGATGATATATAGGTACTGTTGGGTTGACATTCATAAATCTTCAAACATCATATATTTGTTTTTGAGTAATTCCCTATTCTTATATAGACTAATAGATGCAGAACCAGATGAACATAGAAGTATAACTTTGTATTATCATAGTAAAATGTTTAGAATAAGAACAAACAATGGATTTCATAATTCAATTTTGTATTTTTCCCTTACAAGTCTTTTTTTATATTGTTAGCAATGCTATATGATTGTTGCACAAAAATGCATTCATATATTTTCTTTAGTTTATTTTAAATTTAGTTAGAGGAATTGCAAAAGTATTAGCATGAAAAATGCCCCTATATTGTGTCTCATATATTGAGTTAATTAGAAAATAACTATATTCAAGAAGTTCCCAATCCATATAACTATAAATTCTCATACACTTTCCATAAACAAATATTGCAACTATAGAAAACTATTTCAAAACTAAGTGATTGAATTTTATGAATGCATAATTACAAAAATATATTTGGCCACTCAAACATTATTCTTGATATAATGCAAGATTATACTCAATTTTGAAAAATATTTATAACTTCTAATGTAGTGCTACTAACTTGCAAATAAAATGGTGACCATTCTAAATATCTATTTATGTTACATTGTATTCTTTCAACATAGTATATAGTTAGTAGTTTTTGGGCTCTTCACCAAGCTATGTTGTTTAGGAGGGGTAAGTGTCCCCCCTATTGCAACATACTTGTTTGAAGTTGTATTAGAAACAAAAATTCTTTTTAAATGATATTCAAGATTCAATAAAGAAGGATCACCTATAACCATACTTCTAGTTTTTTCAAAATGTTTTGAACATCCCCTTGTTTTTATTTTATATGATTTTCTTTCATTGGAATAAACATTTGGTCCATAAAACCAAATGCAATCACTTACTCTTCAAACATTTAAATTTGAATTAAATATATTATTCATACCTAGTAATATAGATCAAAGCAATGTCACTATGGGCTTCAATATAGGATTCAGATATTCTAGCAAGGACGCATGGCAGGTATGGCAATGGAATCATACCATGGCTGGTTGATCTGTCGTCTCAGTCTCAAAGGAGTTCAATGTCTGAATCCTCCACTGCTAACAATGTTGTGACACGCAAACTCATCTGTCACACCCTAGAATCATGTTGTTAATAGACTATTTGCTAAGGAATCATGTTGTCGTCGTCTCGTGTTCGATGCTGAATCGTGTCATCGACTGGCCATTTGTCGTAGTAACGACGACCTACCTGGAAGAAGAAAGCAAATGAGAGGAAATTGGATGGTGTGCTCAAGCATAGCGACGTAATTGCCCACTGAATTGGAGAAAAAGATGACAAAAGGGGTTGTGTACCAAGGCCTATATTTCTGGCAAAATTGTTTTCGCAAAAGAGTCTAATGGAGAAATGAATTCCAAGAGTCCAATCTTTTTAAGTGATCTTAGGGACAAAAACGAGTCTTTGTACTTAGTAGAGTAGAATAGTAGATGGCAAAAGTAATTTTCTTACACCAACATTGATTGCATAATTATGTAGGAACCCTATAAGGGTACTTTAAATATGGAAAACTTTCTATTGCCAACAAAGTAAATATACTATATATTTTAATAAACTCTTTAAAGACTTATTTAAATTTAGATTTGGATACAGTCAATTGTGAATTAGGACATTAAATAAATATACTAAAATATTAAAGTCAGATCGATTAGAGTTCGCATTGTAAAGAAAGTTATTATTATTCAATTTATTTCCAAAGGCAGTTATTATTAGTCAATTTCTTTCTATACAATGGGTTCATGACGTAACATGGCTATTGATTTAGACATATTCATCCATACCATTGTATTATTGATCAATAATGACGATATTCATTATATGCTTTCGAAGCTTTTACTATCAATTTTATATGATCTATGTTAAATTAACATTTTCCATTATAACTATAAACTAGGATTATTCTAGAAAGCTAAATATTGATAAAGATGCAACATAAACTTAATTTTCCAACTTTATAATAGTGAAAAATACAAATACAATTCAAGGTAGTCAAACTATTGAATACTATACTATGAAACTATAACATGAAGTGAAATTCTATCTTTAAATATGGCAATAAGGCTTATTGAGGTAAAAGAAGATATTGAACATACTTGAGATTGAAATATACAATAACAAGCACACATGTAATAATTATAAATATAAACATTGTATAGAATGACAACATATATGCAACCTTTAGGGAATAGGAAATGATGTTCAAAGATGAGGCTAAATATCTCATTTTCATCCCTTTCTAGGTTACAATATTATCCATTCTATAATTACAAAAAAATACTATCAGGAAGTACTAGGTATCTATATAATTGACCTAGTAAATGCACAATATGATATGATTTTTACAAAAGTTGAGCCTGAAAATCAATTAGATTGGAACCCTTGTTTGTTGAAGGATTAAAGAACAAAAAAATGTATATTAAGTACACTTTATTTAAAAATATGTTTGGATATAGTTTGTGTAATATTTTTTCATTAGAAGTTTAAAATTCAAAGGTTATTCTTTGCAATATGTGGATATCAGACGAAAGATATTCAAAGACAAATATAGTATTTAGAGTTACGAAACCATTGTACCCACATTAATCATAAGAGGACACTCTAATAAGTGATTGTAACATTAAGTAGTTATTGCTTCCTTTATTTTTTTAAACTTACTATATGATCTTTAGTAGGAAAGTTATACAATGTTAAGTAAAACCAAATAGGTTTTTCTCATGATCCATTGAAACACTTACAACATTCCAAGTTATAACTCATTGCATTTGTCTCTAAAAGTACCACTAATAACAAGTGTTGAGTTTGATTTATTTAGTAAAGAAAGAAAAAGATATAATAAAAAAGGTTATGACTTTATTTCAGTTTGCATATCTTTTATTATTTTCCTTCAAGATGGTAAGCCCTAATATTACAAGAAATGCTAATAATGGTCAAGGTATATTCATGATGCAAGAAAAGAATCAATCAAATGAAGAATCCAAACAAAGATATGAAGTTAAAGTTGTTAGATTACCTATGATAGGTTGGTTGCATTTAACGTCAACCACATCCAATACATTATATACTTGATATTGTCTTTAGACATTTTAATCCATTTAGAGTATTCTTACTATTATGATTATAAAAATAAAGGTTTGGACATTATTCTCAGAATAATATATCAAGTTCAATAAAAATGATAATTATACTTGAAATTAAAAAGATTGATTACTCTTTGTTTGGACTTAATATGATCAGAAATTGTTAACAATGAGATTCTCGATAGATAAAAACAAATTCAAATAATTTTGTAGTGACTAATATGAGACAAACAAATTATCTCCTAAAAGTAAGATCCCATAGAAAGAAAAAATGAAATACTTAAACTTATAGAATATGAACTGAAAATATATCAGCTAAAAAGATGACAAAAAATAATTAAACTATATAAAATTAATTCATAGTCTAACTTAAAAAATTACACAATACAAATCTGATGAATAATTCTAGATCATCGTGTATTGCAATATGATAGTGTAATTGGACATCATAATGCTCTATAC
Organism: Alisma plantago-aquatica; assembly: GCA_963693085.1. NCBI lineage: Eukaryota > Viridiplantae > Streptophyta > Magnoliopsida > Alismatales > Alismataceae > Alisma > Alisma plantago-aquatica. Next base: position 946,248,056 of record OY856411.1, on the reverse strand, counting down.
CAGTGTTTTTAAATAATATAACATAATACCACTTTAATATATATAGATTATTTCTAATTAGTGTAATTTTACAATTTATATATAAGAGTCATGTGCAAAGTACGTGCATTTACTAGTTGTTATTTAATTAAAATGATAGGAACTACACTTGTGTTAATCAAACTAGTGTATGTCCATTAGAATATTTCAAAAAAATACAAGGTAGGTCAGGCAACTTCCGCTGCAGCCACATAAAATTCGTAAACACGAGGCTGCGTGTGAAGGAAACCATCATCATTTTCTTTCCTTTGCCTTTGACATTTTTAATAGGCTTACTGATGACTCAATTTTCCTCTTATGACGCATACAACATATTGTAAATATGAATGTCATGATGTTACCACCTAATTCTTCATATTTATATATAAATAATTACATATTACTATTAAAAAAAGATCTACAACCCACTTTGTAGCTCAAGCTTCTGCGAAGACGTTTATGTAGAGATGTTATTTACATCACAACTGATAGTATATTTGTATGTACTTCCAGATTAGTATAATTATGTTGAACCAAGAGAGGTAAAAACTCAAACAACAAACTTCCATTGTGTGATTGTATCGAAATATATATTTCGGTGAGTTTTCATTTCTAATTGTTTTTATATGCTATGAGTTTTCACAGATAATAGTTTAGGTATCAATTTGTATCGAAGACCTGTATATTATTTAGGATTTCTAGGACTTTTATGGAAATAAGGCCTTATTTACCTATACGAAGATCCACCGCCATGAATCAAATATATGGGTATCTTTATTCCCAGGCCTAGGTTTACCTGATCTTGGCTTGGACTGTTTTAAAACATAAAGTAAATGATTATAACACGCCCGATCCGTATAAGCTATGCGGACTTCATTTGAAAACCGTTATGTGAGTTGGAAGGTAAGTTCAATCGGGTCAACCCAGTCTGATGCTCGTTAATGTTGTGAACAAGTTTCATCTTCTGCAATACGTGAGGGTTACATCATAACAACATTATAAACTTAAGATAACACGAAAGGCTTTCACATAATAAATGTCCCACTTCATTGATGAATTGCCGACAGAGCTTCGGTGGACACCGGCTAGTCAGCCAGTCAAGGGACCTTGATTCGTGCACCATTACCTATGAATTCCTGGCCTCCCATCTATGTTGCGGAGTAGATCTTCTCAATTGGTCTGTTGGGACCATAATATGCATGTGACCGCATTTCGGGAATATGTTATTAAATTTAGGGTGCCAATACGTTCAAAATCTACGGCCTCGATGGTATAGCTAGCACACTGAACCTGGTCGACATAGATTTCCATCAAGGCAGTATTATATATCAACACTCAATTCATTTAAAAGCGATATCGCTTACAGCAATGATATTGTGCTGAAGCATCTGTTAAGTAAAGATTTGACAAACGACAAAGTGGAGATGGAAGGTGACACCTATCAGGTTTTCTGGCCGACAAAGATATCACCTTGAAAGTTGCTACAATATAACTGTCAGCTTTACTCGTTAAACATGGTTGATATTAAGTGATATGAGTTTCCAAATTTGGTGATATGAGATTGCAATTCGTTGGACAATTATATTTTAATTGAAGTGCTCCGCGTGATATGTTTTCGGATGATATGTTTTCCTGACTCATTCTTTTCGGATGGGACCTGAAACAAATCGAATCACGTAGAAGACCTCACCGGTGACTTCAGTTGGGAGTTTTTTTTCTTGTCGACAAGCGAACTGCAGTTACTAGCCTTCTTCCGGCCTCCACTTCGCCAATCTCTACTAAAGAAGTCCATATAGAGTTTTATCTGCAATTTTTTCTTAGACTAGTCAAAACACACGTGCACATGCACGTGCCATTTTATAATAAAAGAAATAAAAACTAATAAAACAATAAAGTAATTTTTACTCAATAATAAATAATAAATTTAGTATTTTCCAAAACATCATGAAAAAGTAAATTAAATTTATAGTAGCAATGAAAATGTGAGAAAAACATGTGACATTGATAAGATTGTTAATCTAATTTTGGTGAAGCTTTTGTGAGAATATTCTTAAATAAGTTCATTGAATATTTCATGAGTTGAATTTGATTATAAATAAAAAAAATCAGAACTATATATAACATTACGATGTTAAAATCGTAAGAAAACTTCTTTGGTATTAAAATTTCATAGGGAAGTAAAAAAGATTTAAAAAAAATCTTGAAGGAAAATTGATTGATTATGTAGTGAAATTTTTGGAGGAAAGGGGACATTTAGAGGAAATTTTATGCAATAAAATTTTCTTTTATTGGGAGGAAACAAATTTTTAGTAGGAACATTAATGATTTGGATGGGAACAAAGTCTGGGTAGAAACCTAACTTTTGACAAGAAATTTTTGATTGAAAATAGAATTTATTCAAAAACTTATTGGAAGGGAAATTCTTTTGTTTAAGAGAACTATATATACGTATGAAAAATTAACCCTTGAAAGAAAATTAACTGAAGTAAGATATATTTTTAGAGAAAAAATTAATGGGGGAAGTAATAAAGAGAAATCATGCCTAGCATGAATCAAACTATTACTGCGAAGTAATATTTATTAATAAAACATTTTAAAAATATATATATTTATATGCAAAATGTTGAGGAGTTTTATTTTCTTGTACATCAAAACAATGAGTGAAAATCTTTCCTTCTTCATAGCCATGCCAAATATCACCATTCATTTCCCCACCTTTTTTTCCTAATGATTCACCATGTGCTAAACATAGCAAAAAATGAAGACATAAAGATAGATATAATTTATTTATAAAATCATTGCCTAGTTAGAAATAAAGTAAATAGTCAGTGTTAAATATTTAGATATATGTAAACAAATAGGAAACAAATAAAAGAGTTGCTTTTATGGAGAAATAATTCAAACCTTGCATTATACAAGTTTATTTTCTGAAGAATGAGAATTCATTGTCTAAAATGAATGTCAAAAAATAGTTATATCCAAGAAGAAAACATATTGTTGAATAACTTATCATGCTTGAATGATAATAAATTAAATTCTCCCCATGCATATGTTTTGTAGTGATAGAGATACCTTAGAATAACATTCTTTGCTAATTAACTTGGAGTAATCAGTTACAGAATCAACAATAACCTAAAGCAATTTATTTGGAAACAAGATAATGTTGAATATCATTGTCAAATTAGTTTCTTAATTTAATTTTTAGAAAATTAATTACTTCGATGAATATTTTTACTTATATATTAAAGTTTTCACCATCAACACAGTCTAACCCACTTCAATCATCTCCCAATTGAAAACCAACTTCTACCAACCCATAACTAAAAATGATTAAATCAATACAACCGTAATATTAAGCTTCATATGAGGCTATAATAAAGATAATTACAGAGAATTTGTAGCCAGGAGGATTCCACGTAAAGTCAAATCTGAGTACCTTAATTGTGGTAAGCCTTAAAGTCATGAATTATATTATAATAATCAATTACCAGTGGATTAAATGAAAAGGAACCAACAAGAGATGTTAGCATGCATGCTCTAGATACGAATGTTGTATCATGTAGAGATGGTATTCATATTAACTGAAACATTTACAACTTTTGCATACTCCCAGCACAATCTTCCTAGGAGGTCCCAAGTTTTATTGCAGCAGTGCAAGAGCCATAAGTACCAGCTATTTACAACAATATTTATTATTTTGATTCTACAAGAATGAATGATGAAAACAAGAACAAAGTGGTCTAACTTTGGCATACTCACGCTGATGATATAAAGTAGTGATCATAAGGCATCTAGTTACTTTTTGTTGAAAACAGGCATCTAGTTACTTACTTGAACACTACGCTTGAAATCATCTTGTGAATGCCCTTCAGATATTAACTACTCGTTCCATACTTGAGATACGATTGTATAGATAGCGCACTTGAGTAAAAACCCATGGAATAACCCACGCAAACTCAGTGGATTCTTCTCCACCACATCGGATACCTTGAGGGCCAAGTAAGCCCACACGAAATCATGCCAGAAATGCTTCCAGTCGGCTTCACAGAATCGTAGGCTACATCTAGAGAAATATATTGTCTCATTAATTTACATCAATTTTATATAGAAAGAAAATGCTAAGAGTGTAGAGGTCGAAAGTGGATGGAGAAAAATCTTTATTTTCTTGATCATATCGATCATACTCCACTCACATGTATATACTCTAGAAACATAACTGATGCAATCTTTCCACAATCGGGACGTCATCGGCCTCCGCGCTATCCACCTCCTTCATTCTGACATATTCTTCGCAGAGGACATAGGAAATACCTACAGTATTTGCTTACAGTTCATCAACGTCGAGTAGGCTTTTCCCAGGTCATAATCATGCTCGCCTTTATCATCTGTGATGGGCGTGTTGATCCAAGCTAGAAGCTCTTCCATGTCATCCACTACAAGCCAATATTACTGGTTTCTGATATCAGAGTCCAAGAAAGGCTTCGAATGATGCTTCATTTCCTCCTGTCGTTGACATTTCATATCACACTACCAAACATGCCACCATGCTCTCCTATAGTACTTCTTTTCAACCCTTTCTCTTTATTCTCATCGGATCTTCCACCACTCTATGCGCCTCAAGTGGCATAGGCCGGCCTTAGTTTGGTAGCTGCATCAATGAGTGAGACGCTCTGGTTTTCAATTGTGCATCCTCAATTAGATGCTTCCATCAGTTTGGTAGCTGAGGTCTTTTAGGAAGGACAAAGTAGATAGACGTGAGGTTGTTGGAGAAGTAGACGGAGAACGTGGAGTTTGTTGGAAGGTAGTTTCGGATGGATAGACAAAATTAGTAAAAAAGAAAAAAATGAGAGAAAAAACGTGAGAAGAGAGTGATTTAAGGAGGACGCAGGGATTTGGAACCGTGCTTCCTGATTGGCTAGAATTGCTTCATTTTAACAAAAAAATGGCAATGTTGTAATTTTAAACAGAAACTCGCTCTTTTTATAGTAGTATAGATTTTTCTGAAATACAAAGTAGTCTTTTATACTAATCTATAACGCATAAGGACGTGTGTATCAAAGATTGTAGGAAATATTTTTTTTTGTTTCAATTATTTAAAGATTAGTCTTTTATTCTAACTAGCAGCCGTATGAGAGTACATATGGTTTGAAACTTTGAATATAACTTTTTTATTACAAATTGGTCCTAGACGTTCTAACAAGTTATATAAAAGACCATAGATGGAATTGAATTTAATTTTTGTTTGTTTTTCATATTAAAGATTCATCATTGTCTTATTATATATGAAAAATCATAGATGGTTGCATATGCAAGTGGTGTTGATGACAATAAAACATGTACAATGTAATTGTCTATTAACTCTTATCATATCTCTATTTAATCGAAATAAGATGATGCAACACCACATTTATGATCCTAAAAGTAATCTAAAATTCTCAAACATGTGTAATGTACGGGATTGATATACGTAGTATGTTTGAAACAACAAAGTAATATTTTATGTTTACCTCTTTACACACGTATCGTAATCCTAATGTAATTGTCTATGAACTCTTATCATATCTCTATTTAACGAAATACGATGCAACACCACATTCATGATATTAAAAGTAATCTAAAATTCTCAAACATGTGTATGTATAGGATTGATATACGTACTATGTTTGAAAAGAATGACGTAATATATATTTTATGTTTACCATTACACATGTATCATTAGGGGTGAGCATTTTGTTATGGTTAATTTGATTTAGTTAAATGGTTAATTTGCTTATTGAGATTTTAACATTTAACTTAACCAAATTAGTGTTGGTTGGTTCGGTTATGGATAATTAGTTAATGGTTATTTCGGTCGGTTAATTTGGTTAACAACAAAACACTCTTGTAATAATATTGATTGTAAATAATCATAAAATTTTGAATAATTGTTATATAATAGTATTATTACATATAAATATACTTATATATAGTTCATAAAAACATCATTACTTTATAAATGGGACAGTTTATTGAAATAAAAATAAAATTATATAGGTATATATCTGAGCAAGATATTTCTTTTTAAATAAATTTTGACTACTTGGTAAAATAAATAAAAAATATTTTCAACCGACAAATTAACCGTTTAACCAATTAACCAAAATAAATTAACAAAATTAACCAAATTATTTAAAGAAATTAACCATTCGGTTAATCCGTTACTAATAGAATTCTGCTCACCCCAACGTATCATAATCGCAATAGTTTGAAATTTGTCTTATGCGTAAGGGAATACTCCACATTTGAATGGAAGTTAAAACCATTTAGTTTTATCTAATGGTTGTGCTTATAACAGAAAATCTATATTCCATTAGATATATGAATTTGTACTCGAACTGTTCTAACAAATCTATTCAAACCGTCATAAACCGTAATGGACAGTCGATATGAATTCATTTGAAATTTTAATCGGTTGCCTCTCATCATCCTGCCTATGCATTTAATCTTTCGCCATTGAAAAGGTCGGCTACGTGAAACAGAACATTAACGCATTTTAGGTTGTGATAATGAAACTGAAACTCTACTTCTCTCTCTTCCAGAAGGGAGCTCCTGCACCTCCCCGAACACATGCTGTAGATGATTAACTTCACGTCGTGGCGTGCAGGTAATCTGTTTGACGCCTTTCGTTCTAGAAACTTCAAGTTCCCACTGTAGAGGAGAGATCGGCAAGACACATCAACAAACCCAACAACTAAGAACTCTCCCTAACACGACGAGTGACGGTATTTTTTTTCGGAAAACTTAGTAGTTTCATTTATAGGTCATGCAAATAGCATGGAAAGAGTTACAAAGTAGGGCATGGAACCCTAACTAACACATGCATGGTGCATGAGTTAGAGACAATAAAAGAAAACATTACACCCTGATCACAAGCGGGAATCCCATAGATGGGATATCTTAAGAGTTAATGAAATCGTTTGAAGAATGGTGCATCTTTATTCTTCATTTTGGGTGCTACTAATATGTATTAGAATAACACTATATGGAATACGCCTTTGCTGTTGAATAAAAGTAACCAAGTGTTAAGTCGAGGATTTGTTCTATATATCATCAACATTTATTATCTTTATTGCAGAGCTACTATTTGATTCAATAACGAAATTATGATGTGTAGAAGTCATTGCCCATTGTATAGTGAAGATGATAGCCTCCACCTCACCTTCCAAAACTGTGTCCGTGAATATATATTTTGAGTAACCAAAACATAAAATTCCGTCAGGATCTGTGGCAATGAATGCAATAGCCATACGAGCAAGTCTTAGAGAAGCATCTGAACTGATCTTAATCAAACTTGGAGAAGCGTACATCCAACGTTGGACAACATTCTGAACTGGAGAAACATATGGTGTGTCATCACAGAAAGCGTTGGAAAGGTTATCTGCCATTCTTATTATGTTGTTGCTCAGTTGATTTATATTATGAGTAACTGCATTAAAGATTTGATCGTTTCTTAAAAGCCAGAGCTTATAGCAACAATTCAGGAATATATAGAAGGTACCGGAAGGAGCAGCAAGATCCGTATTCAATCAAATTTGAAAAGGCATTGAGAAGAAGTTGGCAATGACAATGTCAACACATAGTTTACGCGATACCAAGTCATAATATGTACAATTTAGAAGGACATGCAATGTAGTTTCAATATCTATACCATAAATCTGACATGAAGCTTTTGTTGTAAAGTGTCGTTGAGTCCTTCTAGCATTAGTCATCAATGCTTCATGATAAATAAGTCACAAGAATATTTTAAACTTAGATGGTAACCGTAAGTGCCATAAATTATGTCAGGGGCCTTGCGTTAACCTAGCTACACCAGTCATCAATAGTTTATATGCTGAAGAAGTAGTAAAGCACCCATAGTTGGTTAAACACAAGTACCATCCATTCTTCAAATACACGGAGGCGATAAGTAAAGAATTTTTAGAATTATAACATAAAGAAAAAAAGTTTGAATAAATTCCATATCACAAGTTCGGTCCAAAGTCACCATGGAAGACACTTTCAAGTCAAGTAAATCTGAAGGAATATATCTGAGGACCAAGTTATTTTGATTTCGGATTTGAGGGATCCAAGCATCGAACCATACCAAAATAGAATCTCCACTTCATATACATCTAGAATAATTTTGAAGAATAGAATCCTTTAAGGAGTGAAGCATTCTCCAGAAAGCAATACTTCTAGCATTCAAAGTATATCTAAAAGAACTATACTTGTGTTGGATTTTGGCCGCCCAAGACATGTTTGGACATGTGAAAAGATCCCATGTGGACTTCATAACAACTGTAGTGTTCCATTCATGCATAGAGACAATGCCTAAACCTTTGCTTGACTTGGGAGTAATAAGTTGTTTCCAATCAACTAGAGACAATGGAGATTTTCCTTCATCTGCCATCATATAAACCTTCTGATCAAAGAATAAATATGAAAGTAGAGGAATGTTGGTAAAATGAAAGTTTGCATAGAAATGTAGGCAACAATTGCATGTTTGATTTAGCAAGGCATTCCCTGCCCGCTAGAGAGAGCATACAAGCATACCAACTATTTACACAAGATTGTGTCTGGTCGTATAACCAGGAATAAGTCAACTTAGTTACTATGCCATGAATTACGGGAACCCCAAAATACCAACCTAGGTTTGTTGTTGTCATCATTCCTGCAATGTTGCCGATCTCTTGTTTCATATTTGTTGAAACTGTAGGTGAGAAGAATATCATACTTTTATCTAATGAAATAGATTAATTGCCTGATGCACTGCCAAATATTTCAAAACACTGTATAATCTAATTGATATATTGGATGTCTACACAAGCGAATAGGAGGATGTCATCAACAAACACAACATGTGAGAAAGTAGATCATTGATTAGATAATTTTACAGGTTTCCAGAGACCATCTTGAACTTCCTTTTCAATCATCAGTGATAGTCTATTCAAACACATGATGAACAAATACAAAGATAAAGGATCTCCCTATCTCAATCCTTAGGTAGCATTAAAGTCAGGTAGATGTTCACCACTCCATATTATAGATATACTACCACCATAGATAGAATTCATGATGCAATTTATTATCTTCCCCAAAATATTTGCTTGAACCAGTGTATCATTTATGAATTCTCATGATATCTGGTCATATACTTTTGTCAGATCAACTTTGACCGTAATTTTTTTGCTCCATGACATCTCCACATGTTGTGTATTAGTTCTTGAACAACAAATATATTATTTGTGATGTGGTGACCCAGAAAAAAACTAGATTATGTAATGTTTAATTATTTAGATATCGAACACTATCTTTGAAATAAGTTTTAAGGCTAGTATTATTCAAAGAGATCAACCTAAAGTTAGTGCATTGCCTAGAGTTAGGTACTTTAGGTATAAAGCCATTCAATGCAACATGAATTGTCATCATGAGAGATTCTTTAATAGTATCCCAATGACATAGCATGAATTCATGATCAACATCATCTGGTCTTGCCGCCTTATTTCAACCCACAAAATTAAGAACATTATAGACATCAGACATGGTAATGTGGCTAAAAAGCTGCTAATTGATTTGAAAGACCTAGGGTGATATGGTTTGAGGTTGATGGCTTGATGAATCGGGATAAATGAAGTGCAAAACTAATTTTTGAAATAACCATGTTTCAAATGTTTAAGAGCAATTAGATCTGAAACAACTTGATTACAATTATCTCAAAGAGAGGTGAAATGGCTTTTCTGCCTTCTAGCTTTAGTATACATATTGTAGAAGGAGGTATCAACATCTCCTTCTTTTAGACAAGTAATATTACTTTTTTGCTTCTTATTTAAGTAGTCAATATGTAAAAGTATATCATATTGTGTTAATATCTTATTGCAATAGACATCATGTAATGTGGTGTAATGAATAATTAATGCAACATGGCATTCTTGAGTATTCCAAAGATATTCAAACTTAGAACGTTGCATTGAAAATATTGGCTCTGTTACGACCCCACCTCCCGATAACCCCCAATTAAGGGAGACCAAGAGGTTGAGCCGCATCCATTAATCCCGGATCAAAGGTTCGACATATAACCATAAACAATTATCAAATTCTAACAGACTATACTAAAAATGGTAATAAAATTTTTCTTTACATACCTTTTGAAAACTTGGATCTCTAAACTTTTATCCACACCGATACTAACCTATCTAATCCTCCTTTGCACTTTCATTCTCTTTTAGTATCACATGTGCCACTTTACTGTTTGTTCTTTTCATTGTACCTAAAACGCCGACAAACAAAACGTCGGTCAGCCGAAGCTGGTATGTGGGGGAAACAGATAATCGTGCAACTGTGATAACCATGTAATCATTCAATTAATCAATTAACAACCAAGATTACGTTTTAAGCCAAACTACTCAATCCATCTTTTCACAACTCTGTGTTGTCCCTTTAGGACTTACATGGTACCTCTATAAGGTGACTTGATGGACCTGCCCTCTAGGCAGCCAAAGTCATTCATAACCCTACCCTCTAGGCAGTTAAAGTCATTCATGACCCTACCCTCTAGGTAGTCAAAGTCATTCATGACCTGATGTACCTACCCTCTAGGTAGTCTTTTATCAGGTCCGCCATTACGACACAGAGGGAATCAAGGATTGAGCTAGATGGCATCTACATTAAGTGATAGTCATAGTCACTTTACACTTTGCATGAAAGAAATAAACACTCAACATTTTAGTTGCATTCAACACGATTAAACATCCGGGAATCCATCGAAAAACCTAAAGCGGTTATTCATAATCGTAACCACATACCTCGTTTGACGAGTCGTGCAGATTATTCAACATTTACTTCATGTGTATACAATCAAGTCAATCAACAGATCCAAGCAAGTAATTCAATCATCACCTAGTTCCTGAAATAAATATGTACTCTATTTATTACACACTTTATCAAGAATCTACTTTATTGACTTGGATTCACTTTCTAGGGTTTTGTGTCTATCTTAGGGTTTTATTATGCAATTAGGGTTTCCCTTTATCTTTCACCGCATTAAACCCTAATTTTATGCGATTATTCAAAAACCCTAGTTATCTTATCTATTCTTCAATACTAAGGTTATCTCAACAACATATAACCTTATTTCCATATTTAAAAGCACATTAATCATCAATTAATTTCATTAAACTTCTTTTACATTAAAGATACTATTTTTATCCCTTTTAATTGATGACAAGATTATTATGTGCATCTATCATTAATTCAAAGCCCATTAGGGTCTAATTATCATATGAACTCATTTTTCCATCAATTCCATGAAAAGACCCTAATTATTACTTTTAGGGTATTTATCCAGAATTATGGATTTTCATATACAAATAACTTAGAAATATCATTTAACAATCATATTTTCACATTTTCCAATTTAAATATGATCTTATCTTCTTTTACCCTAAATTAGGGTTTCTAGATGCATTATCATATATTCATGTGTAAAACCCTAAAGTAAGTCAATATTATCGAATATCATATTCAAATTTTTTACTTTTCCTCTCAACAGGTTACTAATACTTGAAATAACCCATTTAGGATTTTAGATCGAATTCCCAAACATGATTAGGGTTATTAATCAAAGTTTAATGCCCATATGATCAACTTAAGACACTTTAGAAATTATAAACGGAATCGGTCTTTAGTTACATTTTTAACAGATTCCTTATGCTTTTCTGATCAACTTTCATATATTAAGTGTCCCAATCCGAGTTACCAAACTCTAGTTATGATTTATGCAAGAAAATACTTACTTGGCCAATAAGGAAGTGCCACGTAGGCGCCTTCCAAGCAATGCAGGGCGGCTTTCTTAAAACATTACGAAATGACTTTTCTGCCCCCGCTTAAGTCGTCGCTGCTTCATACCCGCGGAGGGCAATTTCGTCCAAATCTCCTGAGCTTCATCTTCTTCCTCCGGATGGCGCGCGCGGCCGCCCTAGCAGGCTTTGCGCGGCCCTTCCTCCTCACCTCCGACCTCGGCGACCCCAAGGACACCTTCCCCTACCTCCTTCGCCTCTCCGCGATCAGGGGGTACCCTTAGGTAGGGGTTTGAGTGGCTGTTTCGAGACCACCAAGTTCCGCAACTCAGGCCAACCTGCAGCCCTATGCTGGCTGCTACACCCGCTCCAGAGCACGGAGGAGGTGGCCATGCTTCCCGTGGTTCCGTGGAAACATCGGGGTCCTGTTCAACTCAACCCATGGGGGCCCGTGACTCGGAGGTTGGTCTACCCTCTTTCTAGGGTTTTGACGAAAAAAATATGAAGTAGAGGAAGGAGAGAAGATGGATGGCTGCGTGAAAAACCCTCTGCACTCGACCCTAATCTATCCCCTTATATAGGAAAGAGAAACGAAGTCCTATGAGGTCTAAAACACGACTCCAAGAGTCCTTTCCAAAAAGGAATCGGTTTCATACAAAGAGAAGCAATTCTTCTCTCTCTCTCTCTACCTATCCTTTTGGTATTACTGTTACTTGGTTATTTAAGGATTCGAAAATACCTCTCATTATTCTCTTATTTACTTACCCTTTATTCCAAAGGCAACGAGTTCTATTTTCATATAATAGGAAAATACTTTCCTTTTTATCGAACCTCATAATTCATTACTAAAGCAACTCATTATCCTCTTCTTTTGCCTTTTTATTATTTCCTCTTTTTTTTCCTCTATATTGGGATTCCTTGGATCCCAAGATACTCCCTTTTTTCGAAATTCTCTCATTGGATACTTATTATCCTCTCAGATGCATCATTACGCAATATTTCACATTATCTTGTTTATTTCTCATTACAAATATATCTTTTTGAGAATTTCTTTTTATTTCCCTTCTATTTTCCTCATTGGCATCCCTTCTATCAAAAGAAAACCTTGGGATACGAAAATTCCATAAAGGGTAACTCAATTATTTATCTTTTCGCTTAATTTCCACATTTTCTCATTGTTTACAATTTCTTTCTTAGTAAAGAAATACCGAATTAATCTTTTATTTTTCTAATTGATTTTCTTGGCAACTTTAGACTCCTTGGAGCCCAAGGAATCCAAGAGGCACGAAATCCTCTTTGGATTTTCCTTCTAGAGGTTTCTACATATTTCTTTTCTTATAAATTCAATTATTCATTCACTAATTGAATTAGCTTTGTTATTTCCTTGTTATTGGGCCCAATAGCCAATAAAGCCCACAAATCAATCAACAAGGCTATTTTAAACGAAATCCAATTATTCTCAACCAAATATATGGTTATTTGTTCAAACATCTTTAATATGAGAAATTACATTTCTCATCAATTGAACCCAAAAATTGGGGTTATAACAGGCTCTATCTGATCGAGTAATGAAATGGTGACTATTATTTAAAGTGCTTCCAATTTCTAAAGAAGAGTTTCAATTAGCAGTCAATAGCTGTTTGAAAGTGATATCAACATTCCAACCAACCTTAGATTTGAAGATATGTTTATATTCAGTTTGTCCAGAATTGAAGAACCACAATGGGTTGTGATCTGATTGGATTTTAGGAAGATGGCGTATAGACAACTACGATGTAATAATCAAGAAAAGAGAATTTATTATCACCCTATAAAAACATTACAACGCAACCTTCCTGTTGGGAAATACAAGCACATAGTATAGTAGCCAAAACAAAAAATAATATCTATCAGTGACCTGATCTATTGTGTGAATTCAGTACCTAAACACTTTAGTAATAAATCCAATCACCATTCAAGATTAAAATCCTCTTTTCTAGATAAGTTCCTATGTGTTTAACCCTATAGGTCCCATATCATGTTCATAGTGAATGTACATAACTAACCTATGACATCACAAGCAAAGAGTGGTGCCTACTCACACATTAGTGCTACCCGAGTGAATGGAAAGTTGGAGAACAAATTCAACCTACAATCAGTGTAAGGTGTTGTAGTGATTGTATAATTCCTTTGTCTTTGATATCCAGAGTGAACTCGAGGCATGGAGCCATCTTCCTCTCAACATTCAACTCATGTTCCTTGAACCAAGAGAAGACTGTCTGAGATAATATGACCTCAATATCATATGTTAAATTCCATGTGCATGCATTTCTCAGTCTTTCTTATCAAGTGGCCATGATATCAAACTTCAGTAGGAGGGACAAATCAAATCTCTATCACTCCCAATCCCCATGTGTTAAAGTCACCCAATCATCACCGTCATAACAACCCATATTTTATGACTGCGTTTGATAATGTTAAAGCGTACCAAATGACATCTGATGAGTGCAATGATTAAAGGTTTAAGAATCACAATCACCACCTTCACTATGAGAGAGGACTATCAATATTCAAGAAAAAGGCCACACAGGCCACATAAGCGGCCCACATATACTTAGCCACTTATAAGGCTGATTAGTCGATGCTTTTTAGATAGACATTTGTTATCTCGACCCAATCTAGACTATATTTTTATTGATAACATTCTCTTGATGTACTATTTTGTTGATGTTTTGTACATGAGTTGGATTCTCATTTAATGCTTATTGTTTTGGACCTCTAAATCATATTGGCATCTTTTTGTATGATTTGGTTAGTGTTCACTATTATGTACTTGTGTTAAACCATTTCGTGCATGCTTCATTGAAGTTTATTATTAAGTAATTCTAGAATCCATTCTAAATGGTGCTTTACTTTTCATTGAAGCTTGATATTTAAATCTGTCTCAAAATTTATGGTCCAAATATGTAATTGTACATATTAAATATGCAATTGTGTGATTAATCTATATAATAATTAAATTATTAAAAAATCCAAAACTGCATATACTTCCGCATATACTCCTGTATACTTCATATACTCTACAAGGCAACCTCTCCACACGCATGATGCATACCACCTTTTTAAAACATTAATGACTATGACTACACTCGATGGTTTCCATGTGTCACTCTCATGGTCGGTCTGTTCAATACACTATTCCCTAACATGTATCTGAGTGCTTGGTTTGATATTAACATATCATGACTAATGACACTCAATCATCAACCAACTCACACTCCAGTCTTATGTGTTACTTGTTTCTATCTACCTTCAATAGTAACAATAGAATAGGGACATAATAAGAATGTATACATACTTACCATTTGTATGATCTCATTCTCCAAGTCACGTACTTGAAGGCATACATCTTTGAAACTGTCATTCATTAGACATTCATAATGTTTCCCCATTATATCATAAAACAATGAAATAGAATGAATTGGAAGCTTGCCTTTATGACTATTAATCAAATCCTTTATGGTATATGTCAGGTCAATCATCACATGATTAGATCTATGGTCATACCTTACCAAAAGAATCCCACTTTCACTTAGAGCCAATCTCCCATGAATCATATTCTTAGTGATCTAAACATGTCTACCATGTTTTTGCAGTGCTAGTGCTAATTCAGCAGGTTAAAAACACTTTGCTACTAGTCTGTATATTGCATGTTTCTTTATCTCTTCACTTTATGATTTCTTGTATGAAAAGAAATTGTCGTAATAAGGTATATTATATTCCTTGCCTAACATGTAGCTTCATTGTTATCACAATATTACTATTGAGTCATCAATGGTTGGAACATCTATATGTTCATCATATGAACCTTTAGATCCATATAGTATCACTCTGTGTTCCAATAGCCCTTATTGGAATTCAATATCATATTGTCATGTCATATACATACAATATTATATGGGATAAGTACATTTATAGCTTTCATGATAAATCCATTGCTACAACCTATGGCATCTTAATCCTGCCATTTCCATTCTTCACAAGAATGGAAACATATGGTTCATGTGAGACCAATCTAGATTCTCTCTCATTGAATCCTTTAGTGTTGAAATCCTTCAACACATTTCTATTGTATGTGCTCAAACTACAATTTTGAAACATTCAAGAACTATATCATAAGTCTTGATCCTTATCCTTCATTACAGAAGGTGTTTTTCCATGCCATATCTCGATATTCATCATATTGAGGTGTTATTCCTCATCATATGTGGAATATTCATACATTCTCCCACTAAATCTTTTGTAATCATAGATTTTATCTTTTATCTTGATTTGAGTCAAACTCTTTGTCTATCTTGTCAACTCAAAAGATCCCTCCTTTGAGATGCTTGTTTCAATTCCAGATTGAACCTTATAGTTTATATACTTTATTTGCATTCTCGAAGTCATAAACCTTTTAGGTTGTGTCACGTACACATCCTATGATGTATTCCTTTAAGGAATCTAGTTTTAATCTTCATATGCTAGATCTCTTAGTCTATTTTAGCTACAACAACAATCTTGATAATTGGTAAAGGATTTTCTATCATGTTCAACAACTTGAACTTATGCAACCAATTTGTCTTTTTATGTTATCCATGTCGGTCTTTTTTACAAGACTTAGTTGCACCCTTTTGGTGTTACCCTTTTAGGTGGCGCTCTCAAGGGCCTACCTTGTTAGCTTACATGGATCCCATAGTGAGCTTGAGCCATTACTCAGATTGTGGTTCTCAATAGCTTCTAGTTGACTAGTTGGCTCATCTTGTTATAACCAACCCATCTGAATCATTGGATTCACAATCCTCAAATCTTAGATGTGCTCTACTAGAATTATTTTACTCTATGTTATATGAGAAACCTGAGATTCTGCAACAACTTGTGATTATCTTGGTTATCATTGTAACCTTTTGTTGATTTGGAACATTTTGAGTTCTACTTTTACCCCCACTGATTCTTTAGGAACTCAGTTATCCTTACAACAAAACATTTTTTATTGGATAGGGATTAATAGTAATATTCAAGAATCATGGTTTATGGACATACCTTTTCAAGAAATTACTTTCTCAATGTAGGTTTCAATCCTTAGACATATTGGGACATTGCCAAATGATATCATACATGATGTCTTATAAACCATTCATATGGCACACGATTTAGTAATAGGTATATATTTATGAGATTATAAGAAGATTAGATTAATTCATAAAAATATCATGACTCATCATGGTATAATTCCTTCATTCTCACATGTCATTTTATTCAAATGGATTTGACTTGTGTTACATTATCATAGTTCTTTCCTGAAGGTTCTCAAGGTATTGATGCATCAATGTTTCTTAATACTTTCATCAAAGTTATACTTCATTTATAATCTCCTTGAACACTTCACGTGATTAATGCTTCTATTTTACCGACTACATATCATCATATTACTAGTAAATGAAATAAGGTATATGATTTATCTACATCATTCATTATGTAAGATCTTCATGAATCATATGTATGAGGTTTGATGGAAAAGTTATCCTCCCTTTATATCTAGTGAAGGATGTCATGTCACTTTGTGTGTAAATTAGTCTTTTCATGTTTCATTAGGTTCAATAACTAAGGGACTCTAGATTAATATCAGCATGTATTCTAGATATGAATTTCATATATGTACATTCATGTGACTAATGATAATGATAGTCTTGAGTTATCAATTACAATCCTTTGGTATTAATGTTGAAAAATTTATCCAAGATTCTTTCAAAGAAAATAACATTAGATATATTTGGGCATTACCATGCAAGATCATATCTTTTATAATAGAAAATGAATCTATTACTTCATTAATTCATCATTCTTGTCATACACGATGCTTTAAAGTAAATGTTTCTATTCTCTTGGCATAATGAAATAGTAGTTCGATTGACTCTATTACATGCCCATTGGGCTACGATAAAATTAAATGTAGACTAAATATTACATAACTCTTGCTCCGCCTTGTCTGTTTTTGTCCTTCCATGAAGGCTTTTACTTCTTGTCATATCTTGCACATCAAGTATGTCAGATCTCTATTTTTGTATCACATACCAAATGAAGAAGTAATCAAATTTATCATATTAGGTTTATACATGAATTGGAGGCCTCAATGCCTTCCTTATTCTTCTTTAGTCCCTCTAACCAGAGTGGACAATTTCTTTTCCAATGTCCAGGCTATTGACAATGGTGACATTTGCCCATTTTCTTCACTCCTCCATTTGTTTTGAGATATGAATATTTGGGCTTCTGGATAGTTTTATAACTCTTCTTAGATTTGCATTTACCTTTGTAATTTCCCTTTGTCTTTTTGATAACCATAGTAAACTTGGGTTTGTCTTTCCTCATTGGTCCCTAAGTTAATCTCAACATGCCCAACAACTCTGTTAGTGTTTTGTCAAAGTCATTCATGTTGTAGTTCATGACAAACTAATTGTATGACTCTGGAAGATAATGTAGAATCATGTCAGTGGACAACTCTTGATCCAAGGGGAATCTCAGTCTTGCTAAGTTCTCCTCATACCCAATGAGCTTGAGTACATGAGGACCTAGTAGATCTCCTTTGGCCATGTTGCATTTGAAGAATTCCTTGGAGACATCATATCTGTCTTGTCATGTCTGATCTTGGGACATGTTCTTGATATGTGTGACCATATCAATCACATCCATGTTCTCAATCTGCCTTAGCAACTCATAGTTCATGGAGAATAGCATCAAACACTTGACATCCACAACATCTTCAATATGCTTCATGTAAACATCCTTGCCAGCCCTAGGTGCATTTTGAGGTGGTTCCTCTAGTTCTGGAATGCCTAGGACATACATCTTTCACTCTTGTGTGAGAATGATTCTCAACATCTTGAACCAATAACGGAAGTTGTTCCCATTTAGTTTGTCCTTATCAAGGACCGATCGTAGAAAAAAATGATTGTTGTTTGTTGCCATTTGATTCTACAAAAGAATTTGTAATTTTTTGTCGAAAAGTCATTTTTTATTTGAGTTGGTTAAAATTTGGGCAATAATAACTAGGTCTTTAATTAATTATCAATCTCATTATTTTTTTTCAAATTTTGAAAATTGCAGCAAATAATTTTCTAATGAGCCAGAATCCAAGATAATTCAACTATGACCCAACCAACATCAGCATACATAGTCAACTATGAAGGTAGACAACTTTTACCAATTGCGTCATATGCAATTCTTGATAGACGATATGCACAACTCCTTGCTATGATCATCTGTATGATTTTAGGCTTAGACACTCTAAGAATCACAAGTTAATCCTGACCCAATATCCAATATGATAAGAACACATCCTACGAAGGTGGAACCTACATTACTATCATCACACTTCCATGAGGTAGACGGTGCACCACGTAAAGGCATAACCTATACTTAGTCGAACAAGTATTTCATGTGTAATTCTATTGACAAGTATGTTAGACTTAATATGTTTGATTGAGGGAATTTTATACATATATATATATACATATATATATATATACATATATATATATATATATATATATATATATATATATATGTGTGTGTGTGTGTGTGTGTGTGTGTGTGTGTGTGTGTGTGTGTGTATACATAAATATATTGTATCTAATCACCACATATATAGTACATATCATATAGATGCTATATCCTATAATGTAAACATGCAATATAAATAAAAAGCGATGGTTATGGCCATATCTACTGTAATTCCTTGGAGCCACAAGGAATTACTACAACCTAGGTCAATCATCAAATCACATGTATTAACCTATTGTTGGTGTAGATCTGTTCTTTCCAATTTGGGTCAATCAATTCAACTTTTTAACCGATCATCTCACCCCGTGGCCGGTCGGTTGGTCTTCCTATCCAACTGATGTTTGGACTCCTTCTAAATGGATAGTTGGGCCTTCTGGGATGGTCATATGCCCTCCTGTTCAACTGACATTTTAACTCCATCCAAATGGTAGGTTGGGCCCACTAGGTGGTCATCTAGATCCTTCTCTATCCTCCATGGTCCTTCGGATGGTCGACTCATGTCACAAACTTGTCGTCTCATCTGGTGATGATCATTTTCTTTGTCTTTGTAAGAAAGGAAACTATCCTAATGCTACTTTATTACATTGATATGAGAATCCTTGAGTTACATTCAAGGGGAGAAAAGGTAGGAAAGAATTAAATTTACATTAGGAAGAAAGAGGTACATGTTTGTTAAGTAGACTGAGATAAAAAGTAATAAAACCAAACCATCCAACCACACACATATATGTATATATATACATATATATACATATATTAATTTTGGATTATGTGGTCTTTGATCGGATACGCATATGAGACATTTTAAATATTCACATTGTATGCAACAAATAAATGGTAAAACCAAAAAGTAGATCATATTAATTATCCTAAAACATAGTTTATTGATTTGGATCTGATACCTCTATTGGGAAATGCTGGCATAGAGTATAGCAGTAGAAACAAAAAAAAAATTATCTATTTGTATTCCCATAACAGCAAGATCGTATCAACTACTATGAAATATGAAGGACTATTTAACGAGTTAATACCTGGTCCTAGAGAAAGTCTAGAAACTACAACTCATTGCAGTTACTACTATCTTCTAGTTGCTCTTGGACGATGGTTGTGCATGTCTTGGTGTTCACCACGGACAATGAAGTGGTTCAACTTCTACAACGGTTCATGTGGTCTTTCCACAAACTGCATGTTGACATTGTCCTTGTAGTAGCAATCAAATGACTCTTGCATCTAGAGTAGTCCACATGGACCAACTAGAACTAATGTCATTCAACTAGAACTAATAGGAAGGAGTTGTACCTCCCATTGGTGTACTAGTCACCAACTTGTGCTCCCAAAAAATGATCCTCAGTTGTTCTCTACTATAGCTATTCCTCCCTAGTCAGGTAGGACTTGGTTGGGATCTCTTGGTTACCACAACTACATAGGACAACAATTGTTAGAGAAACTAATTCTCAATTGTTTATGTTATTGTTGTGCTCTGGGAATCCCCCAGTACTCTATTTATAGGCGGGGTTGGGGACAAAGTTCTCAGTTGATTTGGGATCTATGTGGGAGTTGAAGGGACCAAAGGATCTTGAATTTTTGCAACTCGTGAGACACAAAGTAGTCATGTAGTAGTCTAGACGGTCGTATGGCACTGCAAAATGGTCGTCTTGTTCTGTGAGATGGTCACATTTCAGTTTCCCAATCACATATGAATTTGGAAAAATTGTTTCCAATTAATGCTAAACGTTAATTCCTTGCACCACAAAAATTTTGCAATAAAAATGATAGAATTCTCTATCAAATTTATGAAAGTATCTAGAACTTTCCTCCGACCTAACTAAGTGATCCCACACATGTGAGACAATCATCTCCCTCACCCAGATGGTTGTCTAGTGAGTCGAGCCGAGCTAAACTGGACAGTTTATACCAGAGTTTGGGTAGAAATTAGCCAATTCAATATCTGATCATCCTGACAACCTAAACGGCCATCTCCACGTGTGAGATGATAATCTGGTGCACCAAACGACCATCTCACCCTATGAGACAATCATCAGCGGTGTAGTCATCTGATCTATTGCATGAATAGAGTACATAAACACTTTAGTAATCAATATGATCAACATTCTAGATTAAACTCCTCTTCTACATGATTTCATATGTGTGTAACCCTATGGGTCCCATATCACATTGGTAGGAAATGTCTATAACTAACTTATGACATCACAAGAAGAGAGTGGTGCCTAGCCACACATCAGTGCTACCCAAGTGAATGGAAAGTTGGAGAATAACTTCAACCTCCAATCTGTGTAAGGTGTTGTAGTGATTGTGTAATTCCTTTGTCTCTAATATCTAGAGTGAACTTGAGACATGGACTCGTCATCCTCTCAACATTCAACTCATGTTCCTTGAACTAAGAGTAGACTGTTTGAGATAGTGTGCCCTCAATATAATATATTGATTCACATGTGCATGCATAATCATTTCTCAATCTCGCTTATCAAGTGGCCATGATATCAAACTCCAGTAGGAGGGACAAATCCCAACTCTATCACTAACAGTCAGTATCCATGTGTTAAATCCACCCAATCATCACTATTATAACAATGCATGTTTTAGGATTGTGTTTGACGTGATGTCAAAGCATATCCAATGACATGTGATGAGTGTAATGATTTTTGGTCTAAGAATCACAATCACCTCCTTCACTATGAGAGATGACTATGACTACCAATGATGATTTTTATGTATCACTCTCAAGGTGAGTTTGTCTGATACACTATCCCCTAACATGTATCTATGTGCTTGGTTTGATATTGCCATATAATGACTAATGAGACTCAATCATCAACCAACTCACACTCTAGTATTATGTGTTACTGGTGTATCTCTACCTTCCATGGTAACAACCGACTAGGGACATAATAATAATGTACATAATCTTAGAATTCATACGATCTTATTCTCCAAGTCACATACTTGAAGACATATTGTGGCATCAAACTCTCAAAAACATGATTTACTTAAGCAGAAGCGGTTGTTAGCAGCGGAATTACTGAAAATCACTAAAAATTAAAATCTTTTACAAAGAGATCCAAACACAGGAAATCTCTTATAACATGAACCAAAGTAATTAAATTACATTCTGGTTCACCAGTACATCTCTTGTAGCATTCCTTCTCGAGAGTTACAAGCATCAACTGCCCTGTTAAACTGTACATAGGCAGTATAAAAATCTCGAGGCATCAAACCAAAATCTCAGATCAATATTAACTAACTACTAACTCCTACGACCTGAGAGTACATAGACGACACATAGGACTCTATATATGTGGCGAACAACTCACCAAAACATAATTATCTTAAGCGGAAGTGATTACTAATAGCGGATTACTGAAATCACTAAAAATTAAAACCTTTTTCAAAGAGATCCAAGCATAGGAAAACTCTTTCAACAAGAACCAATGTATTACAATTACAACCTGGTTCATAAGTACATATCTTTTACTATTTCTTCTTGAGGTTTACAACATCAGCTGCCTTGTTAAAAGCTAAACACAGATAGTATAAGAACCTCGAGGCATCAAGCCAAAATTTCAAAACAATTTATTAAAAGCACTAGCTATTAACTCCGAGGACCTGAGAGTACAAAGACGACACATAAGACTTCTATCTACAAGACACGACAGATAGTACACTCAACCTGAGATGTCACTATTGTCCCTGCTGCTGCTAAAGTTCCTCCTTTGCAAGATGTTCTCACTCTCCTCCGTGCTTGTCCACCTAAAAATGTTGGATCCCATGGGGGTGAGACAATTGTAATTGCCCCAGCGGGAGATACAACTCTCTGCCAAAAACATTATTATTGCAGATTAATAGTATAACACTGGGTAGAGGATAAGTAGTTTAAACCATTCTCATCTTTTAAAGCATTGCAACTATTTATGATAAAACAATAGATCATATATTCTTTTTATAAGGAATAGGAAGAACATGCATATCATTTACTCATCACATTATGCCATTATGTCAAACTTCTCTTGTGACACTCATTCTCTTGATATGTCACCCATGAGACATTCTTGTTTCATTCTGTTGGCATTAGCAAATCTGCTAACCAGTTATGGGATTATATCTACCATGTTCTCATATATCATTAATACATGTATTGAGTTATTCCCAATCATGTGTCATCATTACAGGCATTGGGTTATTACCAATCTTGTGTCATCATTACAGGCATTAAGCCTCTTCCAGGTATTGGACTCTTCCAAACCTGATTACACCGCTAGGCTTTGGACACTACTAATCCTGATTTCACAGCCAGGTATTGGGCTTTACCCAATCCTGATTACACAACCAGGAATTCAACTTTAACCAATCCTGATTTCACATCTAGGCATTGGACTTTAACCAATCCTGATTTCACAGCCAGACATTGGACTTTAACCAACCCTGATCATAGGCGTCATGCCTCTGCTAGGTATTGGACTCTTCCAAACCTGATTACAACGCCAGACATTGGACTCTAACCAATATTGATTTCACTGTCGGGCATTGGACTTTAACCATTCCTGATTACAGGTATTACACCTCTGCCAAGTATTGGACTTTAACCAATCCTGATTACACAGCTAGGCATTGGACTCTAACCAATCCTGATTTCACAGCCGGACATTGGAATTTAATCAATCCTGATTACACAACCAGGCATTGGACTTTAACCAATCCTCATTACATAGATCATGGAATATAAATTCCTTTAACTCATCATAGATCATCGCATCCTTCTCTAGGCTCTGAACCCTGAGGTTAGCCTTCATAGTCATTCATATTCTGTATTAAATACAATCATTCCTTTTATTAAGTTTATTATTATAATTTCTTACTAGAAACTTTTATAATCATCTTGGTGCCTCTCACTATGCCACCATTGTTCTCATGGCTCATAAGGCCCATGAAGAAACTTGTCACCTCTCACTAGGAAACATCTAACCATATGGCTCACAAGGCCATTAAACATCTTGTCACCTATCACTAGGAAACTAATCATATGGCTGACAAGGCCATTAAACATCTTGTCACCTCTCACTAGGCAACATCTAGCCATATGGCTCACAAGGCCATTAAACATCTCAGGTATACAATCATGTTTACTATTCTTAACATTTATCTTTAAATGATTATCAATATAAGGTATGAGTTTATTTCTCATCCTCATCATGGTATGATTACATCATACTCATTAGTTTGGCTTAACCCCATACTCAATGTATAGTAGCCTATACTCAACAAATTATATCAAAATAATTACATTTCATTGTAACAATTTACATAACACACTTCATGTGCTTCTTGTCCAAGTATATTGGATTTGAGGTGCATCAAGGTATATCAACCCTGGAATGCTAAAAGTGATATTTATCATATCTTGATGTATCACTTTCCTCAACACTTCCATTTACTTGAGTTATCAACTTATCTTGTATTAAGGTATTTCCCATAATAATACTTCCATCCACTGACCTATCACTTTTACCATGAAGTGCATAGGTCACACACAAGAATGGTCCAACTATCTTCAATTATATGGACTCATTTCAGGTTACTGCATTGCTTACTATAAAGTTGTCTATAATCAACCATTTTGGGATATTTCAACTTTACAAGGCATTACTCACTATTTTAGCATTAGGGCTCTTTCATACCATTACCTAGTAATTAGGCTTTTGGTTTATCATTATATTGCCCAAGATTAGGGCTTCATGTATTATAACTCAAAATTAGAGTTTCACATACCTTCACTCTATATAAGGGCTCCTCATCATATCATTGCATAGGGTTTCACATGGCATCACCCTCAATTACGGTTTCTCATGGAATCCCCCTCAACTAGGGTTTCTCATGGAATCACCCTCAACTAGGGTTTCTCATGGAATCACCCTCAACTAGGGTATCTCGTGGAATCACCCTCAACTAGGGTTTCTCATGGAATCACCCTCAATGAGGGTTTCTCATGGAATCACCCTCAACTAGGTTTCTCGTGGAATCACCCTCAACTAGGGTTTCTCATGGAATCACCCTCAACTAGGGTTTCTCATGTAATCATCCTCAACTAGGGTTTCTCATGGAATCACCCTCAACTAGGGTTTCTCATGGAATCACCCTCAACTAGGGTTTCTCATGGAATCACCCTCAACTAGGGTTTCTCATGGAATCACCCTCAACTAGGGTTACATCTGTACCCTAGATTAGGTTACACCTAGCATTGCCCTAGGTTAGTGTTAATGTTCATCAACCTTCTTTGTTATGGTTTCATGATCACTTCATCAAAGCTCATACACTAAAATCTTAGTTTAATCATATTGAAGGTGTTTGAGGCCTATCCATATGTATGGATTCCTCTCTCTCTCTCTCTCTCTCATCCTCTCTAGGATGTTGAATATGTCAAACTTGGATAAAGTAGGTTAACCAACCCTTTAATTAAATACATTCAATTAGGGTTGACATAGTGTATTGAAATATTGCTTATCTAAGCTTCAAGGATTAACTCATCTAGGGTTACCAATCACTTGGTACCTTTAGGTAAACCCTAGTGATTATCTTTGAGATAAATCAGTGACAACCATATGGTCATTTTATCTTTCATCACCTTGGGTTTCCAATTGACTTAACCACATTGAAGCATCCAAACATTCTTGACCATTGATGCTCCAAACGGTTTGAAACTAAATGGACATGGGTCTCTAAACAGTCTTGAGACCATTTGATCCCAAATGGTCTTGAGGCCATTTGGACTCAAATGGTCTTAAGACCGTTTGGTCCAAACTCTCTCAAAACCAAATGGACCAAAAAGGTCTTCCATCACTTTATCAATTCAAGATTTCAATCATTAAACCATCTATCAATTGGACCACTGATTTATTCTTCAATTGGACTGTTGAATCACAATTCAAATATACCTTCAATTAGGGTTTTGAACCCAATTGAAATAGGGTTTATAATCAAGAAACCATCAATTATGGTTTTGAAATCGAGGAACCATCAATGGTTGACATTGTGGAACAAGTCCAATTGAAATCATTGGACCATCAACAAACCATGACATGAACTGACCTCAAACGGTCTTAAGGTAATTTGGATGACCTCAAAATGGTCTTGAGACCATTTGACTCAAACCTTTAATGAAATTTGTGAAAATCAATTAGGGTTTGCATCATTAGGAATATCCCCAATTGAACAATTGATTACATTTCAATTTACCATCTCTGGTCCTTCCATTACTCAACCATACTCAGCCCTAATCCTCCAAACGGTCTTGGTTGACCTCCAAATGGTCTTGAGACCATTTGGGTGACCTCCAAACAGTCTTGAGATCATTTGGGTTGATCAACCAAAAATTAAATCAATCAATTGAAATTTCAGCACTTAACCCGATTAGGGTTTCTAATTGGAGGATTGTCCATACATTGAATTAATCAATTGGATCCAATGGATCATTATCAACATGTACTACAGTCTTGAACTCAAATGGTCATCCCATCCAAATGGTAAACCCTTCCAAACGGTATTGGAATCCAAACCTCCAAACGGTTTGCAAACAGTTTGGTCACCAAACGGTTTGGTGAAACCGATTGGACTATATGTTGAAACCGTTTGCATTAGATATTTGGGGAGGTGTGTGTTTATGATGATGTCATCATCATCAAGCTCTAAACCCACAAAACGTGCTGTGATTTTCATGGGGATTGCATCAATCAACCAAATAAAATTTCGAGAATGAAGAAAGGATCAACAATTGGTAAGGAATTGAATCCAATAACAATATTAAGGGTCCAAGTTATAAAACCCACCTCCAATTGAGCTTCAAAGCTCCAAGATCACATCAACAATGGTGTATGCAACTCCTTTCACCATCCCAAGGCTCGTCCTCAAGCTTTGAGTGAAAAGGAATGGTTAGAATTGAAGATGGGATCGGGATATGAAGAAATCATGCATTGGTTTTTTATTTCCACCATGGAATCAAGGTAAACGAAGGTCAAGAAGCTTACCAACAGGTTGGGGGTCGTCCTCCTATTTCTCCAAGCTCCCTTGGTCGTTTTGCAAGCAAGAAGTGAAAGTGGGTTCGAAATTCCCCTTTCAAGCTATGGATAAATGAGCTTATATTCATTTTTATTTAATTCATTTCAAGAGAGAGAAAGTAGGGGATAACTCCTCCATATCCTTGCCATTTGCCCCCTTCTCTTCCTTAGATATGAGACTATATTTCTTTCCTCTTATTCCTCTCAATTATCCATGATTTAAATAAAAGCATATTAAGCACCTTAAATCATTTTATAATAATATCCATAAGTGAGTGGATATTTCTTTTTCTTATAATAAGGTGAGTGAGTTATCCACTTCCTTTAGATATTTTTGTGCCTTTGCAAGGCACACAGTCTTCCATTCTCTTGAAAACTCATCCCTCACCTTTTGGTTGAAGGGGTATTTAATTAATATTATTATTTTTGCATTAAATTGAAGTAAAGTTCCAATTATGCCTAAATCTTGATTATTTTAATATCAAGATTCTCTCTCCTCCAAAGAGATAAAAATGAGACGCCCCTCTCATTTTCTTTGATCTAAATTATGCCAAAAAACACTATTTTGAAATGGTAATTTGTATATTGAACCCTATGTTTTGGGTAAATTGCACATTACACCAAAACTAGGTTTTAATGCACAAACATTGCTTTATCATCTCTTTCTTGGTACTCAAGATACCACAGACCATGCCACTGCATCATTTTCATCCTTATGATGCTTCACACATGAGGAACATATTATCATGCAACATTTGCAATTTAGCCCCTCAACTTAGGTAATTTGCACTTTAGTCCAAAATAGGTAAAACATTATTTCAACATGGTTCAAAAAGGACTAAAATTGAAACATAAGTTCCTCTTGAGCCTTAATTACTTTTCAAAAGATAAAATCAAACATATAATTATCTTTCTTAAACAAAACACCTAGGGTTAAGGTATAACCCAAGTCAGGGATGTTACAGATCAGAAACCCCTAATAAGGATTTTGTCCCTGAAATCCCAGAAAAAGGAAGACAAATATCATTCATACATCATCTCATCAAGTCTCATAACATCTCAATGTCATGTTTATGCAAGGCATAAACCCCTAACATATGATGTCCATGCTATATTATATAACCGATCTAATTTCATAATTAACCACTCCAGGTGGTCAACATACTTTATCTGATACCAGAATCCCTTACCTTGGTATCCATTACATGTGCTGGAAACACATCACATATTCTTCTTTTGTTTATAAGTTGATTTATAATTAAATCAAATTTCTTCGTATATCAATTAGAATGTGGTAGAAATATCCATGCCACATCTCCTTCTTCATTAGGATTATTTGGATTGTTTCAGAATGTTTACTTGATCAGAGTAATAAAAAAGATAACCATCTAGGTATGTCATACTTACCTTGCCTTCAGTAAATGTATACCTGGCCAGGGTATTCAAGAACTGAATTTAGGTAGTATGCTTTTATTTTATTTTATGTTTTCATTTCTTTAAATTTGATATACTTAATATCTCAAATTTTCTCTGAGTTCCTCTTTCATTTCTTCCCTTCCTTGATGAAGAAAGAGAAATTTCAAAACACATGAAAGAATATTAAACTGAACACAAGTTTTCATCCTACTTATCTCTTCCTCATATTCTCAAAGGATGATACAGATGAACTAAACAACAACTACCCTTCTTATAGTAGAGAGTGCAAGATAATTCAAAATAGAAAATTCTATCTTGATATGTCTACTTATTATAGGTTATCTAGTGTCTTGTCTGTTGAATCACCTCATCACTTTCTATTTGGACATTGCCACCTCAGATGTCCTCTTTGTCCACATCTATAGCAAGCTCGAAGGTTTTTAGGTGACTGCTACTCAGGTGCACTATATTGTACTTGAGTCGGTACTACTAAAATCTTTGATTGTTTAGTGCCACTAATTCCTTGTTCCCGTAACTATTTAGACTTCCTTTTAAGGTCTAACTCATGTTTCTTCGTCATAGACCCTTCTATCCTTCAAATTGACTCCACAAATGTGGCAAACCTCTCTCTACTTTCTAGGATAGAAGTCGGAATAGACATCTCAGCATTCAATCCTTTCTCAAAATGTCGAATCGTTTCCTCCTCAGTAGCAACCATATGAGGACAAAATCATTAAAGTTCCATGAACTTAACCTCATATTCACTTATTGACATAAATCCCTGTCGTATCTTCTCAAATTGTGAGATCTTTTCATCTAAATAAGTCTTTGGAAAATACTTATTGACAAATTCTCGATGAAATTTCTCCCATCCAACCTCCTCATCATTCATTTTTATTTCTTCTATAGCCCACCAATGTCCAACACTACCCTTCAAAAGGTACACAACATGATTAACTTTGTCAGCATCTGGGATACTAAGGATCTTAAAAGCCTTTTCTAACTCAGTGAGCTAGAGATCAGCATCTGCTGGGTCAGATGTCCCATCATATTCTATGGCTCCCACACAATGTAGTCGTTCAAAGGTCTTACCAGACCCATATCCCTCATTTGGAGCTGGTGCCCTAGGTTCCAATGCTAGCATCCGAACTATCATATGCATCAATGTAGTCATGAATTGCCCAAAAAGTGTAGAAAAGGCTGGGTTTCTCATCATGACTTCATCAACATGGGGATTCTCAGGCACTGTTTCTTCTCTTGCCTGATGCATGGCACCTTTTACTAGTGCAACAACATTGCTCTCAGCAACATATTCCTCATGTCCTCCCAACATCTTTGAGTTATAAATCTTCTTCTGTATAAGCAGAAGGCACTATAAGATACACTGGGTACACTTAGAACATACTCAATACCTTAGTCCTATGTCTTTATAGACTCAGCGAACCTAGAGCTCTAATACCACTAAATTGTGGTGAAAAACAAACAAAAACATAGTTAGCTTAAGCGGAAGTGATTACTAACAGTGGATTACTGAAAATCACTAAAAATTAAAACCTTTTTCAAAGAGATCCAATCATAGGAAAACTCTTTCAACAAGAACCAATGTATTACAATTACAACCTGGTTCATAAGTACATATCTTGTAACATTTCTTCTCGAGGTTTACAACATCAACTGCCTTGTTAAAAGCTAAACACAAACAGTATGAGAACCTCGAGGCATCAAGACAGAATCTCAAAATTCTTTTTTAAAAGCACTAACTATTAACTCTGAGGAGCTGAGAGTACAAAGATGACACATAGGACTTCTATCTACAGGACACGACAGATAGTACACTCAACCTGAGTTGTCACTGTTGTCCCTGCTACTGCTGAAGTTCCTCCTCTACAAGATGTTTTCACTCTCCTACGTGCTTATCCACCTAAAAATGTTGGATCCTACGGGGGTGAGACAATTGTTATTGCCCCAACGGGAGATAAAACTATGTGCCAAAACATTATTATTGCACATTAATAGTATAACACTGGGTAGAGGATAAGCAGTTTAAAGCATTCTATTCTTTTAAAGCATTGCAACTATTTATGATAAAACAATAGATCATCTATTCTTTTTATAAGGAATAGGAAGAACATGCATATCATTTACTCATCACATTATGCCATTATGTCAAACTTCTCTTGTGACACTCATTCTCTTGATATGTCACCCATGAGACATTCTTGTTTCATTCTGTTGGCCTTAGCCAATCTACTAACCAGTTATGGGATTATATCTACCATGTTCTCCTATATCATTAATACATGTATTGGGATATTCCCAATCTTGTGTCATCATTACTGTCATTGGGTTATTACCAATCATGTGTCATCATTATAGGCATTAAGCCTCTGCCATGTATTGGACTCTTCCAAACCTGATTACACCGCCAGGCATTGGACACTACCAATCTTGATTTCACAGCCAGGCATTGGACTTTAACCAATCATGATTACACAGCCAGGCATTGGAATTTAACCAATCCTGATTTCGCAGCCAGACATTGGAATTTAACCAATCCAGATTTCACAGCAAGGCATTGGACTTTAACCAACCCTGATTACAAGCTCCATGCCTCTTCCAGGTATTGGACTCTTCCAAACCTGATTACACTGCCAGGCATTGGACTTTAACCAATCTTGATTTCCTAGCCAGGCATTGGACTTTAACCAATTCTGATTACAGGTATTACACCTCTGCCAGGTATTGGTCTTTAACCAATCCTAATTACACGGCCAGACATTTGACTCTAACCAATCGTGATTTCACAGCCAGACATTGGAATTTAACCGATCCTGATTACATAGCCAAGCATTAGAATTTAACCAGTCCTGATTACATAGATCATGGAATATAAATTCCTTTAACTCATCATAGATCATATCATCCTTCTCTAGGCTCTGAACCCTAAGGTTAGCCTTCATAGTCATTCATATTCCTTATTAAATACAATCATATGGCTCACAAGGCCATTAAACATCTTGTCACCTCTCACTAGGCAACATCTAGCCATATGGCTCACAAGGCCATTAACCATCTCGAGTATACAATCATGTTTATTATTCTTAACATTTATCATTAAATGATTATCAATACAAGGTATGAGTTTATTTCTCATCCTCATCATGGTATGATAACATCATACTCATTAGTTTGGCTTAACCCCATACTCAAGGTATATTAGCATATACTTAACAAAGTATATCAAACTCATTACATTTCATTGTAACAATTTACATAACACACTTCATGTGCTTCTTGTCCAAGTATATTGGATTTGAGGTGCATCAATGTATACCAACCCTGGAATGCTAAAAGTGATATTTGTCATATCTTGATGTATCACTTTCCTCAGCACTTCCATTTACATGAGTTATCAACTTATCTTGTATTAAGGTATTTCCCATCTTAATACTTCCATCCACTAACCTATCACTTGCACATACAAGAATGGTCCAGCTATCTTCAATGATATTAAATCATTTCAAGTTACTGCATTACTTACTATAAAGTTGTCTATAATCAACCATTTTGGGATATTTCACCTTTATAAGACATTACTCACTATTTTAGCATTAGGGCTCTTTCATACCATTACCTAGTAATTAGGGTTTTGGTTTATCATCATATTTCCCAAGATTAGGGCTTCATGTATTATAACTCAAAATTAGAGTTTCACATACCTTCACCCCGTATTAGGGCTCCTCATCATATCATTGCATAGGGTTTCACATGGCATCACCCTCAATTAGGGTTTCACATGGCATCACCCTTAATTAGGGATTCTCATGGAATCACCCTTAACTAGGGTTTCTCATGGAATCACCCTCAACAAGGGTTTCTCATGGAATCACCCTCAACTAGGGTTTCTCATGGAATCACCCTCAACTAGGGTTTCTCATGGAATCACCCTCAACCAGGGTTTCTCGTGGAATCACCCTCAACTAGGGTTTCTCATGGAATCACCCTCAACTAGGGTTTCTCATGGAATCACCCTCAACTAGGGTTTCTCATGAAATCACCCTCAACTAGGGTTTCTCATGGAATCACCCTCAACTAGGGTTACATCCCTACCCTAGATTAGGGTTACACCTAGCATTGCCCTATATTAGGGTTAATGTTCATCAACCTTCTTATTTATTGTTTCATGATAATTTCATCAAAGCTCATACACTAAAATCTTAGTTTAATCATATTGAAGGTGTTTGAGGTCTATCCATATGTATGGATTCCTCTCTCTCTCTCATCCTCTCTAGGATGTTGACTATGTCAAACTTGGACAAATTAGGCTAACCAACCCTTTAATTAAATACATTCAATTAGGGTTGACATAGTGTATTGAAATATTGCTTATGTAAGCTTCAAGGATTAACTCATCTAGGGTTACCAATCTCTTGGTACTTAAAGGTAAACCCTAGTGATTATATTTGAGATAAATCAGTGAAAACCATAGGTTCATTTTATCTTTCAACACCTTGGGTTTCCAATTGACTTAACCACATTGAAACATCCAAACGTTCTTGACCATTGAAGCTCTGAATGGTTTGAAATCGAATGGACTTGGGTCTCCAAAGGGTTTGAGACCGTTTGGTCTCAAACGATCTTGAGACCATTGGGACTCAAATGGTCTTAAGACCGTTTGGTCCAAACTCTCTCAAAATCGAATGGGCCAAAAAGGTCTTCCATTACTTTATCATTTCAGGATTTTAATCATTAAACCATCTATCAATTGGACCACTAATTTATTCTTTAATTGGACCTTTGAATCACCCTTCAAATAGACCTTCAATTAGGGTTTTGAACCCAATTCAACTAGGATTTATAATCAAGAAACCATCAGTTAGGGTTTTGAAATCGAGGAACCATCTATGGTTCACATTGTGGAACTAGTCCAATTGAAATCATTGGATCATCATCAAACCATGAAATTACCTGACCTCAAACGGTTTTAAGGTCATTTTTATGACCTCCAAATGGTCTTGAGACCATTTGATTCAAACATTTAATGAAATTTGTGAAAATCAATTAGGGTTTGCATCATTAGGTTGATCACCAATTGAACAATTGATTGCATTTCAATTTACCATCTCTGGTGCTTCAATTACTCAACCATACTCAACCCTAATCCTCCAAATGGTCTTGGTTGAACTCCGAACGGTCTTGATACCATTTGGGTGACCTCCAAATGGTTCTGAGACCATTTGGGTTAATCAACCAAAAATTAAATCAATCAATTGAAATTTTAGCACTTAACCCAATTAGTGTTTCTAATTGGAGGATTATCCATACATTGAATTAATCAATTGGATCCATTGGATCATCATCCAACATGTACTAGGGTCCTGAACTCAAATGGCAACCCATCCAAATGGTCCACCCTTCCAAACGGTATTGGAATCCAAACCTCCAAACGGTTTGCATACCGTTTGGTCACCAAACAGTTTGGTGAAACCGATTGGACTATATGTTGAAACCGTTTGCATTAGATATTTGGGGATGTGTGTTATTATGATGATGTAATCATCATAAAGCTCTAAACCCATGAAAATTTCTGTGATTTTCATGGGGATTGCATCAATCAACCAAATAAAATTTCGAGAATGAAGAAAGGATCAACAATTGATAAGGAATTGAATGCAATAACAATATTAAGGGTTCAAGTTATAAAACCCACCTCCAATTGAGCTTCAAAGCTCCAAGATCACGTCCACAATGGTGTATGCAACTCCTTTCACCATCCCAAGGCTCTTCCTCAAGCTTTGAGTGAAAAGGAATGGTTAGAATTGAAGATGGGATCAGGATATGAAGAAATCATGCATTGGTTTTCGATTTCCACCATGGAATTAAGGTAAACGAAGGTCAAGAAGCTTACCAACAGGTTGGGGGTTGTCCTCCTGTTTCTCAAAGCTCCCGTGGTCATTTTTGCAAGCAAAAAGTGAAAGTGGGTTCGAAATTCCCCTTTCAAGCTATGGATAAATGAGCTTATATTCATTTTTATCATTTCAAGAGAGAGAAAGTAGGGGATAACTCCTCCATATCCTTGCCATTTGCCCCCTTCTCTTCCTTAGATATGAGGCTATGTGCCTGGCCTCTTATTCCTCTCAATTATCCATGATTTAATGAAAAGCAAATTAAGCACCTTAAATCATTTTGTAATAATATCCATAAGTGAATGGATATTTCTTTTTCTTATAATAAGGTGAGTGACTTAACCACTTCGTTTAGATATTTTTGTGCCTTTGCAAGGCACATGGTCGTCCATTCTCTTGCAAACTCATCCCTCACCTTTTGGTTGAAGGGGTATTTAATTAATATAATTATTTTTGCATTAAATTGAAGAAAAGTTCCAATTATGCCTAAATCTTGATTATTTTAATATCAAGATTCTCTCTCCTCCAAAGAGATACAAATGAGACGCCCCTCTCAATTTCTTTTCTCTACATGATGACAAGAAACATTAGGGTCTATTTTGAAATGGTAATTTGTATATTATACCATATGTTTTGGGTAAATTGCACATTACACCAAAACTAGGTTTTAATGCACAAACATTGCTTTATCAGTTCTTTCTTGATACTCAGGCTACCACAGGCCATGCCACTTCATAATTTTGATCCTTATGATGCTTCACACTTGAGGAACATCTTATCATGCAACATTTGCAATTTAACCCCTCAACTTGGGTAATTTGCACTTTATTCCAAAATAGGTAAAACATTATTTCAACATTGTTTAAAAAGGAGTAAAATTGAAACATAAGTTCCTATTGAGCATTAATTACTTTTCAAAAGATAAAATCAAACATATAATTATCTTTCTTAAACAAAACACCTAGGGTTAAGGCATAACCCAAGTTAGGGATGTTACAATATACAAACATGACAGCCAGTGTCTCCACCTGAGAATTCACTGTTGTCCCTACTGTTGTTCTTCCCTTGTTGTAGGGTTTCTATTTCTTCTTCTATGTCTACCTAAAAAGTTGGATCCACGGGGGTGAGACAATTGAAATTTCCCCAGCGAGAGATATAACTCTCTGCCAGAAACATTATTATTGCATTTAATGGAATAAAACTGAGCAGAAGAATCATAAGTATTGAACAACAGATAAATCAATTATTTATGGATATTAAAGCAACATTCTTTTCCAAAGTATTTTAGCTTGTAGCTTAATAAGGTAATATGTCATTTATCCAGTAAGTAATATGAAGAACATGTATAAAATTTATCTATCTAAGATATACTAAGAAAAGTAACATCAACCAGTGATTCTCATATTTCAATCTTAAGCAAATACGCTACACGGCTGATTACATTTTTACAAGCATTCTTAAGCTCTGCGGAGATGAGGTATACCGCTCATACTCCAACCGAACATTACGAAATCAAAATCGGTACCATACATAGGTCAATAGAAGAGCCAGATTCCCATGACCTCATCTTACACAGTTAGTGTGAGGACCAAATGCAGGACATCTTGTGTCTCTGCTAAATAGCTTTCTAGAGTATACTGGCAGCTTCGCTATTAGAGTTACAATGGCATGTTGTACTCTCTTCACAATCGAGAGATTTCATGTTTATCTCACATTGATCCGGTATTAACATCATCGGGATATTAGTGATACATCCATCCTGGTATTCGGTAGATTAGTGATACATCCATCTCGACATATATAATGAAGGATTGAGAGATTTAATGTTTACCTCACATCAATTCCTCCATTAGGGCGTAAGGATATTCACACCCATAACCCCCACATACTCAATAGTATTCCCTCTAGGAGTTCCCATAGGAAAACTTATTTAACCATCACCGACTACTGACGATGATGGATCTATGGTCAGGGATCTACATGATAAGATCTCACTTGATTAATTAAGTACATTACCATATTCTTTTAGCATCAATCATATTTTCAAATATAATTCATTATAACAATGTTACAAAGAATGAGTACTACATTTATCAAGTCCTTTTCAAAGCTTTATTAAACATTGGGATCTCAATCCCTTGTTACATCATGGGTATTCTCATCCCTTAACATCTTATCATCATGATTATGGAAAATGGGTATTAAAACCCTCAATTCATCAAGAACACTTGTTACTAATGATGAATGCATATTCATCATGGAATTCAATTTCCATCCTGAGATTATTTTGACAAAGCTTTACCTCTTTCACTCATTAAATATCAAAATGCATCATAATATACAAAATTACTCAATTACTTCAATTATCAAGGTTTTAATCAAATTTATCTTGATTTAATGCATGCATTGATAAAGATGAACAAGCAGTTGGGGTCCACCTTCACTCACCCTTGGCTCTGATCAAGCGATCTAACCAAGAAATTCCGGCCCATTCGGTCTCAAGACCGTTTGAGCCCATTCGGTCTCAAAACTGATAGACCAGCAGAAATCGTTTGGAGACTAACTCAAGCCTTTGCAACAATAGACCAAGATCAAGAAGAAAAACAATCACCATGACTGTGTTCTCCTCGCCATGCCCGTGGCACATCTCCATGGCCCTGGCGCATCATCACCTACCTCTGCACCTCTGCCGAGTAGCTCCTCTTTTCTTCAATTTATCATATCCCGATGGCGGCTTGCTCCTAGAACTCCACCCTGCCAAGCAGTAGCTCCGTCTTCATCACACCTACTGCTGTAGCAACCGCCACGCATTCTGATCACATAGACTGTTTGATGCCTTTGACTCCAAGACTGAATGCTGATGAAGACCGTTTGATATTAAATAGTTTCCAAATCGTTTGCTACTCAAGACTATTTGGTCGTGAATAACCAGACCGTTTGGTCCTATTTTATCAAACTGTTTGGGCACACTACTAAGTAAACTGTTTGATAAAGAAAATATATCCTAAATCGTTTGGGCCCGTGTGCCTATAAATAGGACCCCAAAGGTCCTCATTTGGGGCATCGGTCCCGGGACGCCGACAGGGTGTCTGTACACAGGTCTGATCCAAATCCAGTGCCATCCACCCCAGTCTCATTCCACCTACTTCCTGTTCTGCAACCAAGGAGGCTGAGGAGAGAAGGAAGACAGAGCGAGGGAGATTGTCCGGTCTGTCTTGGCAACTCCCGTTTGCGTCCAGATCCACTCCGACATGATGTAGAAGGCCATATCTTCTTCACCGAGCTGCGACTACCTTCTGCACCGAGTTCATGGCAAATTTTTCTCTCTTTCTTATTCTTCTTGTTCCTCACATCATGTGTGAGTAGTACCTTTTCGCTGGGGTGTGGAGACCAGCCCCGCTGCCCATGCAAATCATGTTCTTTTATTAACTCTCCATGGCAATGTATATCACTTTCCATTTCGTTATTAGTTGGTACGTTCGCAGTTGATTATCTACTTTCTTTCATCTTGTTCTCTCCTATATTGTGAAATCTTCTATATGTGGGATAGAATGGCAGTTTACAAAGTTTGACTCTTTGACGAGAACTTCTGATAAGATTCCTTGAGGTCGTAAGCGTATGATTCGTGAGGGGATGAGACATCTAGCCTACGGTGACCCTTCTGTGGTCTAAACATCCCTCAGGGAGGACCACAACCTTAGTTGGATTTTGTATCATATTTGTTTATCGTAGATGTTAGTTTGTAGATCTATCACCTGCTTGTTATCGATTAATGCGGTTGACTCCCAAACTAGAAATAGAATGAGATTTCTTTGATGTCATAAATGTATGATCTGTGAGGGGATGAGTCATCTAACCTTCGATGATGCTTCTGTGTGCCTAACGCCTATATAGGGGGCTCACAACCTTCATTGGATTTCTATATCTTCAGAGCCATAAGTAAGTGATCCGGTTGGTGACGAGACATCTCATGCCTCAGGTGATGCTTACATGAACCTAACACCCGTACGGGGGGTTCTGCAGCAGCTCTATATGGATTGATATATCTTGCCTGGATTGTTTGCGATTGAATGTGTTTGCGTGTGTAGTGGTGGTGAAACCCGATACCATCCTAGTGATTCCATATCTTCGATCTAAATCCAACCTTAATTCAGCTTTTACTTTCTTGCATTTAGTTTAATTAACCTCAAATTAACCAATCATTCTAAATATTAGTTTTAGTTCAGCTAGATTCGACTAACAAGGATTCTTAAAAACATTGTCCTTTGGGTTCGATCCTTAACTATACTGCGATAAGACTCGTCCATTTGCGGGTGGTATTATTGCACTTTGGTTTTGGTAAAAGCTCGGGGATTTCAACCCCGAGTGAGTTTGTTAGTGTGATAAAATCCCACATCAACTACTTATCAAGTAACTAATACCTTCAGGTCATCTTACCAAGGTAAATATGATATTTGCAATACATGTATCTCACATGGCTCTTAAAGCCCATTAATCTCTTGTTACCTCTCACTAGGCAAAACATCATGTTATGGCTTACAAGGCCCATAAACAATTTCATTAATAAAACATCATAGCTCATACATGGCTATGTCCAACATCTCATGATACCTACATGATTAGTGCATATGATAAGAGTTATATCAATCACATATCAGCACTAGGTAATGTAAGAGTAACATCACAATTTCCTTATTATAATTAAGATTTCCCAATTCATGTCAATTAGGAATACTCATATCATTACCCAGATTAGGGTTATGGTTTATCATTATATTGCCCAAGATTAGGTTTCATACACTATAACCCAAGATTAGGGCTTCTCATACCTTTACTCTGTATCAAGGTTAGGATTTC
This sequence comes from Alisma plantago-aquatica, assembly GCA_963693085.1. Lineage (NCBI taxonomy): Eukaryota > Viridiplantae > Streptophyta > Magnoliopsida > Alismatales > Alismataceae > Alisma > Alisma plantago-aquatica. Next base: position 946,208,402 of record OY856411.1, on the reverse strand, counting down.
ATATCAAGGTGTTACATATCATTACACATCATTACCTTAGGTTAGAGTTTCACATCACATCATTGCATTAGGGTTTCACTTAACATCACCCTTGATTAGGGTTTCACATGTCATCACCCTGAATTAGGGTTTTATGATCTCTTTATCAAAGATCATACCCTAATTACATATTTTATTCATGCTGGAAGTGTTGAGGCTTAACCATTACATGATTATCATTCATGTAGGAATTCCTCTCTCTCTCATTCTCTCTTAGATGTCAATTACTTCAAGCTTGATTAGATTAGGTCAACTCATTTTGAATGAAGGGTTGACATAGTGTATTATGTCATTACTTCCATAAGCATCAAAGGCTAACCATTCAAAAGGTACTAATAACTTAAGTACCTTGAAGGTACAACCATTGTAATTACCTTTGATAGGCCTCATCAACAATCATGTAGTTGATTGTACTAATATGTCTTGAATCAATTAGACCTTCAAACGGTCTTGAAGTACCTTGACTTCCATTCGGTCATGAGGTGCTTGACCTCCATTCAGTCTTGAGGTGCTTGACCTCCATTCAGACTTGCCATACTTCTTCAATCGATTTTGAAACCATTTGATCAATTTATTATTGAAACCGAATGAACCCTAAACGGTTTGTGAACAACTTCCCCTCAAACTGTCTCGGGACCGTTTGGTCCAAACCATCATGAAACTGATTGGACCAATTTGGTTTCCTTCAATCAATCAATTGATTTTAGGGTTTGTTCTATTGAATCAATTAAAAATTGAACCATTGGGAGTACATATAATTATAGCCCTTTGATCTCCAACTATACACCATGACCCTTGAACTCCAAACGTTCTTGAGATCCATTACCCATTCGGTTTTGGATTCAATTACCCATTTGATCTTGTAGTTTATTACCCATTCGGTCTTGTACTTAATTACCCATTCGATTTGGAATAGATTACCCATTCGGTCTTGGGTCCAATTACCCATTTAGTTTTGGGTTCAATTGCCCATTCTATCTTGGGTTCAATTGCCCATTCTGTTTTGAAACTGAATCAACTCAATCGATCTTGAATCCGAATGAACTCAATCGTTTTGGAAATAGATTTCCCCTTCCTTTGTTGAGATGTGTGCTTAAGATGACATCATAATCTTCAAGCTTCAAACCTTTGAAAACATTTGTGATTCTTATGGTAATTTGAACAACTAATAACAAGGAAATCGAGAGAGTAGAAAGGTTCAACACATAATGAACAAATTGCAAGCAATAATGACATTTAAGGGTTCAAGTTATATAACCCACCTTCAAAACTGAATCCAAGCTTCAAGATCCACGTCTCCAATGGTGATTGAAGCTTTCACAACCTCCCAAGGCTCGTCCTCAAGTCTTTGAGTGAAAAGGAATGGCTAGAGTTGAAGATTGAATGAAGAAAAGAAGAAATCGGGCATTGATGTTTGCTTTCAACCATGAAATCAAGGATGAAGATGATTAAGGAGCTTACCTACAGGTTGGAGTTCGTCCTCCTGTTGCTCCTAATATCCCTTGTTCATGGCCAAAGAAAGGACAGAAAAAAGGGATCGAAAAAGCCTTTCATTTGGGTTGGAAATGGGTTTATATAAGGAAATTCAATGACAAAGTTTTATAATAATCTTTTAATTTCCAAAATTGGTGCCACATACTCCCCTCCATCCCTTGAATATGAATCCATCTCCTCCACCTTGTAATTCTTCTTTATTATCCAAGAATTAAAAGAAAACAAATTAAGCACCTTAACCATTATAATAATAATATCCAAAATTGAGTGGATATTAGTTTTCTTTTTACTAATCTGAGTCAGCTCTCCACTCACTTAGGATATTTCGTGGACTTTGCAAGGCACAAGGACGTTCACACTTATGCAAATTCAACCATCTCAATTTTGGTTGAAGGGCACTTCAATTAATATATTTATTTTTGCATTGAATTAGGGTTTCAATTATGCTTAAATCTTGATTATTTAAATATCAAGATTCTCTCTCCTCCAAAGTGATTCAAATGAGACACCCCTCTCATTTTCGTTTCTCTAAATGATTCCAAGAAAAATGAGGGACTCTCTAGATGTGGTATTTTGCATATTGAACCCTAGATTTTGGGTAATTTGCACATTACACCAAAACTAGGTTTTAATGCACAAACATGACTTAACAATCTCTTTCTTGGTACTCAGGCTGTCACAAGCCATACATATGCATCATTCTCATCTGAGTAACATTTTATCATGTAAAATTTGCAATTTAACCCCTCAACTTGGGTAATTTTCTCTTTAGTCCAAAATAGGCAAAACATTGTTTCAACATTATTCAAAAAGGACTAAAATTCAAACATAAGTTCCTCTTGATCCTTAATTACTTTTCAAGAGATAAGAGAAAGCATATTATTAACTTTATTAAGCAAAACATCTAGGGTTAAGGTATAACCCAGGTCAGGGATGTTACACATATGTCATTGAGTATTGTTATTCTTTAGACATTCTCAATGTTTCCTCATTATCTCATAATTGAATGAAACTAATTAATTGGAAGCTTGCCTTCATGAGTATTTATCAAATACTTTATGGTATATGCCATGTCAATCATCACATCATTGGCTCTATGGGCATACCTTACCAACACTTCTTACCTTATAAGTATTTTGAAAACCATGAAAGGCAAAGTTAGATATGTCTGATTCGATCAAGCACACTTGATACAAGTTTGATTCCAAAAAATTAAGTTCATTAGATCTTGGTTTCTCAATAGATGATAGAATGACATTGAAATCACCCATAACTACCCAAGGAGGTTGAATAATGAATGTTTTTTATCTTCGAATTTTGGTAAATTTTAAATACATGAATATAAAACTTGATTGAATAAGCATTTTCCAAATTATATTTGATAGATCAATAATGGTAACCACTTTGTTGCATGGGTGCAACCGATGGCCCAAGTGAGGCCCATGAGACTGTTTTATTTGCAAATATGTCCTTGTGGCATAAGTAATAGAAATGAAAAGAAATCATAAATAACTAAAAGATAATGACTTTATGATTTGTTAAAAAATGGAATTATGGAATATTAGACAAGTTTCCAATAGAAAATAAAATATTTTGTGTTTTAGATAATTAATAGTGTAATTATATAGACAAGAATTCCAACACAATGTTTGGGGTATAAAAAATATCATTTCTTGATGTTTTGTGTAATTGAATATAATAACAAAGAGAAGAGAATACTAGAGTTGAAGACAAAAAGAGCTTACAATGTGGTAGGAGTAATTAATTTCAAGATTTATTAAAAGAGAAAGTTTCGGTTGTTAATGTTATTCCAACAAATCCCAAAAATTGTATGTAGGTGGGGAAAGGATTTTAATGAGGTTCCTTCCAAATTTCATAGCCATAACATACTCCTAGTGGTCTATGGAAATTTGAGAAGATAAAGTGTTTAATGCGCAATAAATTTAATGGTTCCTAGAATTGAAAACTAATTTAACTATCCAACTATAGTGTTGATAGTTCGTAATCCTTATATGTTTCATGCTAGGATCCCAGCCTTTGATGAAGGATTAGACAATGGGAATATCTTCTTCTACCCCTTATCATGATGGAAAGTCCTGGAAACAATGATCACTTTCCTTCTTTATTATTCTCTCTCTGTCTATCTCTCTCTCTCCCTCTCTTTGTGGGTCGTGACATCTGCATGAACTGTTCCCATTAAATTCAATAAGGTAAGACAAACCATATCATCCCCAATATCCATCATTTCCATGAAGTATTAGGTTTACCCTAAATCCTAGAACATTGGGGAAGTCAGGGCCTCATATAGGATAGGCACCCTTGCAACCCCAATCCTATAAAATAACTAAAATTTCTCCATATTCATCTGTATATGATCAGTTGTACCCAATTTTCTCGCTGATAGCCGCCAAACTAGTTGTCTTCTTAGGTGACCCTTGGCCCTGCCTTGATGAACTAGAGAAACCCTAGCCAATTCTCTATCCTAATGCTCTACATATGGTCTAGGAGGATTTTCCATCTGATTGAAGGACTCAAGGAAGTCCATGTACCATGCTCGTGAAGTCAGTTCTAACTACCAGAAGTTGCTCATGGGAAGACCATCTCTAGGTCATCGCCGGTCATGTAGAGTGACTGGATAGGTTAGCCTAGGGTGGGATGAGCTCTTCGATCCCTTACTTGAGCCTCTATAAGCCTAGAGGCAGAAGTCAACCATACACTTGACCCATCCATGGCACATGTTAACTCTACGTGAGGAAGAAGAATCCGAATGGTGGAAATACCAGGATAACCAACCCACATGCCCAACAAGGATCAAGGTGTGGGATAGTTGGGGTTATTTCCAGGAATATGGATGGAAGATGCGTTATAAGCCAAAGATGATGTGGCATGCGTCCATTGGAAGGACTAGGCTATGTGGCTATTGATAGAAAAAGGTAATTTATGTTGATGTGGCCTCTCATTATTGCACAAAATGTGCTTTTCTTATAAAAATCCTAATAAATTATTGATAACTTGGATTAAAACAATTTTTATATGAAACTTGATTATAAAATCAAGAGGAATGTGAATAAAATATCATTGATACCTAAGTTTGATCATAATTCTAAAAGTAGTGCAAATATGTGTTGAAGTGATGATTAAGACATGGAAACCCTATATTTGGAAATTAAAATGTTGAAAACATGAAAATACTTTCTTTTATGCTATTATCTAATCTTGTTGAGTATAATGATAATCAAGATGACAATAAGGTAATTAGGGTCTCTAAAGTGGATAATCATTAATATGTATAATTAGGGTATTGAAACTGAAGTTTATAACTTGCTAAGTTGTTGGTGAACTTAATCTGATCTAAGTGATCATAATGTAAGGATGAAATTGATTTGATAATTAGGGTTTTGATGTTTAATATGAGATAAAAATAGGGTTTATACCCATATTCCTTATCCAAATTTGAAACTACGCTAAACACTAGATTAGGACCTGAGTAGGGTTTAATTTTATTAATGTGATGGTGGCACTTTAGGTTTAATATACATGCATATTAAATGTTGAGTGCTCGGATCTATTGATTGGATTGATTGAATATACTTGAAGTATGTACTACGTGATCTGCATGGTTCTACAAAAGTTACATGGTTAGAATTATGACTACCCAAAATATAGTTTGCCGATGTTCTCCAAGGTTTCCTCTAGGATTGACTGAATAAATTGTTGGGTTTTTATTTACATTCTATTCAATATTTATAATGCCACTATGAGTTGTTCCTATTTTCTAGTAATTGATTGATTATATGTTGTTATATTACTTGCACACTTTTACATGCACCCCATGTACAAATTATAGCAATATACTAAGCCACATTTAATTTCAACATGTTTTAGGTACATGATAAATATGAAGACATCAAGATATAATGGACACATGAAATTATCAGAAGACATTAAATCTAAGTTTTTAGGAGGGTTACATAAATACTTCTTCTCATATGTATATTTCTGATGATAGAAATTCATGTAACTCCATAGAGGAGCATTTTGTAACAAATATTTGAATTAATGTAAATTTTTTGTATTATTTGTTATTGGGTTAAGCTTATAAAGAGAGATTTTGAATTTGTACATCTCAATCAAAATATGGCCAATGATAGAGATGAATTGAAATGAAGGATCCATGTAGCTGACCCCAACATAGTTGGGATTGAGTCTTAGATGATGATGATGATGATGATTTGTTATTGGGTTAAATCTAGATCCTTGGCAATTTTAGGTAATGGCTCTCAACTTTATGGGGTCCTCCTTTTATTGGGGGATGTTGAAAAGTGAGGTCGTTATATTTGGTATCAGATCCACATATTTTTAGATGACATTTAATAGTTTATAATTTCAGGTAATATGTAGAAATATTATGAATCTTATTAAGGAATGTCCTGATGGTAATGGTGTCTATAAGGGTCATGGCTTTGGGGGTGGAAATATTTTCCACTACACCATTATGTTGGTTTATGAGGACTCCCTTATCCACAATGATACTTTCCTGGATAGAATCTAGGGTTTTCCTAAAGTAAAGTTTCCTCTAGGTCTTCTCATCTCAAATTTTATCTAATTTTCATCCTCTTGCTAAATAAAACCAAAAGGGAACTTCCCTCCTCATCTCAATTTAGGATTTTTTAGAAGAAGTAGAATGAAGGAATTCTTCACCAACTAATATAGATATAATGTGCAAATAATGATAAAGTAAAAAAGCAAAAATGTTTTATGGGTTTTTCCCTTATAAAGGTAAACCCTACTTTGGACCAAAGTTGCTTTAGAAAAATCCTTTACGGGTCAAGGGGATCATGAAACCCCATCATGTAGGGTATGGATTGTATAGTTACTAATACTAACCCAAACTCTAATCCTAGGAAATGGGAGTATGGTGGGTGAAATAATAAATGCTACTCATATGAACCATAATTAGGGTAAGAGGAAAGAGGAAATATAAATAGGTCTAAGTTACCCAGTCTCCCATGCATCAATGTGGAGAAACTCATGCATGATACATGTGATAGGAACCCTTGCAACTCTAGTTCATTAGGGAAATCAGGACGTCGAATAGGATAGGAACCCTTGCAACCCTAGACCTATAAAGGGGTTGGAGAAAACAATCATGGCCCATAGACATTTTTATAATTTCCATTCTACCTTCTTTTCTCAGATATAGCCACCAAATCGGTTGTCTTGGTGGGTGACCCTTGGCCCTACCCCGATGAACAAGAGAAACTCGAGTCAATTCCTCTATCTTGACACTTTGTAGATTGTAAGGCCCCTAAACTAACTTAATGAGTTGAATAAGCTTAATTATCATTATTGTATTCTTATAACCCTAATATAACCTTTTTATATGCTTTGAAATCATACGATAAGCTTAAGTTTCAAATTTGGTCCAATTTGGACACTGTTTGAGCAAGTTATGCAATTTTATGAACATTTTGGACTTTTCTACAATTTACCCAACTGAGAGGTTTTCTTTGGAATTTATCACTTTTATTATGTTCCCTGGATACTCTCTCATCATTATTGAGCTTCTTGAACCATGGGGAACCAATTTAAACCTTGGTTTGAGGGTGTTTTCCTCAAGGGTATTTTAGGGTTTACTCCAGCATGGATGAGCTACCTTTAGTAGCTATCAACTAATGAATTATTTGATTGGCTTGGAAATTTGGCATAGGGAAGATAAGAAGGTCTATATGGATGGTGGGGGAGCTTCTTGTGTGTGTTCTTGTATATTCTTAATAGTTTAAGGCCATGGACACTTGGAAAGATACTAGAACTTCAACTTTTTCTTTTTCTTTATCTTAAAGTTTCATATACTTATCCCAAAGCACCCAAACAAGCCATTTGCTCTCTACACTTCCCTCTTTCTATGAATCTCGTTCTCCCTCTGTTCTGCTTCGAATTTCCTATCCATGGAAGAAGAAAGGGGGGATCTTCTTAGAAAAAGAATATAGGGTTGCAATTGACTTCCTTTTAGGGTTTGAAAAGCTTCCTTCTAGTGATCTTGACCTAAAAGAGTAAGAATCCCCTTCTTCCCTCCAATTATTTCTTTTTTATCCTTCCTCCTAACTTTATCCAGGTTGGAACCTTGCTGTTCCATGGTATAAATTGCTGTAAAGCTCTAAAACCCTACCTCTCTTGCTCCTTATGCTTAGGGTTTGCTCATTTGATGAAGAAAGGTGTTAGATGGATGAGTTCACAGCTTATGCTTGGATTTCCTACCCTACCAGCTCGTGTTTTCTTATGTATGGGAGTTTATATTCTAATTTTAGGAAAATTTTATAACTTGGTCTACGTTTATTGCTCACCATAAGCTTTCTAGGTCATGTTCTTGCTAGAAAATGATGATCCATACACTAAAAAGCTATGCTTGACTTGGATTTCGATTTTTATAATGTTCCATGTTCTGATTTCAGTACTAGATGAACTTGTGATCATGTGTACATTATTCCTAAGGTATACTATGACTTGGATCAGTTTGGTTAGACAACCTATGGTGCTAAGCACCAATCAACCAATGGTCAATTTTATGATTTAAAGCTGATTTCTTCTATAAACCCATGACCTGATGATGGTACCATTGCAACAACCCTATGGTGTTGTCTTGATGACAAATGATGGTCGGGATCTAGGTTGTCCGATGATGGTGAAAACCTATGGTAACCTCCTTAGGTTAGGTTTTGGATCAATTGGAAGTTTAATTATCAACCATTAAGTACCCTATTGATGTTATCAATCAATGATGACATTAGCTTAATATTTGATGTTGATTAATGAATATAGTGCTGATCTAAAAACCTATGGTGACTTAATGGTCACTACTAATAGTGCATCAAATCTCTACAACCTATGGTGAGTTAATCATATAGTTGTAGTATCAATTAAACCTTAGACCAATGGTTTCTTGGGTTACTTGATGCAATGGTTGGACATATACTGTAATTGATGGTTTTAACATATTAACTTGACCCAATGGTCAATATCTAATGCTTATTCCTGCAATAAAGTGGAATGATGGACAATGGAATATTTTGGTCCTAATAATGTGATTTATATGGTTTCCTTTATATGATCAACTTACGGAGCTTACTTGATGACAATGGATGGCTTGTTTTAAATGAACAGTCAATTGTGGGTTTTACCCTACTCTCAATGGAACTTTTTGTATTGTTAATCAAGGGATGTATAGGGTTAGATGGTGACTCTTTCTAGAGAAAAAATCAAGGACTTCATTGGTGCTTTATCCAAGGTGTTTACCTATGTAAACAACCAATGGTCTTACCTTTTAAACATCCAATGGTTCTGGGTGATATTGTGGCATGGTAATATGGGTTGAATGATGATGGAACAAATTGAGGGTTATCCTTAATAAGGTAGTCTTACCTATTCACTCATATGAATGGAAGGGATGATAAACATATTGTGTTGATATGTAACCCTAATGAGGTATATCTTGTTATACCTTACTTTAATATAACTAAATGATTGTAATTGGGTATGAATAATCTTTGAATGACTAATACAATCATGGAGTAATCTCTTATTGTTTTGGAAACCCTAGTATGCTATAAAATAATGGTTATACCTTGATTTATGTGTGGTTCATACTTGAGAATACTATGGATTGTGATGGTGATGCTTCACCTTATGCATCCATGATCCAATGGGGATGCAATGAGTTATGATTTGGATATGAGTGTTGATTAGTAACATTAATATAATTTATCTTGTTGAACCTAACTCTAATACAATTAGATAAAGATGAGTATTCATGTTTAACCTTCTTATATGATGGCATGATAGTGAAATAACCTCCTTAATATGATCATAACCTTAATGTGTTAATCGATGGTTATCATAGCCACATGGTCGATACTTTCTTATGCTAAATATGTGCATTATGAATGTGATGAAGGTTTATCATATCTATATTCCTTGCATGTTGATGTAATAAAGGAATATTCTTAATGCTAATATAACCCTTCTATGATGGTTTATGAATATCAGCTAGCTCACTGATGCAATATTGTGTTGATCTGGTGTTCTATATGTAAGTGATGTTGTGGAGCCTTGCTATAAGGCATGGAATGATAATGATGATGTTGTAGGGAATAGTATGATGGTCTTAATGACCTTTAGGCATGGTTGAGCTCTGAATGAGGTGTAATCCTCTTGTGCTGATAAGGGTTGATACCCTGTGATATTGTTAAAATGATTTATATCCTGTGATAGTGTGATGGTCTTAATGACCTTTGGGCATGGTTGAGCCCTGAATGAGGTGTAATACTCTTGTGTTGATAAGGGTTGATACCTTGTGATATTGTGAAAAGGATTTCTACCTTGTGATAGTATGATGACTAGTGTGGTCTCATGAATGGCAAGTGAATAGTACCATGTGATGATGTGATGAAAAATTATGCTTCACACGTTTTATATCTTTTGAAGTTTTGATATTTATATGCTTGCTAGAAATGAATTAGGGTTTGTATGTCTACTTGTTTGATGCAGACTTAATTCACCCAATTGGCATAACTAATCAAGTGCAACTCTAATCATGTAGTGCCCTATGCTGTAGAGCCATCTTCAGTGTCAGAACTTGCTGGATGGTGAAACGAGTATTCCTAAGGGAAACTTAGAGCACATACTGTTGAGTATGTGGGGGTGGCAAGTTGAGGATATATCCTTGTCATCCACAATGTAGGTTGTGGATGATGGCTATGGTCATGCCTCATACATCTGATGTGATTGAGGAAAACTACAATTTTTCCTCAGATTTGAGGGTTTTGTATACCTTGGATGCTAGCAGTGTGACCTGTACCAAGGTGGGCTAGTTATAAGACTATATGTTGTTGTTTTGTAGTTTGACTATATGTAACTGCTTTTTACGCGTACAAACCAATGGTAAGAGATCTTAGGATACCGACACTCCTAGATCTTGTACGGAACTGAATAATCCTTCATAGGGGTCAATTGGATTTTGGATGATATGATTCAAATTCCCCAGGGCATAATAAAAGATGTAAGACAATTGTGTAGCATATTTGTTTAGGGTTATACACAATGCTTTATATTGGATGATAACCCTTGTTTACTTTCTTTTCATTGACATCATGTTTAGTACAATAAGAGATAATAGATATGCTTATGTTGTAGTTATGCTCATATTGTAAACATGCTTATGTTGTCAAATATACTGACATTGATGGTTAAGATGATGCTGCTAGCTATGTTTAATATTGCTAGCCATGCCTATGTAATTATAGCTGCTTAAACTTCCAATCATGCCTATGTAGTTAATTGTGCTATGAATTTAGTTCTACTTATGATATAAATATGTTCCCTTTATTTGAGATGCCAATATTGATAGCCATGTTATGTTATTAGACATATTCATGATGTCAGGGATGTTTATATTACTAGTTTTCTTGTATTGTTAGCAAGGAATATGATGATAGTCAGATTAATGATAATGATTGTTATTGGATGCAATTTGATGATATTTGAGTGGATATCGATCCAGAGAAATGGATTTATTTGTTATTTATATATGCATTGATGATCTTACTTGTTGCTAAGATTATTTTCTTAATCTTTTTAGTATACTTAAACTATTCAATCAGTTAAATTGATTATTAAATACTCCAACTGCTCAATTATCTACTATTTAAAATGTTGTAATCAATAAGCGTTGTTGGAGGTTATATCTCTTGGTGGGACATGGGTCTCACCCTTGTGGTTTGCCACATCTTTTTAGGTAATCAGAAGTGACGAAAACAAACATGTTGCAGCAAAGAGGAGATATAGTAATGAATCCTTGAGAAAGTTGATTAGATGTCTAGTGTGTCCTAGAGTCGTACTTGTACTCTCAGGTCCGCGTGAGGAAAAGTTTGTATATCATGTTTCAAATGAATAAGAATTTTGTTAGCATGTTAATGTTTGTTGTATGGAATATACAAATATTGTTATCCTGTGTCTATATATTGTAGCTAAGGTGATAGAACAATTTGTATCAAATTCTTGGCATAGTATGGATAAAATAAAGGTTTTGGTCTCTTATGCAAATGTTTCTGAGAAGGTGTTGACGTTGAAATCAGTTTTAATTTACCCATATTTTTGGGTATGTAGTTAATTGGTGATTGATTGCGTTTTATGTTTTGAGTAATCTCATTTAGAGTAAAATGTTCTCACATAGATAGTCTAGTAGGATTTTCCATCTAACTAGAGGACTGGAGGAAGTTCAAGTTGTTGGTATGTATGCCCTGAGAGCCAATCATGAGATGATTGGTTGGATACATTAAGATTGATTTGATAAACATCAAAGGAAAGCTTTCAATTCTTTCTGGTTCAATCATATGAGATAGTGATAGAACATATTGAATGTCTAGAGAATGATAGTACTCAATGACATATGCCTTCAGGTTAAGGACCTGAACGATGAGATCATACGAATGCTAAGAGTTTCTACATTCTTGTTATGTCCCTAGTCGGATGTCATTGTCGAAGGTAGATAGATAGAAATGACACACAAGACTAGATTGTGGTGTTGGTTGATGACACAATCTCATAAGTCATGATATAGAGCTATCAAACCAAACACATAGGTACTTGTTAGAGAACAAGTGTACCAGACAGACCCATTGTGAGTTTGACACATGGAACCATGACATGGTAGTCACAGTCAGTACTCACAGTGATGGTGGTGAGTGTGATTCTTAGACCTGAAATCACTACACTCAACACATGTCATTGGGCACACTTTGACATCATCAAACATAGTCCTGAAACATGGGTTGTTATAAAGGTGATGATTGGGTGGCTTTGACACATGGGGCTTTTGAGGGGTGAGTGATAGATATGGGATTTGTCCCTCCTGAGGGAGTGTGATATCCAAGGCCACTTGATGATTAGGATTGAAATAGGCGTGCAAACGCATGTGTGAATTAGTATGTGATATTGATGTCATACATATCTCTTCCAATCTACTTTGAGCTCAAGAAAGTGAATGAACGTTGACAGGATGACTGTTCCATGCCTCGAGTTCATTCGGGATATCAGCAACAAAGGAATTATACATTCACTATAACACCATTCACAAATTGTAGGATTGAAAGTTGTTCTCCAACTTTCTACTTTAACTTGGGTAGCACTGATGTGTGACTAGGAACTGCTCTTTGCTTGTGAAGTCATAAGTGTTATGGACTTTCACTGCCAATGTGAAATGGACCTGCAGGGTCACACACATAGGATTTAACCTGGAAGAGGAGTTTTGTCCACAAGCAATGTTTAGATTGATTACTAAAGGAGTTTAGTAGTTCAATTAAACACTCAATTAATCGATAGCTTAATATCATAATGTTCAAGGTGTTGGATGCATTGATTGGAGTATTGGATTGATTGAAATCGCAATTGACTGATTCTGCACCATCGACACTCCCAACCGATTGGCTCATGTGATGAACCGGTCGGTTGAGCTTGGTGAACCGTTCGGCTCAAGTGTTGAGCCGATCGACTCAAGGTTAGGGTGAAATGATTTCTTCAATTGTTGAAAGATCGGTTCAACTGATGCAACCGAGCAAGTTGGGAAAGTAGGATTGGTGAGAATTTTCCTTGCGTTTCAATTAGAAACAAGGATTGGTATTCGATATCAATTAGAAACAAAAGAAGGAAAGTCAATCTGAAACTGACTAGGACCACCAACTGACCAGTTCACTTGTCAACCGACCGGTTCAGGTCCCCAACTGACCGTTTCAGTTGTGAAACGATCGATTCAGGTTGCGAGTTGGTTGCTTTTGTGGAAAATCTCAAACCCTTCTACTCCTTCTTTTAGTCCCACATTTCCCGGGATGGAGAACCATGTCCCATGACCCTCCTATATATATTGGGGTATTGGGGGCTTCTCAAAGTACAACTCAGTGCAACTAGTTGCTCTACAAAGTTGTCGTTCTCTAGTTTTGGTAATCGAGAGAGCCCGAGCAAGTGCTACCCGCAAAGGGAGGCGCAACAAGGGAAAGACAACTATAGTTTCAACTAGAGGCAGGAGAGTGTGTTGGCGACTAGTACGTCAAAAGGAGGGTGTGACTCCTTCCAACTCCCTATGCGACAAGGAGTGTGGAGTTCGAGGTGGTCCGTGTGGACTATTTCAGAGGCGGGAGGATTCTGCCACTCAGGAGGACAACTGTCAACCCCGACAGTCCCGGTGAGAGGAGGATTCGTCAGTCGCAGTGCGACCAGGAGGTGCACAAACACCGTCCAAGACCGGCCTTGAAGATCATGCAAGGCGCAAGGTATTGTCGCTAAGAAACCCTCGGGACAAGGTATGATTCCACAAACCATCCTTTCCTATTATATAGACGTTGACGCATTTCCTTGTTCTGGGTTTGGGGAGAAATTTTTTTTGTTTCCGTTGCCTTCTCTATCTCCCCTAAAACCCAACAGTGGTATCAGAGCCACGTCAACTGCTCTATATTTTAGGAATATCGAAATGATCAATTTTGGTTTGTCGCCTTTATTTATTGCATACAATGTGAATAATATTGGATTTATGCATGTCCAATCATAAATCCACAAATCCCAATTACATATATGATATGTATTATTAATGCACTCGATACGCGTCACCCTTAAATGAGTTTTGTGGTGGATGTATAACATGGTTATGGCCAATAAACCCTATCTGTGAATTGTTGTGTGTGGTTGCTTGCATCTCAGTCTGCGCACCGATCTTCCTTCTCCTATTCCTGATGTAACTCGAAATAATTCGAGATTCTTTCCTACCTTTGCTCCCCCCAAATGTAACTTGGGGTTTCCTTTTCTAAGCAATGTAATATTAGGATATATTTTATTTCCTATTATGTCAAAGAATGGCGGACATCCAGATGATAGCTGAGACGATCGGTTCAAGGCGTGAATCGATCGGTTGACGTTCCAGATGATCGGTTCAAGGAGTGAGCCGATTGGTTGATGACCGGTTCCAGGAGCGAGACGAGTGGGTGGCGGCCATGACGAGATGCATGACGACCAGGTGAACTGATCAGTTGGAGGAGCCAACCGATCGGCTGGTGGCACCCAGACGACTGGGCCAGAATGAGCAAGTCAATCATGTGATGAGTTGATCTACTCCGAAGGCAAGGCACAGAGTTCATCTTGTACAGGTTGCATGTGATGTAGACCTAGATGACCGTGATTCCTCTTGGCTTGAGGAATCACATTAGGATGGCCATAATCATCGCTTTTATCGTTTTGCATGTTTTCTGTGGGATATAGCATGTATATGATACATACTGTGTATTGTGGTGATTGGATATGTATATGTATATAAAAAACCAAATCCCTCATTAAAATATTGATTCTTATATGCCTTCCATTAGTGGCACACATGAAAAACTCAATTGACCAAGCGTAGGTTACGCCAAAGCGTGGTGCGCCGTCTATCTTGTGGAAGTGTGAAGGGTAGACATTTAGGTTCTGCCAAAGCAGGGTGCATGTTTACCGTGTCGGCTTTTGGGTTAGACTTAACTAGTGATTCTTAGAGCGTCTAAGCCCAGAGGCAAGGAATGTTCATGGCAAGGTGTTGCGCATGTTCATTCATCAAGAGTTGCATATGATGCAATTGGCATGATGGCCTACCTAAATAGTCAAGATTGTGGGTGATCAGCCAAAGCTGACTCATGACTTGATGAAATATGGATCTTGCCCACTAGAAGGTTGTACGCTGCAATCTTCCAAATAGATGGTGAGGTCTATCAATTTGAAGTAAAATAGTAGGAGCGATAATTAATTAAAGGCCTAATTTTTATCATCAACTTTCAAATCAATCAAACAAGTCAAAAAGAGTTTTGGACTAGAATTGCATATATTTCCTTTTGTTAAAATAAATGGCTAATCAACAAATCACTTTATTTGCAATCAGTCTTTGAGACCAACAAATTAAATGGGAATAATTCCACGACTGGTTAGGATGCTAAGAAGTGTTCTCAAAGAGCGAAAGCTCTAAGTCCTAGTTATACCAGAACCAGATGAACTCGATCCCACCACATCAATGACTAAAAGTATGCTTATGGAAGCATACCAAGGAAGACATCGATGAGGAGTGCTTGATGTTGTGTTCTCTAGATTATGAGTTGCAGAGACAACATAAGACATATGATGTCTCCAAGACACTATCCTAGTATGTCATGATAGAAGGAGATCTAGTAAGGTATTCACACACTCAATGTGATTGGGTATGTGGAAAACCTAACTAAGAAGGATTCCCTCTGAGCCAAGAGTTGGCTATTGGTATGATACTGCAAATGTTGCGAGAATCATACAATTCATGATAAGCTACAACATGAACAACTTTGACAAGCGTTGACAGAGTTGTTGGACATGATGAGGATAATAGAGGCAAAGATGAAGAAAGACAAACCATAATATTTGATGTGATCAAAGAAAAAGGTAATTCTTAAGGGCAAGGATAAGGGAAAAGCAAAGAAGTGTTCTGATGCTAGCCAGCAATCCAAGCCGTCTTCAGCCTCAAGGCACATGGGGAAAGGGTGTATGAGGGATTGCCCTCAATATCTGGAAGAACAAAAGAAGATGAAGGAGGGGATGGAGATCTCCACCTAAGGTATCAGGAAATGAACCACTTCTTTATCTGAGGTATATGATACCAAGATATGGATATGTCATATATGATATGCAATATCCGCAAAGAAGTGATGGCCTTTGTGAAATGACCAAGAAAGGAGTACCCATCATTGGAGCAAGTGTTGTTGCCATAGATAGGAGTACCTTTCAGTTTATTTCAGCCTAAAGGGCACGAAATAGAGTTGAGAACTGCTATTTCATATATTTCCAATAGATAGAAACACTTTATTTTTGCACATTGTATGACAATGATGGCAATTAATAAAGTTGATGTTTCAATCTTAAAGATATGATCTTTGTGGCAATGGCTTGTTTATCTTGTGATACGTGGTATGCATAGGATAAAATGATACCTAAAAGTTATAGATAACTCAAATAATAAAATTAGCATCAATCATGAGAAATTCATTTCTAGTGTCCATGTGATGGATAAATCTAGTCTCTTTTGGTTAGATAACCAGTAAGAGACATGAATATCTTGGACATGATTAATCAATCTTCACTAATGGTAGTGGGAGAATGATTGTCCTATTAGGTATAATACATGTGATGTATTTACATACCTATTGGAGAAAATGCTAATACTTCAAATGGTGTTTAGAGAAATACCAATATGAATATCTTGAAGTGTTCAAGATTATCATAGATGAAGTACAAATTTGGTAAAGTGTTAATTCTTGAGGAGATCAATGAATGAAATACTTGGATTAAATGTTTGAGATTCTTTTGAGTGATTATGATAGTGTATCGTAATGAACTCATGATTAAGGCATGGTGATGTCTAAATCAAGAAGGAATCATACTCTAAGGAGTTAGATTATCAAATAACTGAATTTCTTCTTAATAAAAGGATACCCCTAACTAATAAAGGAAACTAAGAATCACAAGGGTTGTGAGTTCTTATATCCTTAACAGATACACCTCAATTATCTATGTGATGAGTTGTTCATGTGATGAGTCAACTATCTAGATGAATATGATGAACCAAATTTTGAGTTATGGTTTATGATCATTTCATCCAAAATGACATTCATGTGAACCATAAGGTATGACCTTGATGGTAGCACTCATTGGATGAAATCCATAAGTGCAAATGAGTCTTAAGTGTTAAGACACATGGATAACATTTTGAGAAGGATGATGATTGTTGATTGCAACTTAATGACTAAGGCATTTGGCTTATGGATACTTAAACCACATTCCTATGAGGAATAAAACAAGGATGTGTACGTGACACAACCTATAAGTTTTATGAATCCAATAATGCAAATGAAGTCTATAAGTTACAATGGACTAATCAATATGATTGATTGAGTACAAGAAACTCATAATTGGATCTTTACTTTGAGGGTTTGACTGATATGTCAAAGATAAAGAAGGGATCTGTGATTTAGTGGGAGTGTGTTCACATTCCACGTGTTTATGTGAAATGGAAATGTTCTAGAATGGAAATCCAAAAGTGGAAATTATCTTTAAGGAAGATAGAGATGTTTCCTATGTGATAGGAATAGAGATCTATAGAGATAGTTCTTGAAAACCTCTTGACCTGAAAAGAGAAAGCATACATTGGCAATCTGTATTGAAGGGTTCAATATGCACAGATTCAATAGGAGAAAACTTTTCATGTTACATGGAGTTAATATCCCAAGGCCAAGTGTCCAATTCTTATGAAGAATGGGAACACTAAGAATAAATATGGATCTATCATGTATGTAATCATCCCATTATCTTGCATGTATGGACATGGCAAGAACAAAATGCATTCATCATCTTGTATGTATGACATGACGATTTGATGTGCTCATCCTGATAACTCGTATGTGGGACATGATGAGTGGATGTCTATCTACTTCCAGTAAGGGTTATTGGAAACCATAAGAACTTGATAAGTACTAGTTCTATGGAGATAAGGAAGAGTTCAATGTAAAGAGTTACATTGATGCAAACTTCCGAAAAGGACATAAAATTAATCACAAAATATATATGGGATATATAAAAGTGAAAGTTTGTTGATAATTGGAAGTGTTCCAATAAAACCATTTAAAAGGAAATGTCGAGTATCTGTGCGTTAGAAAATAGCAGTGGATACTATATGGATCTGGAAGTTCATGAGATGAACTTATATTCCGCTCATTGATGACAAGTATGGAATCCTTGATCATGCAATGTGGCTAAAGGTTAGCAAAGGAATACTAGATCGCATATTATGACACCTCCACCTCATACGTGTGACGTACAATGAAGAGATGAGAGACATGCAAAGCAATTTATACTGACTTTGGCAAGGTGTTGCCATAACTCACTATGTTGGCACAAGAGCACAATAACATGTGGGACATGTTTGAAGATCACTATGAATATGATTCAAGGGTGATTGGCTTGCAGTGCTAGTGAGAGTTTGTTGGTATGTATGCCCTGAGAGCCAATCATGAGATGATTGGTGGGATACATTAAGATTGATTTGATAAACATCAAAGACAAGATTCCAATTCTTTCTGTTTCAGTCATATGAGATAGTGATAGAACAAATTGAATGTCTAGAGAATGACAGTACTCAATGACGTATGCCTTCAGGTTAAGGACCTGAACGATGAGATCATACAGATTCTAAGAGTTTATACATTCTTGTTATATCCCTGGTCGGATGTCATTGTGGAAGGTAGATAGACAACAATGACACACAAGACTAGATTGTGGTGTTGGTTGATAAAAGAATCTCATTAGTCATGATATAGATATATCAAACCAAACACATAGGTACTTGTTAGAGATCAAGTGTACCGGACAGACCCACCATGAGTTTGACACATGGAACCATGACATGGTAGTCACAGTCAGTACTCACAGTGATGGTGGTGAGTGTGATTCTTAGACATGAAATCACTACACTCAACACATGTCGTTGGGCACACTTTGACATCATCAAACGCAGTCCTGAAACATGGTTTGTTATAAAGGTGATGATTGGGTGGCTTTGACACATGGGGCTTTTGAGGGGTGAGTGATAGATATGGGATTTGTCCCTCCTGAGGGAGTTTGATATCCAAGGCCACTTGATGAGTAGGATTGAAATAGGCATGCACACACATGTGTGAATCAGTATGTGATATTGATGTCATACATATCTCTTCCAATCTACTCTGAGATCAAGAAAGTGAATGAACGTTGACATGATGAATGTTCCATGCCTCAAGTTCATTTGGGATATCAACGACAAAGGAATTATACATTCACTGTAACACCATTCACGAATTGTAGGATTGAAAGTTGTTCTCCAACTTTCTACTTTCACTTGGGTAGCACTGATGTGTGACTAGGCACCGCTCTTTGCTTGTGAAGTCATAAGTGTTATGGACTTTCACTGCCAACGTGAAATGGACATGTAGGGTCACACACATAGGATTTAACCTGGAAGAGGAGTTTTATCCACAAGCAATGTTTAGATTGATTACTAAAGGAGTTTAGTAGTTCAATTAAACACTCAATTAATCGATAGCTCAATATCATAGTGTTCAAGGTGTTGGATGCATTGATTGGAGTATTGGACTGATTGAAATTGCAATTGACTGATTCTGCACAATCTGCAATCCCAACCAATGGGCTCATGTGATGAACCGGTCGGCTCAAGTGTTAAGCCGATCGGCTCAAGGTCAGGGTGAAATGATTGCTTCAAATGTTGAAATGATTGGTTCAACTAATGCAACCGAGCAAGTTGGGAAAGTAGGATTGGTGAGAATTTTCCTTGCGTTTCACTTGCCCAATTTGATTGGAACAAGGATTGGTATTCGATATCAATTAGAAACAAAAGAAGGAAAGTCAATCTGGAACCAACCAGGACCACCAACTGACCGGTTCACTTGTGAACCGACCGGTTGAGGTGTCCCAACCTATCCGTTGAGGTGTCAACTGACCGGTTCAGGTCCCCAACCGACCATTTCAGTTGTGAAATGATTGGTTCAGGTTGTGAGTTGGTTGCTTTTGTGGAAAATCTTGAACCCTTCTACTCCTGCTTTTAGTCCCACATTGCCCGGGATGGAGAACCCTGTCCCATGACCCTCCAATATATAGGGGTATTGGGGGCTTCTCAAAGTACAACTCAGTGCAACCAGTTGCTTTGCAAAGTTGTCGTTCTCTGTTTTGGTAATCGAGAGAGCCCGAGCAAGTGCTGCCCGCAAAGGGAGGCACAACAAGGGAAAGACAATTGTGGTTGCAACTGGAGGCAAGAGAGTGTGTTGGCGACTAGTACGTCAACATGAGGGTGCGATTCCTTCCAACTCCTTGTGGGACAAGGAGTGTGGAGTTCCAGGTGTTCCGTGTGGACTACTTCAGAGGCAGGAGGATTCTGCCGCTCAGGAGGACAACTGTCAACCCCAACAGTCCCGGTGAGAGGAGGAGTCATCAGTCCCGGGGCGACCAGGAGCTGCACAGACACCGTCCAAGACCGGCCTTGAAGACCGCGCAAGGTGCGAGGTATTGTCGCCGAGCAAGCCTCAGGACATTGTATGATTCCACAAACCATAATTTCCTATTATATAGACGTTGACGCATTTCCTTGTTCCAAGTTTGGGGAGAAAATGTTTTTGTTTCCACTGCCTTCTCTGTCTCCCCTAAAACCCAACACAAGTCCCATGCCCATGAAGACTGTTCTAGCTACTAGAAGTTGCTCACAGGAATACCATCTTCAAGTCATTACGAGTCTTGTCGAGTGGCTATAGAGGTCTAGACGGAGTGGGAAGACTCTTTGAGCCTCTGTAAGCTCATAGGAGGATGTCAACCATACATTTGACCCATCCATGGTGTATCCTAACTCTGCGTTGTGAAGAAGAAGCCCATCATTGGAAATACAAGGATACCCCAACCTACATGGCCAACATTGATTAGGGTGTTGGGGTAGTTGGGTCATTTCCTATGATACGACTGGTAGATACGTTGGGGGGCCTAAGATGATGAGCTGTGTGTCCATTGGAAGGACTAGGCTACGTGGATGTTGGCAGAAAAGGCAATCTCTACTAATGTGGCCTCTCTTGATTGGCCAAAAGTTGATTATCTTGTCAAAATCCTAATAAATATTGGTAACTCAGATGAAAAAAAATTATATGTTGAAATTGATTAACAAAACAAGAGGACTATTAATAAAATATCAATAATGCCTAAACCTGATCCAAATTCAAAAGGTAGTGAAAATATGTGTTTAATTGATGATTAAGAAATGGAAACCCTAGATCTGGATATTAAAATTTTGAATACATTAAAAGTTTTTATTTTATGCAATTATATGATCTTGTCAAGTATAATGATAATCAATATGGTGATGGTAATGATGATAAGGTAATTAGTGTCTCTAAAGTGGATAAGCATTAATATTTGTAATTAATGTTTTGAAACCAAAGATTATAACTTGGTAAGTTGTTGATAAACTTGATCTGATCTAAGTGATCATAATGTAAGGATCAAATAGATCTAATAATTAGGGTTTCAACTAATGTTTAATATGCTATGGAAATTGGTTACCCTTATTCATTATCCAAATTTGAGAGTACCCTAAAAAATAGATTAGGACATGAGTCAGTTTAATCTGATTAGTGTGTTGGAAAGTTATTTGCATACATGGAAATCAAATGTAGATTGCTTGGATCTATTGATTGGATTGATTGAATATAATTAAAGTATATACTACAATCTCATTATGGTTCTACAAAAGGTACATGGTTCCGATTATGACTACCCACAATATAGTTTGTAATGTTTTCCTAGGTTTTTTGAGGATTCAGTGAATAAACTATTGATTGCTTATTTACATTCTATTCAATTATAGTGCCACTATGAGTCTCACTTAAAGAAAGAATATATGAAGAAAATTCCAGTTCCTATTTTCAAATAATTGATTGATTATATGTTTTTATATTACTTATACACTTTTGCATTCACCCACATACACAATATAACAATATACCGAATCACATTTCATTTCACGACATTTTAGGTACATTCTAAATATGAAGATATTAAGATATGATGGATAGGGGAAATTACCTGAAGGCAATAAACCTAACTTGTAAGGAGTATTAGATATAAACTTCTTCTCATATGTAGAGTTCTGATGATAGAAATTCATGTAACTCTTTACAGGAGATTTTGTAAACAAAATTAGAATTGATGAAAATTATTTGTAATTTGATTAAATACGGATCCCTGGGAATTTCAGGTAATGGATCTTAACTTTTAGGGGTCTTCCCTTAATTGGGGATGTTGATAAGTGAGGTCATTACAAGCTCCTAGTTTTGGCAAATATGTCCACAACAAGTGTCGTATATGAGGAATATGGTTTTTCGACCACAATAATAAACATTTTAATATTGATTAGACAATGCATATATTTTTAATGGCTTTCCATATGTTGAACATGTAATTGATTAAAATTTCATAGTAACCATATTCCACCTGAAAACCTAAGAGCTTCAACTTTGTGGGATGAGTTGAAACCAATAAGACTAATGATTGTATCAGTAGTTTGTCCAGAAATTCTTTGTTCCAGAATAACAACTAGCTTTAGACTAAACTTTTGAATCATTTATCTATGGTGATTTTGAGTGAACTCATTTCCAATGCCCAAACATTCCAACATATTCTTGCTAACGTATCATAAATTAAGAAGTGTTAGTAGATTCTTGAGAACTAGAAGGTTCACCATCTCCTTGAATGACCTGGAGTTTTTTGGCTTGCGTCCAAGTCATATAAGGTGCATGCTTCATTTTTTCATATGTACCCCTCACTTCCGGAACGACTTTCCCTGAAGACAAAGAAGGTGGGTAAAGTGGAGGTTCTACCAAAAAATTATTGACTTGATCTGATGAGGAAGTAGATTGTACCATTGGATCAATAGTAATAGGCACATGAGAGATGACTTCATCTAGGATAGGATAAAAAATTATGCTAGAAGGACTATTCTCCAACATATGTTTGCCAATAGTATTAATCACTTAATCAATGGGGTCAATAGCAGTATCATTAGTCACAATGGCATGTGCATGTCCAGCAACAGTAATATCTTCAATATTAGAATCAAGTATTGATGTAATAGGAATGTGTTTATGCTTTCTCGTCCAAACTTTTGACATTGTATTTCCCTTGGTGTTGTCTGAGTTAGAAGTATGAAGATCATTCACTTCATGTGTAGTTTCATCATCCATGCCATCCAAAATTTGGTACCTATTGACATTCAATTGTCCCAATTCAACGTCCTTCTTCTATCTAGAGATATGTTTCTTTGAGTGACGTGAATGAATATTACATCCATAAAATACTTTCCATCTTTCTTCTTAAGAATTCACTTTCATTCTAGAGTTAGTGCCCTGATCGCTTACAACATGTATAGAAGAAACCTCATATGGAGAACTGTAATCACCTTTATGACATCCTAAAAGCCCACAAGAATGACAAAAAATTTGAAGAGACTCATATTCCACATGATAGATGACATCATCAATAACTATTGCCATAAGAACATGTTTTTCTATGCTAATCTCCACTGCAAGTCATGAAAACCTACTCCTTGTGCAACTTAAGGTATGATCATCAATTTAAAAAAAAATACCAAGGGTATCGTCAACATGCTGAAACAACATTGAATGGTACAAGTTGAGAAACAAATCTATAGTCCTTGCCCACACAACAAACGATTTGGGAAGCCATAGTATTGGAAGAAAGGATGGAAACCAATGATTAACTATCATGTAGAAATCATAATGGACCATGGTATTCTATAAATGATTTATTGTAATCATGTTTGGAATGGAATTGCACCACAAATTTATTGAGACTGAGTTCATACACATTTCATTTTCTATTTGATTTTGAGAGGAGATTAAGCCTATCAGTGTAAGGTATCCAATTGATAAACCGATTAACTTAACCACTGTCGAGAAGGAAACAAGTTTGTTAAGATAACAGTGAGTGTCAGTGGATTGAGAAAATTTTGTAGAATCATTTCCTTGTACTAGGTAGATGTCATCATCATAGATTGATACATATGGATCATCTCGTAAAAAAGAATCAATTGGTTGATGATTTCCAACAATTACAACAAAAAAGCTTTTACAAAAGGTAGTTACTCCAAGTATCATTTTAGTAGAGTCATTAGATTGAGTTTAGTGGTGAGCATGGCACATGAAATCTTCTGTAGGACGTTCATGATTACAAAGGTTTACATCAGACTATGAATTAGATTTGATGTTAAACACGGGGTCAGAATGACCCCAAAGTCCTGCATAAATAAATTTTTAAGAGACAATGAGAAACTTGAAGGAGTTTATTAGCATGAGCATCCACTATCATCTCTTCATCACGAGTATCAATTGTTGTTAGGGGGACATTGTCATTTCCTACTGTTGCAGTTATGCTATGAAATTCTTCTTCCAAAATAAAAAAGATTCTGGATCCGCATGAAGCATAATGTCCTCCACTAGATCGTCACCTAAACACTCTTTCCCACCCCTTCAATGTCCAGAAGATCACTATCCATGACCATCGTAATCCCCCAACCACACCGCCATGTCTCACAGAGTTCTCTCAGACACTAAGATTTATTTTAATACATTGATGAAGATGTTTCAAAGGTCTAAAGAATCACATAAATTTCAAGCTACATATGTTATCTGATTTTAAGTTGTTAAATACATGGTTGTCTATAAATTACAATATATATGAATCATGATAAATCATGTATATAGTTCAATATTTTTGAAGTAATTTCACATTAACTATTATTTCATGTATGTATGATTTAATTCTCCATATAGTTATGTTTTATCATGACTATATTACTATTTTTATTATTATAAACTTATAAGTATAAATTCAATGTAGATCAAGACTACTGGGACAATGATGTTGATCAAGGAGGGGGTAGTAGAGTCATCAATAATGGGAGGGATCTAGGCATGTTGTTGAAGACATAGAGAACCAAAGGCATAAGACTTCATGCATCATTTTTGATAAAGGGAATACAACACAACACAACACAATATGATGAAAGAATTGAGACTCAACCAAAAATACACCCTCAAAAGAAATAGCTCGGCACATGATCAATATGAAACCTTCCATGATGAATAATCCATCCAAGTCAATATCGATGTGCCACTGGGAAATAAATTTCGACCAATGGGATCAAATTATAATCGATAACTGTGTTCTACATGTAAGATCAGACAATGGAGAGATCAGAGGATGCCTTTTAATATAAAGACATCCTAGATGAAAGGATTATGAGTTCAAAACTATCCTTCATATGCTTTGAATATATAGTATTTGACTCATGAAACATGATATCATCATACTCGTGGCTAACACTATGCTAGTGTTTGAGAAAAAAAATAAATATCAAGATCAAATGAAGCTATGGTGTTTCTAAGTGATATTCAATGTTCTTTCCTGAGAAGTAGGGATTAAACCATGCATGACAAATGCAATTCATGTGGTATCTAGTGGATAAAATTTTATTTATAGATCTTGATCATAACTACTTCAAACTAAAACTAATGTGAGATTACATGTAAGCTCTCACCAACAAAACTTGGCTATGATAGGTTCATACATCACAACATAACCTTGGGACCTATATTCCTCACCATGGATGCTAATACAAAAAAATCATTGTCTGGGTTAGAATTTTGAACCTTTAAATCTTCATATATCATCCCAAGTTCCTAAAAGAGTTTGAAGATTTCATCTAAACAAAAACCTTTTTTGACACGAACACAAACCTAAAGAGGAAATTTTTGCTTTTATAGCAATGAAACCTAGCACAAGTAAAACTTTGGTCGCATCCATGATTTACCAATTATAAGTATACAAGCTTGACTAAGAAAACATTCGTTTTATTTTTAGTTATTTGGGGGAACATGGAAAAATTATATAGACTGTAAAATAGACTAAGATCAACATACCTTAAAATAAGGAGTAACCATGTACCAACCTATAATAGTTGATGTTCCACAACCATTGGGAGAGTTTTCTAAAATTATGCATGCTAAGCCTATGCAAAGAAGAACAAGGAAACAACATTTGTAAGGTCAATGGGGGATTACAAACACACAAAAGATTTGGCAACTTTAAATGTGTGACAAGACAGAGTATATTGTGAGGAAGTAGGGGAAACATTGACTGGATATGATTGGATATAAAAATAAGAGACCTACAAAAAGAAGAATACCAATGTGTCACAGCACAATAAAAACCATGACCATGGAGAAAACACAAAATAATGTGGTGAATACAAAGTGTAAACAAAGTAATAAGTGAAATGAAATTGCATACCAATCCACAATTATAACTTAAAAAGATCTCATTGTTATCCCAAGAACATGAAGGCAAGAAAAAGGAGAAATACCATTTTGTTTTAGGAGTTCTATGTCACAAGGATCCGAAAGAAATATACCTAAAGTGCAATAGGTGTTTGGGGGGGGAGGGGAGTGTTTTTATCCACCTCTAAAATAAGAAGGTACTATAATACACAACTTAGGATAGAAGTGGGTCTAGAAAGAGGGGGAAACCTTTTGGTCTAAAAGAAGTGCAATATAGCATCGATGTGTATGAAGAAGGCCCAAAAACTCTAAATATTATTGATCATAGATTCATGTTCCTAAAACATCCAAAAAATTATTGGGAATAATGCCCAAAATAAAGTGTGTGACATCCATCAACAACACAATATTTACATCATGGGAATTTTAAAAGCAAGAACAATGGCAACACGGAAGAAAACATAATAAGGGGACCGAGCTTTTAACCTCATATATATTTGAATTAAACATGTACATAAGAGGTATATGGGTGCTATAGAGAAACCATATAGGTTGAGATGAAATTCTAAAATTACAAAACAATACATTTCTTTATTTACAAACATCTTGTTGGTAAGTTATGACCATTGAGCCAATGATGTGGTGATTGACAAGGCATATACCATAAAGGATTTGATTAATACTTTTAAAGGAAAGCTTCCAATTCATTTTGTTTCATTCAGTTATGAGATGATGAGGAAACATTATGAATGTATAATGAATGACAATACTCAATAACGTATGTCTTCAAGTATGTGACTTAAAGAATGAGATCAAATGAATGCTAATAGTATTTATATTCTTATTTTGTCCCTAGTTGGATGTTACTATGGAAGGTAGATAGACATCAGTAAAACACAAGACTAGAGTGTGAGTTGGTTGATGACTGAGTTTCATTAGTCATGATATGGCAATATCAAACCAAGAACACAAATACATGTTAGGGAACAATGTATCAAAGAGACCCACCTTGAGAGTGACACATGGTAACCATCGTTGGTAGTCATAGTCATCTCTCATAGTGAAGGTGGTGATTGGGATTCTTAGACCTAAATTGACTACACAAATCACATTTCGTTAGGTACACTATGACATCATCAAACGTAGTCCTAAAACATGGGTTGTTATAACAATGATGATTGGGTGACTTTGACCCTTGGGGACTGACTGTGAGTGGTAGAGATGAGATGGTCACTTAATAAGTGAGACTGAAAATGCATGTGCATGCACATGTGAATCATTATATGATATTGAGGTCACATTATCGTAGATAGTCTGCTCTTGGTTCAAGGAACATGGGTTGAATGTTGAGAGGATGATGACTCCATGCCTTGAGTTCACTCTGGATATTAGTGACAAAGGAATTATACAATCACTACAATACCTTACACAAATTGTAGGATAAAGTTATTCTCCAACATCCCATTCACATGGGTAACACTAATGTGTGACTAGGCACCACTCTCTGCTTGTGATGTCATAAGGTTGTTATGAACATTCATTACCATGATATGGGATCTATAGGGTCACACACAAAGAAAATCGTCTAGAAGAGGAGTTTTATCTTGAATGATGATTGGATTTATTACTAAAGTGTTTAGGTACTCAAACACACAACATATCATCTGACTGCACCCCTACCGACCATCTCACATGGTCAGATGGCTGTTTTGTGCACCAGATGATTATCTCAAGTGTCGGAATAGCCGTTTCAGTTGTCAAGTTGATCGTAAATTGAATTGGATTATTTCTGCCGAAACTTAGGTTTGAACCGACCATTGGGTTCAACTCGACTCACCACAAACATCTAGGTGAGCGAGTGTTACACCCCCAATTTTACATATGTTTTCATAATTGAAATGTAATGATTTTATGAATATGTACTTAATTTAAAATGTTGTATCTTTGCTTCAAAGTATGGATTTATTTGCAATTATTCATTTGATAGGAATTTCATGGTTCCTATTATTATGTTAATCCAATAATGGATATAAAAGAGAAGAAAAGAAGAAAAGTCCACATAGTAGAAAAAGATACAAGATAATGAATATTATGCAAAGTATTTATGGGAATACATGGAAATCTCTAGAAGGTGGAATTAATGGTCACAATTGAGTAAGTTTTGTTTATATGTGATTTCTAATGAAAGAAATAGGAAAAGAGGGACATGAAATAAAAGATAAAGAGAAATCCTTGAAAAGAAATCTTTTAATAAAGAAATAAGTAAGAAAGGGATAAAGGATAAGAGAAAAGGCAAACGAATATTTCCCCAAGATGGGATTTCGTGCCTTTAGGGTTCCTTGAGGTCCATGGAATCCAAGATGATAAGATAATTGCAAAAGAAAGAGGAAATATCAATTAATTTAGTTTTATTAATAAATAACTTGCATATGATGGAAACACCCTTTTTCTTTGGAATTTGGGTTTCAAATTTAATACACTAGTAGATAATGCCAAGATAGAGTTTCCTGAAACATTGGAGTGAAAAATAATAAACGAGAAGAGAGATATAGAATTTACATGTTTCCTTTGAAAAACACATAATTTTCCTTGTTTAAAAGAAAAGGGAAACAAGGGGATGATGACAACCATCAGATTCTCCGTGTGGTCCAGGGGACCATGGATCCGATGGTGGTTGTGCATCATCCACCTTGTTTCAGAGAAGGAAAGGGAGTGGGAAAGGAATCTAATCTTTCTCATGATTTATGTAATAATTTGAGGTGTGGATGAGTCCATCACCTTCAAGATTTCTTTCCGAGAAAGATTAACCCAATTTATGGGTAGTTTTGTCAATAAATGTGGAAGTTCCCAAACTGTGGGACTCATACATTCGACCCTATATATAGGGGAGGGTGCTCGAGGATACATGTGCATCTAAACTCTACCCCCACGACTTTAGAGACCAAAGAGGCACATGTTGGTGTGTTCAATTTGGCCAAAGACCCTGAACTTCTGCCTCGACTAGCCGCCACCATCACTAGAGTCTCGTTGGCAGTGAAGGAATAGACCCAACCCACGATTGAGGGGTCGGGTAGGTTCACGATGAGCAGTCGAATCTCTTGGACTAACTAGCTTGATCGGAGACGCACATACACCCAGAGTCAACTCCTGAGTTGACTCGGCTGGGGCTACTCGCGAGTCAGCCTGAGGTTGAAGAAGACAAGGGGTAAAATACCCTGTTTCCCTCACGCTTGCATTTACCAGGTAAGGGCATAGCTGATTTTTTCCTTCTTTCCAATCACGGGTGGGGTGTGTGATCACAGGTCGTTGGATCCACCCCAGTCCATTGGATCATCAATCCAACGGTTGACATTTTTTCTAAAAATAACAGATTATTCAAGTTAAAGTCTTTTCTTGCAAAACTCATAACTTTTGATAGGAAGCTCCGATGAATAAAATCAATATATGAAAATGTATCCTCAGAATGAGAGGAACACAAAGAAATTATATTTGAAGCCTAATTCTGCTTGAAATTCAAAAAGTATGTAAAGATGCTATCTTTAATGGTTTAATTAATGAAAAACCCAAATCTTTGATGATTGATGTTTTGGGAAGGGTTATATGGATGTTTAAAGTTGATATTAACCCGTTGATTATAAAATAGACACAATAGATCCAAAAGGATAATCTCTATGTATAGTTTGATTAATTTAGGGTTCCATGTATGTAAATAAGCTTTAATGGGCCTTGAAACCCTAATGTTAGTAATTATGATTCTTAATGGCTTTAATTGATCAAATCCATGGATAGAATTGATATTTGATGATTCTAAGCTATTTTAAGTATAAAAATTCAAAATTGTGGATAAATACCCTTAGTATGGTAATTAGGGTTTTCTAATGGATAAAATGTGGAATTAGTGATAAATAGAGTTCATATATTAATTTAACTATAAATATGAGTTGTCAATTTGAAAGAAACCAAAAATGATAATTGGTCCTAATGATCTTGACATGACATAAATGGATAAAGATGGTAGTTAGTGTAAAAGATGCATAATAGACTTAATTAACTTTCAATTGTGCCTATGATGTTGAAATTAGGGTTTGTGAACTAAAAGAGAATTAAAAGTGATAAATGCATAATGGAGGCTAAAACCCTAATAAAACCCTAAAGTTGGCCTACAAATCCTTAGGTGGAATCAAAGTCGACCTGAGAATGTTTTGGATAAAACAATGAAACTTGGATGTTATGCATTAATTTTAGGATATTGATGATTGTTCTTGAATATTATTGATTGGACATCAAGTTGCTCTAGATCAGGTATGTGGTTACACTTATGGTTAAATCACTTTAGTTTCACAACGATTCCCTAATGTTTTATCAATTGCTTGGAAATAACTGTTTGGATGACTTTTATTTCATGCAACTATAAAGTGACTACGGCTATCACCATAAGTATGTGTACATGACTAGCTAAGATCCTAGTCCTCCTCTGTGGCTTTGATAATGATGAAAAGGATGACCTAGTGCATGGTCTACCTATTAGGTAGGACCATCAGGTTATCAAGAGTTAGGGATTAGACTACCTATGGGTAGTGTCATGCGACTCTTTAGCATATCATGAGTGAGTGATTGGGCTACCTATGTGTAGTTCCATGCGATTCTTCAACCCTAGGTATTAATCTACCTGTTAGGTAGGATCATGGGGGTCAGTTGGGATCTACCATATGAGAGGTAGCATCCATGTCCACTACAGGGACAACACAAAGGTTAGGGTATGTATGGATTGAGTAGTTATGTTTAAAGTGTAAAGTTTGTTTGCTAAACCATAATTGCTTGCAATATGCTGTTACAAATAATTGCTTGATTATTGTTTCCCCCACATACCGGCATATTCATTTATGCTGACTGATGTTTTTTTATTGGTGTTTTAGGTACAAATTGAAAAGGACAAATAGTAAAGTGGTATATTGTGAAATTAAGTAATAAAGTGCAAGGAGGATTAGTTAGAATAGAGTCAAGATGTGGATAGAAGTTAGATATCCAAGTTTTTGATAAATGTATGCAAAGTTTTATTTTATTCCAACTTTCAATATAGTTTTGGTATAATTTAGTAATTATTATTGATTACTTGTCGAACCATTGATCCAATTAATTGGGATAATGACTCTGACCTCTTGGTCTCCCTTAATTGGGGGTTATCGGGAGGCGTGGTCGTTACATTTGGTATCAGAGCATTGGTTCCTCATTTAATATTTAGTAATTATTAAATTTTACAAATTCCATAGAACCGAGGGAGTTATTAGATGATTTTCCAAAAGATAGAGGTGTCTAGAAAAGGATCACATATGGGGGCTCACAATATATTCCTTTGCACTACTAGTTAGAATATGAGGACTCCCAAATCTATGTGACTGCCTGGCCAATGTCTTAGGATTTGACTCGAAATAAGATACCTTCATGACTCTCTCATCTATTTTCATCCTTTCTGAATCCTAATTCTGTTAAGATTATGAGGTTTAGGATTTTTCTCTCTGTTCCTCACCCTCTTGAGGTTAGGGTATGTATGATATGGTTAAGGAATCCTCCATCAAATTAATTAAAAAGCATGTAAATAAGATGTCATGGACATAAGATTAATAGTTTAAGCATAAGAATAGTTGCATGCTAAGGTTGTATGACATGTGTTTTCATGTCCTCAGGAGAGGCCTGAGGTTATACCTTCTTGTTAGGAGGATGAAGTAGAGTTGGTCTTGGATGAAGAGAACTCCATTAAAGGTAGATACCTGGCATATCCTCTGAGGATGGTGCTAACCCTAACCCTAAGTGGTGTTTAGAGTGAGAGATGGCTTGATGAGATGGATGTCATGGTCGACCATGTGTGTGGGTTGACATGCTTTTAGTTTTAGATACCTATGATAGTATGAACCATGTGAGTGAAAACTACTAGAGGGGGGGGTGAATAGAGTTTTATAAAGATTTTAAAACAATTATTGAACTTAAACAACCACAAAGAAACTATTGGACAAGGAGACACAAGGGTTTAGAGTGGTTCCTAGCCTTAGCAAATACTAAGGTAGTCAGTCCACTACCCGGTTGCTTACCCAACCGGGATTTGAAAAGAAATCTATTTTATTACCTCGCAAGGACTTTACATAAAATACAATTTCTTTTCCCAAACCCTTCAAGCAGCCTTCACCTAGAAGTAATCGCCCAACCTTGAAGCAGCCTTCCCTTGAAGTAGATGCACCAACACCCGTTGCACCAGCCTTCTGAAGTAGCTTCCCGTGCGATAGCCTTCTTGAAGTAGCTTGAAGTCCCCTTCTCCACCTGAGAAGTCAACCCTCTCCAATCCGCAGCCTCCAACCCTAGGAGTAGCAAGGAGAGTACAAAAGATACAAAGGAACAAGAAAGAAAAACAGAAATTACAACTTATCCTTTAAGCCCAAGGCTTGATTTGCCTATATCAAGCGTGTAGATCTCCTAACCAAAGTGTATTACAATGTGATTGTAGTGGATAGGAGATACTAGCCTATAGGACATGAAATGGGAGCAATAGGAATGAATGGCAAGTGTAGAATTTGCTCTATTGCTCTAAAACAGGTTGCACGTGAGTATACAAGCTCAAGTATAGCACAAGTATATCTTGGGTGTCCTTTGGTGACCTAAGGCATGTCCTATTTATAGGAATGACCTATGTATGCTTAAGGACGTTCTAGACAACTTCTAGGGGGTTCCTAGTGCTTAACTAGCCGTTAGGAATAAGTTAGGCGCATTAGCAACGGCTAGTTAATTAATTCTGCAGTTGCTGTCAGAGACCATCTCGGTCGAGGACTTGTCGACCGAGATGCCCAGTCGGTCGAGGATTCGTCGACCGACAGGCTCTCTGGATTAACGTTTATTTGCAACTGTCAACTGCTGTGTCTAACGGCTACTTTTGGTCAATCTCGGTCGAGAAGTTTGTCGACCGAGAGTGTCTCGGTCGAGGAGTGTGGTCGACCGAGATTGACTCTGTTTCAATCTTTTAATTAAACCACTAAGTGTGTTTATGAGTGTGCATAATGTGATCCTTTTGGAAGGGATGACTTGTCTAACTATGGTGTGTAGCTAGGGAAGATCTAACGCTTGATTTACATGCAATCTAAGTACTTGTACATTGTACAAGTTTTTACAATAGTGATTACATTGCATGAAAGTAAATATGTAAGCTCGTGATTTCCCTAGTTGCTTTGTCATCCACCATAATCCTGCATACTCAAGTAGCTCGTTAGAATAATAAGAATGAAATGTTTGTCATCATCGAAACAAAGGGATTTATCATAATGTCCAATTTATCCAACAATCTCCCCCTTTTTGAAGATGACAAACATTTCCTAAAATATGAAATAAGGAAATATAAAGCATGTGAGTTTCATACCTGAAGATTACCTTTTGTAGCCATTCTTGTTTTACAAGTGTGAGTGCTGGCAATCAGGATGAAACTCATATATATTTATATTTTTGATTTTATATTCTTTTATTTATATTTTTTATTTTATATTCTTTCTCCCCCTTTGTCATTTCAAAAAGATATCCAATTTGAATATTTTATTTTCTTTTCTCCTTTAATTTTATATTTTGCTCCCCCTTAAATAGATATCC
The DNA here is from genome assembly GCA_963693085.1 of Alisma plantago-aquatica. Classification (NCBI taxonomy): domain Eukaryota; kingdom Viridiplantae; phylum Streptophyta; class Magnoliopsida; order Alismatales; family Alismataceae; genus Alisma; species Alisma plantago-aquatica. The sequence goes on along the minus strand of OY856411.1, from coordinate 946,174,278 downwards.
TTTTAGAAACATGGATTTATGTCTAATTTATCCACTATTTGTTTCTCAATCATTTGCAAAGGATATTAAGCCTTGAAATGATATGAGATTCCCTTAAGCTTATGATGAATGTATATTTATCTCTCATCTATCAAGGGATGTTAAGCTCTAAATTAAATGAGAATGTTTTAATATTAGAGTACATTAAAATGTCTCCAACCAAATGCAAGGGATGTTAAGCCCTGATTTGTCTAGAGATTTCCTTTAAGAGCAAAATATATTATTTTGATGAAATTCTTTTTCATACAAGTTATTTTTAAGAATACGAAGGTCATAGCAAACTTCAAAATGTTTATGTAAACTTCAAATAAACAAATTTGATTTTATAAGCTCCCCCTTAATCTTACAATTTAAGCAATTTTAAGGCTTTTAAGGTCACACATGATTTTTGATTTTGACCTTCATCAAAAGTATACTAAGATCAAGTACAATAGAATAATATCCAAATAAGCATTTTGTCAAAGCTTATTTTAGGTCGCCCTTGACTACGACCATAGCGCCCCTGGGCTAAGTTTTGTTTTAACCAAGAGGCTAGAATTGCAGATTTCCAATTAAGCATTCGTATGTGAAGTATAATTTCTACAGATAGCTATAAATATCAATTTGAAGCACATTGAGATATACCTATTAGTATGAGCATCATAGTGAAGTCTTTGACCTTGATTTTTCTAGAATGCATGTTTTACATAATGTTTCATATGCTTTGCGATGGGTACATAAGTATCAAACCCCATTCCTTATTATACCCATATCATAAGATTCTTTTAGAAACATATATTTTGAGAGCAAGATTAATATCTTAAAGTCAAGCTTTTTGCTTTTAATTTCTTAGAACAAGCAAATAGATAAAAACATTAATATTTTGTTATTTTGTTCTAAGAGGTACCGTTTTGGCTTGTCATAGAACCATCATCATCACAAGATGTGTACACAATTATTTTCTATTATGTTAAGATGCTTTTATGACATATACAATTATGATGATCATTCAAGATTTGTATATATGAATCAAAGCATAATAAAGCATGGTAAGTTAATCTTCTTAACAATGAAGGCATGATTAATATCTTAATTTCTTATAGATACCTATTGAGAGATTCTTCATTTTATTTCAAACCTTAAAGTTCTATGCCTAAGCAATAAATCATTAATAAAACATTTGCTTGCTATAAATCATCAAGAAGTCATGTATACAATAATCATTTTCCATTTGTTCTATGTAGCATAGCATCATTTTTATGAGTTGAATGATAAAATAGTGAAAGCATACCCATGATGCAATGATAGAACCATAATTATTTCATGAGATACAATAATTGTAATCATTTAAACTAAATGTCATAACACATGATTTCTATATAGATAGACCAGGAAATACTTTCGAAAATCATGTGAAATAGTTAATTCTAATCATGATGATATCAAAAAGATCTTCAACTAGTTTTGCATGTAAAATAGTTATTGACAACAAATAGATGGCACATAGATCTGTCAAAACAATTTTACTGTAATTTAATCTTGATCAAAAATTTATAACAAATTGATAGCAACACAAAAAGCAGAACTTGAAAACAGTAATCTGCTCGGTCGACTATTGCTCGACCGAACGTGTTCTCGGTCGAACAGTTTCTCGACCGAGAAAGTTTCTGTATTGTTTCTGAAATGTGTTTCAGTAATAGTTTTCAAGTAAAATTTATATTATTTTAATTCAATTATTCAATCTGAAAGTTTTGTGTAATTTAGATCAAGATAACCTTTAAACCAAATCTTTTAAGTTTCGATTTATTATCCCTACATGTTAAGTTGAGATAGACATAAAGATATGCAAATTAAAGGCTTTGGTCATATCTCAACTTAGTCTAATCGAATCAATTTGGGGATTTTGGAACCCATACCAACTCAACATCCTTTTTCTTGTATGGGCAGGAGAAGGAGTAATGTCCAAGACGTAAACAATAGTGGCAACATATAGAATCAACCTCATATCTCTTTCTATGATTTTGGTCTAGGTTGTTCTTTTGGACAAATGTATATTTGCCTCTATGTACATTCATTGATTGACTCGCTTGTGTCCTTCTCCAACTAGGTTCTTGATGAGATTTACCTTTAGGCTTATAACCTAGTCCACTCCTTCCAATTTGTCGATAAGGATTATCTAGAATTTTATCAAGAATGCCATTGTTATTTAAACTACGAACTTGTTGTTGTAACTTGGCAATCTCATCTATTCTCTTCTTGATATCTAGTTTTGCTTGGTCTAGATGAGATGATAAAGAATTTCTTTCTTTAACTATATTGTCATAGTCTACATGGGTGCACAATATAGGTTGTTTTTGAAGATCATTTACTTGAGTCTGCAAATTAGTCTTTTCAAGGGAAATAAGATTGCAGTTTGCTTCTACTGATTTCAATTTAAGATCACGTTCTTCAATTGCCCTTTTTAGATCTTCATTTTCAGATTCAAGAGAAAGAAGTTTAGTATTTAAATCATCATTTACTTTATTTGATTTCTTCAATTTCTTCTTGCACTCAATGTATTTTTCATGCATTTCTTCTAGACTAGCAATTAGATATTCTTTTGATAAATCTAAGAGACTTACCTCTTCTTCTTCTTCATTGATTGTAGCAATGAGACACTCTTTATGTGCATCTTCTTTCTTTGACCTCCATGGACATCTAGACGTAGAGTGCTTTGTTCCTAAGCACCAATTGCAACTTGACGAACATTGGTCCATGCTCCTTTTCTTGTGGTTGTAGTCACCTCTTCCCTTCATCTCTTCAAGACCTTGTTAGGGCTCCTTGAAGCCTGCTCTGATACCAATTGAAAACTACTAGAGGGGGGGGTGAATAGAGTTTTATAAAGATTTTAAAACAATTATTGAACTTAAACAACCACAAAGAAACTATTGGACAAGGAGACACAAGGGTTTAGAGTGGTTCCTAGCCTTAGCAAATACTAAGGTAGTCAGTCCACTACCCGGTTGCTTACCCAACCGGGATTTGAAAAGAAATCTATTTTATTACCTCGCAAGGACTTTACATAAAATACAATTTCTTTTCCCAAACCCTTCAAGCAGCCTTCACCTAGAAGTAATCGCCCAACCTTGAAGCAGCCTTCCCTTGAAGTAGATGCACCAACACCCGTTGCACCAGCCTTCTGAAGTAGCTTCCCGTGCGATAGCCTTCTTGAAGTAGCTTGAAGTCCCCTTCTCCACCTGAGAAGTCAACCCTCTCCAATCCGCAGCCTCCAACCCTAGGAGTAGCAAGGAGAGTACAAAAGATACAAAGGAACAAGAAAGAAAAACAGAAATTACAACTTATCCTTTAAGCCCAAGGCTTGATTTGCCTATATCAAGCGTGTAGATCTCCTAACCAAAGTGTATTACAATGTGATTGTAGTGGATAGGAGATACTAGCCTATAGGACACGAAATGGGAGCAATAGGAATGAATGGCAAGTGTAGAATTTGCTCTATTGCTCTAAAACAGGTTGCACGTGAGTATACAAGCTCAAGTATAGCACAAGTATATCTTGGGTGTCCTTTGGTGACCTAAGGCATGTCCTATTTATAGGAATGACCTATGTATGCTTAAGGACGTTCTAGACAACTTCTAGGGGGTTCCTAGTGCTTAACTAGCCGTTAGGAATAAGTTAGGCGCATTAGCAACGGCTAGTTAATTAATTCTGCAGTTGCTGTCAGAGACCATCTCGGTCGAGGACTTGTCGACCGAGATGCCCAGTCGGTCGAGGATTCGTCGACCGACAGGCTCTCTGGATTAACGTTTATTTGCAACTGTCAACTGCTGTGTCTAACGGCTACTTTTGGTCAATCTCGGTCGAGAAGTTTGTTGACCGAGAGTGTCTCGGTCGAGGAGTGTGGTCGACCGAGATTGACTCTGTTTCAATCTTTTAATTAAACCACTAAGTGTGTTTATGAGTGTGCATAATGTGATCCTTTTGGAAGGGATGACTTGTCTAACTATGGTGTGTAGCTAGGGAAGATCTAACGCTTGATTTACATGCAATCTAAGTACTTGTACATTGTACAAGTTTTTACAATAGTGATTACATTGCATGAAAGTAAATATGTAAGCTCGTGATTTCCCTAGTTGCTTTGTCATCCACCATAATCCTGCATACTCAAGTAGCTCGTTAGAATAATAAGAATGAAATGTTTGTCATCATCGAAACAAAGGGATTTATCATAATGTCCAATTTATCCAACAGTGAGGTTAGCTGACCTAGTACCTTTAGTGACCAAACTCTGGGAAGGGTCATGCATGTTATGGTGAAGGATAACTCCTTCCTTGATGAGGTTAGTGAAGAACCTATAGAAACCCTATGGGCTTATATGTGCATGGCATAGTATGCACCCATAGTACATTGGTAAGTGTTGGCAATAGGTTGCAACCTAGGCCAGAAGGGCATGTTGGATAGCTTATGAGATAAGCATGAAGAGCTCTGGATAATCCTGAGTGAGCATAGGTTTCACCCATGTAGGGGTATGCATGTGAGCTTGATCCACCCTTTTAGAGAGATAACCTCCAATGGCAAGGTTGTTTGTAGGGTTAGCTCTAGAGAGAGAGAGCAGGGCCCAAGGAAGAAGGTTGGAACCTTAGACTTCGAGATAGGAGGAACCCTGAGAATTTGAGTATGTTACGACCTAAGTGGATGGTTGTGGTTTCCTTGTACATAGTCCTTGTGGTTCTTGGTTGCTTTTAGAGGAACTAAACCATAGAAGAAGGATGAGGTTGCTTGTACCTATGTGCAGATGATATAGGTGCTTACCTTCTAAGGATAGAAAGAAGAGTTCCTTAGACCATGAGGAGGTTTAGTAACATGTTGTGAGACATTATACCTAGTTGGTTGTCCTTGAGAAGGACTCGACTCTGAGGTGTTTTTTAAGTGGAAGGATAATAGGAAGTGCATGATGCACCTCGTACATGCTTGGTTCATTGTTAGAATGATGAGCATGCAGTTGGGCAACTGTTGTATAAGAGGTGAACCTAGGGTTCCTAGACCTATAAGAGGGGAAGTAGTAGTACCTGGTGCACCTGATGTGCATGATGAGATTTAAGTTTTTCAAGCATGGCACTCCTCATGACTAGAGGAAAGGAGATCCATGGGTTTTAGGTATATGTTTGATGAACCTCTTTCTTATAGGCTGGTGACCTATGTATATAGGATGACAATCCAATGTTGAGGGATGAGAACAGGTATGACCTATCATGGAGACTTAGCAGGGTTTAGTAGGTAGTATGTTGGTTAGCTACGTGCCTTAGTAGCTTGACTGGGTTAAGCATTCTCATGTTGATGTAAACCCTACACATAAGGATGTTTGTGTCCTTGGTTGTTATGAAGAGATAGTTTCCTCCCATCCTAGGAGAGGACCCTTTTGTAGGGTATGAATCAACTTTTATTGAGTTTGAGGTAACCTTAAGAGGTCTCATAGAGTCCTGAGAAGCTAAGTGGAGAGTACATAGTATGAAAATGAACATGTAGACCCATAGATAATCATCTCTAAGTGCATGTGGATGTGTTACCATGGAGGTAACTAGTGTGGGGCATGACCGAGGTAGGTAGGTCGTCATGATCCCTATGAAAGGATGTAAGTCAAACCATCAATGTTAAGAGAGATGATGGAGACTTGGGTAAGGTTTCAAGTTGGATATGTGCTATGTTTGGATCCTAAGTCCATCCTAGGGTCAAGTAGGGATAAGATCGAAAGGAGTAGGAGTTGCCTGATTCCCTAGTTGCACGTGGCCATTCTCTGAGGGCCATGGGTTAGGAGATTGATCACCTTCATGAACTCATGGGACACAAAGAGAAAATGAGGAGAGCACTCTCTGATGAATAATAGAAGATGGATGACCCCAAAAATGTCAGCACCCTACAGACCGAGAGGATATGACTAAGAAGCGTGCGATGTCCCAAGTGTATTTGAGACCAGTTCTCCATGAAAGAAAAACCTTGATATCGAGATGTTCATGATGTAGAGACATGTGATGCACGTTTTAGTTAGATTGTAGGTGTACTAGCAATGTGGGATGTACCATCTCTACTCTTGGAATGGGAAGAACTTTATATTTGGACTGCAGCCAAATGCTTATTTCCTCTTGTTATGGGAGTGAGAGATAGGACAGTACGCATGCCCTACACCAAGGATAAAGATGATGTGAGTGGAAACATTGCTATGAGATATGATGATCAAGATGATAGCGTACCTTTGTGGAGTGTACGATATGTGGATGGTTTACAAACACCAAGAGAACTAAGGTAGTCATCTTATGATGTTGTTTCTATCATGAGCTATGTGGAATTTATAAGTTATACAAGGTTGAGTTTGATAACCAAGAAGATGAGCTCTGAGTTTTCTTGATGAAGATAGACCTTAAGTCTGATATGAGATGATAAGTGGAATACATGGAGGTGTATGTCTTCAACATTACTTAACACATAAAGATGGAAGGTGGTAATGGATGCTCTTGTTGAGACGTCGCTGCCTAGTTTAGCTAGTGGAAAGGCTAGAAGAGATGGCTATGTGAACCCTATGTTGTGAGATATGTTTGACTAACACTTGGATGTAACAAGATCCGTTGATCGAGTTAGTGGTTGCTTGGTTAGCCAGTCTAGGGCTTGTTGTGATGAAAGGATGGCTGTAGAACCTCAGATGCACTTCTATGGAAAAGAAGGTGATGAAACCCCGACTAGAGTGTTTTAGGGTTTCTGAGGAATCAATCTGGAGGAATCATGACATACATGTGATCATGATTTTAAGTTCACCATATACCGTGGTACTACTAAGACAATAAGTGGTAGTAGTACTTTATATGCCTAAGAAGTGTACATAGTTGCATGTGGCATGTCTCTATGAATGTTAGGGGGACAAACACCAGTAACCCAGTGAGTTGATATAGAGGATAAAGAGTCCCCAAGAGGGAATGGGAGTTCATCACTATGGATGTTGTGGTGAATCTCCCCTAGACCGAGGAAGGTCAAGATGCAATATGGGTTATGGTAGATTGCCTTACCTAGATGACATAATCAAAGAAAAGAGGGAGTACTATCAAGGGACAAATCCAGTTAAACTACATGTAAGAGAGAGATGGTTGAAGTACACCATGATGCGAGTTCAAAAGTTCTTGAGTGTGACCTAAAGATTCATTTTCATGCGGTGGAAGTA